>OY754470.1:48257084-49479055 GCA_963575645.1 Xanthostigma xanthostigma
GTGCGTATGCATTTTTTTATATATACAGAATTTACGTATAGTTTACTACTTGCGGCTAGCCGCTTTGCGGGTAGCCGCCTAGTGCGTATGTAGCCTAAGACATTTTCCTAGCGTATACATCAAAGTAAAGACGCCGACGACATCAGCTGTCGAGGACAGTGTTAGTAGTTATCGTTTTGTCGAACATACGGTATATGAACGTGTAAAGTCGGACCTAGCTATAAATAGGCAAATGGCGAGAAATGAAAGTAAATCTGCATTCTGAATACCTGAACACATGTGTATGTTTTGCATTCGTGTAGGTACATGACAGGTCGGCCTTAAAAAAAATTCACGGTAAAATTTCTATGACTAACCGAAATGTTATAACAGAAACACAAAAAAGCCTAAACGTATATACACATTGCTAGATTACACACTGTCGATCTTTATAAAAAACTACTGAACGGATTCAAGTTAAAAAAAAAAATAATCAACCAATTACGACAGTTATTTGACTGTGACCTGAAGGCCGCTGCACACGAGGCTGGATTTGCCGCTAGATTCCTTGCTAGATTTGACTACTATAGTTTTCTTAATTGCTTTTGAGTGCTCGCTTCACACGAGACGTGTTTTCAAGCTTGCATTGTGGAAAGATCTGGTGCGCGCGCAGTGACAGTTCAAATATAAACACAGAGCAAAACGTGTCTGTTGTCTGATTTTGAGCAGAATAACGCCATGCTGGTTTGCGGGCGACTTTGCTCATGTCGCCCACGTGATAAAGATATATACTGTTTCCTGATTGGTTCTTGCTCAGAGCAAACAGAGGACCTAGCAATAGATCTGGTGCGCGCGCAGTGACAGTTCAAATATAAACACAGAGCAAAACGTGTCTGTTGTCTGATTTTGAGCAGAATGACGCCATGCTGGTTTGTGGGCGACTTTGCTCATGTCGCCCACGTGATAAAGATATATACTGTTTCCTGATTGGTTCTTGCTCAGAGCAAACAGAGGACCTAGCAATAGATCTGGTGCGCGCGCAGTGACAGTTCAAATATAAACACAGAGCAAAACGTGTCTGTTGTCTGATTTTGAGCAGAATGATGCCATGCTGGTTTGTGGGCGTTTGCTCATGTCGCCCCCGTGACAAGATACTGTTTCCTGATTGGTTCTTGCTCAGAGCAAACAGAGGACCTAGCAATAGATCTGGTGCGCGCGCAGTGACAGTTCAAATATAAACACAGAGCAAAACGTGTCTGTTGTCTGATTTTGAGCAGAATAACGCCATGCTGGTTTGCGGGCGACTTTGCTCATGTCGCCCACGTGATAAAGATATATACTGTTTCCTAATTGGTTCTTGCTCAGAGCAAACAGAGGACCTAGCAATAGATCTGGTGCGCGCGCAGTGACAGTTCAAATATAAATACAGAGCAAAACGTGTCTGTTGTCTGATTTTGAGCAGAATGACGCCATGCTGGTTTGTGGGCGTTTGCTCATGTCGCCCCCGTGACAAGATACTGTTTCCTGATTGGTTCTTGCTCAGAGCAAACAGAGGACCCAGCAAGAAAAATAGCGTCTGTTTTAATTTTAAAACCTATCTTATGAGCTAGCAGGCGAGCCTGCAGTGACGTCATTTCCAGCCTCGTAGCCAGCCTGCCGGCCAGCAGAAATCCAAACAGCGTTTCCAGCCTCGTGTGCAGCGGCCTTGAAAAATAACTAACTAAACGCAAAATAATCGTCTAAATCGGTTCAGTGGTGTTTACAGATTAATATTATTGATAGCGATTAATTTGTAATCTGATAGCTTCGACAAAAATCGAAACGAATATCTGAAACGATATGAGTCACGAATGAGCTGATTTTATGAATTATCTAGTTGTTCCAATGATCGGATTAAATCATTATTTTCGCTAATAACTATCGCCGCTCTATCGTAACAAGTCCATAACCACCTACCAAAAAGTATTAGGAGGCTCTGATGCAGAACAAAATACTTGTCATTAGAGTGTTTCTAGTCGACTAAAGCCGCAATGGAAAAAAATCATATGGAAATTTATACTGCCGTCCTAATCCACAAAGCAGCATCTCCATTTATTATTAAAATATTTATTGAAAGAAGTTATTTACAAATGATTTACAGAGAATGCTTATATATAATTGTTCCTGTCACCAATTGATAAAAAATTTCAGTAAATGCGTTAATATATTATGTATAGAATACATTGTATGTATGTGTAGTGTAAAAAAATGCATCTCCATACTAACATTATAAAGAGGTAGGGTTTGTTTTGGATGTAGGAGGTAATCTTCGAAACTACAGATCTGATTTAAAAAAATTTTCACCAATATTTTGAATTGACCTTCAGGATTGAGATAGGTTATATATTGTCGCGTTAAAATAAAAGCGTTTTTCGTGAAGCCCAATTCAGTCGACGAAAAAATGGCGGCACTCTACAAATTCGGGCGAAGCCAGACCGTGCCGCTAGTTTATTATAGTATAGAATATTCATTACAGTGGCAGAGGTATGTAACAGTCATTATACAGTATATAAAGAAGTATAATATTATTAAAAAATATTCAGAAAGAGAATAAAATTCTGCATCAATCAGAAACCTAAATACTGCCTTTTTAAAAGCAGAAAACATTCTTAACGATCTTATGGATCTTGGAAGATTGTTAAAGATTCTTGTACTCATATATATGCAGCTGTCCCCAAACAAAGCAAATGAATGTTTAGGATATTCATATTGATTATTTCTGCTACTGCTCAATTCAGAAATTTTTAAAATATTTATATTCTAACGAAGAAAGCAGAGGCAGACGTATATGTACAAGCATGGTAATGTTAAAATTTTGTTCTTTTTAAAAATACCTCAATAAGACGATGACTGCGGAATGCCATAAATTATGCGGATAGCACGTTTTTGAACTCTGAAGAGTTGAGTACTATCCACAGCTCCCCAAAAGAGGATACCATATCTGAGATGCGATTGAAAGCATCCAAAATAAGCTGTTCTTGAAACTTCCGTGCTAACTACGAGTTTCAGTCTAAAAGCATAACATTGCTTACTGAGCTTAGATCATAGATTAGATAAATGTCTGTTATTTGATGAATTAACAAAATTATGGGAATTAAAATTAATTTCATCTTGTTTATTTCTTTGAGCATAGCTCATAGAAACTCAAAACTAAACAAAGACACAACACAATGAACCGATTTTGCAATACAACACGGCAGAGCAACCAATCAGATATCGTATGTATCCTAGCCGAGCATGTGTTCAAGTAATAATTAAATTAACAATATATTTTGCATTATGTGCACCTGACATACAATCGACTCATAAACTGTAAGAATTTATATGCAATTTGGAGATACTTCTTGTTAGGTCAGGCCGGCAGTATATACAACGGAAATAACTTAAAAGCTATACCGACAAAGAAATTGCAATTTTGTACACTTTAAATACTGCTTCGAAATAAATCATCATCATTAAAGATAGTACAAATTCATAACCCTTCATTTCTGGTGTGTAATTACGATATATAACTACTTTGTACAAAATGGATGGCAGTCAATAGAAGTTAGTCTTTAAAGCGAGGGAGATGTCGGGGATAATAATTACGTTTCAATACGATTTTATTTTAAACTAAAAATATACACACTTTAGAAGCTGACATCTAACAGCCACTGGCTGAACCGCAGGGTGACCGTAAAGTGTTATTTTAACGCTGTTAATTCAATTGGTGGTCTGCAAAATGTCTTCGCTGCAATCATTGAGAGAAATGTTTGTCAATTCCGACGTTCACGCGAGCAAAGTCACGGGTAAACGCGAATGTAAGCAACAATAATGTCGCCGAGAAAAGTCAGCTTCGGATCGCACTTGGTCAACACCCGTCGTTCGGGTGGTGTTGACTTGGTGCGTCTAACTGTAGAGGTGTACAGTCATTTGTTGTTGACCTTGGAGCCATTAACACCGATTGGTCTTGTGCGGCAATCGTGATTGAGTAAGCTGCTCAGTGTTTTACAATATGCACCAAAAATATTGGGGTTTTTAATGCTACGAAGTCCTGCTGAACCTTTCCGAGTGCTTGCATTTCACCAGGAACCAGATTGTTAAGCGTATAACGACCGAGATTTGGGCATCCGATGCCGGATCGTTATGAAACTGGTGCCGATATTGGGTTCTCAGTTTCGGAATTTCGGAACTAGTTGCGATATTGAAAAAAGTCAACAGAAATACTGCCCATGCAGAAGAAACATGTCTTCGTATATTCAGAAATTTGCAAACAAAAAAATTATCATTATCGACTGGCAAAAAATAATTAAGGACACTTCGAATGGTAGGGAAAATTCGCCCAATACGAAGTACTTTTATAAAAGTAAAAATTGTAAATGAAAATAACGACCCAGCTACCAAAAATTCTTATATATACCTATATATATATATATATATATATGCATAATATGGAAAACAGCTCAACGTTTAACAACAAAATTATAAAAAAAAAAAACAAGTTGAATTGTCGGAAAATAACGAAAATACGATAAGGTAACGATTATCTTCCGATAATTTCATTTTTCTAGAGCGATTTTCCGTTCTACTAAGTATACTATTATATTATCGATAAGTTGATAGCAAAAGTATTTTTAAATTACGAGATTTCGAAATATGAAAGGATTTAGTTGAGTTAATTAATAATATGTAAATGTTAATTCGTAGATTACTCAGTAATTATGACAATTTTCAGGCTATCATTATACAAATGAGTTGATAATTAATTTATTGATAAGATCTCCTGAACGGAACGTGCGCTCGTCGGTGATTGGCCGTGATCGCTCGTTGCCTTTGTCACTTTCCTGCTTTAAAGTACAGTCGAGTATGCTATTGTCAAGTTGTTATTGTTATTTTAAATTTGTTGAGTTGCGAGTTTGTAGTTTTTCAACAGACTGTACAAGCGCAACCCGCATTCGCATCTAACTTCCGAGCTTTTTAGCCGCGCCGTTAAAGGTTAAGGGCTAATAGGGATGCTGTGACCCTGCCAAGAAACCTTTTAGAAGAGGCGTTCTCTGTCCACTCTTCAGGTAGTTACAACACGGACGTCATAATATTATGCCAATATTGATGGTCCTCAGAGGATTCGCTTGTTTTATACCTGGCTTGAATGATTCATCCGTTTCATCAGATTCACATACAAATTATTACGAGCAGTTTTAAAATAGAAATTACAAAGTCAACTGACGTAATATTGTATATCGGTATTATTTATTAGCACTTTAGTGTAAAAAAATAACTTATCTTCAACAACAAAATGAATAATTAGTTGTGGCATCTTCATATTGAAACAAATAATATATTATCGATTTGTGTCGGCGTCTGTTGTTAATTGTATGTAATTCATGGACATTTATTAACATGTTTTAAATAATTTTTGTCCTAGTCAATCGCTTTTGAGAAAATTACGAGAAATAAATGTTGGCAGAAAAAAAAATGACTACCATTCGACTGGAAATAAAGGATCGTTTTTATCCCTCGGGCTCTTCTGAACCGATCGGGATAAAAAGTAGCCTGTATGACAATCTGGGTCGAAAATGTGTTCAAGCGTGACTTGGTATGAATTTTCACTCATGATAAAGGTTATGCATTGGACCACATATTTCAAAAACCGTTTTAATGTAGCTAATCGAATTAACTGTTTTACTGATGAAGATGTTCTGACCAACAATGTATAAGCAATGAAAAATTAACATATGCAATTATTTTTGAACGTACCTATTTATTTCTCGATTAAATTAGCATAGAAATTGCATTTCATGCTTTTTAATTCTTTACGACACAAAAAAATGTACTTTTAATTTCCTAGAATTGTAAAGAAAAATCAATTTTTAATCCGCTTTTAAAATTGTGTGATAAAGAATGTCTTCCTTTTTTTTTGATTTCGTCAAATCAATATCATTCGAATTACACTTTATTTCTGACGAGCGGTCCGGTCCGGCTTCGCCCGAATTTGTAGACTGCCACCGTTTTTTCGTCGACTTAAGTTGATCTCCACGAAAAGAGCTTTTATTTTATAACGCGATAATCCATTGCCTATGTCCATCCTGAAGGTCCATTCTAAAAGTTGGTGAAAGATTTTTGAAATCGGATGAGTAGTTTCGTACATCCAAACTTTACCTCTTTATAATATTAACATAGATTTAATAGAAAATCAAAGTCAATTAATTGGTAAAAAATTGAATGATTTCCATGAATTTAGATATCGTACGTTATTTTATCAACCGTTTTTTAATACCTTTTCTCAAACAATGCGTTCTTATAGACCTGTTATTACTGAAAAGCCTTTTAACGGTGAGATCTGTTATTTTTAGAACCGGTTCTTGTGCTCAGTAACAATTCTAGAACAATACTGCTATTTCATTCATCTACATGACAGCCTCGTATGATTTAGGATTTTGACAGCCCTTGGCTAACTATGAATCTGTTCTGTCTGTGGTGCCTGCAACGGCAATCTCAGCGCTCCTTCGGCCCTTGCGCCCTAGGCACTAGCCAAATTAGCCTGTAGCTAAATCAGGCCCTGCTCGACAGTGTAAATTTTAATTTCCAATGTAGGGAATGAGACGATGTCTGATATTATATAACACTAAATTGCGTTTCACTTTAGGACATTTTTCAAAAAAAAAAAAAAAAATCATTTATATTGCAATTTTAGGTGGAATTATGACGTCATAATTGTAGTAACGACGATTCATTAAACTGTGACTGCGAGGGCAGAGCGCGTAATGAAGCGTTGTTTATGAAGCCTCATTCGGTTTAAGACGATCACAAAGAAGATTTAGTTGGATTTTTAATATTTAACTGCCTTGCGATATAAAACATGGTCGGGATGTTGTTATTGTTATGAGTCTTTAAGGTAATAATAATTGAAAGGAATTCCCACATCTGTGAACAATTGCAATAAGAAAACAATTTAATTGTTTTATTAGTTCGCGTGAGTACCACAATATATCAACTGTTGGGATACTATCCTATTATGTGTCGTCCGGAATGAGACAGTTGCTTGTGCACTTTGTTCTGACACGACTTTCAGCTTTAAGTCCAGATTTATTAACTTAATTTTTCAGTTATAGGTACAGAGATTTCCAACCAAGTTGAAAATCCGGATTTAAAACTGATCGTCTCACAACCGAGCGTATAACTGAAAAATTATATTAGTTAAATCACCGATCGGGGTGACATAGTGGTGAGAGCACTACACTCGCATTCGGTAGGTACCGGGTTCGAATCCCGGCGGGGGCAGATGGGTAATTCCTATACCGGCCACTTTGTTGAGGTTTTCCATGGTTTTCCTCAATAATTCCAGATAAATTTCGAGATGGTTCCTTATTTAAGGCCATGGCCGATTACCCGTCAAACTCCCATGATGCTCAAAATTTATCCTAATGCCCTAAATTCGTTTATTCGGCCATTGCTATTAATTGAGCGGAAATTTAAAAATGTAGAAAATAACGGAAAGTGTGATAGATGGAAAAGAGTTATGGTGCGAATGGCGTCTGTTATGACATAAAATCGAGGACGTTAAACGCATTATTATTATTATATTAGTTAAATCTAGATTTAAAGCTGAACGTCGTATCAGAAACCAATATTTGCATCTTTTCTGTTATTTTCTGAACGTAATCTTGTTCAAAATTTTTTATAAAATAAAATATGTATTAAATACATGTACAATTTCTAAATCAAGAAATTCATCACTTCTTTAAAATGAACGAATAAAAAAACCTAACAATAGCTGTTGCCTTTTTTACATTTTTATGACACGGTGATTGCATATGGTACACAATATTACTTGGAATAATCTCTGTGCTAACAATTACGTCATTAAATACACCACGGACGAAAATAGAATCGCGGCGTCTATGTAGGTATGTACAATTTTAAGATAAAAAAAAAAAATTAACGAATGACAAACAAATTATCATGCGAGAGTCTGAATCGACTGCGCCGGAAAGTTTTTTTTGTGTGATTTGTGAGAAATATATACATAAAATCACATGACGTTTAAACATGTAATCTCAGCGTTTTCTCCTACGAACCCTTTTTTTTGTAATTAAATTAATTTTTTTACATATTGTCGTTGGTTCTGTAATACCTCTTATGTGCAAAAAGTAAAATTTGCAGGAAAGGCCAAAAAGTGGTTATTTCAGCAATGGATGGTAGCAATTTCAGAGGTATATTACTAATTCATACTTATCTTCACTGTACATGTTTAATTAAGACGAAGTATTTTCTTAAAAAAATATTTAACGTTAATTTTGGATTTATCTGCACATGGGAGGAATTATTTGATACAACTTTTCACATTAGAGTTATTTCCTCTTGTTGGTTACTGTAAAATTAATTTCGAGTTATTACTAGTGTATAGAGCTCCGTTTCCTGAATCTTTTCATTTAAAAAACGTAAAATCTGCCAACTATGCACATAAGAGCTATTACAGAACCAACGACGATATACTTCTGTATAAATACCTATATTGAATGTGTTTTTTTTTTAAACTTTGGACGTTTTTCTTTAAGAAATAACGGGTTGAATAAAAAAAAAGTTCGGACGAAAGTTGTTGTTTCGAAGGGGAAATCGTTTCGACTCCATCCCACCCCCACCACCTCTCCCCTTAGCAGGGGAAGAAGTTAATTTTGTTTTCTAAATGAGAACACCCGTTTTTTATAATTGGATATTGTTTTTTGTCTGAACTTTTCTTAAATTCGGCTCGTAACTTTTTACCAAAACGTTCACTAAAAAAAATCATTATTAGCGATTTGCAAAAAAAATTACAAGCTAAATTTTATAAAATTTCAGACAAAAGATGTTCATTTTCACATAAAAAAATTTGATGATAAAAAAACACCGATTAAAAAACGTCTAAAGTTAAAAAAAAAAAACACCCGGTATATAAAATCGTAACGTGCTGACAGGACAGACGGGTATTCCTTCTTCCCCCGCGGCTGTGATATAGGCTACAGGTACATATAAACCATGAAACAGTCAACTGGAAGTCGGTCGACTTTTTCAGACAGATAAATTTCATAAAAATCAGACAACTGCTTTGTGAGATAAGTTTCTCACAAACTTGTGATAAATATATTATGTACATGCGATTGTGGCACCTTTTGTGTACAAATAAAATTTGGCCGATGTTTTCTTCGGAACATTTTGAGTCTCACATATATATTTTCTAGTAGAAGTTTTGTTCCAAAAATGTGTATTGAAGGAGATTTATTTGGTTGAGGAACAATTACCAGAGTATCGATTGTGGCCAACGTTTCCAAAATTATATTTTTATCCTCAGGGCCTCAATGCAAGTTGAGATGGTAAATTATTGTAATATACATGATCATTTAAATTTAATTTAAAATGATCATGTATATTACAATAATTTACCATCTCAACTTGCATTAAGGGGTTAGGTGGGTTTCAAAATTTCAAAAAATCGATTTATTTTTTTTTGCTATCTTATAATTCAATATGTTTAGAATATTCTCTTAAAGTTTTAAAACGATCTGAGTAATATTCTAAGAGATATAGCCTTCGGATGTTCTACCCTTCAGGCTATGTTATTTGAATGTAAATCTTTAATCGCGTTTTTCTCGAAACTACATTTTTGAAATCGATGGTCACGATTTCTCGAAAAATTATGAACCGATCTCTTTGAAATTTTGCACACTTCTTCAAAATAACATTATCTCGTGCTTGAACGAAGGATTTTTTTTTCTATTTTAAGTGATTTTTCAAGGCCATGAAGGGTGCAAATTTTACTCAAAAAAAGGGTTTTTTTGTTCTCAACGCCGCCAAAAATGCAATTTTATTTATTTATTTTTTTCCTTCGTCCAAGCACAAGCTTTAAGCATCTACTAACAGAAAATTTTTGGTTTTTGCATTTCCGATGAATCTGTCATGAGTTATCCTGACCACGCCGATAGAACTTTTTTTTGAGGGGTCACAGGAAACGACGTGCCCACGCCTTAATTTTCAATATTTTTTAATGAAAATTTCACAAACTACTTATGAAATATATACCTTTTATATGGTAAATTGATGGAATGAAATATTTTGTTGGTTAAATAAAAAAAAATTCGTAAAAATGTACCTGTTTTGAACCTTTGAAACCCACCTAACCCCTTAAGGCCCTGAGGATGAAAATATAATTTACGAAACGTTGGCCACAAGCGATACTCTGGTAAAGCTTATTTTTCAATTGTTCCTCAACCAAATAAATCTCCTTCGATAAATATTTCCGCATTTCCTACTTGTTTTAAATTAGTTCGTTAATTTAGTGAAATTATTGTATGGTTGGTAACTCGGGATCTATTATAACTGACTACTTTATAATAGGTCGCTAAACACTTGTACATATTTGAAGTTGTGACATCATCGACTTCTACCAGTAACATACATCCTTACAATTCATAAATAATGTACACACTACACACAGCCACACACATTATAATCTTTTTCATGTGTGTTTTAACAGATGCCATCAAACAAATAATAAAAAAACTTCGTTTTATTTGCAAGACGAATTTACACGACACATAGTATTGTGTAACGCAGATGTTACACTTTTTTACATCAATTAAAATTGTACTAAATTAATTAAAATGTATAGAACAAAGTCTTTTTATAAAACTTTAGTTTCAAAGAGATGATAAGGTTGTAATTTTCCCGGATGATAACAATACCCAACTCTATTAAAATGAAACTTGGAAAAAAAACTTGCTAACGAACATCGTTTGTTGTAGTTTACTTTTGCTAACAAAATATTGGAATAATTGCCGAATCCAAAGTTCAAAACCATTAGAATTTAAAAAGTGAAAAAGAAATCCACTTTTTTTGTGGGGAGAAAGTCTCATAGCCTTAAGTTTTAACGATGTCTTAATACCCTCCGGCAATTATTAACTTGTAAATAATAATTACTATATTCATGGTGCTATTCTGTATTGTCAACGTAAGAATTTACAGTGCTGTTATTTTTTTTGTCACTTTCTAACAAATTCATCTTCACATAAGTTGAAGTGAGACAGAAATTTAACAGCGCTGGTGTTTTTAACGTTGATCAAAAAGAATAAGCGGCAGAATTGTTTGAAGTAAATTTACCAAACAAAACCGGTACTTACAGTGTGAATTTTATAACGATTAAAACGTTGTTTCTTTTAAAACGCAACAAAACCGAGAGTTTTATAGTAGCAGACAAAATACGTTAAAATTAGCATTAATGATCTATGGGTATAGCTTCGTTTACACCAATAAATTTAATCAGCAATAATGATGTTACAAAACCAATGCAACTAAATTTCTAGCCTCATCTGATAGATCATCACTTAAGTCAGGATAGTAGGGTCTCCCATTCCCCTCATTTCTGCTAGGGTACACAATGGAACTTCTTTCGCAAGTTGCAACCATTTGATGACTTGTGTTTCGAATTTATTTTTATTTATTGTGGATTCTAGACTTGATTGACAACTGAGGACACTACATTAAATTATATCAAATTGAACATCATAAAGCATCCATGAGTGAAAGCGAGATTTGAACTCATGGCAGTTTGAACCAAAGGCTAACCGCTACACCAAGTTGTACTCACTTCGTGAAATGTTCATTTCTCTACACCTGCAAGCTATAGGTGTTTAATTCGGAGTGTTTGCCTCGATATTACGTCATTTCCTGCAGCCTTCCTAATTATTCAAACTCAAAAAACGTCCAAATAAAAGTTTTAGGGCATAAAATTGACCTCTAAATCAATTAAATAAAATTAATTTCGCGTGCTCTGTAACGGCAGACATTGGATATGCAAATGTCACAATTAACTCAGAAATAAATAGCTATACATAATACTTCCTTCCTACTACGGAAAAGCGTCTTATCTGAGGTATCCATTTTTTTACCGTTACAAAGCCTGCAGAACTTTATGTCCTCAAACTTTTATCGGAATGTTTTAAGTCTAAAATAATCCGGTAAGCAGGAAATTACGGAAGCCCAACGATCAACCTGCGCGGTCATCGTCCTGTTTGGAGTGTTTGGAGACACCACTATCCCTGGCTATATATTATATAGGTCATAAATGGAAGAAGTTGAACTAACCTTTTTGTAAAGTTTGATCCACGTAAGATCACCTTTGGAGTCGGTGTACTGGAGGCCGAAGAACCATACTTCGCGAAGTCCGATCGTCTTGACAACTTGATCGAACAGTTGTTTGCCGGTGGTGGTTTGCTGGATCGCGAACTCCAGTTCGGCGTCCATGGTGGTCACCCTCACATTCATCTGCAAAAAGAAGAAACGCCGATCAGATCAACGTTGAACGTACAAACGGCATCCGGACACATCTATTATTTGGATCGAGCACCAATTCATATAATCAATTTATTATCCATTTATAACATTTAGATTTTGGGTAAGTGTAGTAGAAAGAACTGAGAATACTGACAGGACTTCTTACAGGCCACTGCTCTCTGAGCTATCCATCTTTCAAAAATGGGTAAAGCCCAAGATGATAACTGTCGCTTCTGTAAAGAAGCAAAAGAAACTGCTGAACACATCTTATATGAATGTGAAGCAGTGCTCTACAAAGGGCTGCTGTATCTTAACATGCCTTTTCCAAAGCCTGAGGATATATGGAGAGTAGCCCCCAGTAAGGTAATAAGGTTCATAAAAAGCATTCTACCAGACTGGGAATAACACTATTAGGGGATGCACAAAAGATCCTTTAGGTCGCAGTGTTTGTAAGATATCAAGTGTCTTATCACCCCAAATAAATCTAATCTAAGTCTAGTAGAACATAATTGTCGTCGATCAGCTCGAAGTAATACGAAAAATTTAATCTTTTATTTTTTCTTTATTTATTATTCAAAATAATAAATTGAAGACATTAAATTATTATTGAATTTTACTTTGTCGTCTGGTGGACGGTAAAGTCCATATCTCAACGCCGGGTTGAAATGGGTCATTTCGTGTTTTAACTACCAAATATAAATTTTTGATTTCTATATATTCCACACAGGAAACTGACTAAATAACTTGTAAAATAACTAAATAAATAATTGTTACGAAATAATTTCAACTCCAAAGTCCGACAAATATAATTGTTCGATTTCACAAATTCGAGGTGGTATAGTTTTTTAAGTAGATTTTTTGTGATTAATTTTCCGAAATCAACAGAAAAAACATTTTTCAGTCGTCAAAAACAGATTAAATCTTGCTTTAATTTTAATGTTTTTATTTTTTTTATTTTGCAAACAACATTACATGAAGTTGAAAAAAATCATTGAGTCACTCCAAAAACGACAGTATCTACAATAAATAATCCTTATTTTTTATTTTCTAATTTTAAAAATGATAATTTTATTTATTTGTTAGTTTTCATAGCACATTTTCGTAAATTATTTATGGAATAGATTATTAATCAAGTTCAAATCAAAACAGTATTTTAAGAAGTTTTTGGGTCGAACAATTTTAAATAAATAATTAATTAAAAACAGACTGTAAAAAAAACTTTTTATCTACACCCTTTGCAAATCATAAACGCTTTAACCGTCAATTGAAACGCGAAAATATACTTAAAAAAACCGATCTCACCATTTTACTCGCAGAAACCATTTTGGCAAATTAAACTGCACTACAAAAAAAATGTTTTATAAATGTCACAAAACACAAACTACAAATTAATAATCACAATAAAATGTAGGAACACTTCCCGATATAAATTATTTTACAAAAATAATTGTTCTTGAAACGTTTTTGATCTTTTCAAAAAAAATAAGTACGTTACTTGCGCGGGCGTAACCGTCCGACTAACTGACTTTCTGTTACGGAGGAAACGGCGAACTTGAAACGCTTGAAACCACCATAACACCAACACTTGACTGACGCCAAACCGCGCGAAGGCTATACATGGCTCAGAGATCAACATTATAAATGCATGACCACGAAAGTATTACACTGGGGAGTCTAAACGAGAGACGTTACGAAATGCACAAGTTGTCAATAAAATTATTCAAACGACCTTGCAATTTTTTTCGGTTGAATCTATTGGAATCCGTTCTACACTTGCTCAATATGAGTACTTATATTTGCGTGCTTTTGATTTAAATCTATCTTCTATCTATATGCATAAAAAAAAATCTCCAGTCAATGTTCGCCCGCGTTAATCTCCGAAACCACTGAATTGATTTTAATGAAATTTTGTAAATGGGTCTTGCTTGGTCCAACTTACACTATAGGATAGTTTTTAATTTTTTGTATTGCCAAAAACAGGGAGAGAGATATAGAATTTGCTCAAAGCTATTAGTTCAGAAGAAAACAAAAAAAAACTGTTTTAGTATCAAGTAGCGATCATCTGCTATTAGTTCAGAAAGTTGAACTCTTAACCGGTCATGCACCCCTGAGAAATAGGGCTGGGTAACTCAGATCTGAACCGGTTCAAAGAGCCGGCTCCGACAGAAGATCCGTGAGAGCCGGCTCACTTTTTTATGAGCCGACGGCTCAACGGATCCGCATAACACTTAACACACAGAAGCACTGTCAGCTCAAATGACTCATGCATTATAATATGTCTGGCTATGGTACACACTACGCACAGGCGGTAAAGCTTATTACAATGTTTTACTTAAGTCACAACTATTTAAGGTATTGTATTGCATATTGTAATGTTTTCTGTACATAGCAAGTAGCAACCTGTAAAACCCCGCCTTATAATATGTGAGTCAGTCACTGGCATAATAATAGGTGATATGATTGACTTGACTCAACTAACTCAGTGGCTCAGTTGACTCGAATAACATATTCAGAACTCGGCTCTTTTTGAACCGGTTCAGGGAGCCGGCTCACATACGGGATCCAGATGCAAAGATGCAGATCACTAAGAAGACCCGTTTATCTCACCTCTACTGAGAAAGCATCTACACACGATGGGGATACGTCAGGAATCGACACAATGTAGATATTGCGAAATGGAAGACGAAACAGCCAACCATCTACTGTTCGAATGCAAGGCCCTAGCCTACAGGAGAACAACCATTTTTGGATACATTGATGTAAAAGTGGAATAATTCCTCAGGACAATCTAGTCACCAACCTTCTGGAGTTCATGAGAAGGACTAGATCCAGGTCAAGGGGAAGCACAAAAATTCTTCTAGGATGACGTGCATAACGGGCTATTAAGCCATAACCCCTAATTTATTAATTCATTAGTTCAGAAGCAAATATGGTAGAATTTGCTCAACAAGCCGGGCCGCAAACAAAATACATTTTGCAGAATTATATCTATAGTACCCGCGTGAAGAAACCGGGTCGGGTCGCTATAGGGATATATATAATTTTTCCGTCGACACCCTATGAAAATATTTAAAACTTTTTGCACCAATCAGCTGCTAAGTTTTAGCCTTGCGCAAATGGCACCAGACTTGAAAAGCGAATATCCGGATTCACATTCGCGAATATCGAGTACAAACAAAATTACGTTGTTATAACAACGTAATTTTATTAATGAAAATATATGACGATTAATTTTATTTCTATCAAAATGACATTAATAATTTTGAATATTTGTCGAATGTAATTGTCATATCATGTTTGAATTTTCAGTATGCCCTTATAACTATATAATGTATAATATATAATCTAGTTTTGAATTACAGAATAAGTATAGAAATTGCCAGAAGTGCACTGATTTTTCGCAACATTAGCGTCTTCTGGCGGCTCTATATCTTCCGCCTAGCCTTCTGGCAATTTTTTCCCTACTTACTTGTACTATCTCCTATTATTCTGCGAATTTTCAGCTTTGCACCGAGTGACCCCTCCCCCTCCGTAGCCAGCTCTTAGACCAGAAGAGGAGAAGGCGGTGAAAACGATACCCTTATATTATATGTATGGCTATACTTGTGAAATATATGTAACTAGTCATGTGCTACTTTGAAATTAATTTCAGTTTTCAATTTATGGACATCGAGCCATTTTTGTATGAACTGCTGACCTGTAGGAAATCTATTTACATATCTTCTTTCATATGGGTTTTCATAATGGGTACTTAATATAAATTAAAACAAGCCTGTGGGAACTCCGGTGGCGGGTAACTCCATCGCGTGTCACACAAATGATATACATAAGTTTTTTTCATTTTGCATTTATTAATTAATTAATTAGCACCATGAAATTAACACTTATAAACGAAAACCGCAAATTTGTTTACTCGAATCAATATTGTTTTATAGCTTTAGTTACCATAGTGGTACGGAATTGGAAGCAGCCTCCTCTCTCTTAATCGCAGACATTTTTAAGGCTCACTCGCGGACTATGGTTACTTATATCTCTATGTTGTACCCACGTCCTAGAGATAATGAAAACGCCTCAAGATGGCTGACCGAAAGAAAATGGTGATTTTAAGTCATAGAGGATATAAGTACTAAGGGTTTATACAGGGTGAGTCAGACCACCCGTATCAGTCGTTTTTTTCGAAAACGGTTAGTCGTAGAGAGTTGTGTCAAAAATCTGTATTATAAAAGCCCTAATGAAGAATCGAATGGTGATATTTTTTCCCCCCGGAAAGGTCGGCTTCCCTGGTAGTTTGCTCCGGAATGTTCAGAACTCCGGAATATTAAATGGCACGATAGGTCGAAAGTGGTATTGTTGAAAAGATCTTTAAAAAATAAGCAAGTTTTGTAGGACATTTTTTTTTGTTACTGCCACCCCTGTTAAGTAATATTCGTTTGAAATTATGAAATTAACATATCAGAATAACAAAAAGTCGGCATTTAAAATCTAGTTACCTAATTAAACAATGTCACAATAAGTTTTCAATAATTGCAATTGTTTTTTTTTGTCGGAAAATACTTCCAGGTACTCATAACATAATATCTAGAAGAGCTCTGCAGTGTTTAGAAGTAAATTGAAGACAGTTTGAACATATTTTGTGACATTGTTTAATTAGGTAACTAGATTTTAAATGTCAACTTTTAAAATTAAGTTTGTTTTTCTTACATGTTAATTTAATAATTTCAAACGAATATTACTTAACAGGGGTGGCAGTAACAAAAAAAAATGTCCTACAAAACTTGCTTATTTTTTAAAGATCTTTTCAACAATACCACTTTCGACCTATCGTGCTATTTAACATTCCGGAGTTCTGAACATTTCGGAGCAAACTAACAGGGAAGCCGACCTTTCCGGGAGGAAAAAATATCACCATTCGATTCTTCATTAGGGCTTTTATAATACAGATTTTTGACACAACTCTCTACGACTAACCGTTTTCGAAAAAAACGACTGATACGGGTGGTCTGACTCACCCTGTATAATAAAATAATTATTTTTTGCCTATGGAACTGGAGAGCCGCAACTTTACATCAAAAGAGTTGCATGCGGCTCGCGAGCCTCAAGTTGCCGACCCCTGGTCTAAACAAATTACAAGGTCTAGGGGAGTACAGTATACACAGCTCCATGGTTCTAGCTGCCAAGCTGACATTCACATCAGTATTCAAACAATAACTCTCTACGACTAACCGTTTTCGAAAAAAACGACTGATACGGGTGGTCTGACTCACCCTGTATAATAAAATAATTATTTTTTGCCTATGGAACTGGAGAGCCGCAACTTTACATCAAAAGAGTTGCATGCGGCTCGCGAGCCTCAAGTTGCCGACCCCTGGTCTAAACAAATTACAAGGTCTAGGGGAGTACAGTATACACAGCTCCATGGTTCTAACTGCCAAGCTGACATTCACATCAGTATTCAAACAATGTATAAGCCTTGAAAAAAGACGTCATATAATAAAAGACAGGCACACATTTTAGCCATTAGAATTGTATATCTGTCTTTATATTGCAAATATCAAAACTAAAGTCTTACTGACCATCAACGTGAATATTCGTACTGGCGATTCAAATTTTTCAACCAATCAAATTCGAGGATTTTACGACTGACAGTTTAAAAAAAAAACACTCGTCTTTTTTTGATATTTGAATTACGGGATTTACAATGTGCAGTAAATTAAATAACAGATAAGACTGACAAAAACACAAAATAATTAGGATAAGAGATACTTTGATAAAGGAAACTAACATACCTTAACAATAATAGATAGTGGCTACTCAGTTTTTTCGAAACTTAAAATTAAATTCAAGAAATAGTTATACTTAAACGTGAAAGACGTTTAACAAAGGTGATAGATTCAGCTAAAATGGCTCCATAATACCGGGTATATTTTCTTCAAAAGATAATTAAAATCGGATAAGTGGAAGGGCTCTGTACCATGTTCGTTTGAATTTAGAAAACTATCTGTTGGAAAAATTGTAGTAGTTTTCCAGTGACCTCATAACATTACTAGTTTTTTTTTTATTTTACTGCACTAGTTTAGGAAATAGGCGCGGAAAATTAGTTTTTGAGATGTATTTTTCAGAATAATCTCGTCAATTACGTAACATATTTTTTTTTGAGCACATCTTTTCAGCGTATTTTAGCCCAGAGAAAATCGACACGCGAATCGACGAAAAAACGAGTGATTTTATAATGATTCTGTTATTCTTTTTTAAGCATGGAAGTCGAAATGATAAAAGATTAGTAATTCAACGTTCAAAACAGATGAGTAGCTTGTCCCTGTGCGAGCTAAAAAGTGTCAAATGCGACAAAATGAAAATGTACATCAACTGTTGGCGGTGAGCATTCAAGCGGAGTTGATGTCTGGAGGTAGATGCTATGGCAGTAGTTCTCAAACATATCCAATATCCACGCTAAACCAACCATGCCAGATTTTTGTCATTGTCCTGCAGCCGCATTATTTTTATTGAATTGCAGTCTAATTAATGCCTTTTGATGAGACATTACAAAAAAAATCAAGTTGAGCTCAAGAAAAGGCTTCATAGATCAAGATATCTTCACATAGCCCTGCAGTACGTAAAAATGATAAATCAATGTGTCTTATCATTAGATTGTGTATTTCTCTAAAAATTTAAAGATAATATGTTTTTTTTGCTGCATCTTCTGACAGTTGTAGCAATGTCTCGATGTTTTTATCATTTACATTTTACTGGGCTGCTGCACCCTGTTACCCTCCATATCTCTGAAACTTCCTTATGATCAACTTGAAATTTGTTGTGATAATAGTGTGTAAAGTATCACTCAGATATTTTAGACCACAGATCAATAAAAAAACTTTATTCAACACGCGTGAGTAATATATAATTTCGGAGCCCTGCTAAATTCGGGAGAAATAATAAATTACTTCATGCTGACGCGTAGAGTGCTAATAATGAGCCGAAACTGTACGGTAATATATTACTGCATAGTTTCTGGAATCTGGACCAATAAGAACGCGGTAGCGATTTGTATATATGAAAACAGCATCGCAATTCAGCGAAAGTCAGGGCCATCTTGTGTGCATCGAGGGCGGTGGGTACGTCAATCAATGGGCCCCGATTACATATTACTCGTGCTAGTTGAATAAAGTATTATGTGCGGCAAATTTCACGCTCATGGAATCTTCTCCTTCTCTCACTAGTCGCACAATATACTATTGTGACCCGCCAAACAAGGTAAAAAACAACTATTTTTGGAAGTAACTCCTTAAACAACTTTCATAGAGCTTTTATTGAGCTTCAGGATGGGACATAAAACGTATTTTCCTTAGGCTGGTAATAGACGAGCATTCAACACATCGCGTTCCGCTTGCCGGACCTCCAAGCGAAACGGCACTTTGGAAGAGCGGATTGTAAATTCCTTCGAACTTGCCATAAGAAATGGACCTCGTTAAAAACATTTGAATAACCCTGTAAAAGGTGTTGTATGATGTTTGTCCCGCCAAAATAACAACGGCCATACATATGTTGACTGCATATAGGTATACTGGAAGCACCTGTCTGCTTGCTTTTGTTTAAAACAGGTCAGGGGTATCATATATACGAGGGTGGGGTGAAAAGTTTCCGGCCTGACCAAGAGAAGGCGCCACTAGGTCTACTTTTGGAGTGGTGTCCTACAGTACCATCCCTAACTAGCTTGTATGTACAGTTTCAGCCCGATCGCTATGTTAGTTTACGTTTGAGAGCACACTTAGCGAGAAGCCTCTGTTGTTTTCGTGAAAATGGAAAAATCGGAAAATCGTGCTGTCATCAAATACTTCTTTTTGAAGGGTTTTACACCAACACAAATAAAAGTAGAGATGGATTCAACACAAGGACCCACCTCCCCATCATATTCAACTATTAAGCAGTGGGTTTCTGAATTTAAAATGGGTCGTGTGAGCACCTCTGACGAGCCACGCTCAGGACGGCCCGTTAAGGTCAAACTCCAGAAATGATCGAAAAAATCCATAAAATAGTACTGAAGACCGTAGGTTGAAAGTGGATGAGATAGCTGAGACCTGTAAGATGTCAGCTGAACATCTGCGAAATATTTTACACAACCATTTGGGCATGGAAAAGCTGTGTGCAAGATGGGTGCCGCGTTGGCTAACAGTCGACCAAAAACGCACGATAACGCACCAGCGCATTCGTCGATTGTTGCCATGGCTAAAATCATCGAATTGATGCCGCATCCTCCCTATTCTCCAGACCTAGCCCCCAGCGACTATTATCTGTTTCTTAACCTCAAAAAATGGTTTGGCGGTAAGAGATTTGGGAGCAATGAAGAAGTGATCGAATCTGTAAATCAGTATTTTGAGGAGCTTGACGAATCTACGTTTAAAACTGGTATAACTAAATTAGAACACCGTTATGAGAAATGTATCAGTCTTAATGGAGATTATGTTGAGAAATAAAGCAAAAAAAAAATTTTAAAACATTGTTTTTCCTGGTCAGGCCGGAAACTTTTCACCCCGCCCTCGTATACCTATATATATAAATCGTTCAGTCGATGAGTTAACAACAGCCATACATATGTTGGACTGCATATAGGTATACTGGAAGCACCTGTCTGCTTGCTTTTGTTTAAAACAGGACAGGGGTATCATATATATACCTATATATAAATCGTTCAGTCGATGAGTTCACCATGTATGGCGTGCTAAAGGTCTCATGAGTGCATTTCTACTATGTCAAAGTCAACAAAAAAGGGGTAAGGATATGGCGAGATGACACATCCTGTGTTGCCAGACCGATGAATTCTTACAGATCTGGAAATATTTCAGTTGAAGAGCCTTATTTTTGAAGATCGGATAGGCAATCACGTCCACGAAGCTAGGAGCAAAGACAGCAGAACAAAATATGACATAACTAATAGTTTTGAAGGAGATTTATTTGGTTGAGGAACAATTGAAAATAAGCTTTACCAGTGTATCGCTTGTGGCCAACGTTTCGAAAAATATATTTTCATCATCAGGGCCTATGAATATGTATAATATTCGTTACATATTATATTATTATAATTTTTAACTTACATTATAAACATTATAGATAGATAATACTAAAACTATAACATACCTCAATGCAAGTTAAGATGGTAAATTGTAAAAATAATTCTAATATACATGATCATTAATTATTATGAATCTCGACAAATTTTTAAATTTAAAATTATCATAAAACAGTTTTCTTATAAAATTGTTCTGTCAATTGTGCAAATAATATTGTACTAATGTATAAGAAAGGCTATCTCTATACAAACTGCATTTTGTTTACAAGTTAGATTTTGTTAAAATTTGTTAATTAATTATATTGCCATAAATGTTATTTAACCCATCTATGTCCGTTCTCTTATTGACAGTGTTTGAATTTTTTTTGATGTAACACATCTCCAAAAAAAGTCTTTTTTGTAAATTCACTTCTTTATGTAGTATTTTTGGTTCATTAAAGTTAAAATTGTGATCATTGGAGATGGAGTGATGAACCAGTGCTGAATGATTATTAATGTCACATGGTTTTCCTAAGGATTTCTTTACATCATTTTTGTGTTGATAAACACGATTTTTTAAGTATTGAGAAGTTTGTTTAACATAAATGGCATTACAATTACTACATTCTAAACTATAGACCAGATTTGATTCTAACATTTTTGAGTGTTTAAATTTTGTTTTTGAGAAGAAACTAATACTAATAATTAAGTGCTAATATAATGCTAATTAAATGCCCCAATCAAAAATTTATTACTCCGTTTTGTTTTTTTTATAACGCATGTTTTGCTAGTTTCAGATTAACTCAGCAGAGCAGATACTGATAAACCATTAAAAATGAATGAAAATCAATTGAAAAATTAAGTGCTAATTTAATGCTCCAATAAGAAATTTTTGATTGAGGCATTTAATTGGCATTATAATTATTAGCACTTAATTATTAGTTATGTCATATTTTGTTCTCCTGACTTTGCTCTGCTTGCTTCATGGACGTTAGGCAATCAAAACGCTTATTCCCTTTTTTTACTGCGTAACTCAACCCCATTTATTTTTGAGTATTTTATTCTACTCTGGCTTACTATTCGACTGACGGTACTAAATCTTTCGAGTACTGAGACACTCTTTTTTTGTAAGGTTGAAGATTTTTGTTCCGGCAACGCATGATAAATTAGTAGCATAGGTATATGTGAGTAAAAATCAAGATCTATTTATCTGCAATAAATTGCAACAGATATAACAGAATAAATAAAGCGAGTAACCCTTGAGGTTAATATCGGTAACTTTTATTACCTGTCACTATTGCATAAAAATCCCTTTTCTTGTGCAACCGAAAACGCGCCCTGTCTTCTTTCAATTTTAAAAACCATACACAGGTTAACTTCTATTTTATAACTTAAGTATGGGAGTTAAAAATAAACCTTGGCAATCGCGTTTAGTTCGAGAAAACGCACTCTAGCGCCACTGAATACCCCCATCGCAGTGTCGCATTGCAACGATTTATATGTTCGTGTATAATAATTGAATTGTAATATTTGTATATTTATTGTCATCAAAAAAACCATATCGTAAATTCCCTTCAGGGTAGGCTACTTATTAAACACCTATCAAAATTATAATTTCTATAATAATTTTGAAAGGTAATTATAATTATGTAATATTTAAAAATTCTTGAAATCAAAAAGTTTTTTTGAAAAAATGCCTCAGTCTTTTAGTTGCGACCGAGGAATACATTTAAAAATTTAAATTATAAATTCTTTCCATTATTCATCAGAAGTTTTAATAACTTCTATTGATAACTTTCAATAACTGTTTTTTTGATATAAATTAATTTTTGACTAATTCTTGTTAAAATCTGGTAATTCGCGATATGGTAAAATTTAAATAATTATGTTTAATATGTAAACCTATTGTATTGTAAATTGAATTTGTTTTTGGTATTAAATTTTTAGTATATATTTTTTTAAATAGATTAATTTTGTTTATTCTATTCTTAAATCGATCTACGGATCCGGCGTTATTCCTAATAATTTTTCCATAACGCCTCAGAATGGTAGCAGAGCATGGTTCCTTTTTTACTAAAATTTAGTTTAATTTATAGAATTAATATTTTGGCGATAATTCGTGTTTGATAAATTTAAATTCATTTCAATAAATTTGTACAATTGATTGCATAATCCGTGTCAGATAATAGGTTTCATTTTTCAAGTTTAAAAGGTCAATATAAATACGTTTTTTCTCCTTGAAATATAATTTTTTTCGAAAATAATTTTATTTCTTACTCGGTCGCACTAATTTTTTAAAAAAGTATTTGTGTTATTGTCATTTTTTTGTGAATTCTGTCAAATATGCCACAAACTCGAAGTAAAAAGAATGACATGGACTCCTCGGAAGACGACGATAAGTTCACTTCGCCAGAAAATGTTAATCCATCAACGGTCAAGACCTCACAAGAAAAAGAAAATTCGGGATCAAGTTCTACGCACACACCGTCACCACTCGCTATGGCCACATCGGTTCATATGCGTTTAACTTCAAGTTTAGTAGATCAAGTTGTTGAGCTGCGTCATTTGTCTGAAACTCTCACGAAGCACATTTTAAAACAGAATCAAGATGTCAAACCAGAATACAAAGCCTTAATTGATCAAATCAAGTTGTGTTCTGGAGAAGATCCAAGACTTGTTATTGATTTCATTGAACAAGTTCAAGGATTAATTGATTTGAAAATAGCAACTGAATCGTCTTTACTTGTTGCTTTGGTCACACGTCTCGAAGGCGAACTTAGAATCTGGTGGGCTGATGCTACGTCGAAGGGTTCCAACTGGACATTGTTGAAGTCACAGTTACTCGACACTTTTATTCCGATAATCACTAGAAGCCGGTTAATCGAGTCGCTTGTTCGAAGATATCAAAACCCAGAGGAAAATTTCAAGAAATACATTTCAGATATTCATAGAAAAGCTCAAGTTCTCCAAGCTAACATTTCAGAACAAGAATTAGTACTGCACGTGTGGACTCATGCGAATGTGACAACCTTGCTTAAAATTAAAAATGAATCAATTCCAACTTCATTAATTCACCTGCAAATTATGGCAAGACGAATAGACGAAATGGAGTCTCTAGTTGAAGCGGCAAGAAAACGTGAAGGCGAGGCAAATATCAAGACGACGGCTACCAGCATTCCACGTCCTCATTGTGCATATTGCAAGATGGAGGGACACTCAATACGAGAATGTCGTCGGAGATCAAGAGCAAGTGAAAACAGAAATTATTCGCCCAATTCAAAAAACGAATAATACCGCAACCTGCGACGGGTTGCGTTAATCAAATAAAAGATACCAATCAATTATTGACTTTTCAATTACCCGTAATTAATTTAAAAGTTAAAGACCTTTCCTTTCTGGCACTACTGGACTCTGGAGCTAATATCAACTGTTGTAACGAAAATATTGCAGATCGCATTGTGAAATATCGCTACGGATATTTTCGATCCACGTCGTCGTCGGTTAAACTTCCTGGAGGACATACTATATGCATTAATCAAGAATTAATCACAATTATTAAAATTTCCAAATATACCTGGAAGCTATCCTTTGCAATTATTCCTAATTTAAATCCAAATTTCATTATTGGTGTTAAAACGCTTCGATATATGAAATCCTTCCTAGATTTTGTTGATAACTGCCTTCGATTTCATTTTGATCCGGAAATTTTTGTTCCTTTTACCAATAAATCGAATGCTAATTGTTACGATCTTGCGTCTATGTTGGAGCAGCCGGTCCTACTGTCTGAAGATCTACAGCATCGTCTACAAATGTTAATAACAGAATTCAACGATACGATCACAACTACTCTTGGAAAAGTCAGAAATTATAAATACAAAATTATTCTAAAAGATCCTACGCCGATACATCAACCTCCGTTTGCACTTACTCCTCCAAAAGCAGCGGCTATGCGAGAACATATCAAAAAATTAATTGACTTGGATGTCATCGAGCCTAGTTTGTCACCGTACTCAAGTCCTTGTTTTCTGATACCTAAGAAGGATGGTGGACGTCGTCTAGTCGTTGATTACCGTAAAGTGAACCAGAGAATCTGCTATGACGCATATCCAGTACCTAGACCGGAGTCGGTTTTTCAATGCTTACAGGGAGCAAAAATTTTTAGTAAGCTGGATCTCAACATGGCGTATCATCAGCTAGAACTGCATCCTGAATCAAAGCCAATTACGGCTTTTGCGACTACTTTTGCCGCATATCAATATAAATTCTTACCTTTTGGATTAGCGGTGTCTCCAGCGGCACTAAACAGAATCATTAATCATATTTTTGGCGACTTACATTATAAATTTGTAACGAATTACTTCGACGATTTGCTAATTTATTCAGCCACGCCCGAAGAGCATCTTCAACATCTACATACAGTTTTCTCTCGTCTTCGGCAGCATGGATTTACAGTCAATCCTAGTAAAATTCATTTGTTCATGGCAAGAGTTAGTTGTCTGGGATTTATGATATCAGAACAAGGCTGTCATATAAATCCGGAAAAGGTGGAAGCAATACAACGATTACCTATACCAGTCAATTTAAAGCAACTTCAAACATTTCTGGGAATGACCTCGTATTTTTCCCGTTTCATCGAAAACTTCAGCGAGAAAGCAGCGCCTCTAAATAATCTTAAACGAAAGAATATCAAATTTGTCATGGGGCCGCATCAACTCCAAGCAGTACACGATATCAAAACAGCGTTGTCGACTGCACCTGTCTTGAAATTTCCCGATTTCGATCGTACTTTCATTCTGCGATGTGACGCATCCGACATAGCGCTAGGAGCGGTGCTACTTCAAGAGTTTGAAGATGGACTCCATCCAATCATATACGCTTCGCGAAAGTTATCAGAAACAGAGAAGAGATATATTGTATTAGAAAGAGAAGCGCTGGGTATTATATACGCAATCGAAAAATTTCAAAATTATTTACTGGGCAGACACTTCATTCTTCAAGTTGATAACGAAGCGCTATCCTGGATGTTACGTCATCCAAAACAATTGGGAAAAGTCGGTCGATGGGTGTTGAAACTATCACGATTCGATTTTACGGTTCAACACATACGAGGCCCATTGAATAATGTTGCCGATGCTTTAAGCCGTCTTTATCCAGACACTGAAGTCAATTCTAATCCGATTGTTCAAGAAGACGAAGTAATTAATAATTTACATGAAATACCGGATAGTTTTTTAACATTGAAGCGTCATCAGGAAGCCGACCCGGAGACACAACTCATCATGCGCCGTTTACATAGGCGTGAAGATGTCACAGGTTATGTCTTACGAGATGGACTCCTGATGAAACTAATTGGTAAAAACAAACTTAAGAGAATTGTGGTACCATCATCGGTCCGTAACATGCTCCTGTATTATTTTCACGACCTCGATGCTCAACATCCTGGAGTCACTAAGAGTTACAGAGCAATAGCTCGTCGTTTTTGGTGGAAAAACCTTTTTCAAGACGTGAGACAGTACGTGAGAAGCTGTGAAGCCTGTCAAACATGTAAGGCATCAAATTTACCTGTGGGAGCGCCGATGTGTTCCACTGTCCCGAACACACCATTCCAGCGTGTTTACATTGATTTCTGTGGACCGCTCATTCGATCAACTGCTGGAAATCGTTACGTTCTCGTCGCCTTGGATGCATTCTCTAAATGGATTGAAGTCATCCCATGTTCGAGGGCCTCAGCCAACATAACAACAAAGAAGTTGGTCGCGCTCTGGTGTCGCTATGGGCCACCTCAAATGATCGTCTCTGATAATGCGTCCGTTTTTCGCAGCGATTTATTTCGTCGCATGACGTTGTCCTGGGGCATCAGACATATATTCACTGCGCCTTACCAGCCAACATCGAACATGGTTGAAAGATCCATGCGCGACTTGAAAGCCTCGCTGTCCGTAATGATGCGTACCTGCGCAGATAATCATAGAAACTGGGATAAATTTCTTCCACTATTTTCTTATTCGCATAATAGTAATGTGTCTGAGTCCACTAATTTATCTCCTGCTAAAATTTTTCTAGGACGAGAATTGCCGAAGCCGCTTGATTTGCAGTGGGAAATTCCCAATTTTCTTGATCCAGATCCACACGTGGCGCCAGAAGAAATTCATCAAAATCTCCAGAAAGCTCATCGCAAGGTGAAACAGCTTTTCGATCTTAAACATCCAGAGCGTCATCAATTCCATGAAGGTCAGTTGGTATTGCAGCGCCGACATATACAAGTGAAACCAGGTGACGCAATGGGAGCCAAGTTTGTGGCAAGATGGAGTGAGCCTCGTCGTATTTTACATTTCACTACGCCATCTTCCTGCGTAGTCCAGAGTACAGAGGATCCTACACGGGAGTATCGAGTTCATGTTAGTCAACTCCGGCCATTCTTCCAACGCTAAAAGCCGCCAAGGCGCTTTTTTTTGAGGGGGAGAATGCAACGATTTATATGTTCGTGTATAATAATTGAATTGTAATATTTGTATATTTATTGTCATCAAAAAAACCATATCGTAAATTCCCTTCAGGGTAGGCTACTTATTAAACACCTATCAAAATTATAATTTCTATAATAATTTTGAAAGGTAATTATAATTATGTAATATTTAAAAATTCTTGAAATCAAAAAGTTTTTTTGAAAAAATGCCTCAGTCTTTTAGTTGCGACCGAGGAATACATTTAAAAATTTAAATTATAAATTCTTTCCATTATTCATCAGAAGTTTTAATAACTTCTATTGATAACTTTCAATAACTGTTTTTTTGATATAAATTAATTTTTGACTAATTCTTGTTAAAATCTGGTAATTCGCGATATGGTAAAATTTAAATAATTATGTTTAATATGTAAACCTATTGTATTGTAAATTGAATTTGTTTTTGGTATTAAATTTTTAGTATATATTTTTTTAAATAGATTAATTTTGTTTATTCTATTCTTAAATCGATCTACGGATCCGGCGTTATTCCTAATAATTTTTCCATAACGCCTCAGCATATCAACAGGTTTCTACATATTATACAGAGCGTCCTGTTTTAGCGGGCACTGAACGAATGTTTGTTCTTACCAAAGCGTCTTAAGAAATACTAGCAGTCGGGTTCGGCTATGCCCGGATTTGTAGATTGCCCGCGGTGAGAGTTGAAGCCAGGCACGTCATCAATAATATGGTAGTGAACGCCTACAGACAGTGGCGTGTGGAATAAATTCGACATATCCATTTATAGCGGTAGAATAAAAATAAACACTCGACGCACATGGATCTCCCAAACAGCCAATAGGCAAGCTAGAAGGCGGGCGCAATGCGTTCACGTCACTATGACGCGGTGACTTCATCTTTCGCCGCAGCTATTGTAACATATTAGCCTGTCGCGAATTTTACCATTTCAATACATGTGAGGAATGGTACTAATTTAGGTCAAAATTTACTTATCATTTTTTTTTTAATTCAACATAGCCATATTTACTCCTGGAATAACTTATGTTATTATTTATTTTAAATATTTTGTAGGCTCTCAAAGAATCAACGACTTGGCTGCAATGTCGACAAGTTTTTAATTACAATCTTCTTGTTTGTTCAATTGGTTGTGATTTTTTTAAATAGTATAGTTATTGAACGATCTCTGAATTGATAAGTGTATTAACTTTTGAAAAAAAGACACCAGTTTTTGTAATTTTCAAAAATCAGAACTATCTACATAACATTATTTGTATTCATACTTCATTCACTTGTAAAATGATGTTAACAAAGCATTAATATTTTTAGTATTCCATACTCATGTAATATATCTAAGTTTGGTATCCATAAAAAAATCGCGCATAATTTTGTTACATTTTAAAACTTTATTTTAATCGAATAAAGCACGCTTCCAGTCTAATAACAGCTGCATTAGTAACATTGAGGACACCCTGTATACTGTCGGGGTTGTTGCAGACTCCAGTCATAATAATCCCGTATACAGAGTTCACTAAAGTTCACCTTTTGTATTAGTGCTCTCTCTCTACGGAGGCTATATTCGCTGGAGAAACAAAAAGGCTGGTCAAATAAGTTATTTTTTTCTCTAGAAAAATATGTGTTAGAGATATTACTCTATTTTTCCTGCAATATTTACTAGATTCCCTCTCAGCGTAAATGGTTCACGCGATTATTTTCATTGTGTCAAAAACTACACGATAATTTTCATTAATATGCCAAAAACTACGCGATCTAAAAAAATTAAACAAATAACGTTATGGGATCTGTAACAAATACCGTGTCATATTATGATATCACAATTAACCGTGAATGCGTCTCCTAATTTTCTATACTCCTAGGCTTGTTTCATACAACGTATCGGTCAAGGCTTGGCGTTCGTCAACCCTGATTCCTGTGCGGTGTCTGGGAAATACGTTTTGTGTGACAACAAAAGAAGAAAAAAAAAGAGTATTTCAACTATGACTCAAAGGATTTCTGAAGAGGGAAAGTGGAGAAATTGTGTCAGAAATGGAGATAAAAGCTTGAAAAGCGCACACAACACCACCGTGGAGTGTTGAGAGATATTCTTGGTGTTATTTTTCCACATAGACGTTCGACAGCTGACGTCATCAGTGTCTATATTTACACATAAAAAAATTGGTTGTCTGTAAAGTCGGTTTACGGACGATAGTTTTACGTGATAACGTATTCCGCTCGAATATCATATTTAATAATACATAACCTAAATTTTAGTAGCTGTCAAACTTGGGCCGATCGTGCTTCTCTATCGCTTATACTGCGCTCTCGCTTGCACGCACAGGGTCAGGCGGAACGTGACACATTTCGGAACGTTATACTTTTTCGTGCATGCAGCCGGTGTTTCATCAATTTATAAGACGTTATCACTACAAAAATGTCAATTAAAATATTTCAATATTTAATTAATTTGTAATCTATATGTGAGTTTTAAATCTTTTTAAAATCGTACTTTTTGTTTACAGTCAAACCTGAGTGAATGAGAACTGGGTAAGTGAGAGTAATTGCCAGGTAACGTCTTTGTCACCATCTAAAATCTCTATAACTGAGAAACAGCAGCCTCTATAACAGAAAGACGTTTTTCACTCATGGACTTCTATAACTGAGACTACTACTTGCCTGTACCTCTATAAGCGATAGTCGAACAGATAAATAGTTCCACGAAATTTAAGGATGAGTCATAAATAGCTGAACTAACACTGTTTTTGTTTTTTTGTTTTTTTTTTGGTTTTTTTTTTAGCATCTATATCGAATAATGCACATGCATGTTTATCACTGCATATTTGCTGTATTTTTATAGACCTCTAAGTGGCCATTCGCTGTACTACCTATTTTAAGCTAGAAATTGAGTTAGTGAAAAACCTCCATAAAGGAAAAAAAGATCGAGGTCCTTTGAACTCTTGCTTATTCAGTTTCGACTGTATTTGTTTTTTTCAATATTTTTAATTTGGTACTTTTCAGCATGATAACCGCGAATATGATTCATAGTTTCGCTAGCGTGTTTTTTTTGTTTAACGGTTATCAATCCAACGATCAACATATTATAAATTCTAATATCAATTCATAAATTTTTTTCAAGGGTACGTTTAATCTGTATCTATCATTAATTAGTAATAATTAGGAAATACTAAAAAGTAATAATTACAGTAAAAATTGAATTAAAAATTTAAAAAAAAGAGTATACGGTAAAGTCGAACCGCACGGATTCAATGGTGCTATAAGACAGATTATTATTGATTTCGTTTTGACACACAAGTGTTCTGTATAGGATATTGTACATTTTATCTAGTTCATGTAAACAGTTTTGAGAAAAGAGTTCCAAGTATGATATGAGCCATGCATACAAAATTAGTGTATGCAATGATTTCATTGTTTTTTTATTCAAATTTCAAAGTTCAACAGCGGCTGAGTAGGTTTTAATGCATTATTTTGTCTAGTTCCTAGTTTACAAATTTACTGAACCAACAAATTGACGAGCTAGTTTTAAATAATAAAAAAAAATATCAACGCGCGCAATTATAAATCCAAGATTCAGAAAAAGCACGATATGTACTTTACGTATCTAGGTCGTAATGTAGGTCATTTTTGGCCACGCAGTAACATTCTTTCAAATGAGCGAATTTCCACCATTAAAAAAAAAACAAAATATTATTACGTCTAAGATATACAGTACTATATTTTTTGCAGGTACCACCTACACAAATTGCTGGTTTTCGCGTTACTTTTTCGTTTATTTTCAAACGATTTTGACAAGTGGCCATTCATTAATTACGTAAGAACAATTTTGGCCATTTTTGATCCCCTCCCCTTTCCCCATGTAAGGGCATATAAAGATTTCTCGGACTTCCCCTCCACCTTCTTACGTTAGATTTAATCTAGTTTTAGAAAAGGATCAATTGCAGTAAAACTCATAATTTGATGTAAATTTGTATTCTTTAAAAGATAATGAAAATTACGAAAATGAATATTAAAGGTTTTGAAAACTTAATACGCTATTAAAATTTTTAAAATAAAAATAAATATAGGTAGATAGAATTGTACATTTAAAAAGAAAAAAATAAAATATTTTTAACAAAAAAATTGAACCGACTTCACACTAAAAAGTAAAAAATAATTGCGTATTGAAATGTTTTGGAGTCGGTGTCAGCCAAAATGAAATCTATTCTGAGAACTACACCGACTTCAAAACATTTCAATACGCAATTATTTTTTACTTTTTAGTGTGAAGTCGGTTCAATTTTTTTGTTAAAAATATTTTATTTTTCTCTTTTTAGTGTTAATCTAACACTAAAAATCGGTGAACATACATAAAAAACATTATGCGTTTCTTTGAAATTTGAGAGTTTCCCTCGATTTCTCCGGATTCCATCATCAGATCCTGATTTGGTTCCGATGGAACCACCTCTGAGGTGCACTCTTTCGAATAAAAAAAAAATTTGAAAATCGGTCCATAATTGACGGAGAAATCAGTGAACATACATAAAAAAAAAATATACAGACGAACACAGAACCTCCTCCTTTTTGTTGAAGTCGGTTAAAAAATAGATCTCATAGTTGTTCCTCCCAACACTTTCCTCTCAAAAATTCATCATTTTATGTTAAAAATCACTCATTTCGTCTTAAAAAAATATTACCTACGTAAGATTGACTTTGACCTCCCCTCCATGTAAAGATTTTTAACAACCCTCTCCCCCTCGGGACCCTTAAGTAATTAATAAATGGCCCCCAATTCCATTCTATAACAAATCAGATCTATTGGGTTATATTTATGGAAATTACTATTAGCGCCTGAAGTTGTTTTTTCTAATGGTATAGGCGTAGATAGTATACGAAAATCTGTGTTGAATCGTTCAGATCGTGTCGAGCCGAGCCGATCGGCCCGAGTCGATCCAGTGCGCGTTTCTATAAATTTTGTAAACGAATTTTAATATTTCGCGTACCCATTTGGGGTTATTGCATTGTTTTACAGCTAGCAATTTTGGTTAAAAAATTAAATATTTTATTATACAAAATAATAGTAATAACAGTATCAGTAAAATTACTTTCAATGCCAGCCTCACATGCCATCATATGATTAAATGCAATAATAAAGATAATGACTCATAAACCACAGTAAATGTAAATGTAATATAAACACAGTGAAAACAAACCAGAAACACAAGAAAATTGCATAGAACACGGTATGTGAATAAATTGTGAACTTCGCGTAATACGTGCTGATTATAAAGTCACCGGAATAAATACAATTTATTCTATTGGGTACGTACTACAGGCAGTTAAAAAACAGAGTAGCTTTTCTTTGCACAAAGAAAATAACAAACGTTACAGCAAATGCAATAATAAGAACTTGAAAAGTTCGTCAATGCTTCAGGTTCTTTTTTTAAAGATACAGACGCAGGCAAAAATAATTGTAGCGACAACGTCAAATTGTACCAAAGCTTCTATTTCGGTAGGTACAATTTGTTAGACAGCAAGTGTACCGTGTATGAAAGACAGCGTCGCAGTTGAACAGTAATGAAATCTTTTAATTTCCCATATCTCAGGAATAGTTATTCGTAGGAAAAAAAGATAGGAACAGTTTTTGTAGACAATTGCATGATCTACAACTTTTGTCTGACCTATTTTTAGATAACATTTACCGTTTACGAGAAAAGTGCAAAAAACCGATATTTTTGACATTTGACCTTGAATAAATTTTGAAACAGATGTAGAATCGGTGGGGACTTTTGATGTTTTATTTGTAATAGTGTACTTAAGGCCTGTACCAATTTCCAGCTCTATGTGAATTATAGCAAATTGAAATGTTTATTTTGACTAGATTATAATTCCAGGATGGGGGATGCGAGATTCCTTGGTGTGCCTGAAATGTGTCTTCAAAAGTCTAAAGATTAAGGATCACTCCTGACCTTTAGGTATAGATAAAATGTTCCACACAGCAACGCTACGCAACGCGATTCCCCAAAAAATGTACGTGTTTTCAAATCAATTCTCGCGACAAAATTCAACGTTTCGAAGAGCGTCCGTTGTGTCGCGTCGCGTCGAATCGAGTAGACGAAACTGTCGCGTCGATTGACCTCATATCAAAAATTTAATCAATTCTGTTTTTATCGAACTTCAATAATCATACTGTATTACAATATTATATCGAAATTATACACACTTTCATGCAATAAATATTTATACGCAAAATAGAAATGTCAAATGCATTTCACTTTGATCGTTCTCTCAGTAGCTACAAGTTCAACTTGACATTCGTCTGTTTATTATTGCACGTTATAAAACTAACATCTATTTTTACTACTTTTACATCAATCAGTGCTAAAAATGGTATTTATTTAATCTCCAGACAGTGGCAGTTTCTCTATTAGAGCTGTAACAAACCGCGTGTGTATTCGTTACTGAGTAACGGGTACATCGTCTGACTCGAAGTAACGAATCGTTACTTACAAATTCATTTCGTTACTCGCATCTGTCGTATCCATGTCAGTTCAACTCGTTTGATGCGGTTATACGTTATACGAACGATGTCATACCGTATCACGTATACGACGCGCCTCAATGCGATGGTACATGCTTGATGCTGTTAGTACACGATTGTATGTCGTATGAAAAGTAACGAGTAACGTAACGATACGAAAGTAACGGGTACTGGTTCTTTAAGTAACGAATACATACGGGTACACAATTTCTCGATACTTTTACAGCTCTATTCTCTATGAGCGCTGCAGAACAACCAAACTCTTAGATACTTCATGATTTTAGAAAGAATTGTATTTTCCTTATTTAATAATGTTAGGAAAAATAATGTAATGGTTACACAATAAACGCCGCCAAAGTTAAAGAGCTGGCAAACCACAAAACTAGTGTGTGTTCTGAATCAGCACATGGAATGTCATCCATCAGATACCCACGTGTACAGCGTGCTACACCTGACTCACAAGTTATAGCGTGTTATTTAGATATACGCTTTGAGCTGCATTTATCGTCAGCACATTAGTACAAATAAGCATCTATTACTTTCAAATGCTGCAAGTGTTCAATGAATCGTCCTCATTCAGTCAATGCTAAGACCTGTGGTGAGAAAAGGTGTCGGTATCCTCGATATCAACAACAGTAATTTTATATTAAGTACATTGTGTTTCCCCAGAAGCCATCTGAATATTGTGTCCTCCATTGGCTTGATTTACATAGATTTGTCATCAGTAGTTTTTATTTATTCCCATTGGCAAAAACAAAATAAACATTTGTATAACCAAGTAAAAACTAAACAGAAAGGGGCGTGTCCATAAGTTCCTTCCTCAAGTCATTTGGCAGTGGTGTTTTTCGAAGTATTCTTTTTGTTAGGTTGTTGAACGAAGTTTTACTTAAAAATCCAACGGAATTCAAATGGAATCAAGGTAGACATGGTCCAATACCACCAGCGTTGCCAGACGTCCCGATTTTTAAATCAAAATTAAATGTCCCGCGCGGGACAGGCTCAGTCCCGCTTTTCGGGGATAACTCGGGGATAACTTTAAAAGAAGTTAAATCTTCACAGAAATATCATGAATAAGTAATTCTTATAAAATAATTATTCTCTTATTGTAAGTTGCAATTTGTAACACTCACTCCACAGACTATTGTTTGAAACGCCATATTTTTCTAATGAATAAAACTTTTTTGATTTTGATTACTGTTTTTTTTTTATTCTGAAGACGAATAAGACAACTATTTAACGATAGGGTAAATCTGATTTAAAATATTATATTTTTATTAAAATACATTTTCTGTGGCTATTTTTGCTATCTATTGTCACGTAAACGTAATTTTAATTGAAATAAAAAGATAAATAGCGGTATTTGAAAACTTCTGATTATATATACGTTTTTTTACTATGTCCCGCTTTCGACGAAAGAATCCCGCTGTTTTCACTCAAAGAGTTCCAAAATCCCGACTTGGCAAAAAAAAAAACTGGCAACGCTGAATACCACCAACATTCCAGCCAAAGAAATGCCAATTTTTCCACAGATATAATCTGACCCTTTATAGGACTTCTTTGCAGTTCCACAGGTACGCAGTTTAAAATAAACAATAAGTGATTAGATTCACTTTTGTATTTCATTTACGGCGATAAAACAGCATGATATCATTACCTCAAGTCTTAAGAATGCATAATGATGTCATAAAAATGTACTTATGGAAACAAGTACAGGGAAAAGTTGTCCAAACATAAATTGCTGCAAATATTTTTGTGCTAAATCATAGCGTAGCTATAATAGGTCCATAGAGCACCTCAAACATAGATAGGTAATGTTGCCGGCGAGGTCAAAAGTATTCACGCAAAATTAACATTTTCTTTTATCTCGACATCCGAAGCGAGAAACTAGCTGCGAGAAATCTTGGCTAACTTGTAGAACATCCTAATATAATCATATAATCAAAAGAAAAGATGTGTTTACTCTTTAATATTAAAAAAGTGGGTGTCCGTTAGAAGTTATACTTCTTTGGAGTGGTTAAAAATTAATTTTTATTTCACATGAAAATATAATTGAGAGAGAGATATGTGATGGATGGGACTTGCATAAAATCCGTTCTAGTGGGTGACACCAGAGACGATCCGCAGATCCAGTGACGGCTAAAGCCTAGAGCGGCAGATTTTAGAGGGCGCGGCAGTTTTGAGAAATAGTACCACAAAATAAGACGGATCTTATGTTTATTATTATAGGGAAAAAATAAACAATCACAACATTTTCTTGATACGAAATATTCTTTGATTTTTAATGACTGATTTTTTTCGAGCTTTGGCATCCTCAAAGGATTTTAAGTTGGTATATTGTCGTTGCTTATTTTATATTACTTTATTTTGTTTCTTTAGAGGCGGCAGAAATTCAACGACCTACTTATAAATAGGCACGGACCGTACCCTTCCCGATAATAATTCCGAACGCTCGTTTAAAAAAGTTGTTAAATGGATAGACAGTTTTTTACGAGTATTAAAAGATAAACTACTTCACCTTTACTCCAGTTTATCAAATCAGAATAATTACAATGATTCAAATTTCAGGTGTCATTACTATCAACGGTAACAGAATAACGGTGCAACTGATTTTTATATCTTTGCAGTCATTATAAAATTGCCACCCAGATAATTCAATTTGATATAAAGCGCTTCTTTTAACTAGTTCTAGGTCTTTCACTCAGTGTCGATTTTTACAGGTATGTATACAGAAATAATTACGTCTTTAACACAACTAACAATACGAGTGTCCACGCGAAAAATTTCCTTTACTTGGTTTTTGAGTTACAAAACGGGAAGACTGTTTTAACGTTTTAAGTGTGTAGGCTTTCACGGCCGGTGTTGATCCAAATATTCTTGGTTTCCGGGCTTGTATGCCGTGGTCCATTGGTATTTCAACCTGACGTTTCGTCTACAACTGTGATAAACATTATCAAAGGTGATGTGGTAGCAGGCGAAGAAGAGCATACTACGACCGAGTAGAGAACAGGAAAACACGCTGACCATAAAAGACGGAAGTAGCACACTTGTCGACACACTTAACTGTGAGCAGCCTAGAAGGACACTTCGCCCGCTACCACATCGCCTTTGATAATGTTGTAGACAAAACGTCAGGTAGAAATACCAATAGACCACGGCATACAAGGCCGGAAACCAAGAAGATTTGTTTTAACGTTGTTTCACCTCAATCGGATGTCGGTTAGTTTTATAATAAATTGAAAACCCAACTGACATTTATCTGAAAACTGGGAGCTTGTAATAGGGGAGTCATTGTCCCCACTGAAAAAAAAAATGTTTGAGGCAAACATTTGCTTGCCTCAATTTTTGTAAGTGCACGAACATAGCTACTCTCGGCTATTTTCAAGCAATTACTCTTTAATGAACCTATAAGTAAATGCTTTGACATTAACTCTGCTGATCAAAATTAGAACAGATAATTACAAACGCATATATAATTCTTGTGACAGCAAATTGATAGGATTGTTAAATATGTAGGTATATATGTAATCATTTGATCACGCATTTCAAATAATTACTCAAGTTTTAAACGTCACTCTTATCAAACCAGATAAGAGAATTTTATTTTTAGATAAAAATTAAGATAGCACGTCAATAAAACTAAGTCTAATTAGTTGTCTTTTTAATAAATTATTAACAAGCGCCGAATAATCTCTAATTGTTTATTGAATTTATAGTTTATCGGTAATTAACAAAGAGACCGTAAAATTACGACAATAAAATCACATTAAGCCAATCTATATAGAGAGGGAGGGCGTAGCCTGTAGATTACAGACGATCGACAGTTAAGGATATACACGTCCGGAATTTCTAATATAATTTTATTATCGCCAAACAACAATGACAACGAATAAGTCAGATAGTGAAAGCTTTTCAAGAAATACGGAGAAATATTTTAGTACCAAAGTGGCGGGATATTATGTTAAATGTATAGGTACACACACACACAGTGCTTATTGCGTAAGAAAAACCAAGTACGTACAATGTACCTACATACATTGTAATGCCGTACTGAATATATATACTCAATCTACAGGGATCTTTTTTCTACATACGATTCGACTGATTTGTCGACACGTTTTATTCATGTACTAGCTGCTCCTCGCGGCTCCGCACGCGATTGTGATGAAATATGGTAGCGACAAAAGTAGTGCAGCTTTCGGCTATATATATTATATATAGAGGAACAAAAAAAATAGCTAAGCAAACAAAAATGAATGATCTAACTGCTAGAAAACATCTTTTTAAAGCGCGCGTTGAGACACAACCATCTGCAATAGCCCGCGCGACAGGCAGCCTTTGTGATATTAAGTCGTTGGAGGGGGAAGCGGTGAGTGGAAGTTTCGGGTTAAAGTCCCGACAGTGACATTGTTGGAAAGTAAATTTTTCTTATATAGTATTGTTACGATGTGAAATCTAATTATTGACATCAATTTTTTTTTTCAATGCAATTTGATTTTGACGAACTGCAGTTTTTAATAGCCTAAGTTACTCCTTATAACCTTAGCTATCTGCAGTAAAAGTTCTGTCAAAATCGGTACAGTCGTTTAGGAAATTATCCGGAACAAACAGACAGACAGACAAAAACTTTAAAATTTGATTTTTTGTTATAAGTACCGTACACACATTCATATGCATTTAGTAAAAAGCTGTTATTTTGACATTATATATATATCTGTACCTATTTGTTGATAAGTTCTGAGCTCTTGCAACGTTTGTTCGCCCTTCAGGAAGAATACGATTAATAACGTACATACTACATTATCGCAGTCACAAAAAATAAAAAAAAATTGTAATTGAATTTCCTTCAAAAAGATAAAGCATAAAATAAAATAGTTTTGAAGTCAGCGTCAATTTTTACGAAGTACATAAAACAGCATAGTAAGAATTACTATTATTTTTTTTTAAAAAGGTTTTTTTCATAAAACATCTTGTATGTAAGGTGCAAACAGCATCTTTATACAAGTACACCTATCGTAGACCCTGCACGTATTTTCTTCGTCTACTGGTGCGCCTATATTGACTATGTTTGGCAACAGATTCTCTGCAGCTCAGCGATCAATTACTTTCATTTATATAAATTAATTGATACGGACGTACATATCGTATTATATAAAATTTCATGCACGTGGTTCCCGTGGATTTTCCATATCTGACAATCGATACAGACTTGCACAAACCATCTTTAAGTTTAAAGAAGTGTTTCGGTTCGTCATCATAAAAGACTTAAACGCTGCATCGTCTCCAGAAATTTCGCTCGAGACGACGCTGGCGACCCTCCGAAATTATCGCCTCAACGTTTTATCTTTAAAAAAAAACAAACGATTTTTTACACATCAATGTCGAATTTCTCTCTCTTGTCGAGCGTAATACAAAATATTTTAGATTTCAATCGATAATAACTACGAGACTAATAGTCCGTTAACCCATAACGGGTAGAGCATGTCTTTACGAGTTCGCCGCGCACGATTTGTTTCGCCTGTGACGTCATCGCAGGCGCATGCGCGTGATAGTCACGGATTAGCTTAAAGTTTTGAAATCGATGTAGGCTGGAAACGCGTTTAGCTAGGATATTGATTCGGGTGGAATTTAAAAGAGCTCGCGGAGCACTGCTAAGAGCTAAAGTGGCCGGAACGCAAATTACAAAATAGTTAAACATATTGTCTCATATAAATACATATGTTCGAAATTATAAAAATCGCAGTCAGCGGAAAATTCGCACCGAGAGGAATTTAATGCATTCCACTTGATGCGAATTTTCCGCTGAAAAAAAATCAGTGTCGAGCGAAAGCAAGAGCTACGGCAGCATCGAAAAGGGAACGAAAAAATCTAAACCTACGAATCATGTACAAGCGATACAGGAATTATTAATACACGACGTTTTCACGAAAAATTTACGGCGCGGACTCGAACTGCGCCTTTCTTTTGTATTTAATCTAGGCAAAGTGTGAAGTAAATTATGATCTCAAATTTGATAACATTTCACTTTTGTGTTAATGAAACATTCTGCGACACAGTACATGTTATAAACTATATAGACAATATAAAACACATAATGTACAAATGCTTAATTGACAAAACTTAGTGTTCATATTATCGCAAACGATACTTCCGTGATATTAAAATACATTTAATGCAATTAGGTTTGTATAAATATTTCGATCGTTTTAAAAAAATGAAAGATTAAATTATTACGATAGTTTATGAGTTTTCTTGATGCAAATTTAAGATTTCTGGAACCAAAAGTTCACTATGATAGACGTTTACTTTGTTAGGAGAACTTTTCTTGCGTATATGCAGTCGGGAGGCAATTCTTATTTGGCTGATCAAATTAAGAAAAACTCGTCATCCGGAATTTTTTTACGAATGCCGTGGTCCATGCCATATTGAAAAGGTGTTAAAAGGGGAGACGGCAGATTCGCTAAGGCCGGCCCTGATTTTATACAAAGCCACTGCAGTTATGACTTTTGATATCTACATTTATAATTATATCCACTGAATTTTTCGTAGAAAAAAAATTGTAATGATTTTGACAGTCTTGTTTTTAATAATTGATTTCGGTGTAAAATAGAGATAATTTTTCATTTGAAACGCCGTCTCATTTTTTTTATAATTCATTCATTCAACATTTTTATGTCAATATTATTGTTAAAATGTCGTCAACGACGAGGCGTCGATAACAATTCAGAGATTATATTGTCAATTGATAAGATACGACCTATTTTCTATTATCAATAAAATATGCAGGCCCGGCTCTACGGTTTTACAGAAAAATTAAAAAAAACCGCAAAATTTCGTTCTAACAAAACTGTCCAAAAATAAATAAGTTCGTTAATGCATGGATCCCATAACTATTTTTGTAAGGTAGCGCGGTAGGGTAAAAACGATTCGAAACGCTGCAAAGAAAAAGGGTTTAGGTATCAAACCATGAGCATCTCCCGCCAATGCCCGTATAACAGACAACTTTATAAAACGCGCGGTCACACTTGACAATAGAGCACTTAAGGAGTATAGAAAATATTTTTACCAAAACTACCACTTACTTTTGATAACAGAAAGGAGTATAGTGCAGTGTGTATTAAATTTATGTTTTATCTAACTTTTCTACCTAATATTTTGCTTGCTGAGTTGAAAGTAAATTATATTCTAACGAATAAAATTGTTCCAAGATTAGTAACTTCTATCTTTAATAGTGTTCGGTGAATATGGGCACGAGTAAAAAAGATTTGCTCCAGTTAATCATTTGCAGTAATCGTGGTAAATACCGAGCGGGGTGGCGTAGCGATGAGAGCATTCGAATCCTAGCGGGGGTAGATGTGGCTGGGAGTTTTTCCCACTGCCTCTCGCCGAGAAACGGTAATTCCTGTACCGGCCATCTTGTTGAGGTTTTCCATGGTATTCCTCAACAATTCCAGATAAATATCGAGATGGTTCCTTATTCAAGGCCATGGCCGATTACCTGTCAAACTCCTATGCTCAAAATATGCCTACCTTATCCTAATTTCCTAAAAATTCCTTCATTCGCCCATTGCTATTAATTAAGTCGAAGTTTAAAAATTGTAGAAGTGTGGTAGAAAAGAAATAGTAATGATGCGAATGGCGTCTGTTATGACATAAAGTCGAGAAACGGACGTTAAACGCATTATTATTATTTATTATTAATCGTGGTCGATACAAAAAAGTTTCGCTGTAAGTACAGTGTAAACTCTTTATAACGTCCTTCGTTATAACGAAAAACTCCCTATAACGTCGAAATTTTTACGATTTGGTTGGTTTACCTTAAAACCTATACATTAATACCCTCTTTATAACGCAACAGCCATTCTCTATTACGAAGAAATATGTTCATATTTAGGCGTCAGCAAATGTTTACAGACATAAAGAGGACCATTCTGAACCATCACCATCTATTCAACAAGCACTTGATGACGCCAAACTATAGGTATATATGTTTGTAATAAATTAATTTTGTGAAAATTGGTTATTTTTCTTTCTTCTCTCCATATAACGAAAATTCTTTATTACGAAAAAAATGTTCGGTTCCTTAAAATTCGTTATAAAGAGATTATACAGTACATTGAAGATTATTGTTAATTTGGTTGTTTTTCTTTCTTCACTCCATATAACGGTAACTCTCTATAACGATAAAAAATGCTCGGTCCCTTGAGTTTCGTTATAAAGAGTTTACACTGTAGTTAAATTACAAAGCTATAATCACAAGAATCTGTAATAAAAATGACTAACTAAACGTATTTACTTGAAAATAATATAATTAGTCCACAGACAAGCTCAGTGTTTTATTTAATGAGTACCTACTCATCAACTGATATTATAATGTAAATATTCTCTACTCATGGTTAAAAAAGTATTTGAAAAGAGATGATTCAGCAATGTTAAGAGCGAGAGAATTTAACTGGGGAATTTTCACACCGTATTTGTTATTCATTTGAGGTATTTATTGATCTATTTTCACATTTTTTAATTGGAAATTTTCAGAAAAAAAGCAGAACGCTCTGTAACATTTTATACTCGGAAAATTTTGACGAGTTGCCGACACATTCCGTTGGCCCCAAAAAACGTGCTTCGTTGCAGAAATGCGCCAAGTGGATCTCTAAAAGTGGGATATGAGACAATAATTTTTAGGGGGTGGGGATCATCTCAAATATATTATTCAAATGTGTTCAAGTTGCTTTATTAGATGGTTAATTTTTATTTTTACAGTTGGATATTATATAGCATTATGTCGGTTTTTGTAATATATATTTTTTCCGGGTAGGTACGTTACAATATTTCCTTGTTTGGCAGTCGTAACTAATAGGGGCGTGACTAAAAAAGTCTTCTTTTTCAGGGTCACTTGTTAGGATCCAGTCGCTTCAAAACCGGGTGATATCTTATTTTGAATACAAAACCCGTTTATTATAACTAGGAATATAGTCGTCCATGACAAATGTATTTTTACATGATCCTCTCTAAAATAGCTGTTTTTTATGTCCCAATATCGGTTCTAAAATGACCCTTCCTCGCAATAGTGCCTAATGCTAAACAAAAGTAACTCGGTTTTACCAATCCAATAGTAATATCTCTGTCAGTTGCTATTTAAATCCATAGGAACAAGAGAGACAACAAAGCAGACATTGCCATCGTAAACAGTTCACATAAAATATTACAAATATACTTATTATGATGTGAAAATCAGTTTTAGGGTACGTAACTCGCTAATCTCGTTAGAACATAATATCACTACCTCATCTAAAATAACTTCTTTACAACCTAGATGCATAAAATACTATTTTGTTGTACATGTTATGAAGTTATACCCAATACAAAAGTTTTGAGTGGTGATTTTCTATTGAATTTACTACTTGAGTTTTCTTTTTGACTATTAAATTCGATATGGCTTTATTTTGGCGGTAACAACTTTATGTCTATCATGGACAACTAGGTATGTGTTTTTGTGAAAACGGGATATACTATCAGCAAAAAAATTCATCACGGTCTAACAAAAAAAATCAATAAATAAATAAAATATATATATTGTAATCAATTATACGATAACGCCTATAAATTATGATATTATCACGATTCTGGTAATTCCATACATCTGGAATTGATCGTTTAATTTAAATTTTCATGGCACTAATTTACTCGATTCCACGAAGTCGAGTAAATTTTTAAAATGGAAAAGTAGGTAAGTCCGTGCATTTTTCCTTGATTTCATTATGGTTATTCAATTAGGCATTAATTAATTACTTGGTTTGAAAAAACGAAAAATTCCGGCTTTTTTAGGTTTTTTTAATCGTTAATTGTTTTTTTAATGAAAGCAATAATGTTCGCACTTGAAAATTAATTGCATTTTAAATATACATAAATAACTTACCGATTTAGGCATCTTGGTAGTTGGAAGATAACCTCAAGCAAAATAAAACCACCTGTAAAATAATGAAGAAATCATGTGATCTATGTCTATACAATAATTGTTTAAACTTAGAGGTACAAAATGAGATGGTTTCAGAGCTGTACTTTGTGTGTATAAGAGAAAAAACAGTCATAAAAATGTACATATTTGCATAATTTATCATTGACATACTATAACCTTGGTAAAATTATTAACATATTACTAATTCGAGAATCCGCGTTTTATGGAAAATCTTATCTTTCAGTGCTGTACACGATATTTCTGAACAATGTCTGAAACGAAACTAGTCCGGGCCTGTATCATCTTTGATATAAAATAAAAGTATGTTTAAATTACAGTTATACAAATGTGGAATTTATGAATCCAGTACCAACAAATGCCGCACCTCGAGTAAGTATATTAATAAAAATACAAACTTAACATCAATGAAGATGTAATTGTTCAGTACGCATAATGCGAAGATTATTATTATTATTCGATGAATACAAACACTTATATGCATAAAATTACATTGAAATTACTTTTTTTATTAAGTTAAGCCATATGACGTGTTCGAGTACAATAATTATAAATCCAAGTCAATTCTATTGGCAAGCAATAGTTATAAAGTTAAATTTGACCTTTATTAATTCACACAAAAATAAGTAAAATGTAAAATCAGTTCAAAGCGTTCTTTGAAATCGTGAGAGAACTCATATAGGATAAAACAAGCAACTTTACAACAAGTATTTTTACTGCACCGGTATTGTATATGATTGCATATAAACTAAGGAAGGTCAAATTACATCACGTGAAATTAAATGTATAATTTGAAATAATGGCAAACTTTGTACTTACTAAAAATTGTCCACTAATAATAATTAATTACTGTAATACACCGCATAAATAGCACAATACACTTGTATATACACTTGTAAAAAGATCGCACACCCAACTATCTCGTTGAACTTTTTTAGCTAGCGTGACAACTCATAAGAACAACTTCACGTCAAAGTTTAGCGCACAATGTTGCCAACAACAAGTGCGTAAGTTCCTAGTTGACAGATCATTTGTAGTGAACGAAGGAGGTTAAAAATTGTTTGCGGTCGTTTATCAAACGTTGTTGTTTATGGTGTGCCGTGTTTTGTAAGATTTTGCTAAATTTCCTCGTATTTAAAGTGTCGTTAATTATTAAGACGAAAAATGATTTGAAAATTATTTTACAATTAATCCAAATACATTTTGTGTTCATAGAAAAAGTTCTAAAACAATGCCAAATTGTTGTCTCTACAGTTAAAAATGAAACAATTTTACTTAGAGCAAATCTTTGTATTTTCACCAAACTGTGTATTGATTCTGTATTAGTTACTGATTAAAATATTAACTCTCAGTATGTTGTTGAAATTTGCATTGTGTGAATGTGAAAAATTACAGGTTTAAAGTCATAATTTTTGACGTTTTGATACCCGCCGATTTTACGTTTATAACAATGTCGCCACTACGTGGGAAGCAAAATAACATTTATTCATCATTCTCAATTTTATTAGACATTTTTCATCGTCTTTCGTCTATGAAACAAAGTTTATATGCAGTTGGATTGAAAAATATATAGTATTTAAATCTAATACTAAAAAATGGGAAAAAACTACAATAAATTAAAATGTCGATACATTATTATTCATAATTTATTTAAAAACTTCAATATCACTGAACGACTTAGAGTAAATTTAGGCTGCGTTATCTAATTATATTAGTAACTATATCATAACTCTTTCAATGAAAACTATAGAAACATTTACAATTAGAGATATTTTAACAAAAATTACTGTTTTGATTGTATTTCAACAAGTTTTTTTCATGCAAAATGATATGACATCACTGCCATCACATAAAAACAATACTGAGTTCTGCAGTCCATCAAAGCTCGAGAATATCCTCACGCTTGACTTAATTATCTACACGTTTGGTGTTTTAAATTAAGCACATGCTAAATTTAACATCAAGTAGTTGATGACAGCGTGTGTTAGGTAATTATTTTACGATCGTTATATCTCTACGCGATTTGATAAAAATTATTCAATATTTATGTCAAATGTATTAAAAATTTTTAATTTATGGTTGATGATTTGTTTGTTTGTGATGTCGTCTTAAAGATGATTTATCAGTAAAGGCTTTGTCGCAATCTCTACATTTAAAAGTCTTTCCTGTATGTGTAACCAAATGCCGACTCAATCCCGACGCATGACAAAACACTTTTGGACACAGAGTACATCTGTGCAACTGAATATCTGTCGTATTAGAATTCGAATGAGATCTCATATGCGTTCTCAACGGTTCTCTCTGAGTGAATCCTTTACCACAAATGGAACAATTAAAAGGTTTTTGTCCCGTATGTGTCATTAAATGACGATAAAGTATTTCTTTCTGAGCAAATGCTTTATTGCACACTTCGCATTGGAATGGTCGTTCTCCAGTATGAATTCTTTCGTGTCGAATTAATGCCGACTTTGTCGGAAACCATTTTTCGCAAATGCCACAGCTGAATCCTCGTTGTTCCATGTGAACGGATGAATGCCGCCTCAGTTGGATCCGTCGCGAGAATGCTTTCGGACAATTCGGACACTGAAACACTTTCAGCTCTTCGTCATCTAGTTCTTCAGTCGCCATCGGCTCGTCTTCAGTCATCAGTTCCATAACTATAACAGAACCATCCTCGGTCATAACCTGTACTTGTGTTCGGGGTCCGGTCGAACTATCTAATTTCATTTGAATATTTCCAGAAACATTTAACCCAGGCTGTTGAGCTAACGTAGCTTTTACTGCGTCGGCTATTGCTGCCAAATCATGCTGTCCTATGTCGGTACCTTCCGTGATTTCAAATTGATCTCCTTGTTCGGCCAACATGAATAATTGTGACTCGCTGATCTCCTCCGCTTCTAATACTTCTTCTGTTTCGTCCGGTTCGATTATTTCTCGTTTCAGTGTCATAGTTTTTAAGGTACACGCTTCTTTGTTCATTTGATCTGTTTCGATCGATAGTGTAATATTTTCTGGATCCATATCTTCTAAAGTTTCTGTTTCCGGTTCTATATAAGTAACACGAGCACCTACCAACTCTTCTTCACTGTTAATCATTTCTGTTTCTAATATCTCTATTTCTTGTGCCTGGTCGCCTTCGGTAAGTTCTTCCGTACCACCACTTTCATCATTTATACACGGAGTGTCTTCTATGTTACCACCCTTTTCTTGAATCATTTTTATATGCCGCCGTAACTTCAAATCTGAATTTTCACATTTCTTTTTGAATGCGTACGATTTGTCTAATTGATAACGACAAGGGTAACATATCATGTCAGGAAGTCCGTCACCTTCAAAAACCTATAAAAAAACGTATTTAATGTTAATTCTGTCAAATAGGTTAGAATACAGAAGTATAACTTACGGGTTAAAAAAAACGGTAGATGATTTCAAATGTAGTAAATAATATTTACCTCCAAAGAAACACACGCCATAATTCGAAGTGTCAGTGGTATCGGCTCTTCGTCACTAAAAATGGGTACAAGTTCATCTTCTTTGGTTAAACACAAACGGCACAATTCATTTAAATTTATAATCACTTCACTGGAGTCGCCTTGCTTTTTACGGCTATATGTTTTCATTGTGGGTAAATAAGTTGGTTATAGATTCGGATAAATAAGTTTTCTGCTTTAAAACAAGCACAGATTTACCTCGCCAATGATGCACACTACTTTATCGTTATATAGCGAGTTGTTTAGTAGTGACACGCCTGCGCGCGCAGCAACTATATTACCAAGCGCCAATTTTAAAAATTTGATATAGCTATGAATTTCTACAAAAAATAGCTCACCTAAAGGAAATTGATAAATATATGAATATATTACTAACCGCAGTAATTTGTTCAATTTAAAAAACATCGCTTTAGCATTTAACTCTTCACTCTTCTGGTTATAAACTAATTTTTATTTTATAGTACGAAAATCAAATAAATAATCATCATATTAATATTATAAATGCGAATGTAAGTTTGTTTGTTACGCTTTCACGCAAAAACTACTTAACCGATCATCATGAAACTTTGCACATACACTCTTGAAGGTATTAGAAGTAACATAGGATACTTTTTATTAAAAAAAAATAAAAAATTTTTACGAAAAATAAGAAAGGGTTGAAAACATTTTTTGGGCCCAAAAATACCGAAAAATTTCTCCGAATCGTTTCAAAATTGAAATTTAACCCTTTAGTAATGATTAAAATGTGCTATTAAAATTTCATTAAAATCGGCCCGACAGGACCGGACTTACAAATTTTATGAAAACGAAATATTATAAATGCGAATGTAAGTTTGTTTGTTACGCTTTCACGCAAAAACTACTTAACCGATCATCATGAAACTTTGCACATACACTCTTGAAGGTATTAGAAGTAACATAGGATACTTTTTATTAAAAAAAAATAAAAATTTTTTACGAAAAATAAGAAAATTGTTTCCCCTGATATGCATGTCAAAAGTCGATTTCCATCTCAATCGCGGGCGTAGCCGCGGGTAGCGGCTAGTAATTTATAATAACATATGGATTTTTTACCATACATGGATACCTTCACGAATAGAATTTCTGGTTTGTGCAGATCTTTTAGACTGATATAAGATGCTAGAATATATAATTTCACAATTTTGACAGTAAGTTTTTAAAAAAATGGCATTATATGTATATATTAAAAAAAATTTCATAGTGAACTAAATCCGTGCAGTTTTTGACCACTATTTTATTCAATGGATGCATAAAAATTTATTATATCTATCGTCAATACTTTGTATGCATTATTTTAGGAGAAATAAAATGATTATGATTATTATTATGAAATTTTATTGTAATTGCTAACAAGCCGTACAGCGATGTACATTGTGTTGCCTACTACGTAGGCCTTCATAGACGTTGATATCTTTAGATGTTTAGCGTCTATAATCTTCTATACATCTATACCTACCCGTGGTTCGCAAACTTATTTTATAGAAATTAAACAGACAGATCAATGTATTCATTTTTCTACCTTTTTCGTAAAATATAGTACAGAAAGGTGTAAATTAGAAACATTGAAGTTTGAAATTATGAAACTATTTATTGAACTTAGAATTCACCGCCCCCAAATGCACCTGTGGCCATCGCCGCCCCCCCAATCGCTGCAGAACCCACCAGGAAAATCTGATTTATACATATAAAGAAAATTGAAGTACTATCTGTTTGTAATGTCAAAATAACACGTTTTTACTAAATGCATGTAACAGTATAAACAATTTTTAAAGTTTTTGTCTGTCCGTCTGTTTGTTCCGGCTAATCTCCGAAACGACTGGGCCGATTTTGACGGGACTTTCACTGGCAGATATCTGATATTATAACGAGTAACTTGGACTATAAAAAATAGGGAAGTCTTTTCATAAAGTCTCCCAATTAAACAATCATAAAATCCATGCGGACGAAGTCGCTGGTTATAGCTAGTTTTCAATATATTCATTCGCAGACATTTGAAACGTGGATTAAAAAAAAATTAAATTATATCGAGTTGAGGGAGTACCTACCTTTTTTAGTTTTTTTAAATAATTATTAACTTCCCAGTTATGGTAAAGGATCTGAAAATCTTTTGCAGTGAAATTGCTTAGCTCACAGTAATAGTACAGCATTTTTTGTCATGGAGATCTGACTAAGTTCTTTCAATAATCTCATTGAAAACAAGACGCTCTGTACAAAATATTTGAATAAGTAAATAACTCCAAAAATAACACGACTAAAGAATAAAGATAATATTTCCTCACCGCCTACTTAACTAGACCACCTGCATTTTAATCCAACCTAGTAAAATCTGTTTTCTTTTTCAAGATAAGTATCTGGTTTTCGTTATTTTCTTCTAATACCCTTTTAGTGTCAAGATTAAAAAATAATAATATTGTTCGTGTTTTTATTTTCAATTTATCCAATAGGTTAATACTGATCGTTTGTTATTTGCTATAAAAAAATAATTATTACTAGGAGTTTTATTTAGAAAAGTTCTTATAAATTAGTGTAAATTAGTCTACTCCACTCCCTCTACCAAAGCGTCATAAGCTTTGATAGAGGGAGTAGGAACGATTCTCACACTTTTTCCTGGTGAAGAGGAGTGCATCATTTTTCGTCTGATTCAGGGCGATTTGCCCCCCCACGCCTAAAAAAGTTTCACTTCAAATAACAAAGTTTTTACATAGAATAAAACATAAAAAAACTATAGCAGCGAAGTCAATCGTTCATCGAAGTCTTCGAAAAACTATCTATTTCGTCAAATCTATCTATATGTATATGTCAGCGGGATATTGTCAAATCCGTGATATTGTAATTTCACTAGTGAAATTACAATATCACGATTGAAAAAGAGTCGTGACATTGTAATTTCACTAAGTGAAATTATAATATCACGGGTTTGACAATATCCCGGTGACATATACATATATATAATGATGTTCATCTGCGCTAATATTCGAAACCGCTGAATCGATTTTAATGAAATTTTGTAAATCTGTTTGGCTCGGTCCAACTTACTTTATAGGATACTTTTAAATTTTGTTTATAGCAAGAAACAGGGAGAAAGAGAGAGATACTATCCTTATATATAAAGTGTATCTACCAATATCGTGCCACGATAGAATATGCTCAAAGCTATTAATTTAGAAGCAAACAAAAAAAAAACTGTTTTTGTACCAAGTATCGAACATCTGATAGAATTTGCTCAAAGCTATTCGTTCAGAAGCAAATCTGGTGGAATTTGCTCAAAGCTATTAGTTCAGACGCCGGACCGAAAACGAATTATATCTATCGCACCCGGGTGAAACCGGACTGGGCCGCTATACTCAATAAAAATAAATTCAGATATAAAACTGGTTATTTTTTGTGACTGTATTAAAATAAATAATTCAATAAGTAGGCTAGGGGATGAAGCCAGATTGACTAGACTTCCCTCTCCGCAGTATTTGGGCTACAAGCTAATTTAGTTTTTACCAGAAAGTAACACAAGAACCACTCAGTACATTCCTGGAGTCAGAGGCGGATTTATACATTTCCTAAGTATATAGGCTTCTAAATTTTTGCCGTCCTTAACTCTATAATTGTCAGTTCCTAGATTATTTTTACAATCCAACAATTTGGTTGAAATTGAATAAGAAAGGGGAATTATAAAACGGTCGAATAAAAAAACGATGACTGATGATGAGATACTGTTGTATTAACTTGAGATATTAAAATAATAGTTGGGTGACTAAATGACTAAGTGAGCGACTAAATTACTTTTTATTTTTTTTTCACTTTGTGACTACAACTACAACTAAAATTCACATTTTCATGAAGATTGAAAACCATCGCTTTTTTGATAAAGGGGTATGCGAATTGTCTTGCAGTGAAATGCGATGGAGCAAAGGTGGAGTTTTTAAAAAAATAATTCCGGGGTGAAGGATAAACGGGTTTGCGAACTGTAATTCCGGGGTGAATGATATAAAGGGGTATGCGAATTATCTCGCAGTGAAACGGGAAGGGGCAAATGTTGAGTTTTTAAAAAAACAATCCCGGGGTGAACGATAACGGGGTATGCGAATTAAATAGTTAATTGTTTGAATAGAACTGCGTTTTCTAAAAAATGTATATTTAATTGACAGTCAATTAAATATATATTTTTTAGAACACACAGTTCACTTAGTAATTTAGTCACCCAACTATTATTTTCTCGTCACGCGCAGTCAGTCGCTCACTTAGTAATACAGTAACCCAAATTGATTATTTTTGTCACCCAAAATTGTATTACAGTCACTCGTTTAAATACTACCCAATAAGAAAAATTTTTGGGATATATTTCTGAGCTAATCAAAGTTTAAACATGTCGGACTAATAAGTCGGGGTAATGATTGCTACTTACACAATAATGTACATTCGGAAAACGTAATCAAATAATCTTTATTTGCCTCCCCTAAAACATGCCACCCTAGGCTCAAGCCGACTCAGCCTGCTGGTAAATCCGCCACTGCCTGGAGTGTAAAATAATTTTTTCCGCATCATATTATAAATTTAATAGGTACTTAGATAGCTCAAGATCACGAACACTATACGATTCTGTGTGGAGTGTGATCCCCACCCGCAGGATCTGCCTACTGAATGACGGCCGACGGGCACTAGGTCGACGTCGAGACGCCTTCAGTTTTCGATAGCGACGTCGTGGCCGGTAACACAACTGACAGCTCACGATTTGTACCACGGTAGGCAATCGAAATTTATCATTTTATAAATGTTTAATACGTTCCTCCTAGCTAAATTTACACAATCATAATTGGCTTTCTAATAATATTAACAGTATTTTATAGCCGACTTATAGATCAATTTTTTACTAGCGTTGCTGACAGCTTGTAATGTAAGCCCTAAGGTAATTATATTTAGAAATTATTATAACTATCTGTCAATTGTCATAGTAAATGATAATTTATTGCAGTAAATTATATGAAAACCAAAGTAAATAAGCCATAAAATAATAATGTTATTTTTAGCTAAAAAATAAACTCAATGACAATTATTATTGTAAACTTATTGATATTGATTGTATCATCGTACATTATCGGAAAAATAAAAATATATAGACATAATTTACATTTTCAAAATTATAAATCTCCAGCGAGTGGCAAAATTATAATTTTGCAAGGCCAAAAAACTTTTGAAAAGTAACGTAGTACAAAAATTAAATAATGACGTAGCCCACATTTTTTTAATTTAACGGCATCAAAAAAAGATATTAAAGAATTAGATAATGAATCTGAGATTTGTAAATCTATGAAAAATGGACTCAGGTTAAGCTAAGTTTAAATCTTTGATTAACGTCTGATTAGAACTCTTCAATAAATAAAATTATCGACCAATTTTTCAGACAATATTAATAAGCTAATTTAAATCATTGAAATAGCATCTAAAATGAGCGGAAAATATATTCGAAATTATTATTTTGTGAGATTGCGTTTCACCTATCTATACTTCCCATATATTTAACAATTTTTTTGACCTCGATTGATGACCTAAATTAGTCATCAAAGTTTCATCTGAACAACATTGAGAATTTATGTTGCAAAATATATCAATATACCTAAAAAATCTAACTGAATAGTCTAATTAACTGTATATTTTGAAGAACTCTGATTGAACAATGCATAAATGTATGAAGTAATGTTTGTACACATCATGTAAACAATAAAATATAATACAAAATACTAAAAATTTCGTAGTTACCGTAGTTCTTATAATTAGGTTTTTATGAATTAAAAAATAGAAGATTTGAAAAATTAAATAGACTATTACATTGTTGATGTTATCAGTTTATAAATTACTAGTGACCCGGTCCGGCTTCGCCCGAGTTTGTAGACTACTTTTGTAGAAAAGCGCTTTTATTTTAACGCGATATATTGCCTATGTTCACCCTGAAGGTCTATCCTAAATATTAGTGAAAAACATTTTTAAAATCGATGAGTCGTTTCGGAGATTACCTCTTACATCTAAACTTACAAAATTTATCTCTTAATATTAGTATACCTGATTATCATTTAGTAATTATCAGTGGTTTACAAATTCTACAAATTGTATCAAGAAGTATCAGTCTTGCTGTAAAAAAATCATCATTCCTAATCGCAGTATTATAAATAATTTTTATTACGCTTGACTCAATACATGAAGAAAACTATTCATAAAGAATACAGATTAAAGACTAAAAATATTGAATAAAGTTTGATATAATGCCAACAAATAACAGTTTATTTTAATAAGCTAGTTTTGATATTTAATATAGGCACTTTACAATTAATATATGAAGTGGTATTTTAATAGGCAGCATTTCAGTAATAATTTAATTGAAAAGCTGACATTAGACATCGGACCCTCTTATATTTTTTAGGGGAGGTGGTGAATTACAAATGGAATATAAAAAATTTCATTTAATTCGTTAGAATAATAGCCGTCATATATTTATTAATAATAGCCGTTGAGATGAAACACAGCAGCGATAACAGTATAGTGGAGCCTTCGGCTCCACAGTATTACAGTCTTGTCTCATGAGGCTGCGCCCCTCTCGACAGCAACAATAGTAGTAGAGCTTTTGGCTCCACAGTATTCTGGGCAACTTTTCCAATATTTCTTTCCTTAAAAACCTTATTCGGACTATCATGAACATGTAAAAAAATAGACAAATCGGTTCAGCCGTTCTCAAGTGACGCGCTTAAAGTTAGTATAGATTTATAAATATATTTAAATTAAACATTGAAAACAATTCATGGTCATTAATAAATTATGAATGATTAAAATGTCAAAAAAGTGTTTGCATATTTCTTCCATCAAGAACAAAATTTATATTTCATATAAATTTTCACGTAGTAAGTAATACGCTTGGAGGAAATTTATCTGTTTGTTGAGATTTTCTGGCATAAATCATTTAAGAATTAGGTTTTCGACTTGAAACAAGGAAAGAAATAAATCAAAATTAATTTATTTGCCATAATTATAAAGTGGTTCACATCATGTTTAAATCATCGTAACATATTTCTGTTATGAAGAATCCTTGATTTATTATTTAGAAGTCATCAAACGCCAGGACTATTTGGGTCTTGTACTGTACTGTCTACGTTCAATTAATTGTTATTTTTAATATAATAAATTAAAAACCCGTTCGAATTTTTTATCAGAAATAAGTGAATGACTGTTTATTGCATACGAGTTAGCTTATCAAGTTTTGGAGGAGCTATTTTTTGCGAAGTATGGTGTTTGAAAATAAAAAATACATATCTCTTCGAAAAAAAATATAGCTTTTGAACGAGTTTAGACGGCTTCAGAATAGTAGAGCGTGTTTCCAGATTCTTATCCCAAATTGATAAAATGATATCGACTGTTTTTTCAATTTATTATTAACTAGAGGACCACTGCGGCTTTGCCCGAATTTGTAGATCGCGACCGTTTTTTCGTCGACTTACGTTGCAAAATTGGTCTCCACGAAAAGCGCTTTTATTTTAACGCGATAATAATATAGCCTATATCCATCCTGAAGATCCATTCTAAATATTGGTGAAAACATTTTTGAATTCGAGTAATAGTTTGGGAGATTACCTCCTACATCCAAACTTTACCTCTTTATAATATTAGTAGATATGTTGATGATTTTTTAAATATTTTTCTAAGCGATTCTTTTGCAGGGGCAGCAATTTTAAAGAGTTTTTCCCTAAAAATTATAAAAAAATGAAAATACAAAAAATATATTCTTGAATTCGTGCTTCCATAAGCTTTCATTAGACACCCCACACGGTGCCTTTGAAAAAGCTTATTTTTTAATTTCCCATTTCACCTCCTAAAATTAATCCCCAGAATCAAAATTTTACTTTTTATACCTACTTCACGATTGTGATTAGATCACCACACTTTATCCTTGTGTCAAACTTTAAAATTTGGAAGTCAAATAGTTTCAGAGAAAATCGCTTGTGACAGACTGACGGACGTGTGGACAGACACCGAAGTGATTCCAAAGTGTTTCGTTTGCACGGAACACTAAAAATAATAAATTAGAACATTAAAGTCGCATTACGTTCAATTAGCTGTTGGTGGCCTTTGGAATAAGGAAAACGTTTAAATTCATGTAGAATCAGAATAAGAAATACATGCATTTTTCATATTTGATTGCAGTTTTAGATTTTTAAAAATGAAATTAGATTTAAAAAAATCCTGATATGTTTCACAAGTTAATAATTATATGAATATACTTAACGTTGTTGTTGTATAAAGATGTTGAATATCGTGTGGCAAAAATAGACCTTGCAGCCATTAACAAACATAAGACAGTTGGCTAAACAATATAGTATATTATAACAGAAACACACGTCTGCGATGTATGGTCGAGTGACTCAACAAAAAATTCAGCCAAAACTGATTTTTTCTTGCGATTGTATCGCTGGCTCCAAGGCAAAATCGCTTATAGCGATTTTTCCCAGACAATTCCCAGAAGATTTTGACTACTTTTCTTAATAATAAACAATAACTCTCTGTTCCTACATAGTCGTCCTAGTCGTAGATTGTAGAGCTGAGTTGAGGATCAAGAATTAAGCTTTACCAATGTTACGCTAGTAGCCAACGTTTCGAAAAAATATTTTCATCTTCAGAGCCTCAAGCTGGTCAAATGGTGGTAAATTGTTCTAACAATATACAAGATCATTAGTATTTAGATTGTTAAAACAATTTGCACCATTTGACCAGCTTGGGATCCAGAAGATGAAAATACATTTTTCGAAACGGTGGCCACTAGCGTAACATTGGTAATGTTTAATTCTTGATCATTAACTAAACCTTCCTTCATCGTGACATTCTATTGGATCAACACTGCTTTATCTAAGATAATGGATTCAACGCGGTTGTCCTCCAACAGAAAATAAAGTTTCGTCTTATCTCTCGGGAACTGTTGATTCGATCGAAATAAAAAGTAGACCTTCTGATCGGGATCATAGACAAGACTACATGCATTTCATTAAGATTTTAGATTTAATTAATTGACCATTTTCACTCAAACTTCTGCAATTTTAAATGAACACATGTACAGTTAACAGATTGAAAACAAATAGATATTCTTGCTTTATTAACTTTATTGCATAAATATTTCGATTGCTTTTGCCAACATAATATGCAGAATATGTTAAAAATATAAAATTTTCGATTTTTTTAAAAGCATGTGTTCATTAATAAGTACAATGAAAATGTACGTAGAGCGATGATGAGTGAAATAACAATAGTTAGTGACGTCATTCAAAGTTTTAAATTTAAAGAGTGTCTATTTTTAAAATTTATATTTTTTGGATTTTTTTTGTCTCAAACTAAATTCTAATTATACGTATTTCTACTGTAATTACATGTGTTTCATAAACCCTGAACTTCTGCTTCTCTAAAATCTTTTGTTTGTTTATTGAACTATTTTTGAATTTTGTTGTGCCGAAGGTGAAGAATGTAGAACATAAACCAATTAATGCTAGATGTGAAAAGTCAAACATACAAATTGTAATTTTTCCTGCACAAATATTGATGTGTTTCATTATCAAACTTATAGTTATTAAGACTGTTTTTAATATTGTTTATGTACACAAACTTTAACAACTTGTATATAATTAGTACTGAACAATGCTTGAAAAGAACGTACCTACGCTAATCTCCGAAACCACTGAACCGATTTTAATGAAATCTTGTAAATGTGTCTTGCTTGGTCCAATTTACACTATAGGATAGTTTTTATTAAATATTTTGTACAAAAATTTGTACAAAACACAATAGGCCTTTTTTATCTGACTACGACGAAGCCAAAAGGAAAGGTTATGATTTTAGCAATCGTATGTATGTAGGTATGTATTTACGGATGTTCCACTGTAGCGCCTAAACTAGTTATATGATTTTAATAAATAAGGTGTCAATCGATTCGTTATTATGACCCGGGTAACATAGGCTACATTTATTTTTGAATTTTGGCCCCAGAGATGAACAAATTGGAAACAAATAAAAAATAAGTTAAGAAAAAATTTAATAAAAAATAAGTTCAAAAACTAAACCCGACTACTGAAAAGTATGAAACAAAAAAATATTCTATTCTGAGGATAGCCGTAATCGTATATATGAGGCCCTCTAGATGTATAGCGTGATGCACTTTGCCCTAGAGCTTATGATCGCTTACTACTGTTAAAATGTAATGTTTTGTTAGGGTAGGTGGCATATGACCACAGCTATCCTCAGATGAGAATATTTACTTGTTTCATACTTTTCAGTAGTCGGGTTTTAGTTTTCGAACTTATTTTTTTTATAAATACATTATTTCTAAAAAAAAACGCGGGAAAGCTACGGTTATTGAGCGTGAAAATTAGTGAGAAAGTTGTAGTCAGCTGTTAAATTTGAAATGTTTTATATTTTGATGGTCACATGTTTGTGACACATCGCTAAAATAGCCAGAACACTTCAATGTTGAAAACAGATTTGCGTCAACGTCTAATTACAACTAAGCGTGTAAAAATGTGTATCAATTTTTAAACTTTACGAGTTTTTCAAATAATTTCCTTGTCATTTCAACGTTAGAAGTATGCAAAATATTTTTTATCCATTCCTTTAATAGAAGGTCTTTTTGTGTATTGACAGGCATTTCTCAAAACCGAAATATAAGTATCATTCTTTTTACGAAGTGCAAAAATAATTAAAAGAGGTAATAATTAATAGAAGTAATTGAAAGCTACAAGGAATGGTGACGTCACTAGAGTTCTAATTTTTAATTATAGGTACAGTCGCGTTCATAGCTTCACAAGCTTTACAGATTCCTTAGTAGAGAAATAGCGACAGAAATGGTGAAGGAAGAAACGCTCCTTTTCGTGTAGTCTGAGCCCCCCTCTACAAATTCGCGTGGTGGAGTAGGGGTCTCGCGCGATGCGATACGCCACTGAGACGATTAAAAAAACGGCAAAATTCAAAAGTCTTCTACGAAATGGCAGAAAATGTTCTCCTACTTGCAGGAAAATGTTTTCTGCCAATTAATAGACTAATACTATTCTCTTTTAATACGGAAGAGCTACGTAAGTGGTAATTTGTTTTGAAATTGTGTTTTCTTTATTTTCAGGTAACGAAAGAAATTTGAACTCAAGAAGACAGTAATCCGAAAATAAAAATAAAATGGCTCGCCCATATCCAGCATTTGTTAATAAACAATTCAATTCGCCGATTAAACTATATTCGCCTCAAAATATTCAAGAAGCGCTTGACAAGCAAACTCAAGTATTAGCCAATGGAGCCGTTGGGTAAATAAATGATTAAAGTTCTTTTTAACTATAATAAATTTAAGAATTTAATCCTAAATATTCTTACTTAAAAAAAGTAGAAAATTTAACTTAACAAGTGGTCAAATGAGGTTTAAAAATGAAATGTCGTGATAAATAAAAAAGTTAGCCTCAAATAAATTTACTGACGATGTATATTCTGCCGCCAAAAAATGAAAAAAAAAACTGTTTTAGATAGAAAAATTAATGTTGAGATTGTGGTTAAAATAAGATAAATAAAAAACGATGACCATCTAGTTCATTTTCGGCTCTACATTTTTCGCTGCAATAAAAAGACAGCACATTCTTTGGGGTATTTTCCTATCACACTCGGTTAGCTAGTTGAACAGAATTCATTCATAACGTAAATCAAATCGGGCTGCATTTTCTGATGAATGAATTTTATTCGACTCAAAATAATTCATCGGAATATGTAATAGATGCCAATCTCTCAAGTTAAGGTCGCTGCACACGAGGCTAGAAACACTGCTTGGTTTTCTGCTGGCCGGTAGGCTGGGTACGAAGCTGGAAATGACGTCACTGCGGGCTCGCTTGCTAGCTCACAAGATAGGTTTTAAAATTATAACAGGGGCTATTTTTCTTGCTAAGTCCACTGCTAGGTATGAGCAAAAACCAATCAGGCAGTAGTTTCTTGTCTCGTGGGCGACTTGAACAAACACTATGCCATAGTGTGTGTTCTGTTCAGAGACAATAAACATGCAACTTTGTTACCGTTCTATCACTGCGCGCGCACCGCATCTACCTGCAGAGCAAGCTTGTAAAGACGTCTTGTATGAAGCGAGCACATAATAGCAATTAAGAAAACCAGCGCTAGACAACTAGTAGTGAAATCTAGCAAAGAACCTATAGCGGAAAATCCAGCCTTGTGTGCAGCGGACTTTACAGCGTGCGCGCGCTTCTGCGAGCAACTTCATTCTGTTAATTTAGATGTCACTCTCATCATTTTTTCATAACTTGTCAGAAAAGTATAACCTCAAAAATGTGGTCGACCCCATTTAAAAAAAAAATCACACATACACATTATACATTTGCAAGAGTGCCCGAGATAATTTCGAGTAATTTAATCGCGAAGATAGATTAACATAGATTGACCGAAATAGATTAAAGGATTGTATCAGAGTGTCACTTGCGGTGCCGCTTAATTTTATGGCTAGGAAAATAGGTCGTTAGTTCCTTTTGAACTATAAATATGACCACGCGATATTACGTGTATACAAATAAAAATTTAATATTCTATCAAAAGTGAAGTATTTTTCGAAAATTAATATTTTTTTTCGACTGACAGTATAGGCCGAAATAAAACTGCACTTATTATATAGGTATTTTTTTTATTTTTTCGATCAGATAATAAATAAGATAAAATAAGACACCTTGATATTATGGTATGATAAAATTATTCGGGATACAAGACTAAATATAGAAACAATTTTTATTCACTAGAACATCATTTAATTGTCAACGTTTCGGCAGAAATTCATGGTTTCTTCAGGACCTTAAAAATGTCTAGTAAAAAGTCCGGAAGAAACCATGAATTTCTGCCGAAACGTTGACGATTAAATGATGTTCTAGTGAATAAAAATTGTTTTTATATTTAGCTCAAGGAAAATATTACACTATACTAGCGGTCCCGCCCGATTTCACTCAGGTGCAAAAGAACGTTGGGGGGGGAGGTCCATGAGTACGCACATTCATTTTAGTTTACTGAGGTGAATGTTGTGTCCAAATTTTGTGATGATCGGAGTCAACGTTCAAAAGTTTTTGTCGGACGAACAAATTTTGAGTTACATTTTGCAACATTTTTCATTGATGCTCCGCTATAAATCGTAGATTTGGGGCTGTCTTTTTTTAAGGACGCCAACTGTCAGAGTTATTTAGACTTCGTCTTTTTTCAATTTTCTATTATTATGAATGATAAAAACTTAATATCTATTTTAAACGCTAAAAACTAAAAAAAAAAAAATAGTTTTCTTTATGGCTTTTAAGACCTTTTGCGGTGATCCACTTGAATATAGAAGGGTTACTGAACCATAAAAACATAATAAAATATAATATGTTTGTATTTTTCAAGTCTGCAGACTAAATTAAATAGCAAATTAACGAAATGTTTGTCACTTGGAATATGTTTTGATAAAAATTGCAATCATCTACGCAAGAAAATACATAAACCTATTAATAACAAACAACCGACAGTAAGTAAACAGTTTTTTCGCAACTGGAGGGTAGCCAAAATAGAGCTGGAAAAGTGAAAAACAAGGCGTATAAAATTAGATAGTTAACTGTTGAAAAAAATTGGTTGTCTGTAAAGTCGGTTTACGGACGATAGTTTTACGTGATAACGTATTACGTAACACATAACCTAAATTTATATAATAATTATAATAATTCGAATCTATGATATTGCATCTTTCGCTTCAAATTTAGGTTAATTTTATTTATTTAAATTACTCACCATATAATATAATTGTATTTTTTAACTTACTTTCTTTCGTATTTATTTTAAGTCTCGAAGATTAGCTGTCATAATATTTTGAAAACAATTGTTTCACTGTTTATATAAAATTCCAAAACCTACTTACAATATTTAAGTATTTTCATACGTCAAAAAATTGATTTTTATAATGATAAAATTTGTAAGAAAACGATTTTTTCGAGAGATGAGACCTAGCTAAAACGATTTTTTGCCCCCCAAAATCCCTTTTCAGTAAATTTCATCCAAATCGTTAGGGCCGTTTTCGAGAAAAGCACGCACAGGGTCAGGCGGAACGTTACGCGTTACGCGTTACGAACGTTAGGAACGTTAGGAAAGTTACGTTAGGAACGTTACACTTTTTCGTGCATGCAGCCGGTGTTTTATCAATTTATAAGATTGGTGATTCATCAATTTATAAGACGATATCACGTCAAAAATGTCCGTCAATTATTTGATTTTTATTGCTAATAAGAGCTTGCATGGGAATTTATTTAAAAATAGTTTTATGCGAATATTTTCTTTATTTAGAATATTTATGGAAATTGCATAGCCATACAGTCGTCAAGCAACGGCGCCAATAAATTAGGTAGGAAACACATTTTGCAGAATGCAGTTCAATGCAGGGCCGAATTCAGGGTTTACAAAATTATTTGTTGAACGAATTGCCGTAGATTATAGGGGAAGGTGAGATATCTGACAAGCATAATATACTTTTATTCTATACTGAGCATAGGAATAAAATCGCTATCGAACTATTAGGGTGCAAACATATACTTCTGTCTTTTGTTACGCCGTAAGCACTGGCGTGTCCAGGAGGACAAACCAAGCACGGAGGACCCGGCTTAAGAAATTTCTAATTTGCCCCCTCCTGGGCCAAAAGCTGGGTACGCCCATGTTAACGTCATAGAAAAAGACAAGGTTTTTGAAACAGAGATACTTTATTCAGATTGAATGCAAGTACATCAACCAATCCTATCGTCGGAGAAATCAGGGAATTACATCGAAGAAAGAGACGTAGATATATTTTCGATACGCTTTATTACCTTCGTTCACCGCACATTGAGTAGATAGATAGGCTTCATATAGTTAATTAATAGATATATGGCCTGTAATAACGACAGCTTTTATGCATGTATGTTTTTGACCGCTGAATTTAATTTCTAATGTCTGAATAACAATGAACTTTAAAAATGGACATTGGCTAGATAGTTTATAGGTTAAAGACGTTCGACGTCTGAGGTCACCAGCGTCTAATGAACATTGGAAAATTAAACTAACTTATCGGTTCAACAATTGATTTCAGAAAAATAAAACAGTAAAAATAAACTAATGTTTCCAAAAATAAAAGTTCATGCTATAGGTGTGTGTCTGCATTAGACATGCAATGTTCGGCATGTTTAAGTGATCTTGACATTATTATTATTGTTGGAGAGCTAAATAAACAAAGCAACGATAGATCTTGGAGCCAAATGATGAGTCATTTTTTATTGATGAAACGATCTGCTTAAAGTTCTTCGCACGAACAGTGCCTGTTTCGTTTCTTCAGAATTAGAACAATTCATTGGTAATTTAGAAGTGATTTTAACGAGGATCAGTATACACATTACTGGAGATTGTAAGCCCAAAAACATTTCAAAACAACTGGTCATATTATTTATTTTAATCGAATTATTAGTCCAGTCAAATTAGATTTTGTTTGTAATTTTTACCTAGCTGAATTTTCGTATAAAGTCAATTTTCAACTTTTTAAACAAAATGTTAGAAGTCCTTGTAGATAGCGTTACACCCTTTTAGGGACGGAATTTTCAAAAATCCGTCCTTAGCGGATGCCTACGTCATAGTAACTATCTGTATGCCAAATTTCAGCCCAATCCGTCCGTTTGAGCTGTGCGTTGATAGATCAGTCAGCCAATCAATCAGTCACGGTTTCCTTTTATATATTTAGATGACTGAACCAATTTTAACTAAATTTTGCACGGACAGTTTTTAAGCTCAGGCCGAACGACGTACTTAAATTGATTTTCATTCGAAGCCATTTTTTGCCAGTTAATTAAATGAAAACATTTTTGGATTTGATGAGCTAATATTTGGAATGTAGAAATTCGTGTTTACATATGAATATCAGATCAATATTTCACTAATGGTTTATAAAAGTTTGAAACAACGCAGTTTAAGAATCCGTAAACACACGCAAGCATGTGACTGATTGCGATGTTTGAATTTTTGGCATGCAACAAGTAAAGCCAATGTTCGCTAGCAAATGTTGACAGTGGCGAAGAAAAATTTTTAAATCGAGAATCATTTTTTCTGGAAGAATTCATACTTCAGCCCACATATCTCAAACTAACGTCCGCGTTAGACTAATTTTGAGAGCAACTGAACAGATTTAAACGTGATTTTTACCATTCAGTATTCTTGAAAAATGTTTAGAAGGGTTAATCGCTGAAGGTATCCAACTTTGATCTCAGCAGAAACCATTAATTTTAGCCTGGCACTTATTTATACGAAAAATGCTTAAAAGGGCGTTGAAAAGTCCGTTAAAAAAATACGGGGTGCTACTTAAAGTAATGAAATTGAGTGTTCTGGAACCGACGAAACGAATCGACATCTATCCAACACTTCAACGTTTCCAACTTCGAACTCAAAAGGGCAAGACAATGAATGGAATGAATGGAAAGTTTTTGCGTGAATACTCAGTATTCTAGCACGACCAGCACAGCACAAACCTGCAACCTGTCCGGACCAGCAACTTTCAATACGTACGGCAGATATTTTGCAGTTGTGATGTAATCATGGACATGTATAGCTCGGTGGAAGAAATTTTTATTTTGACGATGTTGTGTGAAGACGAGGAAGAGGAAAAAACCAGGCTAATGGAAGGTTTTGGGTTCACCCTATCAATGAAAAGAGGAAGAAATATGGTGAATTCGTCACCTATTTCGGGACTTATGGAGAGAGAGATCAACAAAATTGCATTCAATATTTTCGAATGTCACTACACAAATCCTATGAGATATAATTCCTCCTCACCAACAGTAGCAAAACACAGGATTAAGTCAGTCCACACATAAAAATTGCAGGATTTGCTCTGACGGTCGGTGCTGGTTGCAGGCGCTATTCCGTTAAATAACAAGGCTACCTATCACGAACAGGTTTTTCTGGTTCGTGTTGGTGTAGTGTGTGCGGTCTTTTAATTCAGAATTGATATGAGCTATGTGCAGGGAGGCGGAGTTACAAATTTTTCGTTGCAAGCGTTTATTGTGAGCACTGGGGGAAACTTCAAGCTCAATTTTTCCGTATATCAGTGAGCAATGTTTATTTAAAGTGAAAATAGTTATAATTTTATGAAGTTTTTTAATTACAAAGAAAACAGGAAAACTAAGCGATCTGGAAATGCTTGTTGTGTTCCGGGCTGTTGCGCTGATGGCTATTTAAGTAAAATAAAGACCATTGGCGCCTTAATTTGACGTTCCGCTGTCAGTGTAAACAAATTAACATCAGTTTTCCTTATTAAATTTTTTTTGACCCATCATGGCCAACTAAAGATTTTGACTTATCACCTTAGAAACATGTCGCGATTTCCATAAAAAGTGAGTTCAATAATTCTCTAATACCCACTAGTGGCGTTAGTAGGCTTCGTGCACACAGCCTATAGGTTTGAATAACGATTTTTACGAGACGCTACTGATGGTGGTTACAAATCAAGACAGGCGTCGGGAAGGTAACGTGGACAGCCGCGAGTCTACGATGCACGTCGCAAATTTATTTTAAGCAAGCCCGCTTGCCCTCATGTTGGAAAAACACTACGTCCCGTCGTCTTCGATATTTGAACGTTCTCACAACCAAATAATTATCATGTGCTTTGAAAAGAAATCTTCGTTAAAGTTATTTAAAACTAATCTTTACCCGCAACTTTGCACGCGATAATAATCGCTTTTTAACTATCTGTAATCATCCAATAAAACCCTCTCATGTTTATCTGTCTCAGATCTTTTTGTAGAGCGGCAGTAACGTGTTTACGCAATTTTTAAACGCATCGACTGACAGATGGCGGCATCAAAGCGCATCTATAAAAACCATCTTGAACGAAAGGTGAAACATAGCTAAACACGCAAACCGATTTTGTAATCGGCCGAAGCGTAGCGGAGATCGACGAAGCATATGATTATGTTAATTATGATTTATAAAAATTAATATTTATTGTTTATAAATACATTAAGTGTGGTGTAGACTATTTTTCTTCATACCTCAGTCGAAATTATGCTTATTAAATACATTAATTAAATAATTACCTATTATTAACATAAAACACAGATACATTCCAAGCAAGCAGCTTTGAGGTTATACGTAAAAACTTGAATGACAGCTGGCTGCGACTATTAGCTAAAATGCAATAGGGTTGCTATGGAAACGACATCTAAACAACACTTGATAGTTTGTTTTTTTTTTTCTTTACTGCCGCCCGAAAGTACATACTTTCCGCATCAGTGCGTGTAATCCCGCCAATACGCCTTAAAATTGATGCCGAAAGTGTGTACTTTCGATCGAGGTATGTAGAAAAATGCATATAACTGCGGAAATAAATACTAATATTAATTAATATTAAAGAAGTTTTAGTTCAACCTTGTCGCGTATAGGTTACACGCACTTTTTTTTATAAATATAGTTTGCCAACTGCGGGGGATGTGTTCATAAAAAAACACCGCAGTTGTAAGAATGAAAAATTTCTTCAAGGTGACCACTAATCAGGTGTACTGAGACTTACATTTTTTATGCAAATCATGCAAAGTAAAATATCGATTTTTTTTATCACAGAAAAAAAGATAAAAGCTGTTGCTTTTGTATGTGTTTTCGGAAAGATATTTTTTTCACAATTTTCTGTAACACTGTACAAAATCGTCTTATTTTTATATAAAAATCAAATAATAAAACTCTCTGCGGTAGCGGTACTATTTGGTTCAACTCGAGTGGTAGGGAGCTACATATCTGACTATAGTGTCTCGCCCGGTTTCACCCGGGTGCAAAAGAACGAATTGGGGGAGAAGGTATATGAGTACTCACATTCATCTTCGTTTACCGAGATGAATGTTGTGTTAAAATTTCATGATGATCGAAATTACTGTTCTAGTCGGAGAGACAAATTTTGAGTTACATTTTGCAACATTTTTCATTGATGCTCCGCTCCTATTGGTCGTAGCATGATATTATATAGCCTTCCTTGATAAATGGGCTATCCAACAAACAATTTTTTTTTTTCAATTCGAATCAGTAGTTTTTGAGATTAGCGGGTTCAACCAACCAAACAAACAAACTCTTCAGCTTTATAATATATTAGTATAGATTGGTAAAAAGCAAAGAATTGAGAAATTGACCATTAAATAATTTGGACGTATTAAATCGTAACGAATTATATTTTTCCTCTAAGATCTGACAAAATTGTTTTACATGTTATTTTCTGAGAATGCACTTTCGGCCAGAATATATGAAATCTGCCAGCTTCGACTGTACGCGTACTTTGAAATTCTAAGTAGGTACCTATCTGTTCTGCTCGAAACTGCATCCTATATATATTATGAACTGGCAGATTAATTACCAGCCAGTTAATTTTGTTATACATATTATGTGCACTTTCAATTTTATTGCTTCACAGCTGATAAAAATGAGACACTCCAAAACATTTCAAGTATAAACATTTTCCGAAGAATAATCTTATAGACAGATTTTATGATTTACAGACAGCTTACATTTTTAGACATATTCTGACTAGACTTAAGACCAGGGCCGTAACTATATATAAAAAACTGCACGTCTTTCAACAAGTTTTTGAAAATAGTAGTATATCTCCCCCTTCCTACTACTATTTCGATGTCTCATTCAGTGGTGTAACAATAGGGTGGCAGAACGGGCAAAATGCCACGGGCCTCTGGCCTGAGGCCCCCGGCATTAGGAACCCAACATTTATTACAAAATTTAGTAAGAAATATTAATTTTGTATTTAATCAATTTAAGTTATAGGCCCCACTCACGATCAAACTTCATGCCACAGTTCAGTGTTCAGTGAAGTTGGACCGATTAATCGACTGGTACCACAAACAGTTCATGCAAACTGCTCATTTTTTTAATTTTTTTGTGTTCAGTTTGGTTCAGTTATTGGCATACACTCGTCGAGTATAGATATATAAAATATATATTATATACATACTATAATATTATACTATAGATAATTAATAAGAACTAAATGAGTCATTTAAATGGTGAGGATTGGGGCTGTTCATAGCTATGGGATTGTATTGAAAACAGGGAAATAAGAAAAAAAGAAGAATATGGTTGAAAAATTTGTTAGAAATGCGTGATTCAAGAAGTCATGTTTATTTGATTAATGAATTACATCTTGAACCGTTTGATTGGAATAATTATTTACGGATGGATGAATTAATTTACAATTATTTACTGGAATTAGTTACCCTATTTATTAAGAACCAGGACACAAATATGCGAAAATCTATTTCTGCACAAGAAAGACTTGCAGCAATATTGAGATTTTTGGCTTCTGGTTGTACAAAACACAGAACTCCAAAAACTGAACTGAAAAAACCCACACACACAGCAGTTTACTTGAATACTGAACACTGAAGTCGTTCAAAAATCAAGATGCATTTGATTTCATGCTTGACTTCAGTTATTTAAGAAACTAAGCGTGTAAACATTCGTTGTTTTTATTTGTTAATAACAAAACATTCATTGTTGTCGTTTCGTAATTAGACGAGCTAATAAAATACAAGAAATTCGACATACGCAGTTTTGTTTTTCGGTCACAGATTTGCAGACGTGGATTTCATTTAGAACTTTATAGAACTTTAAGACAGTAAGAAGGTCAAGACCGAAGATTGTACATTGTTTTGTTTTATACAAATTGTTTTTGACGATAAAATATTAGTTTTTTCACCAGTTTATAATATCTATAAGTTGATATTCTTAAAACTTCAGACACTAATTTAAATTTCGATCCACACGTCATAAAGTATGTTTCATAAAGATATCGTCATGATAATTGTATGTATAATGGCGAAGTGCTTTTATTTAAAGGATGGTGAATCAGTCTTTCGTAAGCTGCGGATGGATGTATATATGCACATGTGTTATCATAGACGTGCGTGCAATATTTCTACAGGTCTCGCATTTTCAAAATTTAATTCAAATCTAAAAAATATCGCTTCATGTGATGCATTTCTATTTCGTTGACAATTTCAAATCGAAAGAGTGATTCAGAATTGAATGACAAGATTTTATCAAAAATTAACTGACTGATAAATCAGCACGTGAAGTTGACTTGTAAAAAAATGCATAACTAAGTAAAATTTCTATGACTATTTCTATATCGGAATGAATTTACATATTATAAAAACAGTATTTTTGTTAAGGCGATATTCGGTGAAATAGACTATCATAAAAAATTGGTTGTCTGTAAAGTCGGTTTACGGACGATAGTTTTACGTGATAACGTATTCCGTAATACATAACCTAAATTCTACATATAATAATTATAATAATTCGAATCTATGATATTGCATCTTTCGCTTCAAATTTAGGTTAATTTTATTTATTTAAATTACTCACCATATAATATAATTGTTTTTTAACTTTCTTTCTTTCGTATTTATTTTAAGTCTCAAAGATTAGCTGTCATAATATATTTAAAACAATTGTTTCACTGTTTATAATATAAAATTCCAAAACCTACTTACAATATTTAAGTATTTTCATACGTCAAAAAATTGATTTTTATAATGATAAAATTTGTAAGAAAACGATTTTTTCGAGAGATGAGACCTAGCTAAAACGATTTTTTGCGCCCCAAAATCCCTTTTCAGTAAATTTCATCCAAATCGTTAGGGCCGTTTTCGAGAAAAGCACGTACAGGGTCAGGCGGAACGTTACGCGTTACGCGTTACGAACGTTAGGAACGTTACGTTAGGAACGTTACACTTTTTCGTGCATGCAGCCGGTGTTTTAACAATTTATAAGATTGGTGATTCATCAATTTATAAGACGTTATCACGTCAAAAATGACGCATTTTCGACCCCCAAGTGATAGAGGTTAAATCATCCTAATTAATCATAGTTTCTTCTCCCGAGAGGAATACGAGCATTTACCGGTCGCCCTATATTAAGTCTTTTGGACCTCACTAACGCTTGTTTAAAAAATCTGAAAAGTATTTAGTGAAAATGATTGTGGTCACTATAAAATAAAAAAACTTTTAAATTTTCAAGTTAAAAAAAAATCGGAAAAAAATGAAAATATTTTACGAAAATTATAGTTATATGTGTCTGACTATTTTTTTTACTGGGTGGGCCCCGATTTTTTAATAGTTCTGCCACACCACTGATCCATTATATATACATGCGAGAGAGCTAAAGTTTATGTGGTATAAAACTTATATTTACATAGAGAGGGATGCGATGAGTGGGTATTTGTGACCAAATAAAACCACAAAGTACAAATTGCGAACACAACACTTTCGACCTCTGCCGTTCGAACAGTTCGACATTGCGCTTCTACCATACAACATCATATCAATAGAATAGTTACAGATTAAATCATAGAGGTATACTGATAACTGATATAGCCATCGCGGTTGGCCAGTGATAAAATTGTGCATTATTATTTGTTCGTTTTAATTATTCTCAAGTTTGGATTTATATAAATTATAAAAATGAGTGTAGCAGTCAATCAACGGTAAGCTCGCAATTTTTAAAAATCGTCTTGCCATTATTGTTTTCATTTTTTTAATCGGTTTGTGTATTTAGTAAGCTACTATAATTAATTCTTTACAAGTCTGTTAAAAATAAGCGTTCAAAGTTGCAGAAGTGGAGATAACGCACTTGTGGACAAAAAAAGCTTCGATTAAAAAATTATGTTAATCGGTTGAGTTAACGAATTAATGAAATAAAACGGCTTGTGTTTTAAATATAGATTGTCAATCGCAGTATTTGCTATATATTATTATTGATATTATATTCTTTGGAAAGATTTTTCAATAAAATAGAGTCAGTAAACTTATGCTATTTTAGAATTTTTCTGGGCCTTAGGACATAGAGGGCCTTTATTTGCAGTATGCAAACATTGCACCATTGTTACACTAAATTAAATAAAAACATCATTGTTAGAAATGGACCCCAGATTCTCTCACATTTTAATTGACTTGTCGTTTCGTAGTTTACCTGTATCTACTAGTAACTAGATGATTTGGATTTTTTCTTTCTAATGATAACCACTTTATCTTTTTAATATTTGTATACTTAATGAAAAAATGCTGTGGGTTAGTAAGCGTAGCCCACAACATTTTTTACTTACGATTATTCCATAGACCCTAGACACATGTGGTTAGGTGTCTATAGTGGATACCAGTTCTAACTTCTCGTATCCAAACCATTAATTACCACCTTAACTCATCTTTATAAAGAGGCAAGCAATCTAGTTTCTAATGCTTACACCGGGGGAGATTATTTAAATTGTAAAGAATAATTTGTTTATTGATTGAAATAACGGTACTAATTCAATATTACTTTTAAATAGTAAACAACTTGTAGATATATGGCAAGATAAACTATTTATTATTTAATTGTTTGGATTGGTATGGTACTCTTTTGACCGACCCTAATTCCCAGCTCATTTTTTACAACAAAAATGAGATTAAAACAAAATATCAAATTAAGTATGTAGAAAACTATCCCACCTGGAATTTTCGCGATTTTCCGCAGATTTGAGACAATTTATAGAGGTGACTAGCTTCAATCGATAATTTATATTTTAATTTAACCTTTTGCTGCCGGGATATTTTTATTTTAATTTTATATGCGGATTTATAAAAAAACGTGAATCGTGTAAAAGATGAGTAATTGGGTTAGCTTCACTAAAAACATAAAATAGTAAAATATTAGATGTGTTTCTATTTTTTTTTTTTTAAACAAGCATATTTATTATCATTTTCGATGAGATGGTGGGATTAGCTTTTTTCAAAATTCAAAGAATCTACAGCTCGCAGAATAATACTATTGAACAATTTTTCTTTTTCAGGATTGATTTCCATCAATTAGCAAAACCAGCCAATTTGCAAAATTCCGCAGTTCTGCGCATGCTAGAAGAAGAAGAACAAAGAAAAAGAAATGGACATCCGCCAAGTAAGTTTCCATTTGTGCAATTTTTAATTTTTCTTCAAATATTTTAGAAAATTATTTTTAACGAAGCGGGGGATTGTTGACAGATTCTTAAATAGTAGATTGAGAAACTGCATGAAAGATGAATTGAGACAGATAAAGACTGTTGTTATTTATTTGGTTATGCAAGAACTAAATCAAAATTTTTATTTGCCATATAATTTAGAGCTGGGCAGTGCAGAGAATTAAGTGCTAAGAATGCTTATTAAGCATTTAAGCTGCTTAATTAACTCTTTCAATGCTTAATAATAAATTTCATGTTTGTGTAAGTCAAAAATTTCTCATCAATTAAAAATATTGTTCATATCCATATTTTTTATATAGCTTAATTTTGGAAGTTAAGATTTAAGAAGTTACTTTGAAATACATAGTGCTTGATTAAAACAAAAATATTTTATTCAACTAAGACAGAATAATCCTTTTAAAAATATTTTCTCTTGTACCGGTGGGTTCATTGGGTTCGTACTTCATACCTAGCGTAAAGCGCTATGTCGAACTCATAACACTGCTCCAATAGTGAATTTAAAGAATTTTTTAGCTTTATATAAAAAAATTGATTTTATGTCAGGATATTTTTAAATTTTAAGTTTTCTTTTCTTATCTGATTTCAAGTTTAAGAACAATGACACATAGTTATATTTCAAAAACGATAATAAATTTAAATAAAAAGCTTGTTTATGAATTCTTTTCAAATTATAAAAAAAAGTATTTTGGAATAGAATGAGTCTTTGTTTTTCTAAATTACTCATTATTATAAATGAGTAAAGGGTAAAGTTGGATGTTTTTGTCAAACCACTCATCGCTTCTGCGAATGATTGATTTACCTAAAAAAATAATAGTCACATAGCCGTTTGGCCGTAATAGTGTTAACACACAGACGAATGAATGTTTTTGCAAAAACACGTTTTTGGGACTCGAGGGAGCTTAAAAAGTAAAAACATTATGAAATCGTGAAAAGAGAATTTTGACTAAAATTAATGCCATTCAGGCCTCACTTGTGGAGTTGGAATAGAACAATATTTCAATGTAAAATTTCGTAGCCCGGTAAAAAATAATAAATTGAAAATAACTTTTGTTGTTGGTGAACTCAAAAATTAAAAAAGTGAATGCAAAAATAGTTGTTGTATTTTTCATTATTAAATAAATCTTTTTTTGGAAACCCAGTGGAAATAAACAGGGCAACTTTACGTAGCTACGTGTTTTTTTGGCCGAAAACCAATTACAAGAACTACATACAACTCATAAACTAGCCAAATATAATAAATTATTCGCCAGATGTATGTCAAAAACAATATAGAAATATCCATCATGACGCAAAAAAACAAAAATCTATTTTTGTGGAAAACAAAGACGCGGCCTTCAATATTATGTTTACGACAACCTGTGTGACGTTTGCGACCTGTTTTTGTTCTAATTAATCAGATTTGTCCACAATTCTGATGACACTCAGCACCCGCTATAATCAGACCCAAACGCTTATCACAACTCTTTGCATGGCCTCCCATATCAAACAGCAATGCTCCAACAAACCGTGGACAGACCAATGTTAAAATAACGAATGCTTTTGCACAAATTCTGCTCCATTTAAAATGGTGGAATGTATACATGCTTTTCTTGCGATAGAAATAGAATCTGGATTAATTTTAGCTTCTTTAAATTTACAGTCTTTAAAATTAGAAGTACTAGTAGCATGTTTCAATTTTTCATAAAGAGTACATTAAAGTTTACGAATGTTTAATTAAAGATCGTAAATTAGTGTCAGTCAGAATCAATTTTTGTTAATGTTACAAACATTTCTACACAGCTTTTACAAAATTGTAATGAAAAACAACAAACAACTTTTTATCGCACATCATTCTGGAACTGTGTTTTTAAAATAGTACATTGCGGAACTTTTTTAAAACATTCGACATCGCATAAGTTTTTGAAAAAAGAGGCATCTACACACGAAAACATGTGAACGAAATTGTGTAAAAAGTGAAACAAAAGAGAACTTCGTGTGTAAAAAGTGCTTTTTACACACAGCTCCAATTATGTCATTGTTTACGCACGGTCCATATCCACGTAAAATAGTAAGTTCTGTATCTAGAGCGTGATGACAAATATTATAGAACAGTGTGACAATGTGTTAAAAACGAGCGCCAGCGATTTCTAATAATCACACGAGTCATCATATACACCAGATATAGTATATATATATTTTTTTAGAAAATAGCTGATTTTTAATTTTGAGCAAGTTCTCTTCTATAGTAGTAGGCTGTGCTGTATTAGCATGCTGTCGGATACGTCATAACTATGATTTACTATTGGAACCACAGCTATCCTTCTTTTAACACTAGTGTTAAATGTGTCATTTCTATATACACGCATGAAAAGCAGCTGTTTTATAGAAGACCACCGTTTTACATGTTTGGAAATTGTAGAATTTGATATTGTAATCGAAATGATATTTAAAACCGTAAAAAATTTAATATTGCGTCGAAAAAAGTAAAAAAGCTTTGAGATATGAATATCAAATTAGGTGCAGAAAATGTAAGATTATTTAGAAATTGCATATTTACGATTTCAGAGTGCCAACTATGCAGTTTCAATGAACTGTTTAGCGAATAATAAGTAAATGAATGCAATGTTACAAAATTAGCTTGATAAAAATCATCAAGATGTAAAATATTTGATGAAAAACGAGGTTAAAATAGCGTCATCAGATTGAAATATGACTGAATGCCTCACGTTCTTCATGGTCTCACCGCTATAAAACAGTTGGTATAATAAAATGGCGGACGTTACCATACTTGCACATGCGTATTATATAGGTATATATGCGTTTCAAATCCTCCCCACCTGAGTAGAATTCGTAATGTTATACGTTTGGCAATTGTTAATGTAAGTAAAATAGATATTAGTCTAGTAGTGAAATACACCCAACTGAGGGTACGAACTTCGAATTATAGATGGTGTGTTTCTTTGTCAGTTGAAACGGTTGTGTGTTTGTTACTCAGTTAATTATTGCAATATTTAAAAGGTAACAAAATCTTTCAATTTGATGTTAAGCTTTGTGAATAAATTATTGCTGCTGTCGATACTAATGAAATAATAGCTATCTACTCGTGTGAATTATAGCTCAATGAACAATATTTAAATTAGACGTGACATTTTTTTTTTGTATAAATTGCAATAATTTCAATATTTGCAATAACTTAATGTGTAGACATTGTGGATTTTTTCAAATATTGTTATTTGAACAGAAATAATTTGATAGGATATATTTTTTAAATAATTATTTGGTTTTGATTCTTACCTGGTAAATCTTAAATTGTTTTTGAAATTCCGGAAATACTCAAGCACTTTGAGAAAGATTTAGTCAATCAACAAAACGAGATAAAACTACATACAAAATATCATTGACCAAATATTTTATTGATAACAAAGATTCATTTTATAACTGTTGCATAATTTATTATAACTTTATGTAATCGAAATTATTACTTGAAATAATGCATCAAAATTAGAACGTGAGAGTTGTCAGGCTTATATTCTGAGCACATATTTTGAATATCTATAACTTATAAGAGAAATTTCTGGTTTATAGTAAATAAACAATTTTCAAAGAAATAACGTCTGCACATTAAAAATTTTTAAATTAAAAAATGACAAATATTCCTACATAGATCTTCATGTTAAAGTATTATCTATATCAACACCAGTATAACACTATTACTTACAATTTACTATAAGTAATTTATTTATTTAAATTATCTTATAAAAATATTAACGCAAATCACAATAGTTCAGTGCTTTTGTCGCCTTGAAAGCCAATGGCTAAAACTTAAGATATTTATCATGGTAAACTATGTTTCTGGGGCAAATGGTTTATAAGTTTGTCATGTAATCAATAGAATTTATTCATTAAAAGCCTGAAGAGGTCGACACACCAGTCGACGAAACGTCGTTTTAAAAAAACTTGTTTTCTATTTCGAAAACCATTTGCCCCAGAGTATCAACACAACATAGTTTACCATACTACAAGGAGGGCGAAAAAAGATTCAAAGATATTTATCATGTTCTTTATTGAATTGCGCATAAAGCAAAGAACGTACCAAACCATCTTTTTGTTCCATGTCGATACCTTTAAACATTGAAAAGTTATAAACAGTCAAAGTTGAAATCACCATAGAGTTTTACATGTTCTTTTTTTGCCACGACAAAAAAAATAAAAATTTCAAGCTTTTCTTATCAATTGCGTATCCGCCCCATTACTATAAATTTTGTGAGTATAAAATAAAATAAGTATAATGCGACGCGGGCTTCAAATCGTATTTTGGGTTCCAGACAAAAAGTTTAAGAACTGATGTTTCAAATAATAGCAACACTCAATACATTAGCCTTTAGCCAGGCCACACATCAAGGAAACTAGAAACGTGAAATATGAAATATGAAATCTGAAACATGAAATATGAAATACGAAACAGATAGTTTGTGCTTCATCGATGCACAAACCAGAGAAAATTAAATTATTTTGTTTCAGTTAGCCATGGACACCGATGATAGTTTGGACGACGCAGTAGTTGGGGTTGTAAGCACATTATTATTATTAAAACCCAAAAATAAATCAAAACGAAAGAAACGACGTTACTGGATACATCCGTATAACCACATAAATCTTAAACATGGTTCTTATATGGTGTCAAAAGAATTAAGTGAGCATCCGGACAAATTTCAGTCTTTTTATAGAGTGTCAATAACTGACACAAACACTACATTAAATTCTTCGTCGTCTTTCATTTTTGAAATTGATCAAATATTGCCTGCAACGCGAAATAACGAGAAACAAGAAACAAAAATATAGAACAGAACCTATTTCATGTAAACACGTTTCTATAGGATTTGCTTCGCTATGACGTCACATGAAACACATTTCGTTGATGTGCGTATTCTCATTTACGGCAATGTGTACTTATTTCATGAAACGTGTTTCATGTTTCTTGTTTCACATTTCATGTTTCATGTTTCCTTGATGTGTGGCCGGCCTTAGAAAAATGTTAAAATTTTTGACTACGAGCTCTTAGACATAAGTTCGCAACGCGACTATATGCAATTATTGGAGTTATTAATAGAAGAGGTAAGCATATTTTATCCAGGTATACCTACATATTACAAACAACATGAGGTTTGATAGACCCATGCTGATGCTACTGTTTAAGTACTTTTGGCACACGCTCAATTTTAAACGTAAGTGAGAATAAGTATGCACTCAACAGGCCCGATTATTTCCTTGTTGATAGGCCCGGATTGAAAAAAATCATATATTTAATAATTTGTCTATCTACTCAATGTGCGGTGAGTGAAGGCAACAAAGCGTATCGAAAATATAACTGCGTCTCTTTCTTCGATGTGATTCCCTGATTTGTCCGATGATAGGATTGGTTGGTGTACTTGCATTCAATCTGAATAAAGTATCTCTGTTCCAAAAACTTTGTCTTTTTCTATGACGTTAACATGGGCGTACCCAGCTTTTGGTCCAGGAGGGGGCAAAGAAGAAATTTCTTAAGCCGGGTCACCCGTGCTTGTTGTGCCCTGCTGAATACGCCAGTGCTTACAACAATGTTATTGAAATTCACTACTTCATTTTTGAACATCTGCTAGATATTACATAAAATCGTTCGTCCTGACTGACTGACTGACTGATTCATCAACGCTTGAGCTATAAACTTGAAATTTGGAAAGTAGGTTCCTTTTATTAGCAAATCTGGCAGAATTTGCTCAAAGCTATTAGTTAAGACGTCGGACCGCAAATGAAATACATTTTCCAGAATTATATCTTTCGCACCCGGATGAAACCGGGACGGGCGCTAGTATGAAAATATACACCGCAGGATCTCAGGAAAAAAACCCACGCATTGTTAGATAACGTTAATGATAAATTTTACACCTGACTACAAAACAACCAGCTAACGTAAACCAGTGGTTCTTAAACGAATGATCAATGTTAAAAAAAAATCCAACAGCTGTAAACAGGAACATGTTCGTTCAAAAAATACATTATTTTTTACGATTTGTCCTCGACAACAAGCTTCCATATTAAAAAGCGTCTTTCTTTTATGTTGTTGGGACACAAAATGTGTCTTTTTGAGTTGCAATCTTTTTTTAACACTTACTTATTCGTCAGTTTGTAGTCGATTATTATGTCAAAAAATATCTAAATTTTTCGGTATCGGTTATTCTCAATAAAACAGTTTTACAACCACTTATCGCTTAACAAATTAGGTTGTCATCATATGTTTTGAATTTAGAAACACAATATTTTTAGTTCAGATAAAAATAATATTAACATCTTTGTGTAACGCGTTATATTATATAAATTTTCAATGTGACAATTTATTTTTAAACGTCTGCAAAATAATTGATTGCGTATATTTTTAGCAGGGAAATAAATCTTATTTATTTTGGAGCATTCCAGAGCTGTTCATTTAAGAGTGGGTCAAAGCGATCCGATCGGATTATAAGGCTAACCCTCCTCCGGCACCCTAACTTCAAAAATAAAAAAAACTGGAACTAAGGCATCCTTTGACATTTTTTCTCATGCTCGTAGTTCTGGCATTCTACGAAAAAAAAAACAATTTCGTAGAAATTTTAAAATTTTTTGTCAGTTATTATTATCTATATCAAGCAAAAAAAAGGTATATAAAACCTGTGAAAAAGTAGATTTTTCAAAAAAAAAAATCCGGTAAAATTAGAGATGAGAAACTTCAAATTCATGTTCAGTACCCTATACAGAATATCAAGGGTATGTCCCAAAATATAACCCAGTGCTAACGACGTCATGAATCCGACGCCATAATTGTACTGGTGAGACAGATGTGACGTAGCATAAATATTTATCCGGACGTGTGTGCATCGGACATTGTGGAATTTTTTATTTTATTATTTGTTATTTGCAATAATGTCTGCTCAACACAGTAAACAATTATTTTTGGTGAATGAGGGAAATAATAATATGTTAATCCGCTGGCCAGTATAATTCGGAACGAATCAACAGTATGGCGTCGATTCATGACGTCATTAGCACTGGTCAGTATACTGGGATATATTTCGGAACATACCCCAAAACTCCTTTAAAAATTTACAGGTAAAAAACCCTATGCAATGATAAAATTCAACTTAAATTGTTAATTCGCCGGTTTTGTAAACTGATTTTCAGAACATAAATAAATTATCGACAAGTGCAACAAGTTAGTAATGTTTTTACGAGAACATCAAATTAGTAATTCATCTAGAGAACATGATTCATTTACCTACAGATTTCCCACTTTAAGATCTCGCCCACGCATGCAGTACTTTTTTGCAACATAAAAAAAATGGTTTTGGCAAGCAATCCTTTAAATCTGTCTGAAATGAATAATTGAAATGAAAATATGAGAAAGTATACACTGTTTCTTTTCATTTGTTATTATTAACTGTCCGTATATTTGCAAATATTTTCTAGAAAATATTTGTTCTAGGAAAAAATTAGTAAAGAACATAAAATAAAAATATATTTGAATCTGCTTTGTACATTTTCTGTTGTATTTAAAAGATAGTCCGTAAATGGAATAGTATATTGTATTACAAGGGCATAAAATTGGCAACTTCGAACGAGGGCGACGTTTGCTCGCCAGGGTCGCAATCGGACACACTTTATTTTTGATCTGCGCAGCCCCGAATCTACGATTTTTTAATAAATTACATAAAAAAACTCACAAATATATAATGGTTGGCATTTTTTGTGAACAGAAAACAAGCAGACTGAGTAAATCGGAAAAAGGACAGATTATATTATGATTTTGGCGCCCCCTGAAATTGCTACCTGGGGCGGGTGCTTCGGTTTGCCCCCTCCCCCTAGATTCGGGGCTAGACCTGCGCATGCCTCGATAACAAGTTATGTAATAATGCACGACGCACTTTCAATGCAAGTATTACAAAACATTCCTTTTGTGGTTATTTACTTTTTTTTTTTAATTTATCGTTTTTGGTTTGGAATAGCGACCAGTATTTTTTGCTTTTCTGACGTTTTCATTCCAGTGAGTTTCAAAAACATATTATACGATAAAAAATGCGCGAATATAATATGTCTGAGCTGTTTACTTTTATTTAAGCAAAGTGTTATTTTCAGAAGTTTGGAATTTAGTTAAATGCGGCGTGACACGTTTACTCATAAAGCGTTGAAATCATAATTAATATGTACAGACTTTAGATTGACAGATTCAGGTGAATCTTAACAGGAGGAAATATAATCTTTCAGATTATCTAGTTTAAAGATCGTGCACAGCCCCGGATCTACGATTTTTTCGACCCGGGGCAGAAACTTGATAATGGCGCCCCCCTCTTCAAGCAAATTGAGTATAATACGCGCCACGGATCTAAAAGGTTCGAAAGTTAGTCACAAACAGCGTCGCAAAGGCACATTTTAGAGCCGTTGAGAATCCCATTACCTCCCAGCGACCTGCACGGAACGTGCGCTCGTCGGTGATTGGCCGTGACCGCCCGTTGACTTTGTCACTTGTAGCTTTCCTGCTTTAGTCGAGTACGCTATTGTCAAGTTGTTATTGTTATGTTAGTTTTGTTGAGTTGCGAGTTTATAGTTTTTCAACAGACTATACATGCGCAAGCCCGCATTCGCATCTAACTTCCGAGCCTTTTAGATTCGTGGCGCGTATTATAAATCGGAAAAAGGACAGATTGGATGCAGTTTTCAACCACATTATATTATGATTTTGGCGCCCCCAGAAACTGTCACCCGGGGCGGGTGACAGTCTAGATCCGCGGCTGATCGTGCATACTTGTCAAACGTAAACCTGTACGACCAGCGCACCACGGGATAGTAAGTGGGGCGGTGACACTAAAGCCTCAGTGATAATATGTTGAAGAAATTTTTTTTATTGAAAGATATGAGTTTTTTACGCCAATACATGAAAGATTAGCGGACATATCTCCGCGCTTCCACTTGCCATTCGCCCTTGAAAATATTAACGATTTTTGAAGCTTATAATAAATATTCAACTAAGAAAAAAAGTTACTTAAGCACTCTTATTGCATTTTTAAAGATCTTTACAATGATACCCCGCATGGAATGGGATGCACGATAATAAAAATTTCCATCCCTCTGTTATTCACATAAGATATCTGCCTACAAAATTTCGTGAGAATCGATGGAAAGATGGCGGAGTTGTATAATACGCGCCACGAATCTAAAAGGCTCGGAAGTTAGATGCGAATGCGGCCTTGCGCTTCTACAGTCTGTTGAAAAACTATAAACTCGCAACTCAACAAAACTAAAATAGCATTAACTACTTGACAATAGCGTACTCGACTGTTAAAGCAGGAAAGCGACAAGTGACAAAGGCAACGAGCGATCACGGCCAATCACCGACGAGCGCACGTTCCGTGCAGTAACTGAGATGTGCTTTTGCGACGCTGTTTGTGACTAACTTCCAAACCTTTTAGATCCGTGGGGCGCGTATTATACATTGGCAACTGCTTGATTATTTTTCATTGTAGAATTTCTGTGATATTATATAAAAAACGTTATGTAATGCAAATAAAACAGGCGTTTTGTATTATTTTCAGGTGTAAAACAAGTGGTATGGCCTCCCCCACCGTCTGAAGGTGACTTCTACACCAACGGCAACGGCGTACCTGAAGAAACACCTGTTCACAATCAGGTATTTTAATAGAGTACCTACTTCTATTGTAGTGTTGATGTATTATATTATGCGGTCATACTTAAAGAATATTTTTAGAATATTTATTTAAGATTTGCCAAAAAACGCAACGCTAATGAAGAAAAGAAACTTCAACAACTTTACTCTAAAGGCCGCTGCACACGAGGCTAGTTTTGCCGCTTGAATCACTTCTGGGAAATGCTTGTTCGTCTGCTTGTTTTGAGCAAGAACCAATCAGGAAACAGTAACTTGTCACGTGGGCGACATTGACACACGCCCACAAACAAACGCGGCGTCATAGCGTGTGTTCTGTTCACAGAAAATAAACGTCGACTTTTGTTAACGTTCTAATCACTGCACCAAACCCATCAAATCTAACAAGAAATCTAGCAGAAAACCAGCCTCGTGTGCAGCGGCCTTTATCATGTTATCAATATTTATGTTGTAATTGAAAAAAAATAGTGTTATGAATTTTAATCGGCAACGTTTTCTAAAAAAAAAAAAACTAGGTTTGCAAGACTTAATCCCAGAACTTTTGAATCGGTTGTCTTTTTATATAACAGAAATAAATTTGTCTTCGTCAGAGACTCGGGACGTAGCAGCTTTAAATAATTTTGACTATCCATCATTGAACGACAGCCTATAAAAGTCAAATAGGTTGCCAAATGTATTAATTTATCGTAAAAAGTTATTTTGATAACATTTAAAAATCTATTTTTAGCGATAAGGTTCTTAAGCTAAATCGTTGTCGAATTCTGATGCATTATTTACGAACATTTTTGCGCGCTAATTACAAAACATTAGTGAGGCGATGGTTGAAGATTTATTTCAGGGAAAAAATGAAATAAGTTATTGTGAAAAAAATATTTATACTATAGAGTAGTGAACTGCTTAGATAAGGTGGGGGGGGGGGAGATATGAAAGTTTAATTTGGCTCAAGAGTAAAGACGCCTGGCTGACTCAGTGCCGGATTAACCTATACGCAAATTAAGCAATTGCTTAGGGCATCGCGTCTTAGGGAGACCAAGAAGCACAACTCAGAAATGAAAAGTACCTCACTAAACCGTGTCAACATTTTTCTTTTCTTTTTATCATGTTCTATGCTTTTTAACTTTTTTCTATCAATTTGATTTTTTTTTATAAACTGAACATATTAGAGATGGGGCCCATAAACAAGAAATGCTTAGGGCATCAAGGAGTTTTAATCCGGCACTGGGCTGACTCACCGTTCAACTAATCGAAATCAAATTTTATACTTAAGGTTTTTAGGGGATTCCCCAAGACAGTTTTTCTTATTTCAGAAGACACTTTGCTATAAAAAATTATCTGTCAATGTTTATCAATTGACAAACTGTTTCCAAGCATTACCTGTTAAATTTTTTCAGTATCCAACGAAAACTTCTCCATCACCAGTAAACTACCAAAATCAACAGTCACCAGTCTACAATCAGCATCAAATTCCCGTATCTCCGCCAGTAACAAACGCACCAGCAAATCGCGCTTGGAGTTCACCGACCCAACCGCAAGAAAGTCAACAGTATCAACCCGCAATAGTTCCACAGACACAATATCAACAGCCGCAGCAATATCAGCCGCAAGTTACACAAGCGTTCCGTCCAGTGGCTGCGCCGAGACCTCCTCCAGGATTTATTACCCTTAAGAAATCCCCGCCAATTTCGCAGGCGCCCGCGCCTATTTACACGTCTCAACCGGCCACCGCAATTCTAGGAGGTTTGTTGGAACACCAACTGAGCGACGATAACAACAGTTAGGCATTTTGTCAATTTCAAGGCCTTCTGGATGGTAGTTTTGCTAATTGAATAAACAACCAGCTAGTTTTGGGTGTAGTGGAAGATATTATTTTGCGTAGCTATAGAATACGGATGCCGGGTTGGCTCATTGGTGACTAGTGGAGTAGTGGCACCGCACACGGCCACTTCCAACATGTTAACGCGTGCACGCGTTAACATGTGTCCGTGTGCGGGATAAATGCAGATTTCTGCTTTATCCGTGAGCGGGATAAATGCAGATTTCTACCTTATCCTGGAACGGTAATCGAGCTATCTTTGTCTTTTAACTGTCAAATTCTGTGAGCAGCGTTACTTTTTGCATTGAGGTTAGGCGTAGCTGAAGTTTTGTTTATAGTGAAATAAAGTAATAAAGAATTTCAAAGTAAACATTAGAAATGAGTTTCGTTAAAATTAAAAATGAAAATGTTACCGTAAAATTACTTGTGATGAACAATAAACTCATTTCTAATGTTTACTTTGAAATTCTTTATTACTTTATTTCACTATAAACAAAACTTCAGCTACGCCTAACCTCAATGCAAAAAGTAACGCTGCTCACAGAATTTGACAGTTAAAAGACAAAGATAGCTCGATTACCGTTCCAGGATAAGGTAGAAATCTGCATTTATCCCGCTCACGGATAAAGCAGAAATCTGCATTTATCCCGCACACGGACACATGTTAACGCGTGCACGCGTTAACATGTTGGAAGTGGCCGTGTGCGGTGCCACTACTCCACTAGTGACCAATGAGCCAACCCGGCTTCCGTAATAGAAAGCCGCGCCATTTCAGAGAACAATAGAAGTCATTGCCTTATGTCTCTGTTCTCGTGTTCGATTGTAATGCCCAAATTATTATCCCCGCCTGAACTCGGTATAAAGAAAATACTAAAAGTATTACTTGAGCTACCTGGACGGAATTATGTATTGTACAGATTATGTCTCAAAGTGGATTCTACCATCCCGAAGACCTTATTACTGATTATTATCAAATATTAATTCAATTTTTGAAGGTTACGTCTATTCGCCTTATTTTTAAACATTGAATTGGTCTCTGAATGATTTGACTTGTTGTTTCAAGGTGGTGGCAATATGCGCGGAGATCAAAAATGGCCTCCAGCGGCTGTAAAAGCGCAAGCCGAAGCAGAAAACGAAGCCCGCCGGGCATTAGCGAAAGGTCCAGCTTGCAGACCAAGACGAGTTAATAAGGATTATTCATCATTTTTCGCACAGCATCAACTTAACAGCATGTATCCTGGATACCGAGCTCCGCCAGGTACCCAACATTATACTGAAGGTCAACAAGGATACTCGAATCTTTAAAAATATGTACATTTATACGCAATAACAAAAATAATTTACGATATTATATTATTAATTTCCTTTGTATATGTATGAAGTTAATATTATTTATTACTATATATGTAGCTTAAGATCCTGCAAATATAAGTTAAGAACATTTTAATTTGAAAACAACAGAGATGAACTATTTTATAAAAATATCCTTTTGAATATTTGCAGATATATACGTTCTGTTGCACTCAATTTAAAATGTAAACAAAAAATGCTTTAAACATGACAATCAAACTTGTGTGATTTCTAGAAATAGCAAAATTTATTTATTGATTATGTTTAAACATTTTTAATGTCTTCTGTGTAAAATAAAAAAAAAAAGATTTTGCAAAATAATTTTATTTTATTTGAAACATATCTAAAAACTGAACTTTGTTGCTATAAGTGTGGAAGAGCTTAAATATGCTTTGCGAATCACAAAAATTATTAATTTATTAATTAAAAATATAACGAAAACGATTCTATGCGAACAACGTTTTTTACTACATTTTTGAATTTTTTTTAACAGTAATGAAAAAATTTACGAAACGACAAACAATTTTTTTATCAATTTAATTTAAGAAACACAAACTTGAAATTTTGAACAGTTTCAGTAAAAATAGCTTATTTATTATTATTATTTTGATGTTTCAACAAAACACTGAAATATTTATGTGTATTATTTATAATATAATACAATTAATGTCAACAATTTGTGATTTCTATTTATATGTCTGCTATATAAATAAATAAATGTAAAAATACTTATCTTTTTTATTCCCTGCTCACAATAGGTACTTATTTTTAATCTTTTGTAAAGATAATTTCTCTAAAATTATTCCAAAAATCATTCGGTAAGTACTAATAAAATATTCTAAGTTGGTTTCAATAATAGTTAAAAATAATCAAACATCACAAAAGCAAGGCAAGTGACTGCTGACTATTAAGAAATCTATTTAATAAGGAGACCATAACTGATCAAAATTTAGGTGTGGTTGTGGGACGAAATAGGTGCCGGATTTACACTGACCGCCGTCCTGGGCAAAAAAAAATTGTCGCCCCTAATTTAGCCTAATCAAATCTACGCAACATAACTTAAGCGCAGCTTATTCGTGGCGAAACTGGGAACCAGAGGCATAGGGAAAGCACCTAGCCTACGCAACCTAATCTGCATTAGCGTAGCAAGAGGGGGGGGGGGCAGGTGGGTCTGGCGCACCCTATAATATTAATTGTTCACGCACAAATAACAAGATAAATCTACAACAATCTACATATTTTCTTTGCCGTGAAATTACTACAGAAAGTCGTGTTGATCGATTTCGCTTCTATGAACAGTTTTCAAATTATGTGTAAGTGGCAGATAGAGTTGAAAAATTGCCCCCCTCCCCCCTAGATAAAATAGTTGCTACGCCTATGCTAATCTGGATTGTTCCACATTGCCACTGAATCACAGCTTCTTGTATTTAAACATTTATTAAAATAAAAAATAGAGAATAGTTACTTCTTACCACAACAAGTTTATTAGTGGATGTACATTTCGAGAGCTATGCTCTCATCTTCAGCAATACACTAAACTTTAGTGTATTGCTGAAGATGAGAGCATAGCTCTCGAAATGTACATCCACTAATAAACTTGTTGTGGTAAGAAGTAACTATTCTCTATTTTTTATTAGGTTCAAACCACAGTGCTCCTAACATTTTTGTTATTAAACATTTATATTTGTAAATGTTTTTCGGGAAGTCATGATTGGTGCTATTTTTTGTACTTTTATGTTTTTTAGCTAAAGCTTAATCTTAAAAAACTTGTGTAAATCCGTCACTGTATTTTCCACTGGTGCCAGCTTTGAAATTTCAATTTTGAAATTGATAAAAAAAATATAGAAATTTCTACTTTTAAAATAACTTTTAAATTCAGCAAATTTATTTTAACATTACTATTTTTATGAGGTTGTCTTTGTTGACTATTCTAGTGCCAATCTTTTGAAAGTAACTTCACGGCGGTACCTGTTACCATTAGTTTATGCATGAAGTCTGTAACCAGGAGATCCAGTTTCCTATGCTTGCCGTGTTTCGAGACGGACCGTTTTCTGGCGCACGCGAGATGGCGCTGTTATCATTACCTGGGTAAACTTCGGTTCTTTCCGCCTGTTTTCGCCATAGTTCCAAAGTTCACAGACACTACACACGTGGAAGCCATGAACGTGCATGCGTTGCCCAGTAGCCGACGTCATATTGGTTCATGCGACAGATATCAGTCCATTGCTACGCTCGAGCTGGGTCTCCTGGTTACAGACTTCATGGTTTTATGATAGGTAATTGTGGTAACAGCAGCAGTATCTTTCCGAAGTTACTTGCCCTTTCAGAAATTAGACATAAGTTTGTTACCTAAAAAACTAATAAAGTATTGTATTTTACAAAACCTATTTTGTAAAATCTAAACTATTCGGAAAACTTTCTTTTACAAGTATAAAACAATTCGAATTGCGAAACAATTTTTTCCGTACAAATTCGGTTTTTTTTTTGGTAATAAAATTATTCAAAAAGTATTTTAGTCCTAGCCCTGCATTGTCGTGACAAGAATTTGTTGTTGTTACCGTTAAAACCCGTTTTTAGTTAGAACGCATATTTACTAGTTAAAACTAGTTTTCACTAAACGCCCTCGTTAAAACTAGAAATTCCTAGTAAAAACTAGAATTTACTGATTTAGAAGATTGATTTTTAGGTAAAACTAGTTTTAACTGTGAGCGTTAGACAAAACTAGTAGTAACTAGAAAATTGTGTTTCAGAGGATTTAATAGAATGAAACCTTGATTAAAAAATAAACATTATTACATGGTATTTATTAAAATATTTATCGAGAACATTTGTGAATAGTAACATCTGAAAACGTTGATATTAATTAGTAATATAAAAATATCATTCTTCCTTATGGAGATCAAACATCCATATTGGCAACTTTTATTTAAGTTTTATTAAAGTCTTACACATTTAAGAAAGAGATTAATAGCGAACAAAAACAATTAGTTCTCCTCTTAGTCATTTGAAAAAGGAACATTATATGATAACATATTATACAATATTTATTTAAATATTTACGAATTGAAACATCCCAAACAATATTTAAAGTTAGTAACATAACACATTAAAAGAACATTTTTCCTTATGAAGATCAAACAGCCATATTGGCAATTTTAATTAAAGTTTTATAGTGATTTTCTTTTTTTTCATGTTGATCAATCTGTAATATCCTTGTTAATAATGCCTCTTTCCATCGCGTCCCTTGGTTTATATCACATTACGCGACCTCTTAAACTTTGTGGAATCAGTTTTAACTGCTTGATGCCGTTAAAGACTAGTTAAAACTAGTTTTAACTGATATTCATTTTTACCAACAGTAAATTCTAGTTTTAACGAGGGCGTTTAGTGAAAACTAGTTTTAACTAGTAAATACGCGTTCTAACTGAAAACGGGTTTTTACGGTAACATATATTACGGCTAGGCTAAACATTTAAATATGAAATTTTAATTTTATACAACTCCCTTTTAAGACCTGCTTTAACCAATCCTTTTTCTGTAGCAAAAAAGAAAAAAATATCACGTTTTTTATGCACATACCATAGGTATTGTAAAAATTAGAGTAGTTCGATAAGTATTTTTTTCTTTAAAAGTGATAAAAGGCAAATCTGTTTATTTCAGTGCGGAACAGAGGTTTAGATGTTATTACATTACAAAAAATATTTTTTCTTTAAATTTTTTCATATTGTACTATTTTGTATGATTTTTAAGTTTTGTCAGTGGCGTAACTAGACGGTGACAAAATTGGCAAAAAGAGAAATGCCTCCGACTTCGGGGGTTCACTGCAGCAATTATGTCTTAAAAAAAACTGTAACAACTACAAATGTGCCAGGGGCCACAAATTTCTAATTACGTCACTGAGTTCTATAACCTTGACAGTAGATACTGCTCCAGAGTGTGGGAAACTCATTGAATCCAGTTTTGTTATTACATTCCCACGCTTTTCTTGTCCTAATAATGGTCTTTCAAGTCAGTTTTGCTTAGTCTTCTTATTATATTGTTGGCTTATTGGCTTCAATATGTATTACAATCTATAGACTTGTTTATATGAACATAGTTTTGTCTACCGTTTTCAGGAACTAATATGCAGAAACCGATATGCTCCAAAATAATAATTTCTCACGAAACAAAAGTCCTCTAGTTCAGGGGTGCCAAACTGATTTTTCTAAAGGTCCATTTATAAGATTTAGGGTGTGTTAGCGGGCCAGACTCTAAATTAAAAACTAAAACACATAATTAAAATCTTCTGCTATATCTTTAGTTATTTATTATAAATTAATAAAGGGTGTCTAAAATCCTCACTGGATAGATTCTGGTCATTTTTTGGATTATTTTTAAAAAATATTGACCAAAATTTTAAAAATATTTTGAATAAAGGTAGCTCTGTAAATTTTGCAGAGGTAATTTATTTTATTCGAAATGTTGTTGTGTTTGTATACGTGAATTTGAGGAAAATAAAATATTTAGCACACTGCAGAATAGATCTGTTACCTACATTAAAGAAGTGCTATTTGACAAAAATCCTGGCAAAAATTAAGTCGAGTAAAAACCAATACACTAAATGAAAACGTGGATTTTTGCATCTTAAACCTCATTTATTGTAGTGGCTATGAATTATTACACTCAAGAAAATAAAATAAAATTAATATTTAATTTTAAATTATCTACATCAGCTCCTAATCGAAAAATTTAACATTTGTTATGTTCTGGAATCTGGGAGCTTTTCTGTGCTGTTAACAGTATGTCTGTGTATAATTATTGTATGTTAAGTCCACAATAATATAATTATTGTTAATTTGGAATTAGTGCTGGCACAGGCTATGCATCTGAAGTCATCGGCATTGATGATAAAAAAATCCGCAGTGAAAAGAAGTATTGTAGTTAAAAAAGTAATCACATAACGCTAACACTTCTTTCTTGACGCATGTTTCGCTAAACCATGGTTGTTTACCAGTTAAGTAGACAGATGCAGACAGGGGAACACTGTGCATGGTATTTATTGGAACACCATTCTGTTACTTCCCTGTGAGTTGTGAAGTCGCGTAGTAAATATCATCGAATCTATACTAATATTATAAAGAGGTTAAGTTTGGATGTAGGAGATAATCTCCGAAACTACTCATCCAATTTAAAAAATTTTTCACGAATATTTAGAATGGATCTTCAGGATAGACATACGCTATTATAATCGCGTTAAAATATAAGCGCTTTTTGCAACGTAAGTCGACGAAAAAACGATGGCGATCTACAAATTCGGTCCACTAGTGTAGAATACATTCACCGAAATATTTCTAGCATAACTTTACTGTTTTTCAAAAATTAAAAATGTCGTTAAAAGTTAGTGTAATTAAATCCTACCTTATGTGTAACTGAATTCTAGGATTTTCGTCCGTTGTCTGTTTCTTCTTTTTGAGGAAGTCCCGAGAGATTTTTGTACTGTGTTTTTTTTAATGCGTGCGCGCGTGAGTGTCGCAAAATTTAGTTTTCTTATAAGACAATGCTGTTTATACTACACACCACAGAAGTGAAACTAACTTAAGCAAAATTTACATATACGTCTTGCAGTGAGCTTAGTTGGTGCTCTGGAACGCCAATTTATTTGTAAGTGGCGTCTGGCAAACAGTGATAGTTCGCGGTTGGAAGTGAAAATTGTCAGGGGTTTTTGACCGGTAAGTTCAAGTTTTGAAAATAGTATTATGGCAACCCGATAACGTATGATTTAATAAAAGAACTTTTTAAGTGAAACGGTTTCATTATACTATCGATGATGTACCTACTAGAGTTGGAAAATAAAAATAGGTTAAACCGTGGGGCGCATTTAGTAATATTAAGATCGAAGAAGATAGTGGAAAACCAAGCATGATTGCTGATCGGCATCAAAATAGTTTTCTACCAAATGTGCCCTACGACCAAGGGCGTAGATATTTTTTCTGGGAGGGGGTAAAGCAAAAAAATTCAATATTTTGTAAGTTCTATTAATATCACACAAGAATATTCACGAAGGAAGGTGTCAAGCAAAAAATGTATTCCCAAACTAATTTTATAAATTCCATTTCAAAAAGTATTTCTAAATTTTATTTTTTTTGCCAGGTATTCGTATTATTTTCAGTTTTAATTTTTTATTGTTATGATCCTGGGGGTAGTGGTATTTAAAAGTACTGTTGAAAAAAAAATCTTTTGACTTCAACAACCGATTATGAATTACAGTTAATTAGAAAAAAAGTTATCCATCATTTATTAACATACCGAAATATAAAGCGATTGTAAAAATTAACCCATCATAAAATATAAAATAAAATACATTTTTAAAGCTACAAAATCGTGATCATTAATTTTCTAATTTTCCGCAAAATAACGTATTTTATATAAAAAGTAAACGGATTTGTTTATCAACAGGCTCGAGCAAAATTAAACATCAAATAACAGTCTATAGGAATCCTGTATGTAGTGCTGTTAATTTTTTATCACTTTCTATTAAATTTAACACTACATACGTTAAAGTGAGATAGAAATTTAACAGCCCTGTTAAACCAGACAGCGACTAGCGCCCCTTATATTAATCATTTTGACATTCAAATTATTTTGTGATGCCACTTTTTTAGAACAATTTCGAGCATATCGATAATCAAACACTTTTTATATTTCTTTATTGAATTAAAAAAAAAACGGAAAAGCGTAGTTAAACCAATGAGAAACCCTGGTTTTGTTGTATAGCTTGTAAAAGCTTATACTTTAGGCGTTCTTTTGTTCTGTAGCGCGGCAAATCAAGTAAATTAAAACATGTGTGAGCTACGGGCAAGAATTTATCGTCGGCAGTTGGCTGGATTATAATCTGTAAGAAAAGTATTTCAGTCAGAAACCTGAATTTAATCAAAATTTGCCATCGCTGTCACCTTGTCACTCAATGAATGTTCCACGAATTCTTTAACCAGGAGACCTAGCTTTCTATGCTTGCCGTGTTTCGAGACGGACCGTTTTCTGGCGCACGCGAGATGGCGCTGTTATCACTACTTGGGAAAACTTCGGTTCTTTCCACCTGTTTTCGCGATCGTTACCAAAGTTGTTTAACTTCACGGACACTACACACATGTAAGCCATGAACGTGCATGCGTTACCAAGTAGCCGACGCCATATTGGTTCATGCGACAGATATCGGTCCACCGCACGCTCGAGCTGGGTCTCCTGGTTACAGACATCGTGGTTTTTTGATAAAAACAAATTACCGTTGCTAAGATGCTAAAATACGTGGAGCCCAAAAAGTGGGTAGATACTAATAGGGCTTAAGCCCTGGGGCTCCAATTAACAAGGGCCCACAAAAACTGAATTATTATCATAAACTTTTAATTCCTTTTCATTAACAACGAGCACTTATAGTTTTAGTAAAAATAGTTCATTTCAATTATTAACATTGTCATGGATGAATTTTATCAATTTTTGGATCATTTCGATAACTTTGATTGTATTTTGACAAATAAGTCCTAGATTCGCCCTTGTGTGTGATGCCTGACAAGAATTACGTAGCTTTCAAGTCATTCAGCAATGTTTCTATTCAATTGATAAATATCTTACATGAAATACTTTATAGTTAGAGGGATGGTGACAGAAATGATCAAAGAGCACTTGGTGGCAGAAACGCTCTCTTTCGTGTAATCTGAGGGATTTAGACTACACGAAAGAGACCATTTCTGTCACCATCCTCTAACTATTATACTAGATTTATATTTTAATTAGGATTTCTGTAGATAATGACACTTTCGTATCTTTTTGGTTACATGGAAATAAATCCTATTATTATTTTAAATATTTACCTTGATGGCTTTCATCCCTTGAATGGGTATTCTATCACTTCCGGTTAAAAATAACAAAAACTTTTTCTTTTCTTCTAGTGACAGCTCATGGAAAACTTCCCAAAACCAACGAATAGTTTTATCACTCGACGTGTATCCATTTTTGTATTCGGCGTGTTCCTCTAATTCATGCCAATCATAATTATCATTCCCTACCACTACGGCCATCAGCTCATGCGAGTGAAACAGTTGAAGCACGCGGCCACCACAAACGTCTATAAAACCGCTTTTAAACGGTTCAAATTGAGCTTCACAAGATTTATTGAAAATATAGTCTATATATAATTGTATAAACTCTTTCCTGAAACCACACGAAAAACTTTGTTACACAAACTTTTCGTTTCTCATTGTCAAGTCAGATTTTCTTTTTAAAAAAAGTTAAGGTCGCTACACATGAGGCTGGTTTTGCCGCTAGATTATATGCTTGATTTCGCCGCTAGGTTCCAAGCGTGCTGTGGCGCTAAATTTTGTGACGGTTTGCATGTTTGTTTATGACGTTTGCCCACGTGACAAGAAAGAGATTTCAAATTGGTTCTTGCTCAAAACCAGCAGAGAATCAAACACGAAAAGTAGCCCCGATTTCAAGTTTTGAAATCGAGCTTGTAACCACGCGATGGAGTCCGCAGTGATGTCAAATTTCCATCAGCAGCGATTCTAGTGGCATAACCAGCCTCGTGTAAATAAACCTACTTATTATCTTGAGTGACTTTGATAGCAGATCCACCCGGTTTTAATTCAATCATTTTGACTTCATCAAATATTTCACGAGAAATTTCGAAATTTTGTAGAAACACTTCGTCAAAATCGGGTTCGTTGTATTCGAGCAAATCGTTAAATGATTTCGCCATCGTTGGAGACAGGTCTTTGACGTCGCTCAAGCCCACAGGTTCTTGTAAAATTTTTTTATAAAGCGCTAAAGGGAACGGCAAATCAATGATCGTAAAATTGTAAATGGCCAATCCGCATAAAGTGCCGATCAGTTTGTACATTGTACTGTCTTCAAACGATTCTTCCGAAAACCAAATTGTCCTCGTTTCGTCGTATTGTTTAAACATGCCGTACTTCGGATCCAATATTTCTCTTATCAAGAGCATGAAGAATTCTTTTCTAACGCCTCCTGCATCTTCTGCCTCTTCGCCGTGAAATTTTACCTTGTAGCAAATAATATTTAGAATTATCAATTTCATAAAAAACTATCCTTCCACATGTTGAGGACCTTGAACCTAGATTTTATGATTTATAACAAGAATTTACTCGCGATTTCGTTTGGTTTGCCACTGGGCTTTCTTTGTAGTTATTCCGAAAGCAGTTTTTAGCGGGAATTGTAATCTTTTAAATTGAAAAGGCAAATCCGTTGGTATAATATTCGTGGTGTAAAAACACAGTCTTCTTTAGATTTGCCACTAATTATAATAGGTCTAACAATATTTCGACCCAGACGAGTGCCATTAGACAATTTGGGCGCATCAAGACTTCGGTACTTAAAGGTACCGGAACACCCACTTTTAACCTTAATTTATGAGGGGTTAATTAAAAAAAAAGTAGTATATATCCTTCCGTATAGTTTAAACTATCTCCATATTAAATATCATTACAATCGAACCAGCGGTCTGATTGTGAAACCGTAACTTCGTACAATATTACAACTCCCACTTCATTCCCAGAGGGTTGAATTTTGAAAAAAAAATGGTTGTCTGTAAAGTCGGTTTACGGACGATAGTTTTACGTGATAACGTATTCCGTAATACATAACCTAAACCTCCCAAAATTTGATTTCAATCCGCTTATCCTTGGTGTCGGAATGATAAGAAATGTCAAAAGTGACGTTTGCAACTTACAAAGTATTATGTTCTAATAATAATTAGTTATTCCAATACTTAACTTAGCAGGCTTTGCATTTCACAATATACTAATGTCAAAAAATTGAATTAAACATTAGAAATGCAGCTGTTTTCATGTTAAGACAAGACATACGTTTGCTTCTAATTTCCATGTACGGCAAACAAAGACAACCGACCGCGTCGCGTCATGCATTACACAACATTGCATTTATACAGCTATTTTTCTATATAAATTTGTATAAAATATTTTTCTATATAAATTTGTATAAAAAAACTGTTTAGGCAAATTCTGTTATACGAAATCTATGTAAAATGTTCTCCTCTTTTGTTTAAGACTGGTTTCAAACCGATCTGATTTAAATTGAGCGAGAAATTAGCAAAAAGCACGCACAGGGTCAGGCGGAACGTTACGCGTTAGGAACGTTACGTTACACTTTTTCGAACATGCAGCCGGTGTTTTATCAATTTATAATATTGGTGATTCATCAATTTATAAGACGTTATCACGTCAAAAGGGGGCCTATGTTTTTCTCCAAGCTTCAAACTATTTCCATATTAAATTTCATCACAATCGGTCCAGCGGTTTGGCCGTGAATGCGTAACAGAGACAGAGTTACTTTTGCATTTATAATATTAGTGTGGATATCAATCATAATATTAATTTTTAAAGTGGAACTTTTTAGCTTGTAAGTAACGTAGAATTTTCTGTAACGGAAATGTGAGCAAGAAAATGATTTCATGCGCATGACGATGTCTGTTTCAGTCAGTAACATATTTTTGTTCTATCTACCATCTATACCGTTTTCAAGACGTCAAAAATTACATAATGTGTCTAAGCCACTGCTCTCATCTCAACAGCTCGAGTTCTAGATCGATTTCCAACATGTTTGTGAATCTTTAGATTCATGCATTTAATTTAAAAAGTAAGTCAAATGAGCAACAACCGACTGAAAATAATAGACACTTACCCGTAATGGCTTTTTTAAATCGTCTTTTGTATATTTTTGTAGTTCAATTAGTGTGTCGTCTACAATTCTATCTCTAGAAACATTTAAGGCTAAAAACTGGCAAATATTTCCTAGTAGTTGTGGAGCAAAAAGCATTGTGGTGAAGGCACGTGTAGCTGCATCATTCATTGCAGTTCTCATCTACAAAAAGTATTAATTATTTTGAAAATATAACAGGAGTCATATTAAATTTAAAAAATTGGTTGTCTGTAAAGTCGGTTTACGGACGATAGTTTTACGTGATAACGTCATAAAGAAACATTGATGAACTTTCTGACGTCACGCGAGAAGAGAGAGAAATGCGTACAAGCCGACGCTTGGGCCGATCGTGCCTCTCTACCGCTTAGGCTCAGGCGGAGCGTGACACTTTTTCGTGCGTGCAGCCGGTGTTTCATCAATTTATAAGACGTTATCACGTCAAAAAATAGTTTAATATTGCGCATGTTTCAAAAATGTTTTGAAAATGTAATCGTCGTTGGTTCTGTAATATCTCTTATGTGCAAAAAGTAAAATTTGCAGGAAAGGCCAAAAAGTGGTTATTTCAGCAATGGATGGTAAGAACTAGCAATTTCAGAGGTATATTACTAATTCATACTTATCTTCACTAAACGTGTTTAATTAAGACGAAGTATTTTCTTAAAAAATATTTAACGTTAATTTTGGATTTATTGGCACATGAGAGGAATTATTTGATACAAATTTTTACATAAGAGTTACTTCCCCTTGTTGGTTACTGAAAAATTAATTTGGAGGTATTACTAGTGTACAGAGCTCCGTTTCCTGAATCTTTTCATCTAAAAAACGTAACATCTGCCAACTATGCACATAAGAGCTATTACAGAACCAACGACGATATTAAGATAGAAAACCATGAGTTTCGTATCTAGAAAACTATATCTACAGTAGATCCGTGTAAGTTAGTGTCAATACTCACAAACAAGAACTATTCAACAACATGAACAATATATTGTGTCAATTAATTGCTCTGTAATATTATTGAGTAGTTGAAATTGACATTGAAATTATATATAAACATTTCTTGAGTTCAAGTTTGTGAATAATGTGTTTCAAAATGGCTAATACAGTCTTGCGCAGTAGCTCAAAAACAGATACAAACCGTTTAGTTTTAGCTACTGCGTATTACCGTTTTCAGAGAGGTTCAGCTAAATATGATCTTAAATTAAACTATTTGACTACGTTTTAAAAAACGAACAAACTTAAATAATTAATTATTGTTTACCTGAAGTGATTGATCCGTTTCTAGTAGCATAACTTTAGCATTTGCGTTAAATAAAAATGGGTAGTTACATAAATATAATTGGGAATTCTGTAACAATGCGAAAAAAAAACAACCAGTTTTACTTTAAAATATAAACTAAATCTTTAGAATGTCGTTATTATATTTAAGTGAATAAAAATTAACATACGTTACTGTCTGCTAGCCAGTTTAAATAATCTATTCTAACATCCAGATGATCGTCCAAATCGTTTAAATGAAATGTGTTGTAGGCTATTTTTAATCCGTCCAAACTATGATTAAGCCTATTCAAACAGGTTAGTGTATCTAAAATGGCTACCAAATTACCATCCTGCTTTACCGTCTGGAAATTATAAACATGAAAAATCGAATTAAATTTTATTCGAAATGCTTGTACGGGTTATTTTCAATGAGTTGTGTTTTCTTAATACAGAAATACGGTTAGATGATATTTAATAGTATTAAAATTGGTTAGATGAGGCTGGCAACGACATTTTTAAAGGGATACGCAACGATGGGATTTCTTATCTGCTTATGTATTAATAATAATAATTGAACAGACTGTTATAATTTTCTATCGCCTTAAACTTCAAAATTGATTTTCGTATATTTTTCACTGTTTCTATTTTTGGATCAATAATACTTTTTTGTATATAGAGCTTTTCAGTACCGTTGAATTTTAGTTTTAAACAATTAAGAACGCTGAAAATTGAAAGAAAAAAAACCACAGATATAAATTACCTGAGTTCTTGACAGTTGTTGTTGTCTCAAAATATAAGAAACTACGTCTTTAAATATTTCAACAAGTCTTTCAAAATATTCATTGCTGGCGCCACTCCACCATATTCCAACAACCCGTTTAGCTGGACGAGTCAAGCTTAACAAAGCTCTCGCGAATTTACTATGCAACGTGGTGTAATGCCTTGGATTATTGAACTCGTGATAAAGTGGCAAAGTTAAATATATTCGCAATGTTTCAACGTCCGGTGGCGACGCCTGAAGCTTATTAAGTAACTCGTCAACAAGGCACTGCCTAATTAATGTTCGAATAGTTTCGTTTTCCAATCTCGAAATACAATTAAAAGTTCGTTCAGCGGTTTGAATGTCAACGCCATGATGTTTTGACGTACAACAATAGTGTTGTTCATTTGGTAACAAAAAAGAAGCATTGAAACAGGCTAAACTACGAAATGTTGTCTCAATATATGTAAGTATTTCTTGATCAACTCTTATCGCGTTAGATATACTCTCAAAAGTTGTTAATTTATCTAAACTTATATTTAAAATTTGCGTGCTAGGATCGAAAAGCCTGTAATCTTCTGGTGGTATATTGTCTTGTTGTTTTGTAACAGTCACAAAACAGTGGTCGCCGCCCGCAAAAATCTTATGAACAATGTAATTTTCTTTATACGATTTAACGATTGCAGTACCGCTAGGAGAAACCCACGGGCCAACCACAACTTGGGGAGTAGACGCGTTCAACGGTTGTCTTGTCCCTAACTGGCCCACACCTCCCAATCCAAAACCATAAACCCGACCACGTGAAGGAACTAAAGCAAGAGTGTGCCTTCTTCCACAACACACCTGCGTTATTGTACTTCCCATGAGTTCAATCACTTTCCGTGGAAGTATTTCATTGGATACACTTCCATGACCTAACTGACCATACATTCCGGCACCGCACGTAAAAACGCCTCCGTCTAATGTTAAAAACACTGAGAAGTCTTCGCCGCAAGCTATGAATCTTATTTTAATGCTACGTATTGTTTTTAACTGAACTGGATAGGCTTGATCTTTTTCGTCGTTGATACCGAGCTGACCGTATTCATTTTTGCCCCACCCAAAAACTGCACCTGACCGCGACACAGCAAAACTATGGTTACCGCCACACGCAATATAAGATATCGGAATACCAGCAAGAGACTGTATTAATGCCGGTTTATACTGATTTTCTACAGGCCCTAATCCTAACTGACCATGACGGTTGGATCCCCATGAGTAAAGGTCGCCATCTGAAATAACATTTATCATTAATTTTCGAATTTCCTGGTCGGAAATATATATTACTCATGAATGAACGGACATACATGTCTGGCGATGATATTTGTCCGAAGGTCCTGTTAAGGGCTATAAGTTAAAAAAAGTACCAGCCCCGAGCAAATGATTCAGGGACTCTTAAAAAAAATGATGCAGCGATAATGGTTTGGCAGAAGTTGTCATAGGTGGTTTTAATAATCAAAACTTTAATATTTCCAACTTCTGCCACATGAGCAAATGACTCAAAACTTTCTACCACCACCTCCATAACTATAAGACTAAGAGGGATTATCGCAGTAAATACTGTTTATTGGCTTTTAGTCGAAACTTACTATTTGTGAGAGCAAGGCAATGATGCAGGCCTGCTTGCACTTGTATAACGTGTGAAGCAGCTAGAGTTCTTACAATTTTAGGTGTATATTGGATTTCTATTTCGGGACCGAGTCCCAATTGTCCTTGTGAATTAGATCCCCAACTAAAAAGTTGACCCCACTCATTTATAGCAAGTGAATGAACTTCTCCACATGCTGTATATTTGATAACGTATGCATCTAAGCCCGTTACAAGTTCTGCAAAAGAATAAAAGACATTTTAGTAGGTATAGTTATAGAATTTTATTAAAGGACTGCACACCAATATACTACCTGAACACTGTTAAAAGTAGGTATGTTTCAAGCAGCCAGCAAACGGACACGAAACCGTTACCCGCATGCGCAGTAACTAAAACGAAACTGTGTACGGTTTTTGAACACGTTCTTGCTACCTGCCTATGACCTTGACGGTTCCGTGTCCGTTTGGAACATACCTAGTGTGTATTAAAAAAAAAAATTAAAGATGATGCGTCTTTATTAAAATCCTCAGCAAAAAAAATCAATTTATTTTGAAATCATTGTAAAAACAATTCAATTTTGACTTATGAAAAGACCATATTCTTGTTAGTTAGGTGCTAAACTTGTCTTTTTTTTAATCCGATGTTATGTGTGGGAATAGATGCTAAATATACTTGGCATTTTCAAAGCAGTGTGTATCTTAACTAGTGATGTGCCGGATTGTTAAAAATGAATATCCGCGGATACGGATCTGAATACGGATATTTGGTTTCATGATCCGCGGATAGGGATACGGATATTTGGTTTCAAGATATGCGGATACGGATACGGATCTTAACTTTCTTAGAGTACGCGGCGGTAAATATTGCACATCGACCTTTGGAAAGAGACTGTTATGGGAAAAAGTTATTGACTTCTTTGAGAGTTAACTCTCATAACAAATTGTTTCTTTCCAGAGATCGATGTGCAATATCTCATTATAAAGATAGTTTTTTATTAGTACCTTTGAGTTATGTACTATTGGTATGGTACTCACTACGATAAAATTTTGCAATATAAAGGTGCCAAATACGATTTTAAGAAATAAAAAATAATCTGAATGGAATTTAACAGTTTTTCATTATTACCTAATCACCTATAGGTATATATAAAATTTCATCTATGAATTGAAAATTATTAAGGTAAAAGATCCGTAAAAGATCCGCCTTAAAACTAACGGATACGGATGCGGATCTTTCTTCTCCCTCGGCACATCATTAATCTTAACAGATAAAGCTGCAACATTTAACATTATAGTCAGGGTCGGTCTGGGACCTAAAAAGTTACAGGGAAAATTGTCATACAATTGTGCGGCCTACCGGGAAAAGTCCCGGTGTTCCCCGATGCCAGACCGACGCTGATTATATTTAAATAGCTGTTAGTCTGCCGTACGCTTTCGTAAACACCTATAGCATGATAAAATGGAGTCAAAGGAAATACGTAAAAAATAACTCTTAACGAATCAGATGAGGTTGTATCTTATTCATAACACGGTGCAAAAACCTACTCTCAGCGAGCCGTTGAAGTTATTGGTAACTAAAACTTTTCTTAAATTTTAGAAAATATTATAAATGCCTTTTGTCTTTTCTAAAAATTAAGAATGAATCCATTAAGGCGTATTTAACCTGGATTTTGATACTAGCTAAATTTTTTGACGCGCCTTGTCAGATGTCAAAAGTGGGTTACAAGCTTTGATTTTTTGAGTCCATTTTATCAGTTAAGGGTTAAACGTGTAACGGTTATAAATCAAACATACTAAAATGAGACGTACGTGGCCGTTTTCTCGGCTGATCGTGGCCAAGTTGGCCATAATCGTTACTTCCACATGAATATACTTTTCCCTGATCTGTGACAAGCAGAGAATGGCATTCTCCACATGCTGCTTGTACAACACAAGTTGCTCTTTCCCACGATAATTGTCTGGGCGCTAAAATTTGTTCATCCTCAATGCCTCCTAAGCCAAGTTCACCATGTGTAGTGCTTCCCCATGCAAACATTTTAAAAGTGATTTGAATAACTATGATTTAGTACTAGATAGAAGTTCAGTCATTTCAGATATTCACAATCTATTTAGAATTGCTCATCGCGTGCATAGTTTGAATTTTAGCACTGTTTCACTTGTAGATTCCAATCACAGCGAGCGGTTGTTTAAGTTTTCTTCACGTGAACACAGATTTAGGTTATTTAATATAATTTAAAATTTATTGATCACTGTTATTATATTTTTACATATTATACAACTACAAGTTGCACTAACAGTTTGTTAGTAAAATGTGTTAGCAGTTAGGATATTTGATATTATATTACTAGAATTTTACATATTCCAGAAGGTACTAGAGCAGCACCTTGTCATCAAGGCCATTTATGTCAAAAGCGCGACGGAGATAAAATAACTCTTGTCTCTATCTACCAGACTCTAGCAGAAGGTAGCAAAACGAAAATTTAGTACAGACGTAAACCTATTGTATAAAAATTCTTTATTTACAACGACCGAGACGAAAATAAAATTGCTTTTTTCTCCCTCTATCAATGTTCTACCTGAAGGTAACAAAACGCAAAAATACAGACGTTAACCAATTTTATACAGATTCAACAATAGATCATAATTTTATTAACTGTGCAAAATTTATATCAAAACCTTCTCGATGTACTAATTTGTAAAGTTCTTAGAATAATAATAATTATATGCTCTAATCCACGAAAATCATAGAAAAATTTAAATATTCTTATTAACAAGTAGGATTTTAGCTATAGTTTGCTACAGTTGTTAAGGAACAGTCATCGTTACATGAGAATAACATATCCAAACAGTCAAACTGTCTTATCTTTAAAGTATATTTATAACTGTTTTTTTCACATCATGCGAGAGCTAATGTTTATCTTAGACATGAACCTTCACAATAGTGAGAGTTATCGGTGAAACTGAGAAACAAATATGAAATTATATCCATTTAATCCATCTAACTGTTATTTTTGTCTTATTATTGTAAAGCCTTTTGTCTTCGGAACTATACACGTACATAAGTAAAATTTCAATTCATTCGATTAACGGAAGGTGGAAAACTATAAAATATACCACCTTAATTTTATTTTTTACACAATTTAACTGAAATAAATAATATAAAAGATTGTAACATGAATATCACTCAGAACTAAACCTTAAAATTTTATCCAAGGATTTCGATCTAGAAATAGTATACTGCCAGACCATAAACATATTAGTCCAAGAGCTATGTGACAATTTGTGTAATCCTTTAATTGTAATGTCTGAACACAAAATCGAAGACATGGTTGAAGGGCAGTGGGGCCTAGCCAAGCTGTGAAATTAATTAAAAAAAAAAATTTTTTTGAGGCATTTAAATATTTAAATACCTTCAAATTATCTAATAGTTTCTGTCTTTACTTGATGAAAATCCACTTGTATAAAATTTACCTAATTTAGACCTATATAGATTATTTTTGTGAACTGTAATACTGTATATCTGATGAAGCTGCTGTGACAGCGAAACATATGTAATATTTTGATAATTAAAGTGAAAATCGTTTAAACTTAATTGTTTTATTTATTTTACCTTTAAATTATGTTTTAAAAAATTAAAAAATGGATAAGTCAGATCATTAAATCGGGTCTAAATGTCTGCCAGGCGGTTGTAAAACTGCCTATTATACGTGAGTGCGAGTAAGACGCTACGGGTAGGTTGAAGTGTGAGAGAGAGCGTATATACATATCGCACCGCAACACACTTCAATTCAGCCCATATACCTTCAGTCTAATACTTCAAGCTACCTCAAATATAATTTCGCAAACTTAAAAATTCGTAGCTTGGCTAGGAACCGCTACCCTTCAGCCAGGTCTTAGATATTGTGTTCAGACATTCCAAAAAAAGTGTTACACAAATTGTCACGCTGACTCAAAGACCTACCTAAAAATGTTTGTTATTTGTCCTACTGTATGGTTTCCCTTTCATGTATGCATTATGCAATGGTTTACCCTGAGTTGACTGTCTCCCTCAAATTTAGTATAAAAAGTGTTTTGCTTAAACAAGCTTTGTTCTCGATGAAAGCTGGTTCTTTTATGTTAATTACTTAAAAGTGAATACTGATACGTACACTAAAACTTTAAATTACAAATCACTGATAGGAAAGTTTTAATTAGAAACTAGTCTGCTAGAAAATTCTTTAACTTTAAATTAACTGTTTGTTCTCCCGGTCGGCCATGATCTAATGAATTAATTAATAAAAAATAAACAAATTTTTGTTACAGTGTTACACAAAACAACATTGAGAAAATTTGTAGATAGAGAATATCATATTATTTCACGAAAAAATAATGAAAAAGAGGGTTCGTTCCAAGATCACGAGTAGGGTTTCCATACCGGAATGTCAAACACATTTTTTAAACATAATATCAAATCCGGAACTAAAGATATTAATATCAAAAGTCCCTTAAACATTAACAGATTTCTGTTTAATTTGCTAACTATAGAAAGTTCGCGTTTATACTGATTTATTTCCAATGTTTGATGAGTTCTCTAGACTCTAGAGTTATATAATATACTAGCCACTACCCGCACTCGATTGAGATAAACGAGTATTACAGCCTTGCCTCGCAGGGCTGTGCCCCGTTCGGCAGCGACAACAATAGTGGAACCTCTAGCTTCAGCGTATTACAGTCTTGCCGTGCGAGGCTGCGCCACATTCGGCAGCGACAACAGTAGTGGAGCCTTCGGCTCCACTTGTTGACAATCTTGTCTCGCGGAGCTGCGCACTACTTGGCAGCGGCCACAGTAGTGAAGCCTTGCCCTCCTCCCTGTCAAATTAAGACATTTGCCACGTGATCTGCACAATACATTATGTTTCACTGCTCAAGAATCGGGACACTTTTACTTCGACACTGAAATACTAAACAGGCGAGTGTATCTTAAGCGGCCTACACACCTTGATACAAGCTGCGATGCAGGCATCGACTCTATATTTCATGAAACTTGCATCAGTTGCATAAACGCCTACTTAAATCGAAACCTACTGCGATGCCTGAATCGACTCCATGCTTATGCAACAAACGAGCAGTAGAGGTTAAGGTTATTATTCAAGGTGCTTTCCGAATAAAATGAGGTACGTTTTGCCAACACCAGTTTTATTAGCAGTAGTTGGGGCACTCTTTATACTCCTTAATAGAAAAAAGAAATCAAAAAGGAAATGGTCAAAAAGATGGTTTATAGAAAGAAAATGTTTTATTAGAAAAGCTAAAAGTACATTTGTATTCCAAAGACACGTATGCAGATGATAAATGTTTATGAACTCTTCCCAAAATACACGATCACTTTCCATCATGGAATTTACACACACAAACAACAAAGTAACCTCTAAAATGGCGCGGGAAAATAAATTAATATCGTCTTGGCATCGACGAAATTATATACACGCTGAAACTTGCATCAGCATCACCGACTCGGCGTCGTGGCTCGCCGACCAAAATGGGATTCCAGACTCTGCATCGCTGCAAGCCGTAACTGATGCCTAATACGTGATTCAGTACTACACACGCTGCTACTTGCATCATAAAACATAAGAGTCGATGCCTGAATCGCAGCTTGTATCAAGGTGTGTAGGCCGCTTTACACTTTTGTATAGCAAATAGTGACACTTTTAACACTAGAGCACGATACCAAACTATTATAAACTAGTTTTGAATGTTAAAGTAACATACGAGTACATAGTCACCACCTTCTATAAACATAATTGAAAATAAATTCTAATTATAGCAAGAAAAAGTTATCTCTTCAGAGAATTATGTTCTGGGTAGTTAGAAGTTAAAGTGTTGTTAATTGTGTTAATTAAAGAGTGGTTTTGTACTTCATTCCCTGCTGCATGTAGAAACTCTATCATGAAAGAGAATACGACCTCCAGAATTTCTGACATATGTTATGCAGCTTCAAAAATGTTGTCTTGTTTGCAATGGCGTAACTATAAATGTAGAGCCCCTGGCCATATACTGAATACTCCTATATTGCTAGTTTTCGCATGTGAAGTTTGCCCACCAAGAGAGACGGCAACTGTATACTTCTATCTCATTTATACTCGATCCGCTACGCGCATGCGTTGCGACTGTAGTAGGAAAGTGGGCAAGTGCACGTTCATATATTTAATACCCTCTATATTGCTAGCAAAGATCGGGAGAAAGACTTAAACACTACGGTGCAGACATTTCTACGTCTGTCTCACTTATTATACTCTGAGTCTCATGCGCATGTCCGTGAATGGATGAGCGTCAGTTTGCACATGGAACTAAGTTGTGAAAGGGAGGTGGCTTGCTCTGTTCCACTTGGTAATTGCCCCACTACAGACGCGACACTTGCGCACGACGGGCCAAGTAAAAAGAAAGAGATAGAAAACAGTAATTTGCTGTCTCACTTCGTGGGCGCGGTCACCAGCAATATAGAAGTTATTAAATATATTATGTGCACGCTCCATTTTCGGACATGCGCATAACATTTGAGAGATCTAAATGACGGAGACAGACGTATGTATGTCTGCACCGTTTGGTATTCATCCTTTTCCAGTCTAACAATATAGGAGTATTAAGCATATAAGTCCCTGGCACACTTTTATGCCTGGCCATCTAGTATACGGTGCCTCCAAACTTTTTAAGACACGAACAGTATTACCTCTGTTCCAATCTGTCTGCGAACGGTAACAGAACCGCTACAGTCATGCGCAGTAGCTTAAAAAGGAAACTGTAACGGTTTTGTTACACGTTCTTGCTACTGCGCATGGCTTTGGCGGTTCTGTTACCGTTCGCAGAGAAGTTGTATACTTTAGAATTTAGATGACTGCAGTGTGCTACCAATATAATAAAATATGATTCCAGCAAAAACTTAATGGTTTTCGAGATATTTACATTTTAATTTAATTCAGTTTGTTTACAAACACTTAATTTTAAATATGCGGCGTTTTTAAGAATTTATAAGCACGATTATTTTAAAAATAATTTCAAATGCAAGCGTAATCAATTAAGGTTTTCAAAGTAGTATAATAAATGATGTTTACAATTTGGATATAAATTAGACTATGTATTTCCCTTACCAAAAATATTACCTTAATGTTTGTTTATATACAAGCTGTTTTAATCGTAATGTTACTTATAAAGAACATTCCGTTTTAACTTTCGTGAGATTAGTTTTTTAGTGAAAATTTAGAGAGCAAACAGGGTTGCCAGACGTGCGAGAAATCTCGTACCATTACGAGATTTACAGTTTTTGTACGAGATACAAGAATAACAAAATTCTCGTACAATTTTGTACGAGATTTTAACAATGATGACTGCCTTCGCTAGGTATCAGCCAAAAAGTGAGAATTTGCATATTTACCTGCTTCACACACCACAAAACGATCGACTCGGCGCATCACTAAATGCACTACCTCATCACTATATGAAACTAGACAACTTGAGTAGGGAATCCCCGTTTAATGTATTTATTTGTTGTTCTTATTACACTAATGTTAATTACCTACTATCAGTTCTAATTGTTTCATTTGTATTGACAGCTAAAAGCGCAAAGAATATGACTACTCAAAGTTAAATAGTACAGTAAATAGCATAGATTGTAAATTTTATTCGATATACCTGCTTTAAATTTATACTTGTACGAGATTAACTGTTGAAAGTACGAGATATTTAGCAACACTGGTACGAGAAAAAAAATCCGTCATCTGGCAACCCTGAGAGCAAAATAAACGATGAAGAAACTTGTAATGTGAACAGGGTTTTCCCCGAAACTCAACCAATGATAAAATATGAGAGAATAAATGACTCACCAAAGAACTGCGAAAAAAAGGTCCCAATTAGATCTGCAACAAAACGTATCATTTAGAGATAAAAACGTTAAAAACACATTTTTGAAGCATATTTGTTATTTCTGATCTGTAATAGTTACTAATCCACCGTGACCACAAGTGTCCACTGAAAACACGAGTGTGTCCATTGTGGATATTTCCCCGTGGACACAAATAAACAACCCAACACAACTAGGACTAGGTTCATATATAAGGAGTATATCTAATATCTATACTCTATAATAACTATACGCATCAATGACTTTGTTCTAACCTCTCTACGAATGGTAATATTATCGTAACAAGTTTGCGCAGTAGCTGAAATGAAACTGTTTGTGCTGCACAAGACTGTGGCGAGAATATTATCGTTTGCAGAGAGGCTGGGGCAGAGCTATTGTCATTTCTACAGCCTTCCTTCCAGCAGAGGCCAATGTCCTTAGTTGTTATAGATCTACTGTAAAATGTAAATCTATATAAATATTTGAGCTGAGTTCTATTGGAATGTCGGTTAGCTAGGTGATTCTAAAACTAAAATATGATCAGTTTAACTTCGTTATGAAGCAGTACAACTTTTTTAAAAATATTTTTTTTAATTTCAAATTATCAAAAGTCCCAGTGAAATAAACACCCTATGTAATTTGTATGAATAAACATTGAAAGATACCTCACAATTCTCATTTCAGTATGCTGAAACTAAGCAAATATATATATCTTATAATACATTTAATATCAAGAATGGTTTTCATTACATTGAATGAAAATGGAACGCGGTGATTAAGTGTTAGGGTTTTCAAAATTTTCACATTTTTCATTTGAAAAGTATTCGCATTTCTTCACGCAACATGTACAAAATTTCCTTAAAAATGTGACTCAATTTATGAGCTATTGAACGTATCAATATTTCTTAATAACAATGTTCATAATTTATATTAAGGAATGGACGTTTATTGATTTCATTTTGTATATAAAAAGTTTTTTGAGAATCTGGTTTCAAATGTTTGTCTGCTATTATATACCAAGATCCCAAACACGCCAGACCTGCGTCATTTCAGTACTGCTAAGATTTTATCAGTAAATGTACAATATTTAGTTAAAAACGTATACCAATTTGCTAGCTTGAAAGCGTGGGTTTTTTAGAGATAAAATGATGTATTAAAAAAATTCCAATTATTGGATAGTAGGTAGCTTATCTTTTGCTTATTATTCTGAATTCAAAGAAACTATTTTTTGAAGCCCTGTGAAAAAACAGATGTCAAGAGGAATGAGTAAGTACGTCACAGGAACGGAACGGGAAATAAATCCCTTCAAGTTGTAAAACATCGCAGGTAATTAATTATAACCCATACAAAGACAAAAGACGATGTATAGGCTGCTCAAGCCAGCTAATTAGTAATGATGAAGTTAATCTATCTACATAGTTTGTTTCAGGACGTTCGGAAGTAACTAATTTTTTTTAAATACAACATAAGCTATCAGATTACACATCCTCATAATAAGCGTAATCTTCGAAAATTCGTAATAATTGAGCCAAGCATTTTAGGAAGGGCGCGATTCACATGTTTTACACTAGCGGTCCCGTCCGGTTTCACCCGGGTGCAAAAGAACGAAATAATGGGGAAGGGAGGGACATGAGTACGCACATTCATCTTAGTTTACCGAGATGAATGTTGTATCCAAACATGATGATCGGAGTTACCCTACAAAAGTTTTTGTCGATAAAAAGCAGTACCTATTTATACTTTTTTTAAGTAATACATTTCTTTAAAATCAATATAAAATATAATAAATATTTAATTGAAAAAACTGCAGGATAATTATTTTTATATAGGTACCTATAGTTATAAAAGTTTTCAAATGAACTATTATTTAGATTTAATTTTAATTATAGTCATAAATAAAATTAAAATAAATTTAAATGTAAGTCTTAGAAGAAAGCAATGTGAAAAATAAAAATATATTCGCCCAACGTAGGGCTCGAACCCACGACCCTGATATTAACAGTCGCATGCTCTACCGACTGACCTAGCCGGGCTTGTGAATGTACGACCTAATATTGATATATGTAGTTACGGCCCACGTGACAAGATGCTGTTTCCTGATTGGCTCTTGTTCAAAATAGCAGTCCACAGAAAGTGCTTTTTGGCTATATATTGTCAGACAAATATTTCATTAAAAAAATTTTTTTACTGCGTGACATTTTTATAAAAATTTAATAATTTTAAGTTTTTTATAATAAGGTGTTCATATTAATATTTTTTTAACCCATAATAATATGATCATGTATGTTGTTTTAACAATTTACCACCTTTCGACCAGCTTGAGGCCCTGAAGATGAAAATAAATTTTTCAAAACGTTGGCCACTAGCGAAACATTGGTAAAGCTGATTTATTTATGATCCTCAACCAAAACCTTCCTCCATCGTTCAAAACAATCAGACGATAAGGCAAGAAAAATAGCCCCGGTTCTAATTTTGAAATTCACCTCGCAGGCGAGCCCGCAATGACGTCATTTCCATCTTTGGAACACGCACGACAGGCAACCTAAGTCCCAGCAGTGTTACTAGTGGCATAATTGGCCTTGTGTGCAACGATCCTTACAGTTGCAGGAAGTGTGAGAATTTCCTATTTTTGTTTGTAAATTAAAATTTTTAATTTTGGTATTAAATCATTATTTATAAAAAGGAGCAAATAGCGTAGGCACTTGTTTTCAAAAAAAAGTTGCTGATAGGAATTTATCGAAGTAATAAATATACGTTATATTGAGACGAAATCGAAATTGAAAAAAGTATCAACTGAATAGAATTTATTGATTTTGAAAAATTGTTTTTATTTGTTTCGAACTCTTAATTGTATTTTATTCTTGTGCTTTTCGTTTTTGTTCGTTAACACATTTGAGTTGAAATCTAAACTTCTGCAAAATCTAATTTTAAAACTTTTAAAGTAAATTCTCATTTCAAACAACACACTGATGAAAGTCAACAGTTATAAAAAAAAAGGCACGGAAACAGTGAAAATCGCCAAAATGTAACAAAAACAAAAAGTTTGTTTTCTTTTTTTGTTAAAAATGTCACCTGCGAAAGCACAAAAATACATTGAAAACTGTTTTCGAATAAAGAAATTGTTTCATAAGAAAAATATATCAAGTTTGATAATAATTTATTATTTATTTCCGTACTAATATACAATCTGATTTATTGGCACACGTTAAACTTTCCATTAAATAAAATATTTTTAACACAAAAATTGAACCGACTTCAAAATATGCACTAAAAAGTAATAAAATAATTACAATTATTATTATTTTTGGAGTCGGTGTTATTATTGCTAGGTATATTGTAGTGTTTCCTTGGCTGACACCGACTCCAAAAATACAATAATTGTAATTATTTTATTACTTTTTAGTGCATATTTTGAAGTCGGTTCAATTTTTTTGTTAAAAATATTTTATTTTTCTCTTTTTAGTGCTAGATATTTACTCAATAAATTATGCAGTTATTTTATGAAGTATTGCGCAATGGGTAAAATTTGAGAGTTTCCCTCGATTTCTCCGGATTCCACCATCAGATCCTGACTTGGTTCCGATGGGACCACCTCGGAAGTGCACTCTTTCGAATAAAAAAAGAATTTTGAAAATCGGTCTATAATTGACGGAGAAATCGGTGAACATACATAAAAAAAATATACAGTCGAACATAGAACCTCCTCCTTTTTTGAAGTCGGTTAAAAAAAGGAATTAATCCACCATTTGTTGTTATTAGGTATTTGTTAATAAATAAACTATGCTGTTAAGAAAAATTTTGTTTCAATCGATCAATTATTTTTCGAGCAAAGTCGATTTAAAATTCTACTACGCTTTTCGTATGGAGAAATATGTATGTACACAAGCTAAGATCATTATAAAATTAGATTTTTTGACAACCCTTTTTGCAATCCAGCATCGTTGTTATTTTTTTTTTTGACTATCATCTGTCAAAGTTTATAAGAGAGCTAATAAATCACTCTATAAATTGTTTTCTCACCATTTACATCGGTACTTCCACCATCTGTTCATTTTTCCATATTTAAACTTACCATTAACTAGCGGTTCCGCCCGGTTTCATCCGGATGCAAAAGAACGAATGGGGAAGGGAGGGACATAAGTACACACATTCATCTTAGTTTACCAAGATGAATGTTGTGTCTCCAAATTTCATGATGATCGGAGTTACCGTTCAAAAGTTTTTGTCGGACGGACAAATTTTGAGTTACGTTTTGCAACATTTTTCATCGATGCTCCGCTCCTATTGGTCGTAGTGTGATAGCCTTCCTCGATAAATGGGCTATCCAACAAAAAAAAATTGGTTGTCTGTAAAGTCGGTTTACGGACGATAGTTTTACGTGATAACGTATTCCGTAATACATAACCTAAATTTATATAATAATTATAATAATTCGAATCTATGATATTGCATCTTTCGCTTCAAATTTAGGTAAATTTTATTAAGTAGAATAATAAAACACTATAAAAAGTACACTATTATTATATAAAAAACAACTATGGCATGTATCTCTTTTGCGCATGCGCCGATTTTCCCCAAAAAATTTACAAAAATTTCTAGTAAAAATAGAGTAAAAACCGTTTTAAAAACTATATTATTATTATATAAAACATCATTATAAAAGATATATTCTTTTACGCATGCGCCGATGTTCGATGTTCGAAATCGGTTCACAGGCGGCGATGATATCAACGGACAAACATACAAACAAAAGAATTGGTTGTCTGTAAAGTAGGTTTACGGACGATAGTTTTACGTGATAACGTATTCCGTAATACATAACCTAAACCTCCCAAAATTTGGTTTCAATCCGCTTATCCTTGGTGTCGGAATGAGAAGAAATGTCAAAAGTGACGTTTGCAACTGTCAAAGTATTATGTTCTAATAATAATTAGTTATTCCAATAGTTAACTTAGAAGGCGTTGCTTTTCACAAAATACTAATGTCAAAAAATTGAATTAAACATTAGAAATGCAGCCGTTTTCATGTTAAGACAAGACATACGTTATTTTCTAATTTCCATGTACGGCAAACAAAGACGACCGACCGCGTCGCGCCATGCATTAGACAACATTGCATTTATACAGCTATTTTTCTATATAAATTTGTATAAAAAAACTGTTTAGGCAAATTCTGTTATACGAAATCTATGTAAAATGTTCTCCTCTTTCGTTTAAGACTGGTTTCAAACCGATCTGATTTAAATTGAGCGAGAAATTAGCAAAAAGCACGCACAGGGTCAGGCGGAACGTTACGCGTTACGCGTTACGAACGTTAGGAACGTTAGGAACATTACGTTACACTTTTTCGTGCATGCAGTCGGTGTTTTATCAATTTATAAGATTGGTGATTCATCAATTTATAAGACGTTATCACGTCAAAAAAACAATTTCAATTTGAACCAGTAAGTAGTTAGCGCGTTCAACCAAACAAACAAACAAACGCTTCAGCTTTATATATTAGTACTGATGTACTGTTATTGAATTCCGACAAAGGCTGGATGTTGGGTACATGTGACTGTTAGAGAAATGTAATTAAGTTCTTTGAAGAGAATAATTAACCGAAAGTTCAACGTATTAAAAATATTCTGCTATATTTAAAATTATATAAAAGAGGGTAATAATCTAGTCACAAATTTAATATCTTTTTTATTATAAAAGTCCCCTATCCTTAGTATCTACTTTGTAGGATTGTATAACATGCAATAAAGTTCTTAAATGAAAAGGAGAAAATAAAAGAAACGTATGGTGAGGACAGCTTCATAAAAACTGATTGCTTGTTTTGAGAGCATGTTCTATACGTCTGTTGGCATTTCTTATAGTGATAAGAGCCAACATAACGTAGCTAATATTACTAGAACGCAACTACGACAGATAAATTGGTATTTCTGAAAGGTTGTCCGTGTGTATCGAGTGTCCCAAAACATACATGCTCGTGGAAAAAAATTGCAAGATTTTTGTAAGAGCTAATATTTTGAAATTAGCTAAGTATTTAGTCAGGAAAAAATCGGTTAGAAGTTTGAATGTTTTTACCGACTGCCCGGTTTTATCAAAATTAGATCTGACTATTTTTGACGTGATAACGTCTTATAAATTGATGAATCACCAATCTTATAAATTGATAAAACACCGGCTGCATGTTCGAAAAAGAGTAACGTAACGTTCCTAACGTTCCTAACGCGTAACGTTCCGCCTGACCCTGTGCGTGCTTTTTGCTAATTTCTCGCTCAATTTAAATCAGATCGGTTTGAAACCAGTCTTAAACGAAAGAGGAGAACATTTTACATAGATTTCGTATAACAGAATTTGCCTAAACAGTTTTTTTTATACAAATTTATATAGAAAAATATTTTATACAAATTTATATAGAAAAATATTTTATACAAATTTATATAGAAAAATAGCTTTATAAATGCAATGTTGTGTAATGCATGGCGCGACACGGTCGGTTGTCTTTGTTTGTCGTACATGGAAATTAGAAAATAACGTATGTCTTGTCTTAACATGAAAACAGCTGCTTTCTAATGTTTAATTCAATTTTTTGACATTAGTATATTGTGAAATGCAAAGCCTTCTAAGTTAAGTATTGGAATAACTAATTATTATTAGAACATAATACTTTGTAAGTTGCAAACGTCACTTTTGACATTTCTTATCATTCCGACACCAAGGATAAGCGGATTGAAACCAAATTTTGGGAGGTTTAGGTTATGTATTACGGAATACGTTATCACGTAAAACTATCGTCCGTAAACCGACTTTACAGACAACCAATTTTTTTTCATAAATTAATTCTGTACCAATTTCAGCTAGTTTCAACTTTATGCTATTGAAAATTTTCAAAAAAAGAAAGTTGTAACTTGATTAAATACATGAATAAATAACGGAATAAATTATAATAAAATAAATTTAATACATAAATTATTAAAATAAATATCGTATGATTCTAAATACATTTAAGTTAAATTTTATATTCTGAGATTAATCAACACAAGAAATAACAAACGTATCCTTTCTAAAAACTAAATTACTATTTTGATGTTTTAACAGATTGCGAACCTATTAGTACCAGATCCCGGTTTGGCTCGATCTTCACCCATCGCGGATTCTAATGAAATTTTATATTATAATGTATCAATTAAGGAGGTTGATGCGTTAGTCCCAATCAAAAGTAAGTCGAATTCTAAATGGGAACTTTTCCATAATAAATTATACAAAAGGTTGTAAGTCGATGATACTAATATATTCTTGTCATAAAGGCAAAATTAAATAATTTTTTTAATATAAATTAATTATTTCAGTTTTTTACTTAATGGAATAGCTTTTGAATTTTTTGTACAAAGTTAGGTTACAAAAAATAAATTTATGTAAATATCTGTATTTTACATATTTTTTGCAGTAAATAATTAAAAAAAAGAAATTAAAAGTAATAAAAATTAAAATTAAATCAATAAAAATTGAAAATTCAGTTAAATTGTTAAAATTGACAATAATAAAAGTCCATAATCGAAAAGTGCTAAGATTTAATATTTTTTTTTATTAATTAAAAGTCTCCTAATTAAATTGGAAAAAACATTAAAATATGCGTAAGACATCGATGCTTTACATAGTTAGTTTTCGGAACTGCTGACATTATTTGGTTATTTGTAAAAATTTAAAATGTACCATTTGCTTGCTAGGTTGACGTATTTTCCATAAGACTACATGTAAAAGTTTTTTTTTAATTTTTAACTTTATAAATCTCCTAATAGTTTCGGATTTTTTACAGAAAATTTTGTGATAAAAAAATCTATTAAAAAAACTTTATATCATATTTTTTTTTATTATCTTCGTAAAACGGCTCAACCTCCTTAAGAAAAATAGATTTGGTTGCCATTCAATGTCTTGGCACAGCTATTTTTAATAAACAATTACTATTTGTTGTCATGCGGTTACCTACATATATTATGTTCCACGTGTTCACAATAAAATTATCTACATTTTCATATATTATATGACAATAAAGAAAACCCTATATCTGCAAAATACTAATTCGAAGGTACCTGTCTACCTGGTTTTATGCCGACCAAACTTTAGCATTTTATATACATAATTTACTTTCGGTTGGTAATAAACTTATCTGTAAACTCAATAACTACATATCAGAAAAAATTGCCATTATTAAAAATAGCTGTGCCAAGAAATTGAGTGGCAACCAAATCAATTTTTCTTTATTAATACATTATATTATCAAATTTCATTAGAATCCGCGCTGGGTGAAGATCAAACCAAATCGGGATCTTAGACGTGTCATGAACCGTGGTAAATGTCACCTAAGTTCACATATTTAAAAAAAGGTACAGATTTATGCACAGACAAAAAATCTGAGAATTCATTCTTTCATGTAAGCATGACGCAAAACTCGAAAAAACTGGCAATGAAACGGAATTAAAGACAGAGGTTACAATTTTGTATAGTATCGATGTAACCTTATTAATTTTTGAACACGGTGTATGTTCAGCTTGAACGTATGTGTACGAAATGCCAACATAACGATGCTAATACCTCTAAATCCCAGTGATAAAAAGCAATATTTGCATAAGGAAATATTATACTGAAGCCTTTTATTACTTATAGATTCCAACAAATATGACATTTGCATAATAGATACTGCGTAATTATCATGTTTTTATTAAAGCCCTCACATTTGCAAACATAAAGTAGTAATAAACATAATGCTATACTATATTTGTTGGATATACAGAATGTTCTGAGTTAATACTGATTAATTGACTACCCTTTCCAAACCAAACAACTTTCATCTCTTCAAATTTTCGTTGTTTAGGCATAAAAAATTAATGGAAAATCGGGAAACCGATTTTTGACGTGAATTTTAGGGGTTGAAGGAGGCATCGGGTAAAAAAATGTTTCAGGCAAATGCATATTTTTTCTTGAAAAATCATAATTTGTGATAAAAAATAGGTGTTCCTATTAAAAATGTCTAAACCACCCTCATTCCTGCGCAGGGTTTGGGGTGGGGGGTGGTATTTGTCTCAAAACGATGTCCCCCTTTAAACTAAACAACATTTGTCTGGCATCTTTTCCTCGAAAGTGTCATCCTCAAATTCTGTTCAGCCGATCGGATTAAAATGGGACATCCTGTATAAACATTTCCAAAAATGGTGCCAAACTGCTCAGGAGGCTATGAAACGTCGAGAAATTTTTGTCCGACTCCCAGATCTTATGGGAAATACACTAAAAACAAAAACAAAGAATATGTCTATTGCATACGAGTGAGATTCTGGTGGAAGAGCCGGGCATATGGTGGAAGCAAACGTTAACCGCAGTAACATTGGTACTATGTCTATGTCGCATAGAGGGTCCACTTATGTATGAAATTTTTATAATATGAATGAATTTATGGCCTACATGCAACAAACAGGTATAAGATAGATTGCAGTTTGAAGCATGAACACATAAATATCAGTTAAATTTGAATGCAGACAGCTAGGGAATTAAATGCTTCCAGATTGCGCATAAAATGGACACACAAAAAATGTTCTATAAATTTTGAAAAAATATTATGAAAATTCTGATAGTCGTAAAGCAGTCTTGTTGCATCAACAAAAAATATTAGGTATCCATTTTTTATAAGGTCACCAACATCCAGAATTTGTTGAGTCTAGTATCAATTCATATTTTCATTTTAGAAAGTATTATTTCTAATAATAAATTGAAAAATCAATTGATACTCTTATACAGGGGCAATAGAGGCACGTGTCCAGGGCCCATATGGAAGGGAGGAAAATTTGCATTAATAAAAAAAATACTGTACGTCTTTCAACAACTTTTTGGGAACCTGCCCCAAAATAGTAGTCCACCTTCCACCCTCCTTATTACTGTCCTAACAAGGTCTAGTTCCAATTTTAAACGCAAGATAGTAAATATTGGAAGCAACATTTAAAATGTCTGCCACCTCGAATATGTCGAACATATTCGAGGTGCCAGACATTTTAAATGGTTCATGTTATTTGTCATAGAACATTATTTTAGCGTTTTGGTTGAAGTTTTTAAGCTATCCAATTAAAAAAACAAACAGTATCTATAAATTTTTACATGTCGTCAAAACGACATCTTTCGGAAAATTTAGAGTGAAAAAGCCCCAAAATCAAGAAAAGTCATAAAGGAAATAGGTGTCAGACTAGGCCTAATGAAGCCATATACAAAGTTTGGGAAGAGTATGTGTCAGTAAAATTTTTGCTGACGGGCACTCTGGCTATATGTACTAGTGATGTCCCGGATCGTTAAAAATGTATATCCGCGGATACGGATCTAAATACGGATATTTGGTTTCAAGTTCCGCGGATACGGATACGGATCTTAACTTTCTTAGAGTACGCAGCGGTAAATATTGCACATCGACCTTTGGAAAGAGACTATCTGTTATGGGAATAAGTTATTGACCTCTTTAAGAGTTAACTCTCATAACAGATTGTCTCTTTCCAAAGATCGATGTGCAATATCTCATTATAAAGATAGTTGATATAGTACCTTTGAGTTATGTACTATTGATATGGTACTCACTACGATAAATGTTTGCAATATAAAAGTGCCAAATACGATTTTAAAAAAATAAAAAATAATCTGAATGGAATTTAACAGTTTTTCATTATTACCTAATCACCTATAAATATAAAATTTCATCTATGAATTGAAAATTAATAAGGTAAAAGATTCATAAAAGATCCGCCAAAAACTAACAGATACGGATACGGATCTTTCTTCTCCCTCGGATATCCGCGGATACGGATACGGATATCCGGCACATCACTAATATGTATTTCCGATCGAGGCATAAAGAAAAACTATTTCACTCTCTTTTACTCGAACTTTCGAATAATTCGCGATGGAAGACGACCGTTCGAGATAGATCAGGTTGACTGTATTATTGTACCGTTTGTCGGGGCAGTTTTAGACACACACAAAGGAGTAGAACGATAGAGAGTTGGGAAACAAGTTGTCACGACAGGCCGAAGGTATACGCATGCGGCATGTGTGTGTGTGTGTGTGTGTTGTGAATGCAAAAGCTTAGTCCCGTTCTGTACAGGGGGCGCCTTGCTCGGGGGATAACCGTGTCGTGCTACCACCGTTCCTGCTCGAGAGATGAAGGGCGCCCTAGGGACTTGTCTTCAGACACATACAACTGGAGCCATATGATTGTACATTAACCCACCTATACAGATATTATACTATATCTTACAGGATGAACCGTTTTGTAATCTTTATTAATACTAGCCAGAACCCGCAGATTTGCTTGTGTTATATTTAAGCTTTTGAGTTTACGGTGACAGAAAAGGGAGCTTAAACAGTATGTTGCGCTTTACGTTTTAGCTAATAATTGGACTAAAAACTAAAGAATAGTTACTTCTTAACACAACAGTTTTATTAGCGGATGTACATTTCGGGAGCTATGCTCTCATCTTCAGCAAACATTAGTGTTTGCTTTGATGTACATCCGCTAATAAAACTGTTGTGCTAAGAAGTACTTATTCTTTATTTTTTATTTTTGTTTCAATCACACTGCTCTTAATATTTGTAATAATTGAACTACTTTTTATTCACACAATATGCCTTCGAAATCTACTGGGAATGTTTATAAATTAGATCAAAGTATGTTGAAAAGATGTCTAGAGCTTTTATGTAACTCATATAAATGTATTGTATTTTCTGTGTTTTTCGATAAGACTGCTTATCTGTACTATTATATAAATTTCTTCCTGTGTATGTATGCAATAATGTATATAGGTTATATGTTTGAAAGGAATTAACTTAAAAACAATTTGGCGAATTTTGATGAAACTTTTTTAGAAATGTTTTATTATACATTTTATCGGAAAACGAATAAATTATTTATTTTATTTTTCTTCATACTTCGATCGAAAGTACATACTTTCGGCATCGATTGTAAGCCAGAAAGTCTAACATTTACGCATTGGTGGGACTACACGCATTGATGCGTGAAGTACGCACGTTCTGGCGGCAGTAAAGAAAAAAATCACCTATCAACTGTTGTTTAGATGTCGTTTCCATAGCAACTCTATTTCATTAATAGTCAGCTGTCATTCGTGTTCTTACGTATAACCTCAAAGCTGCTTGCTTGGAAATTATCTGTGTTTTTATATGTAATTAATAAGTAATTAATTGATTAATGTATTTAATAATCGAATTTACGACCGAGGTATGAAAAAAATAGTAAAGGTATACTATTTTGGCGTATATATTATATATCTATACAATATCTATGTATAAAGACAAACCGGTATTCCCTCTTTGCGACTGTGATATAAAAAAACATATAAACTGTGTAGCAGCCAGTTGAAAGTCATTCGACTTCTGACTTTACATGACGTACAGTGTACAAGTGCTTCTGGCTAGAAACTTTTTTTTAACTTTTATGTATTATGTAATATGGGATGGTCTTATATGCTATCATAACAGGGGGCTATTATTAAAAAAAGTCGCGAGAACATAATGTGTCTATAGTTAATAGGTAATTTAAAATCCGGGCAAAGCGGAACCGGGTTGCTACTTATAATTAATTCACGACGAGAGAAAACAAGAAAATCTGCAATGTGTGTACATTTTATTGTTTCATTTCATTAATTTTCTTTACCGCCATCTTGGAATACAGTTTGTTGAAAAAATATATTCGTTCATAATTCATGAATACTTATGTTTCAGATATATTATATCATTTTCGTAGTATCTTTGTTCGTTTACGGAGGTTTTATGTCTTTGTCTTTCGGCTTATAAACATATACCGTATGTTTAGTGTAATCTTTGTAAAATTTCACGGACTTGTGCTAAAATTGACGTAATCTGACCTCAAGCTAAAGTTTGTTGCTTTGCAAAGCTGTCTATTACTATGAACAATATATGCAAGGATCTGACAAACATCTGCCAACTGCACTTAACAATGCAATTACCAAATGCATGTAAGTATTTGTTATGGTGAATACGCGGTTAGAGTGCAGATGTATGCTTTATGTCGAATATGCATTATTTGTGTTTTCAAAAGTAATCAAATTTTGTCAAGAACATCAACTTTATCAAATTAATATTTTTTTTTTCATCATATCTCGATCGAAAGTACAGATTTTCGGCATCAATTGTAAGGCAGAAAGTATAACATTTATGCATGGCTGGGATTACACACACTGATGCGGAAAGTACGTACGTTCGGGCGGCCTATAAACTGTTGTTGAGATGTTGTTTCCATAGCAACCCTATTACATTTTAGCTAAGAGTCGCGAACAACTGTCGTAGTGTTTTACATATAACCTCAAAGCTGCTTGCTTGGAATTTATCTGTGTTTTTGTGTAATTAATAAGTAATTAATTAAGGTATGAAGAAAAATGGTATACATCACACTAGCTGAAATTTGGTGCCCCCAACTCGCCTCGGGAATCATGGCGCGCAGGGCAAGATATCAAACTTTCGGCCCTCGTAATATACTATTTATGTGCGTTTCAGAACTCCAATTTTACTTGTGGTGTTTGGCTCTCAGTTTAATTTTCATTTATTCTACTGAATTCCTAAACCTTTAATTAGTTGCTTGGGGTCCAATTCCTCAGGGAAAACCGGAACTTTTCCCGATGAGCCGCCAGTTCGGATCTTGTTTTTCTTAATTACACGGTAGAGGCGTGATGAGTTCATTTACTTTATTACGAACAATTTTTTGACAATTTTCCCGGTAACTTTTTAGGTCTCGACCGACCCTGTGCTCTTCCTCTACTGTTAATAACTTGCGCTTCCTACCTAATAATTTCTTAGAATATATTACTTAACACATGCGTGTAAATAGTTAATAAGGTAATATTAACAGTGGTGTTATTGTAACTAAAAAAAAAACTATCAAAGTAATCTCGGTTTGTAATAATTATTATTATTTTATTCAACATATTTGTTAACGTAAGCTGATAACATGAATATTATTTAATTCAACATATTTATTAATGTAAGTTTGTAACATGAATATTATTTAATTCAATACATTTATTAATTTAGGTTTTTTAACATGAACACTACTTCCTAGTTCATACGCTCCGCTGCCATCTTGCCTCTGTTTCTCTACATGACCACCAGGGTACACCAGTGGCGGCGTGGCTTTTTAAGACGTGGTGTTACAGGTTTACGATAATTGTTGTGTAATCCATCTTAAATAAGACAAACTGTATCTATGCGCGTTATTTGTGGAGTGTCAGATAAAGCTTAAATAACGAATGCTCTCCGAGGGCAGTTTCCTGTACATTTCCTTTCATATGTGCGCTATTAGAGCATTATGCTTGCAAACGTTATAAGAAGCATCCTGATAATCACAAGCTAGTATTAGTAGTCGTCAAAATACGGCCCTGGATGCGCAATGACAATGGACAGTTATACCAACTGTAACTGCCTGACGGATTAATCATTTGAATCCCAACCATGGACTTAAAACCTGAGGCGTCACAGCAGATGGGTAGTGAGTGGCTTAGATGTTAGAAGATGGCGGAGGCTTTTGAGGGACAGAACTTAAGGCCGATGCACACGAGGCTGGATTTGAAGCTGGATTCCTTGCTAGATTTGATTACTAGTTTTCTAGCGCTGGTTTTCTTGATTGATTTTATATGTGCTCGCTTCACATGAGACGTCTAATTTTAAACATTAGTCAAAATGTGAAAGAAGTATAACTTCCGTCGTGTGTCCACGAACTGACGCACCTCTTTTTTGACAAGACTAGTTCATATTTCCGGAAATTTTGTTTCATATTTACAAATGAAATATATTTCTTAATTTACAAAGAAATCACTGACTTATTTTATTCAGTTGAACATTTTTCAGAATATTTTATTACTATTTCAAATGAAAAGATAAATTAGCTTTATTGAGCTAATGCAAGTTATTAAAACATTAAAAAATAACCTTAACTGCTGCTTACTGTTTTTTTTTTTGTTAAAATAAAAAAAAAACATTTAAAAAAAGCATTTTAGATTTTTCTTTCAGTTTTTAAAAAACAACATTTTCAAAAGGAAAGTAGGTACTTATATTGATTTTATTTAATCTATAAAAGTGTTTGAGTAATTTTAAATAATTTATCAAAAATACTTTGTAATTTAGAAGGAAAAGCTTTCATTTGCTTTATTTACATTTCATTTACAAAAGTGTTCGAGAACATTTTATTCTAAATTCTCAAAAAAAAAAAATACTTTCTCAATTTAGAAGGAAATCCGTTCATTAAGTACGGTCGCCTTATACAGTGTCGTAATTTACAATGCTCTTATGCGTCCCGGAACCATATGCTTCTGTTGCTATTAAAATACAGTTTGACCGTTTCAAATGGGACAAAGGGCTTCTTTGCATGTCATAGATGAACATCAAAGAGCAGAAATGTTGTTTTAGGGTAATTTCTGGAATGTATAAGTTTGAGCTTTCAGAGATTACGTAGTTACATTAATTATTTTGCCTTCTGGGTGGTGTCTTCTACTTAATTAAAGATCTACAATTAATAAATTATTTGTAAGGTTTAATATGTTTACCTAGGTCAAAACATACAACACTATTATTAAAATTTAAATGGCGGTAATTTGTAAACTGACTTATACATACAATTTTAAATGAATTAAAATGTGTTACCATTTTTTCATTGATATTTCGTTTTGAAAAAAATTGACTAAAATCCCTTTATATTTTTGACCTTAATTCCGAAGAAGATCCCAATCCAGATCGAAACGTCAATTAATTGAATTATAATTGTATAATTTTTGTTAATATATTGTCTGAAAAATTAGTCAATAATTTTATTTAATAATATGTGTGTTTGGCAGGACCGTAACTAGGCAGAGGCCCAGGACCCTGACGGAAGGGGGGCTCAGAAAGGTCCTAGAAAGATCAAAAAATTTTCATTATTATATTAGAAATAACTTTACGTCTTTCAGACATAGATATATTAGACTAGAGGACGCGAGTGAGCCGTGAAAGTGTCTGCAATTCAGACAGAGAACAGTTCCTTATCTCTATGATAACTAATGAAACAAAACTGTCACTGCGCGCGCACCAGATCTATCCACAAAACAAGCTTGAAAAGACGTCCCGTGTGAAGCGAGCACATAAAAGCAATTGAGGAAACCAGCGCTAGAAAACTAGTAGTTAAATCTAGCAAGAAATCTGGTTTGCAGCGGCCTTTAGTGTTTCGATAAGATCAACAAAAATAGTAACATTATATTAGTAGGTACTTACGATAATATTATAAACTATTCGTTCAAAACGATGACATGTTTTGAATTTTGTGAAATCTAAGTATTTGTTAATGCTAGATAATCAATGAATGACATTCGATGACGTCCCACTGGGTAACAAAAGCTGGTATCCGTTTCTAAAAACCAGCGGGTATCATCAATTCTGGAATATATGTTATCAAGACTATATCTATACAGTTTCAAACAAAGCGTCTACATAATATTATATCCCTACTTTGTACATGCCAGATAAAGCTTATATAATGAATGCTGTCGTAGGGTAGTTTCTGGTACATTTCCTTTGACATGCGTGTAATTGAACTTAAATTGTAGTCCACTCGTCTCAACTGAGATATATAACGTTATAAATTATTAACTTTTCATAACTATAAGATTTTTGTTACCATAAAAGCTTGCTTCACAGCGAGGGACCTAATTTAAGGCAGCTGCACACGCTACTAGGAGTTCTGCTAGTCGATAGGCTGGGTACGAAGCTAGAAATGACGTCACTGCGGGCTGGCCTGCTAGCTCACAAGATAGGTTTTAAAATTAGAACAAGGGCTATTTTCCCTGCTAGATTTACTTACCAAGAACCAATCAGGAAGCAGTATCTTGTCACGTGAGCACTTGAACAAACACCCACAAACCAACATGGTGTCGCATTTTGTTGAGAGTCAGATAACAGACACGTTTTGCTCTTATTCGAACTGTCACTGCGCGCGCACCAGATCTATCCACAAATCAAGCTTGAAAAATAGTCTCGTGTGAAGCGAACACTTAACAGCAATCAAGAAAACCAGCGCTAGAAAACTAGTAGGCAAATCTAGCAAAGAATCTAGCTGCGTTTCTAGCCTCGTGTGCAGCGGCCTTTAAACTTTTTGCAGTTTTTAAGTAGCGAGTGTGTGTAGTTCGATGAAAGAATTGTTCATTTTGACAATGAAGAGGAGAAAGAAGAGGAAACCAGAATGAAGAAGATCATTCCTACTAATTTGTCTTAATTAATTCATTATGAGCTGTAATACTCGAAAATAACTTTATTGTTCCTATACGTGTTACTGAATTCGCCAGAATTTGTAGGTTGCCACCATTTTTTCGTCGACTTACGTTGCAACGCGATGATATAGCTTATGTCCATCCTGAAGGTCCATTTTAAATATTGGTGAAAACTTATCTCAACGAAGAGATGAATATGATCCTTGGTTGATTGGATGAAGAAATTCTTCGTAGCAAAATATGATCAGAAAAAAAGCAACACTATGATAGAAATTTCATTTATTAGGCTTACGTTTCGATAAATATTTTTGTCATCTTCGGAGCTCTATTACAAGAACAATGTTCTTTAGATTTGTAATAAAAATACTTAGTAAGTTTAGGCAAAATTTCTAATTTTTTACACATTATGTATTTTTATTATAAATCTTAAAAACATTTTTCTTGTAATTCTCAATAGAGCTCTCAAGATGACAAAAATATTTGTCGAAATGTCAGTATAATAAATGCCATTTCTACCATAGTATTGCTTTTTTTCTGATCGTATGCTACGAAGAATTTCTCTACCCAAACATCAAAATTGGTGAAAACATTTTCGAAGTCGAATGAGTAGTTTCGGAGATCACCTTTTACATTCAAACTTACAAACTTTATCTCATTATAATATTAGTATAGATTTAGGTTGATAAAATCAATAATTTCTACCTCATATTTTGTGATCCGATCGGCATCGCGAAATTTAGTGGCAGCCCTACCTTAAATGCATGTTCATACGTGGAATGCGGTCTCAATCAAGACAATTTGTAAACATTTAAAGCTTGAAGTAACGACTATCTTACCCGAAAATATAATTTATATATTATATAGTACACATGGTTTTGACGTAGTAAATACTCATTAATCTGATTAAATTTATTCTGCTGAGGACATTTTGATTGCGACAACAAAGTACGCTGTGCGTACGACGACAAAGCATAGCTCAACAAGAAACTTATATAAAGTATAGAAGCGGTAAACCGGTAGCAAGGTTGGTGAGAGTTGGTAGCTGGGTAAGAGTTGGAATATGTATGAAAACAAAACACGGTGTAAACTTAGAGAAGAAAAAAACTTTACGGTCTATTTGTTCAGAAGTAAAATGTAAGAATGCCCGCTACACCTAACCTAACTTGTTAGATGTCAAAGTAATTTAAAGTTGAAGAATGTTGACTATGTAGAAAATTTATTATATTAAATTCTGTTCGAGATAAAACACAGTCTTCGACATTTAAATTTGTAATTAAAAATACTCCTCGTAGTCCCAAATTGATTCAGCGTCACTTTTTCTATTAATATCAAACGTACCAGAAAGCGCCTGGAATTAAAAAAGGTCGCAGATTTGTAACACGCATGAAAAAATGTCAAATTGCGTTTTATAAAAAAAATATGCTGAGTCGATTGAAGCCAAGCGCAAATTCGTATCTCCCTTATTTTAGAAGTTATGACGATTTAACGGCTATGTCTTTGAAACTAAAAGAGATACGGATATCTGAGTGATTGGAATGGCAATCCAATCCTCAAGATAATATATATCTGAATAACTAGCGGTCCGGTCCGGCTTCATCCGAATTTGTAGATTTCCATCGTTTTTTCATCGATTTACGTTGCAAAACTGGTCTCCACGAAATGTTATTTCAAAGCGATAATATATAGCCTATGTCCAATCCTGAAGGTCCATTCTAAATATAATGGTGAAAAAAATTTTGGAATCGGGTGAGTAATTTCGGAGATTACCTCCTACATCCACACTTTACCTCTTTATAATATAGTACAATCAATCTGGCGAAAAAAAAATCATTTCGTATCAAAAACACCCAAAAAGGTGAAACTTGGTGAGTCGTTAGAGAATGATGAAAAAAAGGTTACCTGGCAATGGCCACCTGGTACCTGTTCAAATAGTCAAAAAAAACTCAAAAATATTTTGAAATGCATTTTTCTCGAAAACTATCCATTTTACAGAAAAATTTATTGAACAAAAAATGTAGAGGGCATCGTTATCTACAATTAATGTCATTGGTGCTATGTTGTACAACAAAAAATGTGCGCAGTAGGTGGCGCTAAAGTGTCAAAAAAAGTGTTTTTCCACTTTTTTGCCCTGAAATTTTCATTTTTCAGTTATGATTCAAATGGAAAAATTGTTCCTTTTTATTTTATAAACAACTTTTATTTCAACATTTTTTTCATACAACTTACTTTTCATACAACTTATTTTCACTTCAACAAGCTGCAGCTCTGAAACGGTAAGTTGTATGAAAAAAATGTTGAAATAAAAGTTGTTTATAAAATAAAATGGAACAATTTTTCCATTTGAATCGTAACTGAAAAATGAAAATTTCAGGGCAAAAAAGTGGAAAAACACTTTTTTTGGCACTTAAGCGCCACCTACTGCGCACATTTTTTGTTGTACAACATAGCACCAATGACATTAATTGTAGATAACGATGCCCTCTACATTTTTTGTTCAATAAATTTTTCTGTAAAATGGATAGTTTTCGAGAAAAATGCATTTCAAAATATTTTTGAGTTTTTTTTGACTATTTGAACAGGTACCAGGTGGCCATTGCCAGGTAACCTTTTTTTCATCATTCTCTAACGACTCACCAAGTTTCACCTTTTTGGTTGGTTTTGTTGAGGTTTTTGCCAGATTGACTGTACTAATATTATAGTATAGATTTAGAGAAACTAAATTATTTTTTTGGGTCAAAGTTTTAGTTTTAAGTAGGTTAGTAAAATATTGAGTTAAAAAAATAGTATTTTCAAAAATGTAGTTACATATTCTAGTATTTCGTTGAACAAGTCGAATTCAGTGCTTTCTTGATCTTCGGGAAACCTAACCTGGTATTGTAGGGAGCTTTTATCGACTCGGCGTAAGAAAATGTTTCTGTTAGAACCGATATTAACAGAAACAAAGTCGCGGCAAAAGAAATATGAATAAGTTTTTATTATTATGCGAGTGTCGTTAAAGAGTTACGGAATTTTTATAAAAATTGTAAGTGACCAGGGCGTGGTTTCGTTCGCACAAGAAAGGAAAAAATAGCAGCTTACCATATAACTATTGTATGTAATATTATTATAAAGATGTCTGAATAGAATTACATTTTACGTCATTATGCGTGACAAGTTTGGGTAATATTAAAATTCAAATATTCTTGGTTTCCGGGCTTGTATGCAGTGGTCCATTGGTTTCGTCTACAAAGACGCCTTTGATAATGTCTACCGCAGTTGTAGACGAAACGTCAGGTATAAATACCAATGAAGCACGGCATACAAGCCCGGAAACCAAGAAGATTTGGATTAACACCGGCCGTGAAAGCCTACACACTTAGATAATTTTAAAAATATTCAGGTTAGGTGGCAAGATGTGTTACAGAAAAACTTAGAATTTTATAAACTGGCATTGAATTTTATATTAATGCATTGATAAGATGCAATGCGTTTAGTTTGAGGAATATTTAACTAATGAATATTTATTAGACTTTTAAAACGATTTTAAAGTTCAATAAAATTGAAAATACAGATCAGAAATGTCCTTTTCTTGAATGCAAACAAATGCACAACGATCGTTTCAAAACTTCATGCATAATAGAGTTGGCTATTGTTGTATTGGGAACATCTATTTCAGATCCATATAAAACTACTACTTAGGCTTTTGCACTATACTAGAACTAAACTGAACTATTTTACCACGTTCTTATTAACTCTCTTTGTTGTATTTCTGTCCGGGTGGAACTTTGTAATTGATTTTAAACTAACTTCTTGATCAGATAGACTTGAAATTTTTAACATAACCGTAGAATTTTTCTAAGTGATTTGGTCACATGTCTCGCTTTCGACAGTATTGTTCTCTGGGCAGTGCCGGAATAAGACTCCTTGATGTCCTAAGCATGGGCCCCATCTCTAATAGCAGTCTAAAAATTCTAATATTATGTTTGTCATGTTGAGTTTACAAAAAAAATTGTGAATGTCAAGTTTAAAATTGATAGAAAAAGTTAAAAAGTATAGAAATTTAAGGAAACATTTGTACAATCAATGCTGTCTGAAAATTTGACTGTCTATAAAATCGGTTCTTAAAGGCATTTTTATATATTTACTTAATAGAAAAAAGTTACAAAACTTGAAATTTAAAAAAAATGGAGTCCTTAGAATTTTTCTTTTTTTTTCATTTCCAAAAATAAATTTTTATTTATTTTTAACTTCTATACTTCTAAAGACAGTTTTATATCAGTAAATCAAATTGAGAACATGACAAAAAGAAAAAAAAATCGTTGCCACGGTCTAGTGAGGTACTTTTAGTTTCTGAGTTGTGATTTTTGGTGCCCCCTGAGACGCGATGCCCTAAGCAGTTGCCTACTTTACTTATATGTTAATCCGGCACTGTCTCTGGGGACATATTCAGGGTACAAAAAAAGAATAATAAGACATTTTTTAGTTCAATGCCAGACAGTATTTTCAACAAATATCTACCTACATAGGTATTTGTTGAAAATAGAATTTTAGACGAGTGGCGAGTATTTTAGCAACTAAACGTCTTGCTACTGATTTGGTTCTTCAGAACTCCAGTGTTGCCAAATTAACCAGTTGTTAATTTACATTGGACAAAGATGAGTTTAGTATCATACTGACAATATAATATGTAGATATCTTTCTCTATATACTATTTACATATAAAGTGTTCAATTCAAACAGAATAAATTCCGTTTTGCTCTTATTTCGCGATGAACGAATTTTATTGATACAATGATTTCTTACACCCGTTGAAATATATCTATTATTACAAATTTAATCCTTTATGGTTGCTAATAAACCTATAAACGATTCTTTTAATAAGTTATTGGAACGAGCTCTGCCCATCTTGAATATGCTTTGTCTGACACTTAAAAACGCTATACAATTTTTTTTCGAGAAGCTGAAGTCTTTAGATCAAACACCTACTAACTACAGCTCATATATTTAATACGGTATTTATCTCATTCTGAACATGCGAGATAATTGAACAGGGAACATAGGCGGTGCCTGGATATGTAGATCATAGAATATTTGCAGCGAACGCGCTTTGACCTTAATGACGTAGCAGGTACAATCAGGTTCATTAAAGTCTCTAGACTGATACAAAACTATCTCTATCGCCCACCATTTTGAATCATACGATTCAATTAAAATATAGAACTACGAAAAAAATAATAAGTTCAAAAATAAATAGACATATTATAATCTTTTTCATATTCAAAAATATTCGAGCACCAAGGCAACTTTTTCTTATATTTCGGTAGATGGATGATATGTTTTCTTTGATTTCTCCAAAACTAGTAGGTGGAAATTAAAAAAAAACTATTTAAATTAAAGTTAAAACCTTAATAAATTATTGAAAACAAAAAAAACCCGTTGTGCCCGACTAATTAAAATCTTTTTAATTAGTCGGGCACAACGGTTTTTTTTGTTTTCAATAATTTATTAAGGTTTTAACTTTAATTTAAATAGTTTTTTTTTTAATTTCCACCGACTAGTTTTGGAGAAATCAATGAATATATATCATCCATCTACCGTTTTACCATAAAGCCAATGTTAAATATGCCTACTTTTGAAGTCATTTATTTATTTAAATAATCGGGCAAACCCCCTAAAATTTTCAGAATTGGTTTAGACTTAGTCCAAATTCATATAAAAAAAATCAAGTCTTTTATTTAAAATTGTCTTGGTGCTCGTACTACCTTAAATTACCCAAATTATGCAAATTTAAAATTGTGCACATATTTTTGTAATGCTAAGCTTTTAAATTAAATCTGAAGTTAATATTACTGCGACCATCTAAAGGCCGCTGCAACATGGTTGCAATCTTTCTCTTTTGGTTGTTGCTTTTCGCTCATAAAAATATGGCAAGATATGCTTTGGTTGAGGATGGGCATGGTCATAATACTGCGAGGTAAAAAAGCAATAAAACTACCGTTGGCAACAAAAAACATATTTTATAAGTATTGTCTAGTAAATTATTGAGCCTATATTTATAGTAAATTACCTGAAAGGCTGAAAAACAATATCTTTTCATTTCGTAAGAAAAATATTAAACATTTTTGACGTGATAACGTCTTATAAATTGATGAATCACCAATCTTATAAATTGATAAAACACCGGCTGGATGCACGAAAAAGTGTAACGTTCCTAACGTAACGTTCCTAACGTTCGTAACGTTCCGCCTGACCCTGTGCGTGCTTTTCTCGAAAACGGCCCTAACGATTTGGATGAAATTTACTGAAAAGGGATTTTGGGGGGCAAAAAATCGTTTTAGCTAGGTCTCATCTCTCGAAAAAATCGTTTTCTTACAAATTTTATCATTATAAAAAATCAATTTTTTGACGTATGAAAATACTTAAATATTGTAAGTAGGTTTTGGAATTTTATATAAACAGTGAAACAATTGTTTTATAAATATTATGACAGCTAATCTTTGAGACTTAAAATAAATACGAAAGAAAGAAAGTTAAAAAAAAACAATTATATTATATGGTGAGTAATTTAAATAAATAAAATTAACCTAAATTTGAAGCAAAAGATGCAATATCATAGATTCGAATTATTATAATTATTATATAAATTTAGGTTATGTATTACGGAATACGTTATCACGTAAAATTATCGTCCGTAAACCGACTTTACAGACAACCAATTTTTTTTAGTAGAACGTAGAACGGGCCTTTTATAGTATTAATGAATTATTATGTTGCTGATAGCTTTATAATTTTATCTTGTATTTCGTTGACGTGTCAAATAGATGTATGTTTCAACTGACCAAATAAATATCTATCTATCTATTAATTATTTTTTGTATTTTTACAATCTCACTGTATGTTATAATATCTCAGCAAAGAACGACGTTAAAAAACAATGCAAGAAGCCATTACATTACTTATTTATTAAAAAGAAAACAATTTATTGTAAGTTTCAACAAAAAACAACAACAGCGTCAACGAGGCGTAGACGTGTTATTATTATTCCGTTGTTGTTATGTTTTTTATATTTTTCTTATACATACATTAGTCCCTGCAAAACTTCTACCTACGTAGACATCGCGTCAATAAACCGAAGCAAACTCCAGAAATGGGTATTATGTTCTATCCGATTGCACACGTTCGAGAGAAATATAAATTAGAGCTCGATCTAAGGACGTTTTTCGCAATTTTTATCAACTAAATACTAGCGGTCCGTCTGTGTTTCACCCGGGTGCGATAGATATAATTCTGCAAAATGTATTTCGTTTGCGGCCCGGCGTCTGAACTAAACAGCTTTGAGCAAACTCTACCAGATTTGCTTCTGAACTAATAGCTTTGAGCGAATTCTATCAGATGTCGTTACTTGGCACTAAGACAGTTTTTTTTTGTTTGCTTCTGAACTAAGTAACAGTTTTGAGTACATTCTATGAGATGTCGCTACATGTTACTAAAACAGTTTATTTTTACAAGACACCGTAAATGTGTTTTTGTATTAAATAATTATTAATGAAAAGACATTTCTGAAATACAAAATTGTTCAAAAATAATATTTCTAAAATTAACTTACTTTGTAGTTTCATACAACTGTCTGGCCCTCTCGACGACCTCTTCAAAAGTTGTGCCACTGTACATCTAAAACAAACAAAACTGTGTATTTTACACTACACACTATAGACTTATACAATATCAATAACAAGTAATAAAGTGTTATTATAAAAATTTACAATCCTTTTTTGGCATGTGCCAATGATATGAAAGGAATGTGTTATTTAATATTTATGTTTCAAAGATCAGGAAAATATGAATTAAGTCTGAACTTTAAAAAACTCTTTCTTAGTGGATGTTTTCGTTATAGAAGAAATGTGTCCGCCAAATTTCTGCTACAGCAACTAGCTTCCTCACTTCATTCACTTTAAGGTTTCGTATAACTGTTAAAATAAATACAGTGGGCAACGTGTTTTAAATACGAACTTTATTGATGTTTTATTGTATGAGATCTCGAAAATTAACTGTTGTGCAAAAAAAATTTAAGGACATTTATGTAGTAAATTTGACGGGCTATAATTTTGATATCTGCCAATTTCTCGAAAAATTGACAGTTTCCACGAGAATTTTTATTTTACCTTTTTTCGCGCCATTAAAAAAAGTAAGGTGGCTTTATCGATGCGGAGATTTGGAGAGTTTGCTTAAAATATTAAAATAAAAGATACACAAATCCAGTATAGTGTTTTTTCAGTCAAAATCTTATTTTACTGAACTTTAATTCGGGAACGAATGAAAAGTATATACTTTAGCCATTTTTGGGTTTGACGAATGACGACATATCTCGTGATGAAATCGGACTATACGCTGGAGCTTCAAGAAAATATAGAAAACATCGCCGACAAAAAGACATGGTTTCAGGTGCTGTACATGTCCGAAATTACACACGTCTTCTAGTCACGGTAGTCGGAAGGTACAAATCGTTTTTAAACAAAAAGAAAATTCTGCCAGCCTTGTTATGTACAAACACATAACATTGTATATAGGTACATATGCGTTTCGTATGTGTATAGGTGACACATGTCCTTATATACTAACTACTTTAACCAAAATATATACAAGGTATGTAAGCCGGAATCACAACAGTAGAAGCTTCACAACATTGTACCAGCTTATATTTGAGCTTACATAGATAACGCACATGCTCAGGTATACAGTGTGTATGAGAAAATCGCCCTATTATATTGGCTACCATTGATAATACGGGTACTCGGTTAGTCTTTGTACGGGTACTAAATTGATGAGAATGATTAAAGTAGATACCCGCATGAAGAGTCATTTTTTTTACAAGATTAATTGTTATATTCTAAGAAGAGAAATTATTCCTCATTGTTGTAAACAATAAATAATCTTATTTAATTTTTTTTTAAACTAGTATAGATATTTGGACATATTTTTGGAAGAGAAATAATTTTTTTGGTAGTAAAAAATTAAGAAATAAACTTGATTATGACAAAGTGATTTTTTTATAAAATTATGGATGTTTTCCCATATTTTAGGAAGAGGGATAGTTCTTTGTAGTAGAAAAGTAAGAAATAATCTTGATCTGGTCAAAACAAAAATAAATCGGGATTACTTCTTAATTTTTTATTGTAAAGAAGAATTATTTTCGTTAGGTACTAAAATATTTTAAGAAAAACATTTCTCTTTTTAAAATTTCTAGAGTAACAACCAATTTAAAAAAAATGGTACTATCTACTTTATCATGCATTGTCGTGACGTTCTTCAAACATTCATGGATAATCTTCTGACCGGTTAAACTGTCTACAAACAGTCGAGTTCTACTGTAACTGCACAAGGTTTTTTCATTGAAATAATATTATAACGACCCTCGTATTCGTATAGGTCTGATTCACGATGGCTCTACATTATTTGACGAACAAGCTAACGACGACGATGTGCGAGGTTTGAAAATAGATTATGTGGCCATTCATAGTGTGTCAACATACGCCGAGTCTTTCATACTGTATTGAATTTACAAACATCCGTCGCACGGTAAATAAATACACAAGATATTTTTTGCATTGAAAGTGGTAATCTATATAATATGTTGAGATAAGCGAATTATTTCTGCTACTGACGTTGAAACACTATATTCATTTTTAAAAGATTTTATTTAACTTCACGTTCCGTATACCTATTTATTTATTTCTTTATTTGTATGTTTCAAATCTTGCGACTAATTTTTCACTGACGATTTAATATTATGGTAAAAATACCTCCTCCGTCCGGCTTCGTCTGGGTGCAAATCGCACTTTTAAATTCCGGTTAACCGATTAGGATTAAATTTTGCACACGTGTGTAGGTTCGATGACGATACAATATTATGGTAATTAGCTGACCATAAATGGGTAAAAAACTCTTTTAAGTAAAACGGTTTTATTGTAAAATCGATGATTTATTAAAAGCACGAAAATATTTATGGATAATAATCAATTTGGAGCTTTGATTAGACATTTAGTAATATTATGTTCAAAAAAGGCAGTCGAATCTCAAACAAATGAGAGTTTTCTACTAAATGCACTCCACAGTTTTTTATTTTATTCTGATTAAAGCTCCGGATTGTTGACCAATAATTATTTTCTAGCATTTTTTAAATCATCGATTATGCAATAAAACCGGAAAATATGTTTTACCTATTTTATTAATTCTATAACCAAATATCCTTCACTGCATGTTCATAAATACCCAAGAAATTAAAAATTAGGCTGCTAGATTATTTCATTTCAACAAAACTGCAGACCGAATGGAACTCAATTAGAATTATTCAATAAATAAAATTATAGACCAATTATCTGGCAAAAAATCCGGACCGAAACGTCAATGTATTAATTATTATTTTTTGTTAATATATTTGTCTGAAAAATTGGTCGATAATTTTATTTATTGAGGAACTTAATTATAATTTAGATAACAATATTCGTAACATAGCATGTAGCTGAACTGTGTTCTTTATACACATATCACGACCGATGTTTTTTGACGCGTGCATCATTTACAAACTTCTACCTGAGCGTCTGTAAGCTCTTTGAAGGATTTGGTCATGTTTTGCCCATACATTCGGCAAACTACACGCACTGTCAACGCTTGTCTAGTTCACGGACTTTCAAGCTGAGCAGAGGGAGTACTACAATTTTAGAAATGTGTAAAGCCGTAAATTTGATCTATGTACAGATCTACTTTTATTAGGTACTGTGGTAACGATACTACATACTGTATAATTATGCATATATATGCTCGATTATGGTTGCATATATACAAAATTTATATAAGTATACATTCCAAAATACTCCACACGCTGCTTCGTTGGTTGTTCACAGACGTGACGATAAGAAAATAATACTAGTTCACTAATAAAACGAATGATCATAATTATGATAATAATAATAATAATAATAATAATAAACTTATGTAGTGTGTAAACTCTATATAGCTAACTCAAGGCACTGTGCTCTTTGTGGCGTTATTGAGAGTTGTCGTTAAAAGGGAGAGAAGAAATAATCCATTAATATTTTTTTTACTGTAATTTGTATTTACTCATAATATATAAAATTTACAACTGATCAAAAACATCCATACTTTTACAAATTACAGTTGAGCTAAACATATGAAAGATAATCCCAACAAACAAAATAACGAATTTCTTAGAATCTTCGGTACGTATGATGCCGCCAACAAAGCAACAAAATAACAAACAAGTACTGTTTATTGCTTAATGATGACGTATTGTTGTCGTTATTTAGAGTGGGTGTGTCGTTATTTAGAGTGTATCATTGTATGAGCAATAAGGTAAGCAATTTCAACTTTTTAGAGTTTGTCGTTATATCGAGTGACGTTAAATAAAGTTTACACTGTATTTTAAAAACTAACAGAACTTGGAAAAAAGTTTGCCAAAAACAATTTTGAATTTCGTAGTAGAAAACTCATCAACACGAGGTAAAGCTCATATATTGTGTAAATCCATACATTATATTACAGGATTTTTGTGGTGTTATGTGAACTACTGATAATCACGTTTTCAGCAGATGAAACATATAAGGACACTTAAAGCGGAAGGAAGGATACGTAAGGAATACTGAAAGCGCTACCTCTATTGTGTGTACATTTTACATGATACTTCCTACTGCTACATACATACACACATGCATACATACTGCAACCCTACATAGATTAAGTACGGATGCAGAGAGGACGATCTAAAAGTAAGTGTCTACAAACGTTTATATTAGCAATATCCAAAGAATTGTATCGAAAATTGTTAATTAAAACAAATAAATTTTTGGAACGAAGTTCCTTATGGGACGTTATAGATATGAATGGAGAGGGCTAGAAAAAAAACGTAAAGAAAAATGCGTAAAGAAAATCTGTAACGAAAATCTAATCTAATTACCTATTGTATGTCTGTCCGTAGACATAAAAAGTTGAAATTTGACACACTTATAATATAGGGAATGGGACAGATCCTAACGGATTATAACAAAAACGTTTTTTGCTTATAATTCGCTCAATTTAAATCAGATCGATTCGAAACCAGTCTTAAATGAAACAGGAGAACATTTTACATAGATTTCGTATAACAGAATTCGCGCAAATAGTTTTTTATGCACAAAAAATCAGAAAAAACACTGTATAAATTCGATTTTGCCTAATACATCGCGCACGTGGATCGGTTATCCTTTTCTCTTACACAGTGTGTTATGGACATTTAAAGATTGCGTATGTTCTGTCTTAAAATAAAAAAATTGCATTTGTTCAAAAACGGATGCCATTTCAAATATTAGTTGGTTTTTTGACATTAATATTTTGTTATTAAACCTATATAAATAGCGATATCTAAGCAATGTCAATGGTTCAGTGGTAGAATACTCTTCTGCCATGCGGGTATGCTGGGTTCGATTCCCGAAAGATGCGCAACAAATGTTATTTTTATTATGGTTGTTGTTCTCGTCCAAGTTATTATTTATAAATTACAGATTTTCAGATACTTGGACAGTTTAAATAATAAGATATTAGTTTTTTGCTACGTTTCGTTGATATTTTTCAACTTCTTCAGGCAATCTACAAAATAATTACAATATATAATATAACACACAAAACAAATAGATAGAATTCATATCATTATTTACATTTGAATGGAATAGCCTTAATTAAAACTGTTCGTTAAAAAATGTTCTATGAATATTTTCAATTTCAAATAAAAACAAAAATGACACTTCAACAAAACATATGTGTGAGTTGCAATGACGACCAGATCATAAACTTTAAATTAAACTGTAGAAAATTCAAAAATGATTCATTAAAAAATCATTAATTATCACAAGGAGCTTCTTGTAACATTGATGATGTCACTATATAATGAACTAAGTCCTTGTGTATCAGATCTAAAGTTTACACAATTCAAGGCTTTTATAAAAAACATTTCACTAACATTTTTTTTGAGATAATTTTTTTCAAAATCTAAAACTTCTACATTTTGAAAAATTATCTCAAAAGATTAACTTTTGTTTAATAATCATATTTTAGTATAAATAAAATTTTCGAACAATTTATAGACAAATTAGTAAAAAAAATATATGATAGGTACATAATAAATAGCGAAAAGAACTTCGTTCCAACCGGGTGTTCCACGATACCTCTCATGTTTTTTTTTCATAAATTATTATTTTTTATGTTCCTACACCTAATTGGTATCTGCATTCAATTGGAAATTCAAAGTACAGTTGAAGTTCTTATTATGCCTTGTACATTAAGATTTATACAAATTTATACAAAACTAGCGGCCCTGTACGTGCTTCGCTACGTATAAAGTGAAATAATAAAACAATTTAATTGGAACATCTATCTATCTATTTTATTTATTTTAAAATATACATGGACGTATATGTGTGCATGTCGAGCACTCCGGCTGCGCCGTCGTGCCCGGTGCAAAAAACGAATGGGGAAGGAAGAAAAAAAATTTAGGGGTGGACTACCCCTAACATTTAGGGGGATGAAAAATAGATGTTGGCCGATTCTCATAGATACCGGATAAGCACAAAAAATTTCATCAAAATCGGTCAAGCCGTTTCGGAGGAGTATGGCAACGAAAACTGTGACACGAGAATTTTATATATTAGATAGATCAGTACAGAAGTAATTACTTCTCGATTTCAATGCAAAAAAACATCCGAAATTAGCTTACGACTTTCGCTAAAAATTGACCTTCTCTCGAAATATTCTAATCGCCTATACCACAAATTACATCTTGACTATAAATAACATGGGTGAAAAAAGTTCGGTTACTTTTTTATGAAATAAAAGTAAGTTTATAATTAAAGAAGAAATATAAAAATAAAATTGTTTTTTAAAAGTTTTAATTCTTAAAAGATCCTTTAATCTTCGTCCTGTATTACATTCTTTACACTCATACATTTAAAGACTGCATAGTCACTTCCGAGTGCAGGCACTACTTTTATGTATTTTGGAAACATAAATTCAACTGAAAATAACAACACACCAACTGCTTCCTTCAAAATGTAAGTAATAATAGTTTTTTTTGTTATGAAGCTTATATTTTATTTACGTAATTATTTGTTGAAAGACAATATTAACAGTGGTGCCATATTCCTCTTCGGTTAGGTTTTCTGTATGCTGTATAAAAGCAAAAATATGCTTCCAGAATTTGTATCCGTCGACACCAAAGTGGGGAGATTTTGACGGAAGATTCGTCTCTTTGACGGGGGGCCTAGCTAAAACAGTACGGAATACCTAGTACTTTAATAAATAAACAAATCTTAGATTAACGTCTGAATAGAACTCTTCAAATAAATAAAATTATTGACCAATTTTTTCTGACTGTATATTGACAAAAAATTATAAAATTATAATTCAATTCTGAAGGTAAAAATCCGGACCGAAACGTCATTTATTGTATTATTGAATTATAGTTTTATATATATAAACAAAATGACTGCAAAACGGTATACTTTAAGATATCTTGTAAAAGATCTATCGAGTCTAATTTGTTTTGATGACAAAAATAAATAAATTTCTTAGAAGATTAAAGGATGAAACCTGGTGGCATAGGATCAATGAACTTTGCAAATACTGAAGGTTTTTTTATTGCATTTTATTGTCTGACGTTTCGGCAATATTTATGCCATCTTCGGAGAATCTAGAAGAATTATATATAAAAAGTTTTTAAGTTATTGTTGTTAAAGTTAAAGTTAAAAAATTGGAAGTAAAATAAATAAACTTACCAATAACAACTTTAACAACAATAACTTTTTATATATAAATCTTCTAGATTCTCCGAAGATGACATAAAGATTGCCGAAACGTCAGACAATAAAATGCAATAAAAAAACCTTCAATATTTGCAAAGTTCATTGATCCACCAGGTTTCTTCCTTTAATCTTCTAATATTTAAACAGGATCATCATCACTCTAAATTATTAATATTATTTTTCACAAAAATACATTTCTCTTAAGTGTTCACTTTTATGTCTTATTATTATTATTAATATTCTATCTTCAACTGGGAAGGTGATTTTGTGAACATTAAGTCGACAAGGTCGCTTGTTTACCATCGATTTCCTGGCTAGTTTTGACACTTGAGCTAGTTGTTTACATCATAAAAACAGATTTTATCTATTGGCATTAACAACGGTCTAATAAAAATTACATAGGAGTGCACAATATCGCCAGATAGTTATTTTTTTGCTTAAATTTAATGTCAAAAAACAACTTTGTCATAAGATAAGAACATAAGAAAACATAACTTAGTTACGAACTTTATCATAATCATTATCTCTGAACTCTAAGACCGCATCACATCATAATATAGTGTGCAAACCTTTTCTAACGCTCCGCCTTGCATTTTCCTCGCGGATAATAAACCGTTTCTTTTCCAACACATCATTTACAGTATATCCTCGATTACACACACCCGTAATAGTGTTTTATATATCTAGAGTTTGTAGATTGCCACCGTTTTTTCGTCGATTTACGCTGAAAAATTGGTCAACACGAAAAGCGCTTTTATTTTAACGCGGTAATACATAGCCGTTGTCCATCCAGAAGGTCCATTCTAAATATTGGTGAAAGAATTTTTGAAATCGGGTGAGTAGTTTCGGAGATTACCTCCTACATCCAAACTCTACTTCTATATAATGTAACAAAACTGTTCTAGTCCGTGGTGAAAATTATTTATTTACAATAATAAACGTTTATCAAACAGTTAAACACACAAACAAAAAAGTACTTCTTTAACAAAACAGTAATAATAACGTTAACAGAAAGAAAGAAGAAGATTCTACAGAAGCCATAGTCGTCCCAACAGGGGGCACGCAACACTAATATTAGTATAGACTATAGAGAATGGTTTTTAACACTAAATAGCTCTTTTTATTAGAATTCCAGAATAAATAAATAAAATCAAGAGTGGAAAGGTAACACCGCTTTAGCATTCTCTATCTACCGCCATATTGTTTTCAACCATAACTACAGTTTAAAAGTTAATGGGAATTTCGATAAGAAATAATATTTTGAGTTTGTTTTTAAGAAGTTTTAAGACAACCAACGGTTTCAAAAAAGATCACAAATAATAAAGAGTTTACTATAATATAAAATTTTATAGAACTATGTATATTTTACATAAATTTAATAAAGCTTAAAATACAAGGACGAATATATGGAATAATATTATCTTTAGATTGTCTATCTTTGTTCTCGGTAAGTTAGATTTTATTCTGAAGCTCAGAGCTTGTGCAACTTATGGTTCATGAGAAACTTTTATGTACGTACTTACTTTATTTGGTGTCAAAGATCGGTGTTCCTTTTCTTATAAATTTTTTATGTTTTAAAATACAATTTTTTTGTCAAAGTTTCTTACTTTCTATAGAACTTACGAGACTTTTCTTGGAAACATCAATACCGAGCAATCGAAGTATGTAAATAAATTAGCAATTACGCTCCAAAGAACTTTTTAAAATCAAAGTTCTAATTTCTTTTTAATAAATATAGTTTAGGTACTTCTCAATAATTTACATATATTTTTTAACAGTCCTACACTAATGTCATCAACTGACCGGCAAAAATTTTACTGACAGAGACTCTCCCCAAACTTTGTATATGGCTTTATTAGGCCTAGTCTGACATCTATTACCTCTATGACTTTTTTGATTTTGGGGCGTTTTCTCTCTAAATTATCCGAAAGATGTTTTGACGACATGTAAAAAATTTATAGATACTGTTTGTTTTTTAATTGGATAGCTTAAAAACTTCAACCAAAACGCTAAAATAATGTTCTCTGACAAATAACATGAACCATTTAAAATGTCTGACACCTCGAATATGTCGACATAATATAAGAATCCAAAAAATATTAAGCTAATTAAAATTATATGTTAACCAAAAACTTTTCTAATACAAAAGCACTGAAAATTTTGAACGGAACGACAAAAATTTTAATTAAATCGAATATTTCAAAGAGCAACTTTCGTTTTTAAATTAAACTTTTACACCGTAGCTACATATACCTTTTTTATTAAAGAATTTTTTAATAAAAGTGTTAATTCGTTTCTTGAACTCAATGAAATTTAATATTCTTTGAAAATTTTCAATGAACAAAATGTTACTTTTCAATAAAAACGTCTAACTGGAAAACATTTATACAATCTAAATGACATGAAATTAACTTTTCCTAACGTCTTTATAAAAAAAACTTTTTCGATAGTACACATAAACAAAACGTTTGAAATTACGGTGTAAACTCTATATAACGACACTCAAGGGACTGTGCACTTTGTGGTAATATTGAGAGTTGTTAAACGGAGAGAAGAAATAATCCATTAATAGTTTTTGACGTGATAACGTCTTATAAATTGATGAATCACCAATCTTATAAATTGATAAAACACCGGCTGCATGTTCGAAAAAGTGTAACGTAACGTTCCTAACGTTCCGCCTGACCCTGTGCGTGCTTTTTGCTAATTTCTCGCTCAATTTAAATCAGATCGGTTTGAAACCAGTCTTAAACGAAAGAGGAGAACATTTTACATAGATTTCGTATAACAGAATTTGCCTAAACAGTTTTTTTATACAAATTTATATAGAAAAATATTTTATACAAATTTATATAGAAAAATAGCTGTATAAATGCAATGTTGTCTAATGCATGGCGCGACGCGGTCGGTTGTCTTTGTTTGCCGTACATGGAAATTAGAAGCAAACGTATGTCTTGTCTTAACATGAAAACAGCTGCATTTCTAATGTTTAATTCAATTTTTTGACATTTAAGTATATTGTGAAATGCAAAGCCTTCTAAGTTAAGTATTGGAATAACTAATTATTATTAGAACATAATACTTTGTAAGTTGCAAACGTCACTTTTGACATTTCTTATCATTCCGACACCAAGGATAAGCGGATTGAAACCAAATTTTGGGAGGTTTAGGTTATGTATTACGGAATACGTTATCACGTAAAACTATCGTCCGTAAACCGACTTTACAGACAACCAATTTTTTTACTATAATATGTATTTAAAAATAATATATAAAATTTACAACTGACCAACAAACTTTCATACTTTCACAAATACAGCTGAGCTAAACATATGAAAGCTAAGCCCAACAAAAAAAAGAAGGTTTTTCTTAGAATCTTCGGTACGCATGATCCGACAACAAAGCAACAAAATAACAAACAAGTACTGTTTATTGACAGGACCGGACTTATAATTTTGTGAATTCGAAACGGATTTACTTACTCAAGAGCGTAAAATAATATTGAAATTAAGGGGAAAAATATTTTAAGGCATGTATTAAGGGGTTAAATTTTTCATTTTGTCCAAGAACTAACTTAAGTTCACATAATAAAGCCAGACTATTAGCAAATACACTATATTGTCGGCAGGGTTAGGCACTTTGACCCGAGTTTTTTTTAATTATTAACAGTTATAAAAAGCAACTAATAAGATATCATTAGAATGACAAGCTATTCATGTTTTTCCCCATTTATACAATAGCAGTGCAAGGATATAGCCAGGAGGGGAGATTGCCCCCCAAGCATAAATATAATAAATCAGGAACTACATTGGACTGGAACTATGTTATCATAACCATTACTTTATTATAAAATAAAATAAAACACCTTGGTATTATGGTATGATGAAGTTAACGGGATACAAGGCTAAATTTAGCCTTGTATCCCGTTAACTTCATCATTAATAATAATAATAATAATAATAATAATAATATAACCTTTATTTATAAAATTCCAAAGAATGTAAATTGCGTCATATAAAAAAAATTTAAAAATTTAAAAAATCTTCTACGCTATAAAAATTTGACTCTAATAAAACATGTTTTAGCGCTTTTTTAAAATTAATGAGGCAGGTTGACCTTTTAATGTAATCCGGCACTTTATTGTATATCCGAATCATGGCATTGCGGACGCCGGCGTGAGCAACGCTGAGGTTTGATTTGTAGACTTTTAATTCGCTGTGATTTCTTGTTTTGTGATGGTGTGTTTTCATATTGTCATTAAACATATGTATATTATTTTTAACGAAGCACGCGCAGTCTAAGATGTATTGGTCTTTAAACGTAAGTATTTTAAATTTTTTAAAAAGCGGCTTACAGTGCTCACGACGGCTCGCACCTGCCATAATTCGGATACATCTTTTTTGCAATTTGAGGACTTTATTTGAAATTGTGCTATTTCCCCAGAATATTATCCCATATTGCAATATTGTGTGGAAAATGGAATGATAGACATTTAGAATCGTTTCAGTGCTCAGATGGTTACTTTTTAAAACTCTTATTGTGTAAATTGCCGTACATAGTTTGGGAACAATGTGTTCAATATGTGCTTTTCAGTTTATATTTTTGTCTATAATTGTTCCTAAGAATTTTACAATGTTAGTAAGAATAATATTGTTATTTAAAATATTTATGTGTGTAGGCATTTTGTAATAGTTTCCGAATTTTATAATTTCTGTTTTTGTTTTGTTTAGTTTTAAGCCATTTTCTTTAATCCAGATATTGAGGCTGGAAACCACATGTTGAACACTATGCGCCATCAATGTTGAATCCCTCGATTCACATATGACGGCAGTGTCAGCAGCGAAAAGGAACATTTTTTCTTTTATTACCTTAGGAAGGTCGTTTATAAATAGTAAAAAAAGACTTGGAGCAAGGACACTACCTTGCGGTACACCTTTTAGGATCGGTTTCCATTCTGAATAAGATTCATCTATTCTGACGCTTTGCTGTCTGCCTGTCATATATGAATCGAAAAGATTCAATGCTGTTCCTCGTATACCGTATTTTTCAAGTTTACACAGTAAGAGTTTTTTGTCCACACAATCAAAAGCTTTTTGCAAATCCAAAAGCACTAAAACGATAGGAACTTTTTGATCCCAAGCTTTAATTATAGCGTCTACTGCATTGAAAACAGACTTAATAGTGGATCCTCCTTTTTTGAAGCCATGTTGTTCCTCTGCTATTATTTTGTATTTACGCAAGTAGTTCATTAAGCGTGTATTTATTGCAATTTCGAAAACTTTTGCGAAATTGGATAATAAAGAAATGGGTCTGTAGTTCGTTATACATTTTTCGTCCCCTTTTTTGTGTATCAGAACCACAATTGCCTTTTTTAAAGCTTCTGGGAAAATGCCTTCATTAAAACATTTATTAATAATTTTACTTAGAGGTTGACATAGAATATGGGCTGCTTTTTTAATTAAATTTACCGTAATTTCGTCTTTACCTGCAGATCTTTTATTTGTTAGTGCCGTGCAAATGTCATATATTTCATTTGGACTGGTAGGGTAAAGAAATATATTTTGGATTTTATTTGTAATAATATTTGGGTCAGGCAAATTTAACGTATCTGTGATGTTTATGTAGTAGTTATTAAAACTTTCTGCAATAGTCTGACTGTCTGTAATTGTGTCGTGTGTTTCGTTTAATTTTATTTCTTTTATTTGTTTTTTACTCTTTTTTCGATTAGTTATTTGATTTACTATGTCCCATACAGTTTTGGACTTATTTTTAGAGCTATTTATTTTCTCATTATATATAGAATTTTTTTGTGTACGAATCTCAGAAGCGAGCTGTTTACACGTTTGTTTATATTGATATCTCAATTCATTTTTAACTTGATCAGATCCGTTTTGATATTTAATGTCATTGAACAAGTTTTGTTTTCGCTCTGATAAACGTATTATGTATTATGTATTACTTTATTGCCACACTTTTCTTTCTTGCACTGAAATTGCGGACAGAGTTTTTTTGGTGATTTGCAGACATTTGTGAACTAAAACTGTCTTTTTACCGCTTAGTTATTAACTCGGTAATTTTTCCTTGTACTTGTCAATTCTCTGTAAAAATTGCATGATGCGTAGCCTTCTATTGTGTATAGTCTGAAAGTCTTCACCCTCGAAGTGTAGCAGATGGCACAACTTTGAAAATTATTACGTAAAAGCTTTTTAGAATGATGCGTTTATACAAAACTCCATGCTAAGTGTTTTGAATGTATTATACCGTGTGTTCAATACAGTCGTAAGTTGATATTCATTTTTTGAAATAAAACTTCTTTAGGCACGCTTAACTTGGGGAGTAAGCTAGTAAACGCCTGACGAAATCGTTTACGGAAGTGCATCATCGCGATGCCCGATGAAATCGTTTACGGAAGTGAATCATCCCGACGGTGGTGATCGTTCGAGGCGAACGGAGTCGAGAGGGAGATATAAGGTAGTGAAGATAGTGTAGCAAGCTAAGAGAGAGAGAGTTACGTTTCGTATATTGGAATTTGAGAGGGAGATATAAGTTAGTATATGTGACAGGGTCGCTGTATTGGAAAAATGGTGCAAAATACATCTTCATTAAAATATTTCGCTTCGGGTGCCTCATAGATAAAAAATGTTTATATGAAAATAACGAGAAATAAAAAAGAATTAAATTTTGTACAAAATATGTTGCATACATTTTTCTCTAAACGGTATAGTAACCGTGCAATGTCAAGTATTATTGACAAAATTATGAGTTTTTGCAATTTACTAATAATTATTCAATCTAAATTTTGTATGCTTATGACGTAATGACTTAAGGAGTCTAAAATTGTTCGCCTTCCTAGCTTAATATTTTCAATTCTAGAACAATTTTTGTCCGTACTGAGTATTAAACATATAAACACACATTTTTTCACAAATCCTTATATACAAAAAAATCTTGTGTCACAATGTTCGTCCGCGCTAATCTTCGATACCGCTGAACCGATTTTAAAGAAATTTTGTAAATGTGTCTTGCTGGACCCAACTTACGCTACAGGGTAGTTTTTATTAAATATTTTGTACAAAATTCCGGTGTTGTCTCAATAAAACTGTTTTAGTAACATGTAACATCTGATAAAATTTACTCAAAGCAATTAGTTCAGAAGCAAACAAAAAAACTGTTTTAGTACCAAGTAGCGACATCTGATAGAATTCGCTCAAAGCTATTAGTTCAGAAGCAAATCAGATAAAACTAAACAATATAACATACCTCAATGCAAGTTGAGGTATGTTAAAATGTTTAGTTTTATCTGATCTGTAATGTATGTATTTGTAATTTAGAAATCAAGATAATATTTAATGTAATGAATACTACTTATACATATTCAGTATGTTCATAGGCCCTGAAGATGAAAATATATTTTTCAAAACGTTGGCCACAAGCGATACTCTGGTAAAGCTTGTTTTTCAATTGTTCCTCAACCAAATAAATCTATTTCAAAACATATTTTTGGAACAAAACTTCTACTAACAAATCTGGTAAAATTTGCTCAAAGCTAATAGTTCAGACGCCGGGCCGTAAACGAAATACGTTTTGCAGAATTATAATTATCGCACCCGGGTGAAACCGGGACGGGCCGCTAGTTCAATCATATATATTAATACGCTAAGGTTTAAGATGTTTGCCTCCCTTTTTAGAAAAAACCTCACAATTTCTCCACATAAATTATATATCATTTTACAGATAATTGCTTGCCCTACTGACATTGACAACTAAAAAATTTATTATTGCTATTGTTTTAGTAAATAATTAAATTAATTAAACTCTGAACAACGTCTGCCATCTGACGGCGTAACGTTAACACTTCGATCTGTCATATACATCTGACCTTCATATTGTATATACTGCTTACTGCCATCTGACGGGCAACGCTGAACAACGCTTTAGCTACTTGCGCCTCTATATGACAATTTTAGAAAAATATTTCTTTTGCAACAAAAAGAAGAACGTTATAAGCAGTGTGCAAAATTAGAAACGAATTGAATACCTGCAATCATATTTAAAAAATAATTTTGTAAAGTGATAATTATTATACTTATTTAGTGCGAATAATTCGCACAGGTCACGCTAGTATTGTAATATTAGGATAACAATAAATAATTGTATCTGATCAAACATTTAACAAAAAAATATGACATTCAAAAGAGTCAGTTTTTTTAATTGGTGCCTGCGTAGTGAATATTAGTTTTTTTTTTAATATCTACGTAATATTAAATGAACAATGAGTCACTATGAAAGAGATAGCTATTTATTTTCCGAGTACATATTCAGTGGAGAAAAAGAACGGAAAACAAAAACAGTAATCTTCTCGACGCTGGAAAATTGCAGCGTACAGCTCATAACGACCCAAGACTTGTTTGTTACAAAAGGACTGAATGAACAGCCGCCTACGAAATTCTCCACCGACAGAAAACTTCTTTTCAAATGTCAAAGAAATGAAATGTAAGGTATCGTTTATTATCATTTATTTTCGTTTTCTATGTGCTTTGAATTTCATTTTAAAATTAAAGCGAGAATTATATTTATAAATTTTTATTCAGAAAATTTATGCCGGGTTTGGTAAGGTGTCAGAAAATCTGATTTGATAAGAACTTTGCTTTTTTTATAACTTTGTAAAAACGGAGATATAATTACAGTGTAAACTCTTTATAACGTCCTTCGTTATAACGAAAAACTTCCTATAACGTCGAAATTTTTACGATTTGGTTGGTTTACCTTAAAACCTACACATTAATACCCTCTTTATAACGCAACAGCCATTCTCTATTACGAAGAAATATGTTCATATTTAGGCGTCAGCAAATGTTTACAGACATAAAGAGGACGATTCTGAACCATCACCATATATTCAACAAGCACTTGATGACGCCAAACTTATCAAAAAATTCCTTTTATTTAATGAAGATTATTCCACCACATCCCAAGGCATGCATAAGATACTTAAAATACAAAACAAATATTGGAATAGCGAAAAACGTCAGGCAAATTTAACAAACTATAGGTATATGTGTTTGGAATAAATTAATTTTGTGAAAATTGGTTATTTTTCTTTCTTCCCTCCATATAACGAAAATTCTTTATAACGAAAAAAATGTTCGGCCCCTTGAAATTCGTTATAAAGAGATTATACAGTAATTTGGTTGTTTTTCTTTTTTCACTCCATATAACGGTATCTCTATAAGGATAAAAAATGCTCGGTCCCTTGAGTTTCGTTATAAAGAGTTTACACTGTATACTTGAGGTGTTATTTGAAAGTTAAAGAAGTTCTGTTCAACTATTATACAAATCGTGTAGTGCAGTTCCAAAACCTGCCGACAATAGGTGTAGTGTTAATACAGGCAGTGTGGCTTTATTAGGTGAACTTAACTCTTTTGCTTTCGGGCAAAATAAAAACTTTACCGCTTAATACATCCCTTAAAATAATATTTATTTCATTATTAGTAACATCAAATTAAATTCATCCTTCACTAAATAAATCCATATCTACAAACTAACGTTTTCATAAAATTTTTAATAACATTTTGGCAGCACATTTCTATCTTTACAAGTGGGTTAAATTTCAATTTTGAAACTATTCTGAGAATTTTTTCGGTATTTTTGGGCTCAAAAATATTTTTCAACCACTAAAACCCACCCTTAAAGTGGCCCGATTAGACCCATTTTAAATAGGCTTCGTGCGGTAATGGATTCCGACATGTGGAGCAAATTTTGTTTAAATCGATTAAATCTGTCGAGAGTTATCGTGCTCCTATATATAAATATAATATATAAACATTTCCAAATATGGTGCTATACTGCTCAGGAGGCTATGCGACGTCAAGAATTTTTGGTCCGACCCCTAGGTCCCGTCATCCGACCAACGCCAACAGTGTAAGTGCCTTATGGCAAATACACTAAAAACAAAACTTATGTCTATTGTCTGCGGCCTACGCCATACGACTGAGATTCTGGTGGAAGAACCGGGAATATGGTGGAAGCAAACGTTCACTTTTATTATTCGATTATAAAAAAAACAAGTGATTTTCTATGGAAATAGTATAGCGCGATCAGTTTTATTTTATTTTACCGCTCTAGTTTGTAATGGGTAATTTTACATGCTTGTCTATATGCATATAAAACAGTTATTTATGCGTAGTGTAAAAATATACATAAGAAGGTAAAAATACCATTCATATTTCTGATATTTTCTTTAAGAAAATCTGCGTAGAAATTTTATCCAAGCTATTTTTTTATTGTTCAAAGTTCAAAGAAATATCGGAAAACGTATTGCGAAATTTTTTATACACATTTCTATGTTCATATAATATTTTTTGATCGAGAACAATTTTGTTTCACATGATAGCAAATCTATTTTTGTCATTTTGTTCTTTTGTTATGTCACTAACGAATTTGCATTCACTAAATCAAAAGTGTTCCCTCTTTTCTTTTGAAAGTTTTTTTAATGAATCTTATTTTTGTTTTATTGCAGACAAATGACAACAAAAAATAAAATGCAAAACGAAAAATGTGCTTAAGCAGGTGAGTATAGTTATATACTTTCCCAAATATTATCTCTACCGTTTCGTGAAAACCGTATGAAACTCGGTTGGATATTTTCCGCGAGATTATGCCGTTCAATATTTTCCTTCATATTAATATATTAGTATATGTAGATATTTTCATAATTTGTTAAATATACATTATGTACTGAAAGGACACCGCCATAGTTTCCGACACTTTAGTGGAGATTTAAGGTACTATACGAACACGGAAACAGCGTACCATATTCTGTTTAAATGCAAGATTAATAATTTTTGAAATCGGAAGATTAGTTACGTAGATTGCCTCAAACTTACTAACTTTATCTCTTTATAATATTGGTATATATTTGTTGTTATGAAATATAGGTACTCCATTTAATATTTTTCTCGTTTAGAAAAAAATTAACATAAAAAGATTTCACATTATATAAAATGGTAGACATTTTTGTTTTGGTTGAATGTAATATATAAAATATATACACATATATTTTGTAACATACATAAAATTTTACAACCGAATTTAACTTTTACGGTTTTGTATCAATTTTCAGCAGACTTGTATTAACTGATAAAGTATAAATTGACAGAATTTCTGACAATTTGCCATTTTCGATAAAGGAACTTTTTTATTAAAAGCCTTTGATTTTCAAATGAAGTTATTTTTTTATTTGATGTCATACAATATAATTAGTACTCAAATGTTGCCAAGGGCCAAAACATTGTATATCCGTCTGTTACATAAAGGCCATTAGCTCTTGAGAGAGATCTCTTGTATTGATAAAATACTTACATATTTTCGACTAATACTGCAGTGATTCAGCTTGACTTTTCAGCTTGACGTTTAGTGTCTTAGAAAGTTGCAGATTTGCAAAACGCATCAAAACATTAGAATAATTACGATATTTGGAGAAATATGAAAAAAATTAGATATGCTAGTATGCATGATATCAAACGAATTCATTTTTCAAAAATTTTTCAATTTTGTAAGAAGGGTCCCCCCTTCTTATTTTATCCGATTTTGAAAAAACCATAGAATCACTGTTATATTGTTTGCATACGACTTACAACTGAGGTCCAAAACTAATAGTGATACGGGGTTGCGGATGGTCGGAATCGATTCAGCTTGACTTTTTACATAAGTTCGGTTAGTATAAAATGGTTTAAAAGTTGCTTAGTGCCTTCAAAAGTTGCAGTTTTGCAAAACGGATCTGAAAAATGAAAATATTTGCGATAATTGGCAAAATATATAATTTTTTTAGATATGCTTAATAGTAACGTGCCTTATAAAAAAAAGTACGCTGAATCGAATGGGACCAAGCGCACATTCGTATCTCTCTGAATACATGTTTTTGGGTTAAATTGAATACTTTTCATCACGTACAGTAGGTATCTGCAGTAATTATCAAAATGCCATTGATAAAACAGATCCAATCATTCATACTAATGTTCATTGAGCCGTACAAAAACGAATAATGAAACTTTTGTTTGTATATGATGATTTTGCAGCATCAAAAGCAGACATGTCGTATCTCCAAAACACCTGGTGTCAAAGGCACGTAACTAATTGACCTTAATATTCTTTTTTTTCCATCAAACAGGGATTCAACTTCTACATACCTCATTTTGATATAGTGATATACCGCCACAGGATAAAATCATATATATTAATACGCTAAGATTAAAGATTTGCTTCCCTTTTTAGAAAAAACCTCACAATTTCTCCACATAAATTATATATCATTTTACAGATAATTGCTTGCTCTACTGACATCGACAACTAAAAAATTTATTATTGCTTTTGTTTTTGTAAATAAATTAAAATACAGCAACGCTGAACAACGTCTGCCATCTGACGGCTTTAATTTTTAAACAACGTCAACTCTTCGATCTGTCATCTGACCTTCATATTGTAATACAACAGACACAATACTGCATACTGCCATCTGACGGCTATAATTTTAAAACAGCGAGTAAAGCTGAACAACGTCACAGCAATGCTGCATGATGCCATCTGACGGCTTAGCTCAACGCTTTTGCTACTTGCGCCTCTATATGACAATTTTAGTAAAATATTTCTTCGATCTGTCATCTGAGCTTCATATTGTAATACAACAAAAAGAAGAACGTTATAAGCAGTGTGCAAAATTAGAAACGAATTGAATACCTGCAATCATATTTAAAAAAATAATTTTGTAAAGTGATAATTATTATACTTATTTAGTGCGAATAATTCGCACAGGTCACACTAGTCTAGATTAATTAAGAATGTTGTTTGTTTTCAACAGACGATATTCTTAAATCTAGAAGTCCAGTATTTGTGTAAAAAAATGAGTCAAGTTCAAGCTATACTTGTGCAACTAGTGTTCCGTGCCCATTTATGTGTTTAGCTGTACCGGGCCGCTAGTAACTAATAAAATCGCAGTATTTCCAATCCTAAATGTTAGATTAATGTAATATTAGCGTCGGATTCTGTTCAAATTGATTAGGAATTGACGATTATTTTAATGAATTATATAATAAATTGATATAAATATATATCTATCAAGTTTGTTATTATGTAAATTTTTAACATTTCACCAAAAACATAATTTTTTATTTTTGTTTTTAGTATTTTAAAATATCTGAAGAAGACTCAAATTAGGCCCGAAACGCTATAATGATTAACTTTTTTTAAGCGCCTTAAAAAAACGAAGGAGGGTTCGATTTTTTTTTGTGTGTCTGTCTGTTGATATCTTCGCCGGCTGCGAACCGATTTCGTTGATTCTTTGTTTATTCGATAAAGTATGTCTCAAAGTTGGTCCCATAAAAACTTTAGCAAACTCGGTTCAACAACTTTTTAGAAAATTAACAAAAATCAAGGAAATATTGCAAAAGTTGTAGTTGTCGGTTTTATTTGACACTAAAATGTTAAAAAAATGCAGCCTCTTTCAAAAAAGGTTCAATGAAAAGTCTAAAACAAAAAAAGTTTTGATGTCGGCATCAATTTAAATACTATATATTTAATTTAATTCAATTTAATTAGTATAGGTATATCAAGTTTTCTAATCTGTAAATGTGCAGATTAAAAGAGGAAAAATATACTATATAATACGCTCCACGGATCTAAAAGATTCGAAAGCTAGTCACAAACAGCGTCGCAAAAGCACATTTTAGAGCCGTTGATACTCCCACCACTTCCCAGCTACCTGCACGGAACGTGCGCTCGTCGGTGATTGGCCGTGATCGCTCGTTGCCTTTGTCACTTGTCGCTTTCCTGCTTTAAAGTACAGTCGAGTACGCTATTGTCAAGTTGTTATTGCTATTTTCGTTTTGTTGAGTTGTGAGTTTGTAGTAGTTTTTCAACAGACTGTACAAGCGCAAGCCCGCATTCGCATCTAACTTCCGAGCCTTTTAGATTCGTGGCGCGTTTTATACTACTATAGTTATACTATATGTACTTAGGTATAGTAAATTTGTGTTGACCTCAAAACTTTGTTTTTTTACGCTTTCTAGTGACCCGTTTTTGAAAGAGGTTCAATTTTTTTAGGTTTTTATTTTGAAATTTTTTTTCTTAAATATTAGTAGTTTCTATAGAAGTGCGAAATTATGAACGTTGAATCAACAAAACTCACACAATGTGTTTTTGTTATTACGAATACCAATAAATCAAAGGATTATATTTTGATGTCTTGCTCTAAAGTTTAATGTGCAGGCAACGTTTCTGTATGAAATTCATTACAAGTTGTTTTATTTTGTTTCTGCAAGGAAAGAATATACAAAACCCTGGGTCGTACAATTTGTAACCGCAAGACAAAATGGTTCATGTCATATATTCAATAAAACACGACTAGTTCAGTTCCATATTCTATAATTTGATCACAAAATTAGCTTCAATATAAAAAAAAACGTGGGGTGCTCTCTACATAAATTTTCACAATGGCTCTACTTTTATGCAAATAGCTATAGTAATGAAAAATTTATTACTACTGCTATCAAACACCCCACGATTTTATATCAAAGTTAATTTTGTTGTTGAGTTATTTGGCACTTTTTAGTTCTCTATAATTTTATTTCATTCAATATTTACGAAAATATAAAGTTTAGAAAAAATATGTTCGTACAAAACTATCTTGTAGAATAAAAAACCAATATAATAAGTTATAGAAAAACGCCGATTTTCCCCAAAGAATATTCCTTTTGACAAGCCAACGTCTTTTCAAAATTCAGTTCCTTTGACCTGTATCGCGATCGTAAAAAACATACATACTGACAAACGTAATTCTTCGAAAAAAAAACTTTTAAACTTAGGGAGCCACGAATCGAAAAAAATATTGCAAATTTTTGAAAAGTACATTTGTGGAGTTAGAATGGTAAAATGAAACGGTGGTGTTTAAGATTACATAAACCATTTTTCCTTGCAACCTCACATACACTCATTCTAAATACCTTTCATTTATCTCAGTATAGAGAGACCGTTGATGACCCATGACCCACGTTATATTTTATTCATACCTACATATAAACTATACCCGTATTACTATGAATATTTTTGCTTACATTTTGCAAGAAATTTAATAAAAAACACGTAAATTCAATCTGATTTCCAGCATTTTACAATGGAATTTGTCTGTTTCTCATTTTATCTGGCATTGATTTGAGCGAACCAATTTGTCAAGACTGATTTTTTACGCAAGGCCGTAACTAGACAGGAGCATTAGAGGCACGTGTTCATGGCCCAGACGGAAGAGGGCCCCTCAGAAAGGCCTCAGAAAGATCGTAAAAAAACGCATTATATTATAAAAAAGCGATCGGGATGGCGTAGTGATGAGAACACTAGACTCGCATTCGGGAGGTACCGGTTTCGAATCCCGGCGGGGGCAGATGTGGCTGGGAAATTTTCCCACTGCCACTCGCCGAGAAACGGTAATTCCTGAACCGGTCATCTTGTTGAGGTTTTCTATATGGTTTCTCTCAATAATTCCAGATAAATATCGAGATGGTTCCTTATTCAAGGCTATGGCCGATTACTTGTCAAACACCTATGCTCTAAATGCGTCTGCCTCATCCTAATGTTCTAAAATTGTTCATTCGCCCATTACTATTAATTAAATGGAAGTTAAAAAATGTAGAAAATAACGGGAAGTGTGATGCATTTAGTAAAAAGCTGTTATTTTGACATTAAGAACAGACACTTCAATTTCATTTATGTGTATATGTTACGGTCAATGTCCGGAATCTGGGCAATATTAACATTGACTGGTCAATGTCGACAATGCCCGAGCCACATCGGGCAATGCCCGAAATCGGACAAGGTTCAACAAATAATTTTTTTATAAACATGAAACGCTGACATTTGATTGTATCTTTATCATGATAAGTTATCAATAAAATGTGTAGAAATAAATTATACGTGGTTTCAATTATCAATAATTGTAATAGAAAGCTGAAAAATATATTCTTTAATAGTTGATATCAGTGATAAAAATTCCATGAAGGGTTAATGATAACTTATCATGATAAAGATACAATCAAATGTCAGCGTTTCGTGTTTATAAAAAATCTATTTTTTTAACCTTATCCGATTTCGGACATTTCCCGATGTGGCTCGGGCATTGTCAATATTAATCGGTCAATGTCGACATTTCCCGGGCATTGTCGACATTGCCCGGATTCCGGACATTGGCCGTAAAATATAGATATAGATTTCAGTTTCCAAATTAAGGGACAGTTATGTCCGTGTAAATAAAACTGGAGTGTTTTTGCAATTAACTCACTTTTAGTCTACATGACAAAACTTTTCAAAATTAATTTTTCTCGTTTATTATTTTATTTAATTAGTGATTTAGTACGTTCAACACTTTACACACATCTAAGTGAATGCAAAATTATTTTTTTTCCAATTAACGAACTGTAAATGTGTCGACACGGTTGCATATTGACCCTAACTAACGCAATTTCGTTAGCCAAGTTAAAAGCCCGGATCTATAGTGACATAATAATTACCTTTTGTCACGACGCGTTCGATAAAGTTACAGCGTTCAGAGCTTTACATCCACGAACCAAATATTAATTTAAATTTATTAGACGCGTTGAAAGCACGGCTACATTTTCAATACAGTCTCAAATTGTCTTCGTAACATTCGGTCGCTTTTTGAGTTGGTAATTTTTAAAGTGAAACTTCATTACCGTAGAGAGAATTGTATTAATTGTATTAAAGTGGCATCCCGAATCAGAGTCCCAGCTAAACGCGTTTCCGCGCTACAGAAATTTTAAACAATTCGCGACTGTCACGCGCACGCGCCTACACTCGTGCGGTGACGTCATAGACAAAACAAATCGTGCGCTACGAACTCGTAAAGACACGCTCTACCCGTTGTGGACTCAACCATTGTTAACGCATTATTATTAGTTCCGTTGGTATTAGCGATTGAAATCTATCCATAGGCTATCACTGTAATAGGAAATATAAAAAAAATAAAAACTCACCATCTTACTGTAACAGAATTGCATCAGCGTCTGAAAAAAAACAACAAAAAATTAGAGAACCATATTTACAAATAGCGAAAAGATGTTTTCACATCAAAAGCGGCACTCATTTACTTCTAAGCACACGGTTTAATTACGTAATTCACCGTCATATTACGGTATAACTATCTTAGAGGCCGCTGCACACGAGGCTAGAAACACTGCTTGGACTTCTGCTGGCCGGTTGGCTGATACAAAGCTGGAAATTACGACGCTGCGGGCTCGCCTGCGAGCTCACAAGATAGATTTTAAAAAAAGAACAGGGGATATTTTCCAAGAACCAATCAGGAAGCAGCATCTTGTCACGTAGGTGACTTCAACAAACGCCCACAAACAAACACTATGTCATAGTCGTGCGTTCTGTTCAGAGACAATAAACATGGCACTTTTGTTACCGTTCTATCACTGCGCGCGCACCGAATCTATCTGCAGAGTAAGCTTGTAAAGAAGTCTCGTGTTAAGCGAGCACATAAAAGCAATTAGTGATGTGCCGGATCGTTAAAAATGCATATCCGCGGATACGGATCTGAATACGGATATTTGGTTTCAAGATCCGTGGATACGGATACGGATCTTAACTTTCTTAGAGTACGCGGCGGTAAATATTACACATCGACCTTTGGAAAGAAACTATCTGTTATGGGAAAAAGTTATTGACTTCTCTAAGAGGTAACTCTCATAACAGATTGTCTCTTTGCAAAGATCGATGTGCAATATCTCATTATAAAGATAGTTTTTTATTAGTACCTTTGAGTTATGTACTATTGGTATGGCACTCACTACGATACATTTTTGCAATATAAAGGTGCCAAATACGATTTTAAGAAATAAAAAATAATCTGAATGGAATTTAACAGTTTTTCATTATTACCTAATCACCTGTATATATAAAATTTCATCTATGAATTGAAAATTAATAAGGTAAAAGATCCGCCATAAAACTAACGGATACGGATACGGATCTTTCTTCTCCCTCGGATATCCGCGGATACGGATATCCGGCACATCACTAATAGCAATTAAGAAAACCGGCGCTAGAAAACTGGTAGTGATATCTACCACGGAACCTAGCGACAAATCCAGCCTCGTGTGCAGTGGCGTTAAGACACCAGGTTTTAAATTTTGAGCGCGCTGTCAACACATAGAATAAATTTTGTACGTACGTACGTACGAACACACTTCGTTAAGAAGACAGAACACAATTGATTGAATTGTGACATGAATATTCAGATTTAAGGAGAGCGACAATTTTACGGAAGTGTTTGTTTAAAACTTAAAACGTAATGAATTTTCAAATTTATTTTCTCATATAATCTAGTGAATGAAAACAAGAAGACCACTGATACTTTTTTACCAAAAAAATAATTGCATTATTTTTTGTGCAAGTGAACGAGGGAGGAGGTAAACGTATACCAGTGAGTAAGAGATTAAAAGTTTCACTTCTACCCTGTGGTCTTATGTCTTTCTTTCTTTTTAACCTACTTCAAAAAACGGAGGTTTTCAATTTTACCCGTAATAATTTCTTTCTTTCTTTTATTATTGTTAACCGATTTGACCGAGCGGGGTGACGTAGTGGTGAGAGCACTAGACTCGCATTCGGGAGGTATCGGGTTCAAATCCCGGCGGGAACAGATGTGGCTGAGACTAAAGATGAACAAAAAACACTTTTTAAAAATTTTTGTCACTTTTCAGTGGTATAGTATAAATTTTAGTTGTTGATTCTATAAGACGTTATCATTAGACATAGAGCTACCTTATAGTCAGAGATCCGGTATTAGAAATATCTGTTATTTGATGTTGACAAAGATTTTATATTAGATAATATATACATTGATAAATCGTACATGGGTTGCCTAGCTAAATCGCGTGCCGATGCTGTAAATTAAATAAATTCTAATTAACTTTTTTGGATCAACTTCCCCGATTTGTTAATCATAAAAACCGAGACTGAGATGAGAGAATATGATACAAGGTTTTGGACTATACAATTGATTCTATACATAAATATAGATCATCTACATAAACATACATTGTAAATAGTCGTGTTCTGTGTACTTTGAGTGTATTTGTTATGTTAACATTTTATTTGTGTCATATTCTCTCATCTTAGGCTCGATTTTTATGATTCACAAATCGAGGAAGTTGCTCCAAAAAAGTGAATTACGTGATTTAGCTAGGCAACCGACGTGCGATTTATCAATGTATAAAATCTTTGCTATCATCAAATAACAGATGAGGGTATATATTACTAATACCGGATCTCACACAATTAGTTTTTAATTGTATACGTAAAAACCAGTCTTTTAGACTGAATTCATATACCCTTTTGTAGATTTTTATAAAATAATTTCTGCAATATGTTTATTATTATTATTATTGTTTATAGTAGCTACTGTTTGCTACAATTGTTAAGAAACACCCATTGTTACAATGCTATCAACATAGAAAAATTAGTTTATTTTTTTTTCAAACAATGTCACCGTCGGGATACGAACCCCGAATCTTTCCACTCTCGCGGCGGACTGTGTTACATTACACTACAGTGACACAAACTATCAAACTATCATTCTAATATTTATAGCATTGGTAACTGATTTTTTTCACATCATGCGAGAGCCAATTATATTAGTTAACGCTAGATGTGAACCATTACAGTAGTGAGAGCTATGAGTGAATCAAAGGTGAAATTGTTTCCTTACATTAAATAAGATCCATAAGAAACAAGAAGTTTCCACTATTATTTCCTGACGATATAGAAAAGACGTCTATGACTTGGGATTATTAAGTAGCTACTATAAACAATATATTATAATTACTAACTGTAACTAAACTACTCTAAATATTATTATTATTATTAATGAGGAAAATTCTCAAAATGAGTTATTATCATATTTATTATAATTACAGTTTCCTATGTCGGATCGCACGATTACCGTTAAATTTTAATTTGACTTGAATGACTTACACGTCGTTTCACACCGTAATTAATTTGCCCGTCAGATGTTTCGTAGGTATTATCTTTTGTCGAGTATCTTTTTCCCGCCCGAAAGCTTAACAAGAACGAACAGACAAGCTTTTCTTTATCTGTCCCGTTTAGATGAGTGGGTTGGAAAGGCAGGTAGCTAACATTGGCGCTTTATACATCACCAATTACCCGTGTCAGAACATCAAAAGACCCGCAAGCTCCCTTCACGGACGATCCCAAGTAATTACAAACGTTGCTGAGCCGGCAGCGGTCGAGCCGAGCACTTTATGTACGTGATATTAGAGTTAATATGTTCGAAATCTTTGTATCAGGGACGCATAATCGCAATACTGGATGCCGCACAGAACAATCATTGTAATAAGTTATCCAAATCTTTGATTAACGTCTGATAGAACTCTTCAAATAAATAAAATTGCCGACCAATTTTTGACGTGATAACGTCTTATAAATTGATGAATCACCAATCTTATAAATTGATAAAACACCGGCTGCATGCACGAAAAAGTGTAACGTTCCTAAATCCTAACGTTCCTAACGTTCGTAACGCATAACGCGTAACGTTCCGCCTGACCCTGTGCGTGCTTTTTCCTAATTTCTCGCTCAATTTAAATCAGATTGTTTGAAACCAGTCTTAAACGAAAGAGGAGAACATTTTACATAGATTTCGTATAACAGAATTTGCCTAAACAGTTTTTTTATACAAATTTATATAGAAAAAATATAGTTTAAAAAAAACTAAAAAACACGCTTTATATCGGACTAAAAAGTAAAAAATAATTGTTTTAAAATAAGCTTAAAAAGCGTGGGGCGCTTTGTTCCACATTTTCGTACATCGAGCGCCCAACGCTTTTTAAGCTTATTTTAAAACAATTATTTTTTACTTTTTAGTCCGATATAAAGCGTGTTTTTTAGTTTTTTTTAAACTATATTTTATTTTTCACTTTTTAGTGAGGATCTATAAAAGAATTTATTAATCCTGGGGGTCCTAATAAGGATAATGGGAAACTGTTATCAAATTATTGCATTGTCATCGGTCCTTGATACGTATGCAAAGTTTCAAATTAATCAGACTTCGGTAAATTGGTGAAAATTATGCTCAAAGATTCCGTTACGGACATACATACATAGTTACAACCCAAACTAATATAAAGCGTTTAATAATAAGGATAATGGGAAACTGTTATCAAATTATTGCATTGTCATCGGTCCTTGATACGTATGCAAAGTTTCAAATTAATCAGACTTCGGGAAATTGGTGAAAATAAAGCGTTTACTACAGAGGATCTATAAAAGAATTTATTAATCCTGGGGGTCCTAATAAGGATAATGGGAAACTGTTATCAAATTATTGCATTGTCATCGGTCCTTGATACGTATGCAAAGTTTCAAATTAATCAGACTTCGGGAAATTGGTGAAAATTATGCTCAAAGATTCCGTTACGGTAGTTAGTTACATACATACATACATAGTTAGTTACAACCCAAGCTAATATAAAGCGTTTAAAAATAGCTGTATAAATGCAATGTTGTCTAATGCATGGCGCGACGCGGTCGGTCGTCTTTGTTTGCCGTACATGGAAATTAGAAGATAACGTATGTCTTGTCTTAACATGAAAACGGCTGCATTTCTAATGTTTAATTCAATTTTTTGACATTAGTATTTTGTGAAATGCAACGCCTTCTAAGTTAAGTATTGGAATAACTAATTATTATTAGAACATAATACTTTGACAGTTGCAAACGTCACTTTTGACATTTCTTATCATTCCGACACCAAGGATAAGCGGATTGAAACCAAATTTTGGGAGGATGTTTGATATGCAAATATGAAGTGGCCTATTGTTTTTGGGGAACATCGGCGCATGCGTAAAAGAATATATCTCTTATAATGATGTTTTATATAATAATAATATAGTTTTTAAAACGGTTTTTACTCTATCTATTTTTACTAGAAATTTTTGAAAATTTTTTGGGGAAAATCGGCGCATGCGCAAAAGAGATACATGCCATAGTTGTTTTTTATATAATAATAGTATACTTTTTATAGTGTTTTATTATTCTACTTAATAAAATTTACCTAAATTTGAAGCGAAAGATGCAATATCATAGATTCGAATTATTATAATTATTATATAAATTTAGGTTATGTATTACGGAATACGTTATCACGTAAAACTATCGTCCGTAAACCGACTTTACAGACAACCAATTTTTTTTTTTTAGTTCAAAACTTTAATTGCGTTTTTCTCATCCGTGTAGAATTAGATAGTCATTTAAAAACTACTGCACCGATTCTTTCCAAATTTTTTTACATATTTTCTACATATAAAATACCAAACCCCAACTTTTTTTTGTTACATTAAGGGGGTTTTGCAGCTACAGAATGGCGGTTTTTTTCGTAATAAATTGCAATTTTGACGTCAAACAGCTACCAAGAAAAAATTAAAAATTAAAAAAATCGTTGAGGTCTAGAAAAACATCGGTTTTAAGTAAGTTGTTTTGATTTTTTTATCGCCTAAAAAAAATTGTAAAAAAGTGTTTTTTTCACCCGTTAATAAAAGAGATTATTCTTGTTTAAAATATGAACTCGGGTGCTGCCAGACAAAACACATATACCTACAAAATAGATACCAACTATGAAACAGGCTCTGTAAATTCACGAAATGCTTGTTGTTTATCATTATGTGTTGAAATGTGTCAGAATTAAAATATTTGAATGTCCACGTTTATGGCAATAAATATGAGCGTTATCCCAAAGGTAATAAAACAAGGACACAAAGCAATAGCACGCCGAAATATGTCAATTCAATATCCAATTGGAAAGTGTACTCACCGAGCCTTTATTGACGCGGAGTGGATTTTTCAAATAAAAAAAAAAATTGGCCAAGCGCGTGTTGGGCACACACATAAAACATGGTTTATTTATCTCTATTTGTCTCTATATAGACCAAAAAGGCAAAAATCGACCTTTTTTCAATAAGATCATAGCTTATTCTAATACTAGCGGTTCCGCCCGGTTTCACCCGGGTGCAAAAGAACGAATGGGGGGGGAGGTACACACATTCATCCTAATTTACCGAGATGAATGTTGTGTCCAAATTTCATGATGATCGGAGTTACCGTTCAAAAGTTTTTGTCGGACGGACAAATTTTGAGATACATCTTGCAACATTTTTCATTGATGTTCCGCTCCAATTGATCGTGGCGTGATATTATAATATAGCCTATAGCCTTCCTCGATAAATGAGCTACCCAACAAAAAAATTTTTTTCAATTCGAACCAGTAGGTCCTGAGATTAGCGCGTTCAACCAAACAAACGAACAAATTCTTCAGCTTTATATATTAGTATAGATATATCCAGTGTCACTCGTAAGATTATGACGAATCTATCGTATAAACACAAACATTGAAGATGGGACCAAAACGTTCTGTGCATACCAGGATACCCAAAAATTTCATGAACACAATCAGCGCGCTCTAATACGAAGGCACTGAAACAAAAATTGGAGACGGATCGCCAATTTCTGAGTTCGTGCATCCGGGTTAAAGTGACGCGTCTAAATACAGCCTCATAGATATGGATATATTATGTGACCCTGGTATCCTACAATTCTATCATCGTATATACAGTAGTTGCTTTCCTTTAGTTATAAATCTTAGCAAATCTCATTTTATCTCGACTTACTTCAAACAATATTATGATCACGTTCTTTGTAAAATAAGAACTGCTTTTTTGCTCAAACTGTACACCTTTCGCAAAATAAAGTCTCTAAAGCGCGGGTCACACTGGGCTGCTTGTCAGCCGCTGCTGATCAGCGGCGGACAGTAGCACCAGCAAGCAGCGGCGGGCAGCCCGGCCACACTACGGCTGCTACTCGCTAGTCTACCGCGAGTAGTGGCTGCCAATCCGGTCACTATTGCTCTCCAGTTTGCTACAGCAGTATTATTGCCATTTTGTAGTCGCTTTCAGCAAACATGTCATCTGTGGGTCCACGTAAACCAGTGATTCCCAAAGTGGTCTATATCGACCCCCAGGAGTCGACGACAACTTGCAAGGGGTCCATGTCAGCGGGAAAAAAAATTGGGGGTCCATGAAATGAAAATGGGGGTCAACGATAGTGAATCTCCTAACAAAAAAAGAAACAAACTGGACATCGTTAACCGAAGAGATTTAAGATTAAATCTAACTAAATTGATGCCAAATGCTGAAAATTTATTATTAAAGCATCAGGTTCATCCCTCACACTAAAAGCATTTATTTTTTGCTTAGTTATTTTATGTAACAGAAAGTAAATTTTAATTTGATTCGTTTAATTTGAATCTAATTAATAAATGTATAAATCTAAACATTTCACTACCGTTATAAATTTAAATCGTTCAAAGTGAGTAGCACTATACCGGTTGTCAAAAATACATTTGAAATTAAATTTGCAAAAAATTAATATCAGATAAGCAGGGGGTCTACCCAAAACTGAAAAAACATGGCAAGTGGTCTACGAGACAAAAAAGTTTGGGAACCTCTGACGTAAACAATTAGTTAAGCAGTTGTTAAGAGTAGGTGTGAAACGATTGTGAATGTGTTTTCCTTTTATCTATTGATGCGAAGTAGGATTACAAAGCATGGTCCGGTATATTTTGAAATATAAAAGGTAAGGACCTAGCAACAATGAGCCACTGATCTTTTCCCCTATTGTGTGGCTTTATTGTTGAGTTGAGACGATAATGAATTGTATATATTAAACTGCTGGACGTTTGACCAACAATGCGAAGCATTTATACAAATATTTGTGAGATTTATGCACGAGATAACATCGTGAATATCAAGGGAAATTACATTTTCAGATGTGAATGTTTTGTGAACACAAGATTGTTGACTGAAATAAAAATAACGTATGTACAAACGTCTTTGCCGTCTTTTTGTTTACGATTATGTAATGTTTAAATGGTAATTTGTTTTACTATATACAGGATGAGTCAGACCACCCGTATCAGTCGTTTTTTTCGAAAACGGTTAGTCGTAGAAAGTTGTCTCAAAAATCTGTATTATAAAAGCCCTAATGAAGAATCGAATGGTGATATTTTCCCCCCCGGAAAGGTCGGCTTCCCTGTTAGTTTGCTCCGGAATGTTCAGAACTCCGGAATGTTAAATGGCACGATAGGTCGAAAGTGGTATTGTTGAAAAGATCTTTAAAAAATAAGCAAGTTTTGTAGGACATTTTTTTTTGTTACTGCCACCCCTGTTAAGTAATATTCGTTTGAAATTATTAAATTAACATGTAAGAATAGCAAACTTAATTTTAAAAGTTGGAATTTAAAATCTAGTTACCTAATTAAACAATGTCACAAATGTTCAAACTGTCTTCAATTTACTTCTAAACACTGCAGAGATCTTCTAGATATGTTATGAGTACCTGGAAGTATTTTCCGACAAAAAAAAACAATTGCAATTATTGAAAACTTATTGTGACATTGTTTAATTAGGTAACTAGATTTTAAATGCCGACTTTTTTGTTATTCTGAGATGTTAATTTAATAATTTCAACGAATATTATTTAACAGGGGTGGCAGTAACAAAAAAAAATGTCCTACAAAACTTGCTTATTTTTGACGTGATAACGTCTTATAAATTGATGAATCACCAATATTATAAATTGATAAAACACCGGCTGCATGTACGAAAAAGTGTAACGTAACGTTCCTAACGTTCCTAACGTTCGTAACGCGTAACGTTCCGCCTGACCCTGTGCGTGCTTTTTGCTAATTTCTCGCTCAATTTAAATCAGATCGGTTTGAAACCAGTCTTAAACGAAAGAGGAGAACATTTTACATAGATTTCGTATAACAGAATTTGCCTAAACAGTTTTTTTATACAAATTTATATAGAAAAATATTTTATACAAATTTATATAGAAAAATAGCTGTATAAATGCATTGTTGTCTATTGCATGGCGCGCGCGCGACGCGGTCGGTCGTCTTTGTTTGCCGTACATGGAAATTAGAAAATAACGTATGTCTTGTCTTAACATGAAAACGGCTGCATTTCTAATGTTTATTTTTTGACATTAATATTTTGTGAAAGCAAAGCCTTCTAAGTTAACTATTGGAATAACTAATTATTATTAGAACATAATACTTTGTAAGTTGCAAACGTCACTTTTGACATTTTTTATCATTCCGACACCAAGGATAAGCGGATTGAAACCAAATTTTGGGAGGTTTAGGTTATGTATTACGGAATACGTTATCACGTAAAACTATCGTCCGTAAACCGACTTTACAGACAACCAATTTTTTAAAGATCTTTTCAACAATACCACTTTCGACCTATCGTGCCATTTAACATTCCGGAGCAAACTAACAGGGAAGCCGACCTTTCCGGGGGGAAAAAATATCACCATTCGATTCTTCATTAGGGCTTTTATAATACAGATTTTTGACACAACTCTCTACGACTAACCGTTTTCGAAAAAAACGACTGATACGGGTGGTCTGACTCACCCTGTATATGTGCGTATAATCAATAATATTTCTTTATATTTTTTTGTAATACTTGCATTGAAAATGCATCATTACATACTTGTTTTTAACCGATTTAAAAAAAAAGGTTATACCTACGACGCATTTTTTTAATCTAAATATATAAAAGGAAACCGTGAGTGACTGACTGACTGATTGACTGATCTATCAACGCACAGCTCAAACCACTGAGCAGATTGGGCTGAAATTTGGCACACAGATAGTTATTATGACGTAGGTATCAGCTAAGAACAGATTTTTGAAAATTCAACCCCCAAAAGAGTGTAACAGGGGTTCAAAATTTGCATGGAGAAATCATATAAGATAGATGTATCCATTCAAAAATGCGAAGGATTACTTCTGTCAACAAATAAATAAACACGTGCTTCATGCTTTTTCAAAAACAACCACTTTCAGAAGGTGAAAAGGGATAAATAGTCTAAAAGCTTGAGTTGAAAACTTTATTACAATTAATTGGGTTTTGGTAAAGAAAGTTTTTTTTTTAATTCCAAGTATTCACTGTCTTATCATTTGCGAGTTGGATGGAAATCTGCACCCGAGTCGCAATCGCCAATTTTCGGCCCTTGTAACACAATGTACAGTTGAAATAAAAAGGATCATTGAACATTCGCTCGGAAGTCCTGTCCGTCCCTGCTTGAAATTACACGATATAGTTGTTATTGCGTGGACTAAATAAGACAAAACAAGACAAGCTAATCGTGTAATATCGGTTTCAATCGTATTATACGAAGGTGAAGTAACAATTTCCCGTCGGTTAAACAATACGATGCAGTTAGCGTGGGTGTTGAATAGAATGAAAAGCAAACACGGCATGTGGTTGTGAACATGTGATATCTTCTCAATCCAATACCAACATTCTGTTTGATAGATAGCACTTAAGCGAGAAGGAGAGAGAGAGAGAGAGAGAGAGAGAGAGAGAGAGAGAGAGAAGCGCGCAACGCTTCCCTGTGGAATGATAGCTGTAACGCTTGGCTAGAATAGTATATTGGTATAATGGTCCCTTGTTTTTCCTGAGATTAGCCATGAGAGGCAGCACTTGCGGTAGGGACTAACATTATTTTTTTCTTATATTTAACAACGGGATCCACTTCGATAACTCGATTTGCCCAAACTTTGACTTTTTCTTTTTTAAGTCATAGAAAACGCTAAATTTTGACGTTCCAAAAAAAAAACTTTGCGAATTATTCACAAACCTCAAAAATACGTAAAATCTTTTCTTCTTTCACTGTCATTTTTTTTAATCTAACCAACCAGACATCACAATATATATACGTCATAGCAAGTGTTGTATTCTGTAGAATTACTGTATTACTATCTGACTTTGTATATATGTTACGGTTAATACAAGAAAGTAGTTTATTTGCGAATTAACCGGCTAATACCCGAATTAACCAACGTCAAGGATTGGTTAATTCGGGTAATTAGCCGATTAATTCGCGAATTAACTACTTTCTTGTATTAACCGTAACATATCACGACTCCGTAATTGATACGACCTTGTAATTGTTTTTTAAAGAACTCCCCCCTGACGCCTTCCCCTTTTCAATACGCAAAAAAATTGATTTATAAAAAAAAATCCGCACCTAAAACGATTAATAACACTTTTATATGTTATATAAAATAAAAATACCGTATTTCCAATGGATATTTTGCACATCGAGTTATCGTAGTCTAACCTTAACAACGTGTTATTTCAGTGATTCAAATTTATTATTTTAAATTCTTTTAAAAACACTAAAAAAGAAAAAACTAGTGACAAAGTCAACAAGACGTTGTAGTTTAGCTAAAGTTGCAAGGACCCTGGACTCGTTAAAATAAATAAATATCGCATTCACTTACTATTTATGCAGACATCACTTGAAGTCCAAAGAATTAACCACTCCACCGATTTGATTTCAAAAACACAGATCACTCTCATACATCGCGTGTATATAAAAAGTTATTACAAATCTCGCCACAATTTATGTCGCAAAATATAGCGCCAATTCCGTCACAAAGTCACAAGTAAACTGAATGTCAAATACAATAATAAATAATTTTAAAAAGAGTTGAATATTGTTATTGGCAAAGTGCAAACGCAAGAGCAAAGCAATGTTATATAAACTCGTTGGTTCTGTAATAGCTCTTATGTGCATAGTTGGCAGATTTTACGTTTTTTAAATGAAAAGATTCAGGAAACAGAGCTCTATACACTAGTAATACCTCCAAATTAATTTTACAGTAACCAACAAGGGGAAGTAACTCTCATGTGAAAAGTTGTATCAAATAATTCCTCCCATGTGCCAATAAATCCGAAATTTACGTTAAATATTTTTTAAGAAAATACTTCGTCTTAATTAAACATATTGTATAGTGAAGATAAGTATGAATTAGTAATATACCTCTGAAATTGCTAGTTCTTACAATCCATTGCTGAAATAACCACTTTTTGGCCTTTCTTGCAAATTTTACTTTTTGCAAATAACAGGTATTACAGAACCAACGACGAAATATTATATTCCAGTAACGAGGCCAGTCATTAATTAAAAATTTTGTCCGGATATTAAAAGGTTTTGTTTCGTTATGCTTAAGAGGTAGTTCTATTCATTCTAAAATCTGTTTTTGAATTATCTACTCTAACAGAACAAGTAATCTCGGAAAGGCACAATACAAATCGTACATGGTTAGGGAAGCATTTCATAAAAAACTTTGGGAAATTACTGCTATGGACTATGTTTTATTCAATTATTAATTAAATTACTTTAAGTTCGTCAAAACTGAACACTAGACTCTTGTACGCGAGTCGTATCGGACGACCGGTTGATGCATTCGGGTCGATGTTTGTGAATTATGATGATCTATAAATCAGTTAGTAAATGGCAAAAATCATGATTTTTGAACACTAGTATCTTAGACACTGTCCCACCTAGACGTATGATATTTAGAATACTGCTTCTTGAAACCTTAACCCCCCTGAAAAAAATGTTCTGTGACGTTATTAACCTTGGAAATAGGGGAGATCGAAAAGGCTCGACGCACTTCGAGCACTATGCTTCTTTTTATTCTCAACTCCTCAAATTATTCTTTTTACTGTAATGAAAGAAAGCAATAATAACAGAAATTTATTAGTACAGGTAAAGAAAATCTTCTTTGTGTGAAATAAAGAAAATTCTCCTTGCCCTAACAAAATAAAATATCTAGAGGACTAGAGCAGCACATATTATTATACGCTATTCTAAGTACGTTATATTTTTACTTTGAAGATTGCGCGGTGTTTTAAATTCTCTTTCTTTTTTCGCACGAATAATTTTTGCACCGTTTACAAAATCGCGTTAAAACTTTGTTTTCAAGCAAACTTTCTTTCCTATTAACGCTTTTTAACTAGGAAAATTGAATTAGTCTTTGCTTTGTAAAATAACATTTGTGGAAATAAAATCATAACTTGGTGCATGGCCATGACGATATTATTACCGTTCACAGAGAGGTTGAAACATAGCTAATTTTATAAACACCCTGAGGCGAACATTCTGCGTTGTCAATGTTAAAGTTAACAGCACTTTTAAATTTCTCACTTTAACTTAGGTGATGTGAAATGATCCCGCACAAACCTTATGGGATTTGGTTCTCGGTTAAATTGATCAAAAATGGTTTTATTTTAAAGTTTAAAGGTCACTAAGAAAAAGTGTTCATGGGCGCATAGCCTAAAAACCAATAGAATTTTAGCTAAATATATGTTTAGCGAGATTTTAGATATAGGGATACCCATTGAATTCGCAATCTTAAAAAATCTTAAGCTCTAAAAATTAGTGTTGGGCATAATCGATATATTTCAATAATCGAAAGAATCGAAATAATCGCTTTTTATAATCGAATGATCATTCGAATTATCGATTATGAATGATTCGAATGATCATTCGAATTATCGATTATGGATGATTCGAATTATCGATTATGAATGATTCGAATGATCATTCGAATTATCTATTATGAATGATTCAAATGATCATTCGAATTATCAATTATGAATGATGCGTTTTATTTACTTTTACATTATAAGCGAATGATCATTCAAAATATCGATTATGAATTATGTTCAAACTTTGCAATTTCGATTTGTTAATATTACTTAACACAATATTAATAATGGAATCCCTGGTATGATCGAATAGAAATAGAAATATATTTGTTATGTCCTAGATGGATACATCGTCAATTTATATAATGAGTTAAACATTAAAATTTAAAAAATCCTTAATGTCATAAAAACAATTTTTTAGGAATTTGATTTAACGCAGAAACCGAATGATATATCGATATATCACATTAATATCGACAGTGGACATAGCAATAGTACTGTGTCGGGATTTAATATACATTTCATATTTCATAATCGATTCAAGCGAATGATATCTCGGTTGCCATAATCGAATGATCGATTATTCGGCCATAATCGAAATATTTCGATTATATCATTCATAATCGCCCAACACTACTAAAAATATGTTTTCGAGTGCGCTGAATCCGAATATGACATTATTTTTTTAATACAGGGTGACACCTTCCAACAGTTTCTAGTTTTCGAATATTTTTCTATTTCTAAAAAAAACACAAAAGTTGAACATGATAAATGTTTGTGAAATCAATGGATATTCCTATATCTAAAATCTCGCTAAAGATATATGTAGCTAAAAATCTATTGGTTTTTAGGCTATGCACCGATGGATATTTGTCCTTAGTGACCTTTAAACTATAAAACAAAACCATTTTCAATCAATTTAACTAAGAACCAAATCCCATAAGATTGTGCGGTGTCATTTACATTAACCATACCGAATAGCACCATCGTAAGTTTGAACTCGAAACTCGGTATATCTGTATTTGTAATCACGTGGAGAAGCGACGAAACATCTGACATGAGCTAAGTGACGTAGTGAAGTATGTTACGTCGTTACTTATTTTGACGTCGGTGAAGATATAATATGAATATGTCGCTCCTGCATGTTTCATGTCAATGAATCAAAATGCTTTTGATGTGCTTGTGCTTTCAACTACAGACTGTTATAAAAACGTTAGCAAAATTCTAAGAGCGAGGAGACCAATTCCCAAAAAAAACATTTAGGAAAACATCCAATCAAAAATTTAATTTCATTTGTTGCGCACGCCACTGCTTTCTGTCGAATGCTCTAGGAGACAACAATGAACGCAGGTATAAAGGTTTTGTGGCGGCCGGAAGCTACATCCCAACCTTGTAACAACAATAAATGCAGGTATAGAAGGGACCAGAAGATTCTAGAAAACGCTGGAAAGCGTACCCAGCACACGTATAAATACGACCAGGCAAGCTCGGTGAGTCAGTCAGATTTCGTGTGTGAGTGAGTTCATACAGCAAAAGTATAAGGGGCTACAAATAGCTGTGACATAAATTGTTCAGTCGGTGCAATATACCGAGGTAACTGTAGAGATAGCAGATAAATGAAATGTGTAAATACTAGTGCGGAGTGCGGGTATTTTATAAAATCACACTTGACTACAGCGTGCTCATGGAGTATAGAGTTTGTAAACATTTTTATCATAACTATGGCTTATTTTTGACAAATATCTAATAGAATTGACATATTCAATTACTGTTCAGATGAGACGCTTTAGATTTACCGTTTAGAGACATATCAGAAGCCGAGCATAGGTTTATTGCTAAATGTGTGAAGTCATAGAAAATCGAATGGATTACGTAATTGGCCAAATCACCTTGTATATTTATGTAACACATCATTAGTGGTTCTCTTTTATAAATCGTAGCGGATGACAGGATGTAATATTGAATGCGCTTCAGGATTATGGCAACGTATATTTAAATTTTAATATTCGAGTTATAAGTTGATTAAAAATAATTCAAAGGAAACTTGGGGTAATCTTAAGTCGCACTAAAATAGATGACTACGTTGAAACCTCCCTTTAGGTCTCTATATTTCAAGCAGAGAGACGGAGAGAGACAAAATATTTCAAATATCTCTCATTAGAGATATTGAAGCACAAGTTGCCAGGGCCGGATTTACCCTAAGTGCCGCCCTGGGACACCGTAAAAATCCTACATACAATGGGGTAAAGGTTCGGAGTACAATTTTCAAATTAATAATATGATTCGTTTATAGTCAAAAATCTTTTCATTACAAACGGGATAATTACACAAGAAAACATTCTTTTTCGTATTAATTGACAAACAAAACGATTTCGAAATATTTTCAGAGGCAAATGCGTGTGACTGAAAAAAAATGTACATTTTAAGAGTGTTTTCAACACGGTCCCACTTTTTGAAGAATTTTCTGTAACGCGAAACATTTTTTCATACGTTTTAAACTTTGCCGCCCTGGTCACTAGCCCCTACTACTCTTATAGTAAATTCAGTGCTGATTTTACGTTTTTGATTCCAAGCAAAATCGACGTCACTAATCAGTAAACAGTTTCGTCACCGTTTCAAAATTGTCCATTCATAGTATGTTGAAACAGAGCTGTTATAAGTCGAGAGTTAATCAGCCGTTTTATTATGTTCTGGACGACTGTATAAGGTTTCAGCATATTACGCTGTGGGTTGTAGAACAACCCATTTCTAGTTCGTAGCATATTCACATGTATCTGAAGAACGGGAAATAAAAAAAAGTCTAAAGTGCATTTTTATCGGAAACACATATACGTGATAAACATTTTTTAACCTCCGACTGACAAAAAATTATAGACGATCGACATCAAAGGTCAGAAGTATATACAATATAAGTATATTTTCCGGTGGCATCTTAGACCGACTTTGATGCAGTCTTCTTTGACGACAGAATTTTTTTACGAGAAGGTTACTGCCTACGAAAAAAGCTGATGAAATACAAAAAAAGTATTCAAAATGTAATACAATAACATAACTTCAATATGTAACCGAGCGGGGTGGCGTAGTGGTGAGAGCACTGGGATTCGGGAGGTACCGGGTTTGAATCCCGGCAAGGGCAGATGTGGCTGGGACTTTTTCTTGCTGTCTCTCGCCGAGAAACGGTGTACTGTACCGGCCGTCTTGTTGAAGTTTTCTATGGTTTCCTTTAATAATTCCAGATAAATATCAAAATGGTACCTTATTCAAGACCATGGCCGGATTACCTGTCAAACTCTTATGCTCAAAATTTACCTACCTTATCCAAGAATTCCTTCATTCGCACATTGCTATTAAGTGGAAGTTTAAAAATGTAGAAAATAACGTGTGATATATGGAAAATAATAATGGTGTGAATGTCGTCTGTTATGACAAGAAGTAGAGAAACGGACGTTAATCACATTATTAACATCCATAACTCCATTAAAAAAGTAATAAAATTAAAACTATTTTAAAAATATAAAAAACAAAAATCTGTCATGCAATATTGCGCCCCGTGGTTCGAGTTAAGCATCGCAGTCTTTGCCTGAAATATGAGGGTACGAGCCCACTAATACAAGACAGATTAAAAAAGTTCAACCTTAAAAATAAATTGGCACCAGATCCAAGTACGCCTAGTTCTTGATGGAATTAAAAAAAATTGGTTGTCTGTAAAGTCGGTTTACGGACGATAGTTTTACGTGATAACGTATTCCGTAATACATAACCTAAATTTATATAATAATTATAATAATTCGAATCTATGATATTGCATCTTTCGCTTCAAATTTAGGTTAATTTTATTTATTTAAATTATTCACCATATAATATAATTGTTTTTTGTAACTTTCTTTCTTTCGTATTTATTTTAAGTCTCAAAGATTAGCTGTCATAATATTTATAAAACAATTGTTTCACTGTTTATATAAAATTCCAAAACCTACTTACAATATTTAAGTATTTTCATACGTCAAAAAATTGATTTTTATAATGATAAAATTTGTAAGAAAACGATTTTTTCGAGAGATGAGACCTAGCTAAAACGATTTTTTGCCCCCCAAAATCCCTTTTCAGTAAATTTCATCCAAATCGTTAGGGCCGTTTTCGAGAAAAGCACGCACAGGGTCAGGCGGAACGTTACGAACGTTAGGAACGTTACACTTTTTCGTACATGCAGCCGGTGTTTTATCAATTTATAAGACGTTATCACGTCAAAAGTGCATAAACAGTGCGAGTGTAATTTGAAGAAAAACAAACCTAGAACGGCATTAATATGTTTAAAGTCAACACAAAGTAGCAGAACAGCTGTACTAACGTTGAGACGCAATCGTCCCTTTCAGGTTTTCACATTCAGTGTTCAGACGGAAGGACGAAAGGTCGTTTCCATGTAATGCTTTCAACGCTTGATGTAGAGCGAATGTCGGACAAAATGAAAATTCTCACACTGTGACCGAAATTACAGAAATCAATTGTATCCAGAGCTGAAATGGTTGGGAAGGACTATAAAGACTTTTTGTGTTATATCCTAAATATATAACTGGATGAAAAAGCGAGTTGACAAGAGCTGATGTCATTCAATTAATTAAAAAGTCGCACTTATTATCTTTGTGATCAATTATAAAATTTGAAACGCAAAGAACCATTCGTTTTGCGTTTGATGTCCCATCTATTAGAGAAATTGAAATACTAAATATTCGTGCTGTGCTGTGTAGGAAAATACATGTCGAACTTTTACCATTCTAACTTCACAAGTACAGAATGGTACTAATTTAAAATTCATTTTTCAAAATCATACAATAGTTTTTCGTTTTGTGGCTTTCAGAATCCAAAAAAACATATTTTTGGCAAAAGTCTGTGCGTTCGTTTGTCTATTAGTCTGTTTGAGCACGATTCAGGTCAAACGGCTGAGCGAATCGAAACGAATTTTTGATAAGATCTTTTTTGGGGAAAGTCGACGCATGCGCAAAAGAGATACGCACTATAACGTTGCTTTTCTGTTATAACAATGTATTTTTCACATCGGATTTTTATTCTATTTATTTTTCCACGAACGTTTTGTAATTTTTTTCTAAACTCTATAGTTCCAGAAATATTTTAAAACTAAAAAAATCAGCTGTTCTAAAGATTTGTCATGAAGAAACTAGTTAGGTAACCGAAAAGCATGATTTGATTAATTTTTACACGTGAAACCATATTATGTAACCACGCAAACGAATAGCAAATATAATATTTATTTTTTTTTATTATAATATGTCAAAATGTCAATATTGTTGAAATTGGAAAGGTCTTGTCTCCCTATATTAGTGAAAATGACAGTTTCACAAAAAAGTAAATATTATTATTTTTTTAGACTAATGTAAGAAATCATGTTTTTAATTTTTTAATTGTATTTTTTCTAGAAACAAAGGAAAAAAATTCTTTTCTGTATTTTTAAATTATAGGTAAAATATTATTACTAATTATGTTTCAGATTATTTTCTTAATTATATCAAATAAATAAAAATATCAATAAAAGTTTCCTTGTTTCTGATTTTGGTTAAAAATTAACTAGAAAAAAAACATGCCGCGTCAGCATGTTATTATCATTTTATATACAGCTCTCTTCTGTTTTTCAAATAGAGATTTTTTATACATGTGTATGGTATGTATGCATTTCTTATGCCATGAACTGTGAATGTTTATTCGCAAGAGAATTTCCATAATTTAAATTTTATAGTCTTATAAAAAATAAAAATAAACAATTTGTATGCATAATAAAGACGTTAATATATTACTTAACTTTTTTTTGATCATGTTTAAATGATAAGCCGGGGAAGGAAGTTATGTAATGGATTCGTTTTCTCATGTTTAATTTTAAATTAATTTTACTAGGAATATAAACTTCCACAGGCTGTTTCATAAAACAGAGATTGTCTATTTTAACAAGTACTAGCGGCCCGCTCCGGCTTGGTAATGCGCGTCTTGATATAAAATTACGGGGTCATGTCGATGCGATGGCATTTTTTTGCGCAGTGAAAAGGAAAAGGCGTTTGGGTGTACCTAGTTCTTTAAAAAACAATTACGGAGTCGTATCGATGCGATGACTTTTTTGCGCAGTGAAAAGGGGAAGGCATTTAGGGGGAGTTTTTTAAAAAGCAAAAACGGGGTCGTGTCGATGCGATGGAGTTTTTTTGCGCAGTACAAAGAGGAGGGCGCTTGGGAGGAGTTCTTTCAAAAGAAATTACGGGGTCGTGTATACAAAGTGAGATAGTAACATAGTAATTCTACACCAGTTTTGCTGACAGGATATTTTGTCGCGGATATTTTTTCGGAGGATATTTTGTCAGTTAGGATATTTTGTTGGGAGATGTTTTGTCGGGGGATGAAAACGTGCGGAATCGTCCGGCTTCGCTCGAATTTGTAGATTGCTACCGTTTTTTCTTCTACTTACGTTGCAAAATTGATGTCCACGAAAATCATATAGCCTGTGTCCATCCTGAAGGTTCATTCTAAATATTGGTGAAAAAATCTGATAGAATTTGCTCAAAACTATTACTTCAAAAAACCTGTTAAAGTACCATGTATCGACATCTGATAGAATTTGCTCGAAGATATTAGTTCAGAAGCAAATCTGGTAGAATTTGCTCAAAGCTGTTAGTTCAGACGCCGGGCTGCAAAATGAAAAACATTTTGCAGAGTTATAATGTAGCAAGTTTTGTTTAATTAACTCTCTCTCTCTTTTTTGTAATATTGTCAAAATTAGTTTTCTTTATTTACGCTGGAAAAATGAATGTTGTTATTATTTTGGAAAAATTTAATTGATTAATTTCTTCGCTAGAGAAAACATCATTTTACGAATTATTTATAATTCAATTACAGCGTTTTATTTTTTTTTAAGTAAGAGCTTAGTAGTGTTTACAATATCTATCGCACCCGGGTGGCGCTGGGCCAACCGCTAGTAATTTATAGACAGTGAACGGCGAGTGATTGCAAAGCAAAAAACTAACAGACGGCCCAGCCTATATTTTCTCTCGGTTATTGCGAGACGAGTGGAACAGTAGGTAAATATGCTTGTGAAATGTGTAAATGGAACTACAAAGAAGCTGCAATCTACTGACCACTTCGTATAATGAAAATGTAAATTATACAGCAGATTCAGCAACTGTAACGACCCTTTCATGTTGCCAATTTCTCTCTTTTCATGCTCGGCACTCTGGATGTGTGCATACAACAGTGCACTAAAACTAAACATATTTATATTAGCCTCTTTATTTATTTACTCCTAAATTAGTTGACTCAACTCCTGATGTATTACAGTGAAGCTTGCCAGAAAGAGAAATCGTTAGTAGTTGAAAATTTCGTTAACCGAAAAGGACAAAAAATTTGCTTTGTATATTAGTTTGAACTCCGTAACATGTAATAATAATAATATTTATCCAAGTGTGTAGGCTTTCACGGCCGGTGTCGATCCAAATATTCTTGGTTTCCTGGCTTGTATGCCGTGGTCCATTGGTATTACTACCTGACGTTTCGTCTACAACTGCGATAGACATTATCAAAGGCGATGCGGTAGCGGGCGAAGTGTGACAAACAATTCATCAAAATCGGTCAAGCCGTTTAGGAGGAAAATAATTACAAACACAAGAAACACCGGAATTTTTTATATAAAGATGTCAAACTTTGTTTCCTGAAATCGTCACGTCACGTAACGTGACGCTCGTTTTTTTTCAGTTGACTGCCCATCCGTAGCTTGTGTCCGCTGTCTGGGTTTGCAGCCTACGTTCAGAAGTATAGCTTCAATAAGTAGGAATTAAAATGTTACAGTTCAATTAATTTCTTCGTGAAATATTGAATTACCCAAGGAAAATATTTTTTTTAAATTTCAAAATATTATTTTATCGCTCTCGGCATTTTGTTATTTATTGAAAGAAGTTTTTCCTGAGCGTAAAGTTATAAATTGTTTGTTGAAAAACTCCCTACAGGTAAATATTCTTATTGGAAACTTTTTTATTCACTAATATTGGAAAATATGGAGGTATTGGTACAGTAAAGTTCCAATAAAGCTAATGCGAACAAGAAGAAAAAACGACTATTAGAACAATGTCAATAAAAATTTATTTATTAATAAATTTATTATGTCGAATCGATTTCATTTAAACCTTATGGGATTTGGTTCTCGATTAAATTGATCGAAAATGATTTTATTTTATAGTTTAAAGGTCACTAATCAAAAGTGTCTATAGGCGCGTAGCCTAAACACCAATAGATTTTTAACTACAGATATGTTTAGCGAGATTTTAGATATAGGGATATCCATTGAATTCACAATTATTTTTAAAAATCCTATGTTTTCGAATGCGCTGAATCCGAATATGACATTATTATTTTATACAGACTGACACCTTCCAGCATTGCATAGTTTTTGACTATTTATCTATTTCTAACAAAAAAAGCACAAAATTTGAACATGGAACATGTTTGTGAATTCAATGGGATATACCTATATCTAAAATCTCGCTAATCATAACTATATCTAAAAATCTATGCGCCCTTGGACGCTTTTTCTTAGTGACCTTTAAACCATAAAATAAAACCATTTTCGATCAATTTAAGCGAGAACCAAATCCCATAAAGTTTGGGCGGGGTCTTTTATTATGTCGATAAAAAAGAGAACCAATCAAGAGTTCGGAAAGCAGGCAAATCCACTCTTGTGTTCTCCTTTTTCTCTTTTAGATAGTATTGATATGGACTCATTACATAAAAAAATGCATACAAAAAGTCTACGTTGATCGGAGGTGAGCTCATTTCATCAAAGAGAGTTGCTAAAAATCGGTTTTTCAAAAAAATGGCATCTACAAAATAATTATTCTAAAAATGACTATTTTTCCCCGAGATTTAAGCATAGAAAAAGAAAAGATAAAAAGCGAAATTATTTTTGACGGGATAACGTCTTATAAATTGATGAAACACCGGCTGCACGCACGAAAAAGTGTCACGTTCCGCCTGAGCCTGAGCGTGCAAGCGAGAGCGCGGTATAAGCGATAGAGAGGCACGATCGGCCCAAACGTCGGCTTGTACGCATTTCTCTCTCTTCTCGCGTGACGTCAGAGAGCTCATCAATGTTTCTTTATGACGTTATCACGTAAAACCATTGTCCGTAAACCGACTTTACAGACAACCAATTTTTTTTTTAAAAGAGAAGTTTACGTGGCTTGTTCAGGTTATACACAATCACACTGTAAATATATTGCCTGCAGAAGTCAATACCATGTTTGTGGATACATAACATTACGTAACATGTCAAAAACAGGTTACAAGATTTTTGACAATCTCAAAATTTATTCTTTTAGCAATAAACATAATATTTCCTCGAAATACTGTTGGTATAGGGCAGTAATGGCGAACCTTTTTGAGAAGTGGGTCAAATTTTATTAATTACTAGCGGACCCGGCGAACTTCGTACCGCCTAACAGTATAATATATATATATAATTGGAACATCTATCTATCTATTTTATTTATTTTAAAATATACATGGACGTATATGTGTGTATGTCGAGCACTCCGGCTGCGCCGTCGTGCCCGGTGCAAAAGAACGAATGGGGAAGGAAGACAAAAAATTTAGGGGTGGACTACCCCTAACATTTAGGGGGATGAAAAATAGATGTTGGCGAAGTGACACCTGTAGACATCTGGCGGGGATAACTAATTAAATGACGATTTATCAGTTTTCGACCGGACAGGAAAAATGATTAAATTACTAAAATGGCTATTAAAAAATAAGGGTTGATCGTAGAAGGGTGAAAATTGAGGATTGTATGTATTTTTGTATGTTGTATCATAAAAAAAATTAATTAAATAAATAATAATTAATTAAATTAAAAATTTTGTCTAAAAAATAAAAAAAAAATTTAGGGGTGGACTACCCCTAACATTTAGGGCCGATTCTCATAGATACCGGATAAGCACAAAAAATTTCATCAAAATCGGTCAAGCCGTTTCGGAGGAGTTCGGCAACAAAAACTGTGACACGAGAATTTTATATATATAAATTTTTTAAAGTACTAGCTCATGGGTTACTAAGTCAGCGGCGTCACTTGGCAAGGGGAAGGGGGGTGGTTAAAAACTACCTTTTTGATTCCACCTTTTTTTTTCGACGAAACGCGACGTTTTGCGACCTTGTACGTCATACACAGATGCGTTGTACGATGGAAAATCAGCTAGCCATTATTTTTTTATAAATCCGACATTAGATATATTTACCTACTTTATTTTTTTAAAATTTTTAATTGTTTGTTTCGTCTTTTATTAATAATTGAGCTACTTAGGAAAAGCGATTCAATATAATTTTTCTTAAAATAGTTAAAATGTAAATAAAAAAAAAAAAAAAAACTATTGTCATTACGAGATAATGTATTTCTTTAATAACTTTTTAATGGGTACAAATAAATATTTATATATTTCAATTTACATAAGAAACGTTGTTTCTTCAAAAAATGAGTTACGCTGATTTTAACACGAGAACTGTGAATGCCGAGTCTAATAAAATATATATACATTCAACAAACCAATATATGTTTTAAAGGTAGACACACACACAAACTGTAAAGCGTTTGTGGGGAAGGGACTATTATTTTGAGTTTATTTTTTAGATTGATTTCATTTTGCCTGATTAAGCAATCGCAACACTAATGGAGTCAAAAAGTACCTCAAGATATGATGTGAGCATTGAGCAATAATCTTACCTTTTACTCTTTATCATTGCAACGCGAAATAATAAAATAGATCAATAATAAGTTAGATGAATAAACTGTTATTAAATTTATTTACCACAAAAAAACAACTTAAGTTATTTTGTCTATTGACCTTAGCTTTAATGTAGCACTAGCATATTTAAATTTTTTATTTGAAATTGTCAAATATTAAATGTAAATTATGTATTTTGTATTATATTTGATTTTTCTGTGAGATACATTATTTGTATTAATTAATTTTTATAGCAAAAATTGTAACATTTTTTGGTCTATATTCTTTTGAAGTATCCGTTCCAAAAATCATACATACTCGATTCCATATTGTTTTTGCTGTCAAATTGTGAATATTGATTTTTAGGCAAGGTTGATATTAAAAATATATTGTATATATTTTGTGGCTGTTGATGTTTATTTTTTGGATGATAATAATTTCTTGCTCCAAAAGTTTGTTCTCTGTTATTCGTTGGAGACATTTTATCGGCTGAAATATCTCTTAATTTTTCTTCATTATTATTTATTGAATTCAAATTTACACTCCTTATTTCCAAAACATTTTCTGAATTCCCGTCGTTCTTGTTTTTGGCCGGCATATTTTCAGAACGCATAGCTACCGAACTTGAATCAAGAGGAGAATTGGAAATCTGTTTTCGTTCAACTGATTCCACGATTGCCTCATCTTCTGTACTCATTGGCGCTACGAATCTACCCTCAATATGCTTAAAATCGTTGTCGTTAGGAGTATTAAATAGTTCTGGTTGTTTTTTGACGTCTTGAAACCAGTTGGTGGGATCAAGTCTCAATTCAAGGATTTTCGAAATATTGATTGGAATATCATTATTTAATTCCGCGTTTTCAGGCATTTGACTCAAATTATTGAGTGGATCATTTGTCGTATTTAAAAAACGATTACTTGGGTTTTGTGTTGTTGACCCAACTAAAGGATTGTCATTTATCATACTTGAAGAATGATCATTTGGGTTTTGCGTAGATGATTCAACTAAGGGATTATCATTCATCATATTTGAAGAACGATCAGTTGGATTTTGTAGAGTTGGTTCAACTAAAGGAATCTTACTTCTTCTATTTAATTCCAATTTATTTTTATCTTTTGGGGAGATTAACTCATGAATATGTGAGATAATTTGGGAAACAACAGGTTTGATTATCGAATCAAAAAATCTAACATCTATTCCTTCTGAAGAATCGTCATTTACATTAGGAAACCGTATGTTTTCATCACTGTCCTCTGCAGTTAAATCATGTAAATCCCAGTTAATTTCTGTGGTAACTTGATTATCTTCTTTCACATCAATACGATTTGCAATGTTGTCCTCATTTGTTGCAACATTTTCATCTTCGATATTCGATTCATTGTTATTTTCGTTTGTCAAAGCATCTTCCTTAATATTTGCTGTTTGATCAGACACACCGAGCTGTTGATTTTTTACATTTTCTGAAAGAATTGATACGGCTTCATTAACTAAATATTCACATCACCAGCCACTTTCAACATTGATCGTTCACTGTTTACATTCTTATTCGTTGTTTAATTAGGTAACTAGATTTTAAATACCGACTTTTAAAATTAAGTTCGTTATTATGACATGTTAAGTTAATAATTTCAAACGAATATTACTTAACAGGGATGGCAGTAACAAAAAAAAAAAAAAAAATAAAAATAAAATAAAAAAAAAAAATGTTCTACAAAATTTGCTTATTTTTTAAAGACCTTTTCAACAATATCACTTTCGACCTATCGTGCCATTTAAAATTTCGGAGTTCTGAACATTCTGGAGCAAACTAAAAGGGAAGCCGACCTTTCCGAAAAAATTCGATTCTTCATTACGGCTTTTATAATACAGTTTTTTGACACAACTCTCTACGATTAACCATTTTCGAAAAAAAAACGCCCGGCACGGGTGGTCTGACTCACCTGTATATAGTGCTTTAAGCATTGTCTGACAAGTGATACTCAAAATATCGGTTTGATAAAAGTTTAATACTATTTTAAAAAATCAATGTTAAACTTAAAAAAATAACAAATAGATAAAAAGCCGATGTGTTTCTAGGAGTTTTAAGAGTCGATAAATTATAAGTTTGTATTTACCAGCTAAAGAACGATATTCACTGGTGACAAAGCATAATATTACACTAACAATAAATAACGAACTCATTTTGACAATGGCAGTTGCAATATGAACAAACGATCTTTTATAGCTTTATGAAGACTATAAAATTATTTTATTAGCGAGAATACATACGTTAACATTTTATTACAAATTGTTTGACAGAATTAAGTAACTGATACTATATTTAACACAGGCTAATTCAAAAAACTTATTCTAAAATAATTTACGACAGATTTTCGTACTATGAAAATAATAATTCACTTTCTAAAGAAGCCCCCTCCCCCACGGATAGCATTTAAAGATTTGAGCATGATAATTTCTTGATTAATTGATAAATTATAGGTATTTGGACAATTGTAATTATAATTGTCAGTGATTAAGCTTGGTTCTGTCAGGTGCAATCGAAATTCAATTAAATAAAATTGTATATTTCTTTTACATAATATTAATATAGAAGTTAAAAATATTTTAGAAGACATCCAACTTTTTAAAATGAATTTAAAAAATACTTTTGCTATAAAACCTATAAATATCCTTCACAATTAGTAGACTTATAAAAAGTATTTTTATTACTGCTCAAAATAAATTACATTTTAAACGATTTTTAAAGTTAGTGGATATGTGTTTCATTAAAAAAATAATCAGTTTTGAAAATTACTGCAAATAATATAACTCCCATTAAATTTTACTGAAAAAACCGTAAAATATTTTAATGATATTTTTGAAATACCTATTAATAACAAAGATTAAATCAGGTAAATTTCAATTAAAATAAAATAGGTAATATAAACTTTTCAAATTAAACGGATTTTTTTGTAATGTCAATGATGTATTAAAACCTAGAAAATAATTATTATGGACCTAACAGTCTAAAATAAAATCGCGGAACGCATCTAGTAGAAAACTTTCTTTTGTTGGAGGTCGTAAATCACGTCTTAATAATGTTCCCTACGATTTTATTTTAGTCTAAATAAAAGTCCGAATTGCTGACCTATATTTATTTTCTAGGTTATAGTACACCGTCGACTGTACAAAAAAAAAATGCGTAAGACTCTCGCCCGCTAGAAGTGAAACTTCTTAGGTTCTAGCATTTGTTGCCGATTTTATTATATCAGGATTACATAAGCTGATCGTATTTGTCAAACCATTTCGTTTAATATCCATGTAAAAAGAGTTGTGAAGAAACATAATAATCTGCCATCTTGAAACGTCCGCCATATTGAATTTAGAATGATATTAGATATATTTATATCTACCTATATTACATTGTACCTTTGAAAGATCTAGCTTAAATTGAATTAGTTGATTTTTTGATTGCAAGATTTGACGCGAACAGACTGAATAAAAGCTTATAACTCATATTTTTCTTGTATTATTATTTACTATTGTTTGGAGGGGACTAAATTAAAACATTTTTGTTCACTTTTTAGGGGCTCTGCAATGGGTAGTTTGCATAATATTAAGCGAGATATTGTTTTTGATATTTGAATATAATAAAAAAAAAATTGGTTGTCTGTAAAGTCGGTTTACGGACGATAGTTTTACGTGATAACGTATTCCGTAATACATAACCTAAACCTCCCAAAATTTGGTTTCAATCCGCTTATCCTTGGTGTCGGAATGATAAGAAATGTCAAAAGTGACGTTTGCAACTTACAAAGTATTATGTTCTAATAATAATTAGTTATTCCAATACTTAACTTAGAAGGCGTTGCATTTCACAATATACTAATGTCAAAAAATTGAATTAAACATTAGAAATGCAGCCGTTTTCATGTTAAGACAAGACATACGTTTGCTTCTAATTTCCATGTACGGCAAACAAAGACAACCGACCGCGTCGCGCCATGCATTAGACAACATTGCATTTATACAGCTATTTTTCTATATAAATTTGTATAAAATATTTTTCTATATAAATTTGTATAAAAAAACTGTTTAGGCGAATTCTGTTATACGAAATCTATGTAAAATGTTCTCCTCTTTCGTTTAAGACTGGTTTCAAACCGATCTGATTTAAATTGAGCGAGAAATTAGCAAAAAGCACGCACAGGGTCAGGCGGAACGTTACGCGTTATGCGTTACGCGTTACACTTTTTCGTACATGCAGCCGGTGTTTTATCAATTTATAATATTGGTGATTCATCAATTTATAAGACGTTATCACGTCAAAAAAAAAAAAAACTACTGATCCGATTTAAGTAATAATTATACGAAAGTATTCTGTCACCCTTTTCAACACAATGACGTTGAAATTGCAAACCGGTTGACATCCAGATAAGTTAAAATTATAAATTATAAGCGTCTAATTAAAATCTCCTTTTTTGAGTAGGTTAAAACAGTAAATCAAATACATTAATTAGTGTTAATTCTGAATAAAGCTAGCGTTCAAAAATATCAATAAAGTATTTTTTATAGGTTTGCTTTTAGGTTTTATAGTCACCCGTGTTATTATCGTGTTTAGAGAGCGTGTAAAAATATAAAACAATTTGGTCTGTCTTCGTAAACAATCAAATATAATCTACTATACTCCCATGGGTGGTCTATCACCGGAAAGCTGTAATTGCAACAATTAAACTCAACAATTGGTAGAGATAAAGACGAATAAGACAATGACAACGTAACAATGTAGAAAAGCAAATTGAAATCGATTACGGTAACAATGGACGCTACAAAACACAGTTCTGAGATTTAGGAAATCATTACTCTGGGCGAAGACAGATAACCCTTAATTTCAGTCACGTTTTGTTTGGAAAAATGTCTTAGACCTGCTAATAAAAAGTGACATGACACTAATGACTTACTACAATTTATCCCATTGCCTTCTTTTTCCGGGAGCACTTTATACTAACGAGGATTTTCATTGTAGAAATGCTCGTAAATAGCATTGGGAATATACCTATACTTGATATCCGTTCCACTTTTTTACACTACCAGAACTTGTTCGCGCGATGACGTGGGCTTCTTTTTTATTATACAACAAAACATACACAACAAAAATATACAATAATAATATATGTTTACAGTAAAATCTCCCTAAAAGAACACCTCTAATAGTTAGGCAGCTGACGTGCAAAAAAACCATGTCGTCCCAACCTTCTGCCGCCTACGGCCTAGTACATAAGCAATTTAAGTAATTTAGAGTATTTTTTCTTATATTATGATATATAGGCGGAATCTGGACACATTTTAACATAAGGGGAATAAAAAATTTCAAAAATGGTAAAAAATGATTAAATTTAAAAAAAAATTCTGCCGCTTCGTTTTTAGGTTTGGTTAGAGTCGAATGACCGGGAAATCCCAGCGGCAGAAGTTTTTACCAATTGCACCGTCCCCAAAGAAACTAGATTTCTCTAACAAAACCTAAGAACGTATCGGCAGAATTTTTTTTTGACTATTTTTTACCATCTTTGAAATTTTATATCCCCCTTATCTTAAAATGGGTCCAGATTCCGCCTATATTTCAAATTAAAAGATGCTCTATATTACTTAAATAACGTCAGAAGGTCGGAACGACATGGTTTTTTTCATCAGCTCCCTAACTATGATAAAATATGATCTCAGGAAAGAACGACGCCTAGCACCAGCATCATTAATCGATATTTTATTAATTTACACTTCTTGAAGTAAAATATTTTTTTTCTGGGCAGGAATAAGCCTGATCCGTCAGGTTCCAAGGTGAAGCGCTCATTCTGGTAAACTCGGAGGAGCCGGGTTTAGCCGAGCGATAATGAAACGGTCAGCTGTTTATGTCTTTTAACCTGTTGTATTATAAATTTTTCCTATTAATAGCTAAGTAAAATACGCGCCACGAATCTAAAACGCTCGGAAGTTAGATGCGAAGGCGGGCTTGCGCTTGTACAGTCTGTTTAAAAACTACAAACTCGCAACTCAACAAAACTAAAACAATAACAACTTGACAATAGCGTACTCGACTGTACTTTAAAGCAGGAAAGCGACAAGTGACAAAGGTAACGAGCAATCACGGCCTATCACCGACGAGGTGGTGGGAGTATCGACGGCTCTAAAATGTGCCTTTGCAACGCTGTTTGTGACTAACTTCCGAACCTTTTAGATCCGTGGCGCGTATTGTAACTGTTCACATAGAGATTTGTATAACAATTTCATATTTATGAATGTCTATATAATATTATGTGCGTGCTAGGATCCGTTCTCTAATGCTTCACCCACGGGTACCAACTTCAATTTAATAATTATTAATGGTTGTATTCACTGTAGATAGTTTCCACTGTACCTACGTATTACAAAAGTTACTCTAATAAGCAAACTTGGAAATGTTCATCGCAAAGTCAAGACGTCTATTTAGTATTATATAACTTCTTGTACACCTGAGTGATTCTTCACTAATGGAAAAAATGTGTGCTTGGGAAAACTCATTAAATAAAAATTAAGACCCGTCGTGGGACGCCTAGCAGATGTGAAACATCAGCTTGTCAAATCCATCTATAAGTTACAAAACCTCACTCCATGAACACTTCCTATGAACACTGCAACTTTAAACGCTGGTGACCTCAGCTGTTGAGCGTCTATAATTTACTCACAACTTTAAATTACTAGCAACGCCACCTAAATGACTATTCTAGTAACTAATAGGTTCAGTTAGATGTCCCCATCAACAAAATCCATGTTACAAACCAACACAGCAAGCGTTTTGGGCTTCATCTAACGGTACCTATACTAGTAACTGAAAAACGTAATGTTCTTTCATAAAACGTCGTTCCATAAAAGTATCGTCCGAATTGCACAGTTTTACTCCCAATCAAACGAGCTATTTGATGTTGTAAATAAAAAATTGGAATATCGTAATTTTACTTAATGATTAATTTCTTTTATTAAGGTTATTAACACCAACAAATCCTGAAGATGAGAGCATGATAGTTCTTGATGTGAATAAAAGTGTGGTGGTAAGAACTGCCTGCTGTTTTTTTTATATTGTTTCAACCACAGTGCTCTTAACCATTTCTTGTTATTAAGGTTATAGTGAATTAAAAAAAATATAACCGAATGTACGAACTGAGAGATATTTGAAATTGCATTTATATTTCATGTTCATTACTAGATTTGCTGTGCTGAATGTTCATAATTAACAATTTTGTATTTTTTTTAATTGGAAACTTTCCTTGTTAAAATAACTCACGTCTTAAACACCAGTCGAAATTGTGGCTCGATTAAAGTGATTTTTTACAAAACGACAACATTTTAGAGAAATTGTTCATATTCTTACCGTTTTTGTTATCATAACCCCATTTTCGATAATTGCTCATCTCTCTTTTATCTCAGCTTAATAATATGTGTAATAGTAAATTACGACTGGAAAACTGGAAAATTGAATCGTTTAACCAAAAATGCTAGGTGTTAAGTCAGTGTTTACTAATTGCGGTTATAAAACAAACCGCAATGCTACGTAATTTTGAAAACATTAAATTAAGAGAAGCAACGTGAAGTTTGGTTTAGGTAGGATCCATAATAAGTAGATATATATTATACTTGAATATATCGACTGTTTAATGAACCATTTTCCTGAGAAACAAAATATCGTTCAACTGTGGCGCCTTTTTTAAAAGGTACGTTCAAATCTCAAACGTTGATTGAGCGATTTTAAAACGTACGCCAAAATATATTGCCAAACGTCTAATACAATTGTTCATAAGAGCGCATTCTCGTGCTGTTCTGAATGCAGATTCCGCACGTCAACTGTTGTCAAACAGAACGAACCTTAGGCTACCTACAGCTATATTCAAGAAATGACTCGTCATTATAATACAGTTTGCTTAATGGAGCGGAAAAACAATGAAACAATGTAATGCATAACCGTCCCTTGCATAAAATCTATGCCGCTTATATTACATTGTGAAGCCTATGTGTATTACTCACATTTATTTATTATTATTTTTTAATAGTAGATGTCAAACCGAATCGATTCAACCAAATTTCCGAGTGTTCCGAGCCGATTCGGTTTAACCCGATTTTCGAGTGTTATGTGCCGAACCGAACAGATTCAATTCGATTTTCGAGTGTTTTGTGTCGAACTGGACTGAACCGATTCAATCTGCTTTTCGAGTGCTCTGTACTAAGTCGAACCGAACCGATTCAATCCGATATCGGAATGTTGTTGCCGAACTGGAACGAACTGTTTCAACCCGATTTCCGATTGTTCTGTGCCGAGTCGACCCGAACCGATTCAACCCGATTTCAGAATGTTTTGTGCCGAACTGGAACGAACTGTTTCAACCAGATTTTCGAGTGTTCTGCGCTGAGCCGGAATGAATCGATTCAACCCGAATTCCGATTGTTCTCTACCGAGTCGGACCGAAACGATTCAAACCGATTTCCGATTGCTCTGCGCCGAGCCGATTCAGTGCGAAACATGCATTAAAAGGGATTTTACATCTGGTATACTTAGAAATCTACAGAGTTGGCGAGCAATTAGAACTCATTTGTATGTACACATTAGTTGAAACATTTACTTTAATTGAGGTTGGCAACTCTTGTTTTGTATACAAGTTCACTAGACAGTAGACAGTGTGTACCAACTGTATGACACAATAACACATCACCCGTCCGCTAAATTCTAGACATAACGTCTATATGCATGGAGCCACGACAAAATATCTACATTTTACTAAGTAAAATCCTTTTTCGCATTTGACTGTCTATATCCGGCCCGCAGCACAATTGTGTCCGGCCCGCGAAACATTTTATAAATTTTAGAAAAATAGTAATGAAATAGCCAGAACAGACTAAAAAATGACCTAAGGACCTTTTTTTTTTTGATCTCCAAATGCGGGAATAGAATGTGAGGACCTTTTTATTTGCTTTGCAAATTTTTGGTCCGCGGTCAAATTTTCATCAGCTATTTGCCCGCCCTTGGTCTATATGCTCGCAATAAACTTTTTTTTCTTCAACCATGCGTAAAGATTACACCCATACTTTTTTAAGATATACTTCTTTTGGCGCGTCATGATGCCCTCGGCTCGCCTCGAGCATTATGGCGCGCAGTGCAAGAATATCAAACTTTCGGCCAGTGTGGCGTATACTATTTTTTTGGGCGAAGTCAAGTTGAAACATCATAATATAATAACTCTGTATTATTATCTTAAATTAAATTATTCTCAAAAAAAAATTAAAAATACGCATTTTTTCATGCCTCTGACTACCTCTAAGTTCCTTGTACACACATACATTTTTATTTAAATTCTAAACTCTATTTTGAAATTCTTATTCAATAAATAAAATTATCGACCAATTTTTCAGACAATATATTAACAAAAAAATATATAATTAATACATTAACGTTTCGATCCGGATTTGGACCCTCTGCAGAACTGATAAAAAAAATATAAAAAATAATTAATATTTAGTTTCTAATTAGCTTTTTATAAAATTCGTTTAAAGTTATTGATTAATATCGTAATATTGAAAAAATAATTATTTTTTCGAACTAAATACTATTTTTTTTATATTTTTTTAGATCAGTTCTGAAGAAGAACCAAATCCGGATCGAAACGTTAATGTATTAATTATATATTTTTGTTAATATAAAAATTGGTCGATAATTTTATTTATTGAAGAGTTCTATAATCAGACGTTAATCAAAGATTAGAATTCTTATTGTCAAATTCGACTTGCGAGGTTTTGTCGTATGGGCGTAGATGATGTCTAGAGTTTCAGCAGGGGAATACGTGTAATGCAGTTGGCAATTCCTTATTCCAGTTTTGTATACAACTTCACGAGACAAGTATACGACGTAACACATTATGTCTGCATTAACTCTTACATTTAAACAGTGGAAATGTTCGTCATGCTTCGTAATCCGTTGTATATTATGCAAATTCGTAATATACTTGCACCAATCTGACAGGCCTGTCGTTTTAAATTATCTGTGCGCTACCTGTGGGTTGAGACTGAACTTTATATAACTGTCAATAAAGAAAGTTCAAACAAACGAATTTAAACAACGCTTGGTTACAGTTGGCAACACTTTTTGTATGCAACTTCACAGCACAGTTGTACCAATCTGTCATGAAAAACAAAACTATTTTTGAAGGCGCGAATTGAGACTAACTCATATCTTTTTTCGGACGGAAGTAACGTGTTTAAAGGCATCGACTGACAGATGGCGGCATCGACACGCATCTGTAGAAACCATCTTGAACGAACGGTGAAACATAGTCACAGGCGCAAACCAATAAGTATAGCCAACGTAATTTATTTTACGAGTGCTTGAAATTCATATTTTGACGCCATGAACTTTGATCAAGTCAGAAATTGTACCCAAACAATAGCTACCAGACGAGTTTGTACATTGTGACGTCAGATTGTATATTTAGTAATATTCGAAATAATTTCACTGACTTGAAACACATAAAGACGCTAATGACTTTAACAGTCGAGCGTTTATAACATACAGTCCCCTTCTAATAGTCTAAAATAGTGTAAACAAGTAAGCAATGAATTAGTTGGAATCAAATGCGTTAAAGTTTAATGTGATTTATTGGAGATATTACAGCTCAGACATCCGTTTATTTTTGTCTTAATACATTTATTACACAATACACTTCCCGCCCGATCAATTTCAGTCTCAAATAAAGCGTATAATGCTTGTTACAGTGGAACTATCAATTATTGGTGTCTGGTATTTGGACTGATTTGAGTCCATTCACTCACAGTATTTTATGTACCTATTACCGGCCAGGCCCGGCCGCCCGGTTCACCCGGGTGCGACAGATATAATTCTGCAAAATGTATTTCGTTTGCGGCCCGGCGTCTGAACTAATAGCTTTGAGCAAATTCTATCAGATTTGCTTCTGAACTAATAGCTTTGAGCAAATTCTATCAAGTGTCGCTACTTGCTACTAAAACAGTTTTTTTTTTGTTTGCTTCTGAAGTATCAGATGTCACTGCATGTTAATAAAACAGTTTTTTTTGACAAAATTTGTACAAAATATTATAAAAACTATCCTATAGTTGGACCAAGCAAGACACATTTACAAAATTTCATTAAAATAGGTTCAGTGAATTTAGAGATTAGCGCGAACGAACATCGTGACACGAGATTTTTATATATATAGATATCTGTAGCTTTTGGCTGTCGGGTAAAATTTTAGCAACACATATTTATTAATGGGAAACGAGTGTGACTATTTTTTTGGTATTTTTGGACCCGTAAACATATTTCACAGTTGTATATAGCGCTTGGACCTCGTTTAGTCAAAAACTGTTGAAATATGTTGCAATCACTTTGAACGTGAGAATTTTATCATAAAACCGACTAGTAAAATTAATTCGTCAAGCAATACAATTATTATGAAATTTTATGGCCATTTCCACAGTTAATCTCATACAAACAAATGTAAAATATATTTTTATCGACAACATAGATTTATAAACCTCATGAAATGTCGTTCTTTATATTCTTCAAAACTTCAAGTCTATTTATGTTATTGGTATTTAGAAAAAATCAAACGCTTCTCCATCAACATTGTTCATTTATTTTAAGTCTTTGGATGATACATATTAAAAAATTGTGCTAAATTGTCAAGAAGAAAATGGTTCGATCCCTAGGCCTCAAAATATGGCAAATACTCTAATAATAATAATTAAACTGCTTATTTTATTCATTTTAGTGTTTTGTAAATTGATCAAAATCACAATTGAATTTTTTCACCGCTTTAATTCAGCCACCTTGGGCTATAGTTCATGGCCAGTCCGTACGTAAATATATATATATTCTTATGGTGACAATACATTGTCTAGCATCTGAAGTTTCTAGAAATTATAACTCCAAGCAAATCGTGATTTAAGGAAATGCCGGTTTATTTCACTTTGAAACAAATAATCTAAATAACTTTAAAAACACTCCGAAATAAACGAAAACTCACACCCTGAATCGGATCAGTTCGGGTAAAAAGGACAAAGAATGTCAAACGTGAGAAATGAAATGTATTTTACAAAACGTTCTTTCGCCTTTTGTCGACTTGGTAAATATTTTCTTGTCAAGTTGGTAGTTGTGGTTAGTTTCACTGTATATAAAGACAGCTATAGTGGATAGCAGCTAGCGGCAGTTCACCAGTTGGTAGTTGCTATATATATATATACAGTGGAAAGAACATTCTTTGAAAGTTTAAATTGAATCTGACTGTTCCCAAGTCAAGTTTGAATTCTCCGTGTTCTTTATAGGAAAGATGCATGCAATGTGAAGGAAAGGCAATCTGGTGCCGTTGATTACTGTAAGTTGGGAGCACTGTCTACAGTTGCCATCATGTTACTAGATCGTTACGTAATAAACAAACCATCATATTGGTTGTATTTTAGGGTTCCGTACCCGATGGGTGGCACCCTCACTATTATGTTTGTCTGCAATAGACATGGGAAAAGTCGTTACTATGTGATCACAGTGACTGTTTATCGAGTTACACAAAAATCACAGTGAAAAATCATCGTGACTTTGTCACGTCGATCCCAACCGAGCAAACACTTGCGTTACGTCGGCTACTCGCTTTGGAGCGACCGTCGTAATTGCGGTGACACGAAACAACATACGTTACTTTGGAACGTTACCCCTTGTCCGGTCACAGTGATCATTTTAGACGGCTCGTCACAGTGATTTTATCATTGTGAAGTTATTATTTTAGTCCCCAACTCTAGTTGTTTATACGCGCTTTTACGAGGTCGTGTATAAGAAATGTAACAGACAATAGTACAGTAATTCTACCCCAGTTGCTATGACTTCAATATGTGACTTCTGATTGGTTAGATAAAAAAAAACGATAGTAAAAATCGAAACGATTTTTCGTATTTTTGAGGAAATTTGTGAATAATTAATCCGCAAAGTTTTTTTTTTTTGGAATGTCAAAATTTAGCGTTTTCTATGACTTAAAAAAAAATCAAAATTTGGGCACATCGAGTTATCGTACTGGACCCAAAAAGTAATAAATTGAAAATTCAGTTGATACTTTTACGAATTCTCAGATTAGAAGCTGAGGGCTTGTATTCGAGGGGTCATGGAAATGACATATTGTTACACGCTCATCTACTCTCTAGCCTTCGTGTCGAGAAGGAAAAAGGGTAATATTAAATTTATGACGTGATAGCAAGCTTGTCAAAAATTGATTATAATTTTAAAGTGTTAATATTCGTTGCTTTGTTACAGGTTTCGTTCATTTGTTGCAGCCATTCTTTGTGAAAATTAAACTCAATTAGCCAGCAACATAATGACTATCGGTGAACAATTTCTGCAAATTTCTTTGTTACTGCTACAATTTCATTTTTCTTCATCTTGTATAACATACCTATTTAATATCTTTTCTTAATATTTTTTTTTATTTGGTTAAAAAAATTCATTTGATTACTGGGTGTTACTGGATTAAGCAACATTTTTTAGGAACACCAAAATATGAAATTTTAAAAATGGGAACGACTGTATTGTGTATGTAGAAAAATTTTGTTCTATTGACCATATTGTACCCTTTTTCAGTTTCACAATAAATGCATCTATCTATGTATCTATATTCTATATTTTTAATTAAAGTAGCTATAATTTTGCGAATAAAGCAATAAGCAAAAAACTGCTTAGCTGATACAAAAAAAAATTGTCAATAAAAAATATCTTGGGTTAATATATCGAGGGAATTTTTTAGTCGAAATCTGAGGTAAAATGGTATATTAAATGCTATACAGACTATTCGCATTATAATAATCTGTATTTTATGCTGCCACTATGCAATTATTTTATATTTTATTATATATATTTTTTATTATTCGTATTAAACTCTTGTTTAAGAGCCTAGCTCTGTTGATTGGTGAATAAATAAATAAATAATGTACTTAGTTTAATGCAGATTCGTCCAAGTAGCCAGCAAACGGTTTCGAAACCATCACCCGCATGCGCAGTAACTAAAACGTGTTTTAAAATCGCCACTAACAGGTTCGTTTTACCTACTGGGCATACGGGTGACGGTTTCGGTACCGTTTGCTGGCTGCTTGGAACGAACTTTGTGATATTTATGTAGTTTTGTTATATGTGATATATACACTAATGATCCAATTAATATGAAGGAAAATGCAAACATTTAAAAAAACACATCAACATGAAAAAATAAGTTTTATTAAGAAAATATATCAAATATACATGCGAATAAGTTTGCTTATTGGAGTAGATGATGAAATCAGCTCCATTCATGTGATTCTTAAAATATAGATTCTTGGAAACAACAAAAACAGACTTTCCAAACAGTTTTAGAGACATTGACTTAACTAATTTCGAGATTATAGCTTTTAATAAACGAGAGGAATTAGCGGAATACATATTTTATTCGTAATTTCTAACATTTTTAACATTGCGGACACAACTGTCCACCGGGTATTCACCGTGGACACACTTGTGTCCACCGTGAAAATCAACTCTTTTATATTACACTAGTTGCCCGGTCCGGTTTCGGCCGAATTTGTAGATTGTCTATTTTATTTTAACGCGACAATATATAGGTATATAGCCTATGTCCATCCTGAAAGTTCATTCTAAATGATAGTGAGAATATTTTTCAAATAGGTACAGTGGTTCCGAAGATAACCCTCCACATATACATACAAAATTCGCACTCTTTCTTTATAATTTTAGTATAGACAGGACAAAAAGTAATAGTGTAAACTCCATTTAACGTCACTTGATATAACGACAAACTCCTTAAAACGTCGAAATTACTTAGCTCTACTTGGTTTACCTTGTTGCTCATACAATGATACGCTCTAAATAACGACACATTCACTCTGAATAACGACAACAATACGTCACCATTAAGCAATAAACAGTACTTGTTTGTTACTTTGTTGTCGGCATCATGCGTACCGAAGCTTTGTTTGGATTATCTTTCATATGTTTAGCTCAGGAGCTTATCGATAAGTTATCAGATTTGTTGGTCAGTTGTAAATTTTATATATTATGAGTAAATACATATTATAGTAAAAATGTATTAATGGATTATTTCTTCTATCGGTTTAACGACAACTCTCAATAACGCCACAAAGTGCATAGTCTCTTGAGTGTCGCTATATAAGTTTGAACTGTACCTATATATTAATATGTTCTTTTATAATATTTGTCGTGTTGAAACAATGTTTAGAATCGCTTCTATAATGTTCTAGTATCTACTTTAGAGCATTGGTGCAGGTCTATGTGCAGCATGTCAACTGTTTATAAAGATAACTTTACAAGAAAATAAAGGATGTCGTCCACTTGAGTGCAAACTAAATAAACACGAAAGATATCAGTTTCTACTTGCTTTCATAACACAAATGATCCGTAGGTATAAAGTTTATGTGTATTTGTGCTCTTGTAATACTCAAGGGTGTGTAGTTAGTGACTAGATTTTAAATGTCAAATTTTAAAATTAAGTTCGTGATTTTGACATTTCAATTTAATAATTTCAAACGAATATTACTTAACAGGGGTGGCAGTAATAAAAAAAAAATGTCTAACAAAACTTGCTTGATCTTTTCAACAATACCACTTTCGATCTATCGTGCCATTTAAAATTCCGGAATTCTGAACATTCTGGAGCAAACTAATAGGGAAGCCGACCTTTCCGAGGGAAGAAAAAAATTGGTTGTCTGTAAAGTCGGTTTACGAACGATAGTTTTACGTGATAACGTATTCCGCTCGAATATCATATTTAATAATACATAACCTAAATTTTAGTAGCTGTCAAACTATATTTTTACCGACTAATAATTTGATCAACCAAAACAAAATACATATTTTTAAGCAATTATAAAAGACATTTAAAAGAATGTATATATATTATATATATGTTAACAAACCGTATAATTTATCTGGCCATCTGTCAGATGTAGCTTTCGCTGGAACAGCCGAAAAAAATGTTGAACGCACACTACTCTCTGACGTCACGCGAGAAGAGAGAGACTATCGCTTATATCGCGCTCTCGCTTGCGGAACGTTACTCTTTTTCGTGCGTGCAGCCGGTGTTTCATCAATTTATAAGACGTTATCACGTCAAAATTACCACCATCTGATTCTTCATTTGGGCTTTTATAAATTATGTGTTTTGTGTTTAAACAAACAATGAACAACGACCTTTTTAAAAACAAGAAATTAAGTTATTTTGTCGCAAATTGAATCGGTGTAAGAATATGCAATATGCACGTAGGTAGTCTATCGTTACTACATTACCCTTACAGTACCTATACCTTACCCTCTGGCCTACATGTTTATAGTGTCGTAGAAAAATATGATAGGTGAGAGAAGCAATGAGGTAAAATAAATACAATTTATTACAACTGGGATATCATTTTATTAAAATATTATACCTATCAAATTCTTATCGTCTATGACTCTATAGCAGTGTTTTTTATTTTTCATGGCGCGACCCCCTTAGTATGAAAAAATATTTTGAGACCCCCTACCCTCTGCTGTTCCTAGGGAATGCAATCCCGCAAGATAATTTCAATCCAGGTATTTGCGGGACTGAACCAATATAGTCCCGCTGGATCCTGGTATTTGCGGGATCCAGCAGTGTGAACTTAGACTTCTCAGTTCAGTCGTGATAAAGATCTAATAGACCTCGTTTTCATGGTTTTAATTTTAACCTATATTAAACAAGTTTTTTGAGACATATTAAATGGTTTATTAATACTTTTAGACATAAAGATTAAGACAGAAATTGAGATAAAATTGAGCAAAAAATGTGACTGTATACGTTGCCATCGGGACAGCTGGACTTTTTTGACTTCTGCAAGATTTTGCTCCAAAAGGGCGCTGGGTGAGTCGCCCATAAGGCAATGGCCAGAAGTTAAGGCGTTCAAGTCAGAGGGGATTGTCGGATATTGAAGTTATGGGTCGCGAATTCAAACAAGTTTCAATTAAATTTAGGAGTGTAATATATTTCTTCAAATGTAAACAACGCATTTTTTTACTCAACATAAATGATACTTATAAAACTCTTTACAGCCGCCTCCCACAAACGACCGAAGTGGGGTGCGGGAGGTGGAATAAAATGCCAGGAGATTGAACTATCAGATATTGACTTAAAAAGTTTTTTTGACTATTTTTAGTAGATTATTGTATGTGATTTTCTAAATAGTGTTTTTCTTATATATCTAATAAATAACTATATGAATCATTGTCTATCTACTCAATGTGAAAGCAACAAAGCGTATCGAAAATATATCTGCGTCTCTTTCTTTGATGTAATTCCCTGATTTCTCCGATGATAGGATTGGTTGATGTACTCGCATTCAATCTGAATAAAGTATCTTTGTTTCAAAAACTTTGTCTTTTTCTATGACGTTAAGCCAATCGGAGCCAACGAGTTCTTACGACTTAAAAAAAAGACAGAAGTATATCTTTGCACCCTATGATGCTTCGATTGCAATTTTATTCCTATGCTCGGTATAGAATAAAAGTATATATGGTTTTTCTAGATTTAAGTTTTTCTATGAAAGCAGTTTCATATGTTATTTAGCTTGAAAATAAAAGCATCTTGTCACACACGATATCTAACAGGTACTTTACATTGTTTGTGAATAAATATAAGCTTCCATTAGAGATGATTTACTGAATCGATGTGTTATATTATGGCTTATTTTTACTACAAAAAGAAAAAAAAACAAGAATAATAGACATGTTGTGTCAATACAGAATAGCATTTATCAATGTCTCTTAAAGCGTACTTTATTTTTTCTGTCGTCTGAACATCTTTTATGTATATTTTTATAGCTATCAAGCACCGAATTATGCTCCAAGCTAACGAATATTTACGTCTTTTTTTATGTTACATCTTTTTATTGATTGATTTTTAATAATCTGCTTATTACTACTACAGTTTTATTATTAACTAGTTGCTTCCCGCGGCTGCACACGTGAAACACGGTAGCGACAAAAGTAGTGTAGCTTTCGGCTATATATATTACTAGCGGTTCCTCCCGGTTTCGCCCGGGTGCAAAAGAACGAATGGGGGAGGGACATGAGTACGCACATTCATCTTAGTTTACCGAGGTTGAATGTTGCGTCGAAACTTCATAATGATCGGAGTTACCGTTCAAAAGTTTCTGTCGGACGGACAAATTTTGAGTTACATTTTGCAACATGTTTCATTGACGCTCGCTCCTATTGGTCGTAGCGTGATATTATATAGCTTATAGCCTTCCTCGATAAATGGGCTATAAAAAAAAAAGATTTTTTTTCAATTTTATTTGTTTCTATAGATGTATATAGCCTGTGTGCACGAAACCTACTAGCGCCGCTAGTGGGTAATAGAGAATTATTGAACTCACATTTTATGGAAATCTCGACATGTTTCTAAGGTGATAAGTCAAAAACTTTAGTTGGCCATGATGTGTCAAAAAAAAATGTAATAAGAAAAACTGATGTTAATTTGTTTACACTGACAGAGGAACGTCAAATTAGGGTGCCAAATGCCAATCTTTATTTTACTTAAATCGCTATCAGTGCAACAGGCCGGAACACAACAAGCATTTCCAGATCGCTTAGTTTTCCTATGTTTTCTTTGTAATTAAAAAACTCCATAAATTTATAACTATTTTCACTTTTAATAAACATTGCTCACTGACATACGGAAAATTTGAGCTTGAAGTTTCCCCTAGTGCTCACCACAAACGCTCGCATCGAAAAATTTGTAGCTCCGCCTCCCTGCACATAGCCCATAGATAAATTTAAAAAGCTACTTTAGTTTTACATCAAACATTTTAATGTTGTGATATACACAAAAATGGGAAATTAAATAGAAGTACTTGCTAATCTGTTTAAAATGTGGAATATAATTAACATCTTCTGTCTGAACAAACGAGGTCTAATGTTGTTTTGTTAACGTTTGTAATTTAATAACGAGAATAATTTGAAATAATACGTTTCACGAACAGTAAATTATATTATACCTACAAAGTAGTTAAACAGTAAAATTAACGCATATTGCAGATGATATGATTACGGAACACGAAGCGAGTAGGTTACAGAACTATTTTGGATAGCATGCTGAATCCAAATATTTAGAGACCTGACGCGCAAAAAAAACCATGTCGTCCCAACTTTCTGCCGCCTGGTACATAAGCTATTTCAGTAATTTAGAGCATTTTTTCTAGTATGATATAGGGCAGCGGTCGGAAACCTTTTGGCAAGCAAGGGCCATATAGTGGCAAATTGAAATAAAGGCGGGCCGTACTTGTTCATAATTTTAATAATAGGTATTTGTGATATTAAAAATTCGAAAACTTTTTGTTTGAATTTTATTAAAAATTTAACTGAGAACTTCAAAATAGAACTGTTCGTTTATAAAAATTAGTGTGACTTTTGAGGCTGTATTTGAGTGGCTATTTGTTTTATGTTAGCTTCCAGGTTTGTATAGTTGCAATTCGTAGAATAGCTCTCAAATGCTCATCTGTGAGACGAGAAGCATATTTATTTTTTCTGTAATTGAGAATCGAAAAGGTTTGTTCGCATAAGTAAGTACTGCCAAAAATTGTAATTAATTGCACAGCACACCTTTTGAATTCTTCAAAATTAGATGGCAAACTGACATAAAATTTAACAAGATCTTTAATTTCAAAGAAAGAGTTTTTGAGATAGTATCAATAGATTGGAGATCAATCAATTCATTTGTAAATGACTAGGTACATCCTCAATATCACAGGAAAAAGGATTTGTGAAAATTAACTTAGTTATTTATTTATGTTGGTAGGTATATAACACTTTTATTTATAAAACAGTCACGGGCCCCGTGATACAGGGGATAAAAAATTTCAAAGATGGTAAAAAAGGTTAAAATTTCAAAAAAATTCTGCCGCTTCGTTTTTAGGTTCTGTTATTTTTTATTCCTCTTATCTTAAAATGGGTCCAGATTTCAGAATACGAAAATTGGGCACAAGTTAGTTTCGGATCGTATTTATGAAATATTTTAGGTACCACTACAGTAAATACGAGCAATAAGAGAAATAATATCAGACAAGGCACATATGTTTGTCGCTTGACATTCAGATACTAAATTAGTAAATTAAATTAAAGCCCAATCGCAAAATTCATTAAATAACCAAAACCACGGTTGAACCAATAATGTTTACAAAATTGAATAACAAACTCAACACAGATGGGAAGTCAATTGTTATAACTCGTCATATTTTATAGTATAAATTTAAAGAAGGGAAATTTGATAATATTATTATGATAGAACAAAAATCAAAGAAATATATGAGTATTCAAATTAAGTACTTTTCACATCAGATTTCGTGATGTTACAAGCGATTGTTATACATTTTAGGTTTTATACAACTCTTCTTCTAATCATCTTATTATTCCAAGAATTTGTTCTTTTGAGTGTTCACTCAGTTCACTGAAAACTAGGAACTCATAAATCGATCATTTTTATTCGTGTCTATAAGTTTTGCTAAATTGGATGTATTAATATTGTCCGAAGATATAGGTATTTGGGATAGTTTGATTTATTTAAACATTAATTTAGCAGCTTAAGATTATTGTCTTGTGAAGCCATTGCGTTGTGCAATTTGCAAAAGAATAGGTCATATGCATGAATTTTTTTTATATTTTTAATAGATTATTTAGTCAACTAAAATACGTAACAAATTTGATAATCATTTAAAAATGTAATCTTATCATAAGAAAAAAAATACTAAATTTCACATTCAAAAATAGACAGTTTAAACAATCGGCGATGTTGGCGGGCTTATGTGACGTCATGATATATGATGCATGTCAACATTGATGTCAAATTGTCAATGTTCTAAATGAAGTTTATTTGTTGTTTTCTCTAAAGACACAGTCGTCATGGAAACTGTTGTTGATATACCTATACTCTGACGTCACGCTGCGTTTTGAAAATTCGAAAATAGCGCGTATTTTCTACATTTCTTTTTTATTATTTGTATTTTTTTCAGTGATTAGATTAATAAAATAACCATTACGATATGATCAGGAACTAAAATATATTTGGAAATAAAAATTTAAACCAATTTGGAGTCTCATGCATATGACCTATTGTTACAAAATAAGGTCTTTAAGTGTGAATACATTAAATTCGCCGTGTTTTATTGAATGTATAAAATGAATGTTTATTTTTATTGTGAGAAGAATAGTCCAATCTATACTAATATTATAAAAAGGTAAAGTTTGTGAGTTTGGATGTTGGAGGGAATTCCAAAACTACTCATCCGATTTCAAAATTTTTTTCACCAATATTTAGAATGGATTATGGAACTTCAGGATAGATGTAAGTTATATTTTATCGCGTTAAAATAAAAGCGCTTTTCGTGGAGACCAATTTTACAATGTAAGTCGACAATAAAACTGGACCGGACCGCTGGTAAACAATAAAAAGTATATTGCACTTTGTATTCTATCGAACATTGTATTATCACCAAACTGCTAACATTTTCCTCTCGATCGACGTTTCGCTAGCCGTTTAAGATTCGTCAAGAAGTAATTACATTTTAATCGTCTCTTGATGATACTAAAACTTTTTTCTCGATGCAAGAAGGGGGCGTCAGGAAAGAAGTGTTAGTGGCTTAATCTTTTGTGTTTCTTTTTTAATATTCGTAATACCTTCTGAATAATAATATTTTTTCGATCACCTGTGACTGCTTACAGGAATTGGTGATTTACAACAATAGATACGGTTATATAATCAATAAATTGAATTAGTAAACAATCCAGGATGCTTTCATAAATTACAGCAACTGTCAATTTTAAATTACACGGAATTCATCCAGTAGACACTTTACATGGTTTTAGCGTGGTGTTCAATTTCGATGATGAAATTAGTTTCACGGCTTTAATTATTTTATTTGTAAATATTTTGCCATTTTTGTCATAAGAGATGAAAATACACTTAAAAAATATTTCGCAGTCAATAATACAACATTAGACTGTTGTTATTGAAAAAATCAGTCTTGATGAAATATTTTGAAGAAGCTACGAATTTTGACATGTTCAACCCTTTGCCAGACGGGGTTGTCCCGAGTACGAAATGCCAGACTTAAGTTTTTGTGCTCAAAGGCACCTGAACTTATCGCCCAGAAAATTTCAAACATGATAAAATATATTAAGTGACATCTCCAGTTTGACATCTTTGACCGGGTCCATCCATTCACTGTCCCCGGTCTCAGTTGGCAGACTGTGGTGTTTACGTTCAAGGTAGTGGCCCTATTTAATGTACAGAAACTCACGTTTAAAGAAATACTTTAAGTAAAATCGTCACTAGCACCCTTACTATAATAGAATAAAAATTCTAGCCAATCGGACGACGGACAATTTCAAAATGTTGACATTTGATATAAGTATAATAAAGAAAATAAAATGATAGCGCGTGAGGTGACGCGGGTAATGGCTAGTATTCAATAGGACATTTGCTGTTCGTTGCCATGGTTAACAACATAATATGTTCACGTCATGTAAAAAGTAATCAAAGCATGCTTAACTAGTTTATTTCTGACAGATCTACAAAACAAAAGAACAGTTGATTTATTTTATTTTCAAAATGTTACCAAAACTATAAAGTTCAGAAAAAAATGTTTTAGCGAAACTTTCTTGAAAAAAATTGGTTGTCTGTAAAGTCGGTTTACGGACGATAGTTTTACGTGATAACGTATTCCGTAATACATAACCTAAATTTATATAATAATTATAATAATTCGAATCTATGATATTGCATCTTTCGCTTCAAATTTAGGTTAATTTTATTTATTTAAATTACTCACCATATAATATAAATGTTTTTTTAACTTTCTTTCTTTCGTATTTATTTTAAGTCTCAAAGATTAGCTGTCATAATATTTATAAAACAATTGTTTCACTGTTTATATAAAATTCCAAAACCTACTTACAATATTTAAGTATTTTCATACGTCAAAAAATTGATTTTTATAATGATAAAATTTGTAAGAAAACGATTTTTTCGAGAGATGAGACCTAGCTAAAACGATTTTTTGCCCCCCAAAATCCCTTTTCAGTAAATTTCATCCAAATCGTTAGGGCCGTTTTCGAGAAAAGCACGCACAGGGTCAGGCGGAACGTTACGAACGTTAGGAACGTTACGTTAGGAACGTTACACTTTTTAGTGCATGCAGCCGGTGTTTTATCAGTTTATAAGATTGGTGATTCATCAATTTATAAGACGTTATCACGTCAAAAAATAAATAGAATAATAAGCCGTTATGAAAAGTATACCATTATTATGTAAAAAACAACGTTATAGCATAATATATCTCTTCATGCGCCGATTTTCCCCAAAAACAATAGGGCCCTTCATATTTGCAAATCAAACATCCTCTCAAAATTTGGTTTCAATCCGCTCATCCGTTTGACCTGTATCGTGCTCACAGACTAACAAACAGACGCACAGAGTTTTTTCAAAAATATATTTTTTGGATTCGGGGCACCTCAAAAAGAAAAATTTGTGTACTATTTTGAAAAGTGAATTTTGACCTAAACTAGTACCATTCCCCAATTGTGGGTTGGAATGTATACAATTAATTGGTACTAAAACTAAATAGCTTAGCTATTGGGTGACTTTAAAAAAAAAACAGTCCTCGGATTAGCTTCTATTAAGGGGGCCATGGAACCGCCATGCGTATAAACCACGGCATTGTTACATGCCCGGCAATTCTGAACTCCTTTCCACTGCACTGTTGGATTTTTAAAAGAAGACCGGTCTATGGAATGTAGTCCTATGACCTTATTGCAGAAGAGCGCACATGTATTTTATATTAGTAAAAGGTAATGATCCTGGAACCGCTTCTATGCAATAAGGGAGTTCAGTCGACCAAACGATTCACAATTGTCGTATCGCGATAATTGTACTATTGCCATAGCTGTACAACTATACAGCGACACTTGCTAACAGTACAAAAAAATCATACACCAGACAGTACATAGGTGTGCGTTCACGGACTAAGTTGAGGGGTGTTGTCTGAATATCATCAAAATGGAAAGTAAAAATGGAAAAACAGTTAGAAGTGGCGCTAGGGAGGTCATAACTCATAGCGAATGTAATTAAAATGTGCGAGTTAGAGGCTCAAAATAATGCCTTAAAATTAAAAGCTATACATTGTTTGCATGCCTTGCTATGCGCCGCCTATGAATTCCGATAATTAGGGAACACATCAGCGACTTCTTGCCCTTTTCCCACCGGTCTTCTTTCGCCGATCGCACAGTACTGTTGTGTTGAAGTATATGCAGTATATTATGTGGTAGAAGTGGATATATATATATAAACAACATCGAGGTGTGTAAATCAGTCTCAATCACAGCCGAGCGCCGCCACAAGAGCAGCGCGGCGTGCGGCGACGGACGAGCACCCCGCCTGGGAAATCAACGCTCTCCGCACGCCGCGTCGGCCGAAGGGCGGCGCGCTGTAGCGTCCTCGTCGCCGTGAGATGCGATGTTGCAGAACAGTGAATTGGCGGCTCCACAACATGACCTGTCGGCCGTCACTTTATATTTTCTAAACCAACGCCAGATTTACGAACTACTTTTGTGTTAAGCAGGATGCCCACTGAATCGACTCGGTACGATTTTAGTCGAGGTCAGGAGTCGGGATTTTTTGGGGTTTTTGCTTTTTTTGTCAGAGCGCCAATCTAGAGACACTCCCCCGTTTTCGAGGTTGCTGAACACGATGGTGAGCATCCCGCAATTTTGTTTCTAGACAGCCCCTTCAAATTGCCCCCCCCCCCCCGATTTTCAATTATGGTGTTTTGTGAAAAAAAAATTTGCACTCCGGGAGTGCCGGCAGAAGTGAAAACTTGAATATTAACGTCTTACGAATTATCGATCAAAATGGTTTGCATCATAGATTGCATTTTTATGTACGATATTTCAACACTAAATGTCTAACGTTGTATAAATAAAAGTTTTCGTCTTGCGAATTTTCGATCAGGGTCACGTGTCCTGACGGTCACGTGTCCTTACGCGAGTTTAACATTTTTACCCATTACAAAAAAAGTGTACAACGCCGCTAAAGAAGTTTTCACTTCAAAAAACATTGTTATAGTATCATCTAAGGGGGTCACACCCAGCTTATTACGGCTGCCAAGTCTTTTTGTTTCAAAGTATTTAAATTTAAGCATCCATTTTCTATGCATGCTGAGCGTACAAATTCAGTAGTGGGGAAGTGTTCGATTTGCCCTACCTTGGCTACGCGCATTGAACTTAATAAAATTGTCAGGTTTTCCGTGTCGTTTCAGTGTGCAGCTTGCTTTACAGTACTAGTAGTAGTGGTACGCGAGTAATTGTACATTCCCAAGGTTTAAATTTCATAAATATCAAAGCAGTTTACAACATTACACCTTATTCAATTTTTAGCGAATCGCTCAACACCAAATATCTGCACTAATTTTATAAAGAGGTAAAGTGTGTAAGTTTGGATGTAGGAAGGTATTCCCCGAAACTACTTATCCGATTTCAAAAATCCTGTCACTAATATTTAAAATAGACCTCAGGATGGACATAGGCTATATATATTATCGCGATAAAATAAAAGTGTTTTTGTGGAGACCAATTTTGCAGCGGAAAAACGTTGGTAATCTACAAATTCGGGCGAAGCCGAACAAAACCACTAGTTGGCTTATAATAGCGAAATTTTGTTCCCGTATACATATAGAAAAAATATTAATGGATTATTCCTTATCTCCGTTTAACGTCAACTCTCAATAACGTCACAAAGTGCACAGTCCCTTGAGTGTCGCTATATAGAGTTTACCCTGTATATATAACTAGCGGTCCCGCCCGGTTTCACCCGGGTGTAAAAGAACGAATGGGGAAGGGAGGAACATGAGTACACACATTCATCTTAGTTTACCGAGATGAATGTTGTGTCCAAATTTCATGATGATCGGAGTTACCGTTCAAAAATTTTTGTCGATAAAAAGCAATATTTATACTTTTTTTAACTAATAATTTTTTTTTAATTAATTAAATGAAATTAAAATAAATTTAAAAGTAAACCTTAGAAGAAAGCAATGTAGAAAATAAAAAAAAAATAAAAATATATTCGCCCTACGTAGGGCTCGAACTCACGACCCTGATATTGACATTCGTGTGCACTACCGATTGCGCTAGCCGGCGTTGTATTCTGGCAACGCTAACATGAGTATATTTAGTTAGTGCATTTCACCTGAATAGAAGCTTATTTTTGAGATACATTTTGCAACATTTTTCATTAATGCTCCGCTCTTAATAGCCGTAGACTGATTTTATATAGCCTATAGCCTTCCTCGATAAATGGGCTATCCAACAAAAATTTTTTTTCAATTTGAACCAGTAGTTCCTGAGATTAGCGCGTTCAAACAAACAAACTCTTCAGCTTTATATATTAGTATAGATGATGCATTTTCATTCACTTATTTATAAAATGAATTTCTATACGACGAAATTATTGAATCAATGAGCAACGAAAAATTTACCTTATACAGTTTAATGGTTTCTTTTCCCGGCAAAAATAGAATACCTACTTCTGTAAAAAGAGCACTAATGACTATGACGAGAAAGAACGGTAAACGAAACGAGTTCGTTAGAAACATTTTTCTGATGATAAAAAGTCGACAATGGTTTGAAATACTTAGCACTAACTTCTACTTCAATTATTTAATAATTTCAATGATAAGGTTTCACGTTTACGTACAAACTGATACATTTTTCTTTCAAATAATGTTCGTGCACTGTTTTATATAAATTAAATTAAAAAAAAAATGGAATATGTCAGAAAAGGTAGCAACTACTGCTTCTCAGAAATATAAAATGATAATAATATTCCAGTTGTAAAATTTTTGATTAAATAGAAAGAGACTGCTCGCTTAATGAAATACATAATTGACGAACTCCGTGCAGTGTTCAAAATATCTCTATTTTTATTATTCTCGATCTTAAAAAAAATGAAATGCCGGATTTCTCTGGACTAGATAAAGGTATCAAACTGGAATTTAACATATTACTATCCCGCTTAAAAAATATTATCTTGTAAAGGAGACACACAAAATAACTCTATTTAACGTCATTTGATATAACGACAAACCCCTTAAAACGTCGAAAAATTTAATTCTAGTTGGTTTACCTTGTTGCTCATACAACGATACACTCTAAATACCGACACACCCACTCTAAATAACGACAACAATACGTCATCATTAAGCAATAAACAGTACTTGTTTGTTGCTTTGCTGCATTGTTGTCGGCATCATGCGTACCGAAGATTCTAAGAAATTCGTTCTTTCATATATTTAACTCAGATGTTTATTGATAAGCTGTCATATTCTTAGTTGCCCACAAACTTGCAAACTGTGAACATGGCGAGTAAAAGAAAATCTTTTACTTTTAAATTAAATCTTATTATATTATGAGTAAATATATAGGTATTATAATAAAAAAATATTAATGGATTATTTTGTCTCTCCGTTTAACTACAACTCTCAATAACGCCACAAAGTGTCGCTATACAGTGTGTTCCTGGATTGAGTTCACAATAGGTGAGATTGACCAAAAATTTTCGGATTGGAATTTCATATTTTCATTTTTCCGCCCTGCTTAGTCTGAAACTTATTTTTAGTTTACTTTCGATTTTTTTAAATCAAGTAGGCCTTTACAGTTGAGCAAAACCTCTTTTCGTTTCAGGTAAAGTACCTTTTCCGTTCATAGTACGCAAAAGTGTCACTAAGAAAAGTTGTTCACAATAAAAAATTACGGCGTTATGCAAATTTTCAGAATGATCGGCCTACTTTGATAAAATCCACTGTTGTTTTATTTTGTTTGAAAAACAATCGCGTGGAGGAAGCCAAATAGAGTAATTGAAGTTTAATTAATTTTTTTTGATAAACTGTAAAAATTTGAATGTTAATTTGAACACTTCTAATCATCTTGGTTTCTCATCTAAGATTTATCATGTAATCGTTAATAATAAATATTTTTCTACTTCTATTATCAAAGTAGGCCGATCATCCCGAAAATTTGCATAACATTGTGAACAACTTTTCTTAGTGACACTTTTGCGTACTATGAACGGAAAAGGTACTTTACCTGAAATGAATAGAGGTTTTGCTCAACTGTAAATGCCTACTTGATTTAAAAAAATCGAAAGTAAACTAAAAATAAGTTTCAGACTAAGCAGGGCGGAATCCCAAAATATGAAATTCAAATTCGAAAATTTTTGATCAATCTCACCTATTGTGAACTCAATCCTGGGACACACTGTATATAAAGTTTACACTTTAGTTCACAAGATTTTTCTCAAACACTGCTCGTAAAAAAGCTAATAGTACTACAGTTTACATACCTAAACTTTACAACAGCTAAATTCAAAGCCAAATACTGTTGATAACATGGTGGTAGGGAACTCCCGGCCCGCAAATTTTACTCGCACTTGTCCATTTTTTTTTAATTGGTCGTTTAATTGGATTGCTAAATGTAATTAAAAATAAATGAATTTCCGAAAGCGTCAGTGAATTTGCAGAGGTATGAGAGAACGGTGATAATATTTCCTCCTCTCCATAACCTGTCGATGCCAGATACATTCGAACAACGACCGGCTGAAGTGACTGTTGGAGAAGCGACATGGCAGTATAGTAACTAACTTTCAGTCTGTGGTCTAACTGTGGTAGCAGCCAAACCGATTTACCCCCGTTTACAATATTGCCATAGGATTAAATTGTACGTTCACATACTCTACATGCAACATGTTTATAAACATAATAATAATAAAATCCTTTAATCGCATCGTACAAACTTGACATTAAAAGTATCAAACGAATCATTGTTTAAAGGAGTGTCATTTATATAGCAATTCGATTGACACTACCACAAAATACTGATTATATAAGTGACTGTATAAAGGTCGCCGGTTCGTATGTGCTTAGCTTAAGGCCTAGTTTATATATGAGGCGTTCAACGCGCGTTGAACGCGCGTTGACATTTATACCACTGTTTACATGGTTATCGATTTTACGCGTTAAGAGCACGTTTATTTTATAGTTTATACGCTAGTTGAGTGTTGTATTCTGTCGAAGATGGACGTTGCAGATGCAATCTGTTTATGGATGCTATATCGAAGAAGACAGCGTCATAAAAAAATCGAAAATATTGGGTTCATCCTATTTTACAAAATAGACTTACCTTAAGCTTGTACATTACACTTTATCCGAGTCTAAGGAATTATGAACCTACATTTTTCAACTACTATTTCGTCGATGAATAGATCATAATCAAATTCTTTTCCATCCATTTTTTATTTTAAAGAAAACTTTTTAGAAAAAATAATCGAAAATATTGAACAGCAGGAACCTATTGTTTCAAATCGCGCGTTGTATTGCATCTAAACACAGCAATGCTAATCAATGTTTAGTTAGACATGATGTAAGCGCGCGTTGACGCGCGTTGACAGGGTATTTGCGTTGTCGTGGCGTTGAACGCGCGTCGTCCACCAACGCGCGTTATCATATAAACAGTTCTATACAATTGTATAGAAACTGTAAACACGCGTTGGGCCAACGCGCGTTGAACGCCTCTCATATAAACTAGGCCTAAGGCTAGATTTGCTGCTAGATTTAACTACTAATTTTATAGCATTGGTTTTCTTGGTTGCTTTTATGTGTCGCTTCACACGAGACGTTTTTTACGCTTATTTTGTAGGTAATTTTACGGGTAAAATATTTTTACATGGCCCTAATTATAATATTAAAAAATACCAAATTAAAAATACACAAGCGCTCCTACGTCAGCTGACCTAAATACTGACCCTGTGTAGAAGTTTAAGACTTTAATTTTTAGCTAATTAATACACATTTTAAAAATAATTTATTATTATTTATAACAAACACTCAATTTTAAAAATGTAGGGTAAATATTTTGAAGAATACGTTTTTTAGGGGATTTTCATTTTAGGGTTAGGGGGAAATCAATTCTCTGTGTCAACACTGCAAAATACTGAAATTCTAAACTCGACTCTCGGAGGATAATAATAAGTTTGTGTGATTTCCAATTGTCGACTTTTCTTTCAATAGATTTCGTTATTCCAAAACATATTCTTTGTTGAAGGAATTGTTTTCAATTTTATACTCGATATTATTTGTAAATAAACAGGAAGGTAATATTTGTATAAAGGATATTATGCCGTCAGATATATTTAAAAAAGGTAAAAACATGCTTACACAATACTGGAAAATGGAAAAAATATAAAGACGTTCGTGTTGACTTTACCTCTCAAATAAGAATTCGTTATATTGAAAGAAAATATTGAGAGATTATTTTTTTTCCCAAGTTTCAAACAGCGGACAAAAACCTCAATACAGTGTAAGCCGATTTGACTATTTTGTATGGTTTTAAGGGTTTTCTTTTATTTTTAGTGTAAAACCGAAAGTTTTCGAAACCCAAACGCGATTTTAATATTAACCTTCTATACTCAGTGCCGGCTTTAATAATTTATTTTACGTAGGTAATTGTGCGAAATAAAAAAATTGTTTATGTAGGTATGTATAACACGCATCACGAATCTAAAAGGCTCGGAAGTTGGATGCAAATGCGGGCTTGCGCTTGTACAGTTTGTTGAAAAACTACAAACTCGCAACTCAACAAAACTAAAATAACAATAACAACTTGACAATAGCGTACTCGACTGTACTTTAAAGCAGGAAAGCGATAAGTGACAAAGGCAACGAGAGATCACGGCCAATCACCGACGAGCGCACGTTTCGTGCAGGTAGCTGGGAGGTGGTGGGAGTATCAACGGCTCTAAAATGTGCCTTTGCGACGCTGTTTGTGACTAACTTCCGAACCTTTTAGATCCGTGTCGCGTATTATATAGTACACGTATATGTATAACTAGTTCTGTCCATTTTTGAACGGACAATACTAGTTCTGCTTGTTTCATTCAATCAACGTCCGAACCCGAATAAAAATAGGGTTATGTTCTTGTTTATGTACCTATTTTTCTCTTCCTATTGAATTGCTCTCCTGAATGTTATAATTAATATATTGGTGGGATATTCAGTGTAATAATTAAGTAAAAATGCAATGCAAATTCGAGTCTCAACTAGATCGGCTATTGGAGGCTTCTGAAACATAATTTTATGACGACACATAATTACCTTACTACACTAAGTGAGGTTACGAAAGCAAATTTCTTGAAAGCCAAATTAAAACCTCTGTCTGCTAAACAATACAGAAGAATAAATCGCTTTAATATAATAAGTATCAGTAATGTAGAAAAGTTAATTAAAAAACGCAAAGATGATTCCGATGCCGATATTCAGAAATAGACAGAACTAGTTTTGTCCAATTGAAAATGCGCAAAACTAGTTTTGCTCATTTTATAACGCTCAATACCCGTTTAAATGTAAGATTTCGAGTTTGGTAAATATTCGTTGGTCAAAACTAGTTTTGCGCATTTATTTCGGTCATTGACCGAATTCGGGTATAGACCGTAACATATACACAGCCTACGAAACTCATATCCTTTCCTTTTTCGCAATCGCATATAAAAATAAAACTGATTCTTACCTGATACATAACTGAAGAAATAGAGTCACAGCCCACAGGATTTCTGAAAAGAACACCCCGATTGCGGCAATTCTGTAAAAAAAAGTAATATAGATTATAAATCACGGTCAATTCATGGAATACCTATTTAATTTACCCAACTTCTATATAATAAAATCCAAATCTTTTTACTTAAAGTCTCCATCTAACTGTAGAAATATATTTTTAGTGAATTTTAATTATTTATATTAAATTTTCATAGCTTATATGTATATAGTTTTGGCAGCAACAATCTCCGAAACTACTGAACCGATTTTAATGAAATTCTGTATGTGTCTTGCTTGGTTCAACTTACACTGTAGGATAGTTGTAATATTTCGTACAAAATTACGGTGTCTTGTGAAAAAACCGGTTTTAGTAACATGCAGCAACATCTGATAGAATTTACTCAAAGCTATTAGTTCAGAAGGAAACAAAAAACTGTATTAGTATCAAGTAGCGACATCTGAAAGAATTCGCTCAAAGCTATTAGTTCAGACGCAAATCTGGTAGAATTAGTTCAGACGCCGGGCCGCAAACAAAATACATTTTGCAGAATTATATCTATCGTACCCGGGTAAAACGGGGACGGACCGATAGTTTCTTTATAAAGTTTCACAGATGTCCGAGATAACGAATGATTCATTTACAAATTATGAAGTGAGGAAATCTACTTTTAACGTAGCCTGTATTATGGTTGTTTTTTTTTGGTAAAAAACTTTTTTTTTCACCGAAAACAGGTCAACATTTTAATTATTAGTACGAAATAAATTCTGTGAGTTTATTGATTAGCAAATATCAAAAAAGCGTGTAAAATTTGATAGATAGCTCTTATGGACATTAATTAGTTGCGTGGCATGTCACAAACAGATTTTTCCACCCTCTTTAAAAACAGTAACGGAAAAAAATCATCAATTTTTGTTAGAAAACTGATTAAGAGGGAGGCTCTCTCATTGGTCGATTAATACCTCGCACACAAAATGCTACAGATTATAGAATGATTAAAATATAGGCTTTATGGTGTTTAAATCTTTGATTAGAACTCTTCAATAAATAAAATTATATTATATTTCAAGCCAATTATGTTAACAAAAATATATAAATAACATTAAATTCATTAACGTTTCGGCCCGGATTTCGATATTAAAAAACACAAAGCGAATTTTATTAGAAACTAATTGTTAGTTAATTTTTATATTTTAGATCAGTTCTGAAGAAGATCCAAATCCCGACCGAAACGTTAATGTATTGAATTATATTTATATATTTTTATAATTGTCTGAAAAATTGGTCAATAATTTTATTTATTTATGGTGTTTAAATGCAGCGCGTCTTTAGATTTTTTGAATCCATTATTTTTAACTTAGAAGTCACGTTTGTTTTATTCGAACAGATTAAATAAAACCATTTAAAAAACAATTTAATCAGAAAAGCATTATGTGGCCTCAATTAATTTTATTCTTTAGTTTGTAGTGTTCCAGTTTGGTGCATAAAAATAAAATCATTTGCTTTGTTAAAATTAAAAATCCAATTTATGTGCTATCATATATGTGCCTTAGTTTTTGTAATTCGACTAAATTTATTATTATCAAATTTTAATTTGACTACGTGTGATTGAAGACCTAAAAATGGCACTTCACGAATAAATTACTGAAATATATCAAAGAAAGAAAACACTTTAAACAATAAACGGGCGGAAATAAATGAGCGGCCATCAGTTAAACTTTTGTCTCTGTTATGAATAGTATCATGTTAAAATATTTCCCGGGTTTCATTATAAATCTTTCTAAAAAATGTACGCAATTTATAAAATTATTATTTCCAGCTTAAGCTAACACTGGCATTATCTTGAGAAATAATGCTAATTTGAATTTTTTTTTATATCGGTTGTGAAATGATGAGATGCAAGCAAGTTTTTCGTCAATAACTTAGAAGCAGTGGTGGCTTGTGGGTCCCAAAGCTTGTGCAGGTTCTAGGAGAAGATATGTTCTTAAACTCAGGGGCATAGCTGACTATTTCATAACAGACGCCATTCACACCATGACTAATCTTCCACCTATCACACTTCCCGTTATTTTCTACATTTTTAAACTTCCACTTAATTAACAGCAATGAGCGAACGAAGGAATTTTAGGACATTAGGATAAGGTAGGCAAATTTTGAGCATAGGAGTTGGACAGGTAATCGGCCATGGCCTTGAATAAGGAACCATCTCGATATTTATCTGGAATTATCGAGGAAAACCATGGAGAACCTCAACAAGATGGCCGGTACAGGAATTACCGGCGAGAGGCAGCAGGAAAAAGTCCCAGCAACATCTGCCCCCGCCGGGATTCGAACTCACGAATGCGAGTCTAGTTCTCTCACCACTACGCCACCACGGGACTGAAAAAAAAAAACTGTAAACGTGGAAGGTTCTTCTCCCCTGGCAACGTTTTTGCTTATCCGTTACAATAATACGTATTTATTCTAAAAATCGCAAGCAAGCAAGGTCAACAAAAAAAGTTTTTGTAAATTTGAACGTCTACATAGTCACGTACTTTTTAAAATAAATTAAAGCGTTTGCAAAATAAAACGTATTTTAAAGTTTCAACATTATAAAAAAGTAACATTAATGTTTTATTCGTTGAAGACAGAATTAATATCGATATCTAAATGGATCAGAATGGTAAAAACAATAAAATGCAAGCAAAAGAACCGACCAAGGAGTCCGTAAGTTGCGTGCGTAGAAATAATACTAGGATCATGAAAACTAGAGATTATGTCGTTACGCATATGTTATAAAAAATGGGTATACAAATATTTCATCTGTAACTATAAATTATATGTAATACGAAAGTACACAGCCTTCTATTAATCCCAAGATTGAAGTTCTCGTTGTCTACATTCTAGTAAGTTCTACCAACATTTTTGATATCAAAAATATGAAGAATCATAGAATAGAATAGAATATAATATATTTGTTTAAATACCACCATTACGTGGCATAACATCGTCATACAATTAAAAAAAAAATAATAAAATAGACAAGTATAGTACACTAATAAAAAAAATCTTCTACAGAATAATGACCAGCCTCAATCAACCTCCTCCGCACAAGATTTTTGAACTGTTTTAGGGGAAGGTTTTGAACATCAAGAGGCAATTTATTGAATTATCATTATAATTATAATAATAATAACCACTATATTAGAGAGTATTTTTTTAGAACACATTAATGGCGTCAACAATAAAAATATGTATTACAACATTATTTATTAAAAAATTCATTTAAATTATAAAAGTTGTTTTGCAATAAAAATTTATTTATTTCCTTTTTAAAAAGAGATTTTTTGTTAATATCAATATTTTTAACATTCTGTGGCAAATTATTATGTATTCGAATCATGGCATTGCGTGTTCCACGACTCGTCACTTGCAGATGATGTTGATCGTTTTTCAGAGTGGATGTTTTATTTCTAGTGTTGTGCCTATGTATTATATTGTTTGATTTGAAAAGAGCAGGATTTAATCTGACGAAATTAGAGCATTCTAGAATAAAAAGGTCAATAATCGTAAGGATGTTTAATTTTTTGAAAAGAGGGCGGCAATGTTCTCGAGGAGCAGCGCCTGCCATGATTCGAACACATAATTTTTGTATTATTAAAATTGTTTTAATGCTTACAGAGTTGCCCCAAAATATTAGACCATATCTCTTTTTTACTCTGTAATTCTAATGTTTTGCAGGATTTAAGCAAGAAAAGATGTTTGTTTTCCTTATCCCAGTCTGTATCAATCATATAGAATTTTCGATTGATATATTATGGGGTCTCCCTTGAAACCGTTTTTAGGTTAATAAATACAGTTTTTTTGATATTACGAATTGTAGATCCTTAAAAATAAAAATCAGTTCCATTACACATGACAAATTATTGACGTGATAACGTCTTATAAATTGATGAATCACCAATATTATGATGAATCACCAATATTATAAATTGATAAAACACCGGCTGCATGTACGAAAAAGTATAACGTAACGTTCCTAACGTTCCTAACGTTCGTAACGCGTAACGCATAACGCATAACGCGTAGCGTTCCGCCTGACCCTGTGCGTGCTTTTTGCTAATTTCTCGCTCAATTTAAATCAGATCGGTTTGAAACCAGTCTTAAACGAAAGAGGAGAACATTTTACATAGATTTCGTATAACAGAATTTGCCTAAACAGTTTTTTTATACAAATTTATATAGAAAAATATTTTATACAAATTTATATAGAAAAATAGCTGTATAAATGCAATGTTGTCTAATGCATGGCGCGACGCGGTCGGTTGTCTTTGTTTGCCGTACATGGAAATTAGAAAATAACGTATGTCTTGTCTTAACATGAAAACGGCTGCATTTCTAATGTTTATTTTTTGACATTAGTATTTTGTGATTTGCTAAGCCTTCTAAGTTAACTATTGGAATAACTAATTATTATTAGAACATAATACTTTGTAAGTTGCAAACGTCACTTTTGACATTTCTTATCATTCCGACACCAAGGATAAGCGGATTGAAACCAAATTTTGGGAGGTTTAGGTTATGTATTACGGAATACGTTATCACGTAAAACTATCGTCCGTAAACCGACTTTACAGACAACCAATTTTTTTTTTTACAAGTTTTTATCTAAATACTGTTTTTGATTTTTCTGTATTTAGATCGATTCTAAAATCTTTACTTATTATAACTCGTATTTGATAAACTATAAAGTATCCTTTTGAAGACAAAATAATGTATGATTTATATTTCAAATTAAAAACACATTTTGAACAACGAGAAGGGTTAAACGATTTACTCACCCTTTGAAAAACGTTGCATGAATGAAGGCAATATCCCAGGTGAACAGAAAATGAAAGAATGGTTATACATATTTCTGTAATCAGCTGTTGAACTATTCAATGTCCAATGAAATATTCAATTGCTATTTTATTGTTCATTTTTAGGATCCCGTTCATAAAAATTAAAAAAATACTGGATTACTGTAAAGCAAAAAATATTTTTTTTGTAACAGCGTGGGCTGTAAACTCTATGATCGCTTATTAATCACAACCCACGCTTTTATCATTATAAACCTAAACTATTAAGAATTTTTTTTCGTTTTAATGAAAGCTTGTCTTGAAAACGTTTTTTACCATCTCAACCCCAAAAAGAGGAAAAATTCACTTTTCAAAATTTCACAAACTGTTTTGCATAGATGTACCCCGAGTTCAAAAAACATATTTTTGGAAAAACTCTGCGCGTCTGTTAGTCTGTGAACACGATACAGGTCAAACGGATGAGCGGATTGAAACCAAATTTTGGGAGGATGTTTGGTATGCAAATATGATGAGCTCTATTGTTTTTGGGAAAAATCGACGCATGCGCAGAAGAGATATATGCTATAACGGCGTTTTTTATATAATGGTATATACTTTTCATAACGGCTTATTATTGTATTTATTTTTTCATGAAAGTTTTATTAAAAAATATTTTTTCTAACTTTATAGTTTCGGAAATATTTTGAAAATAAACAAAAATCAGCCGCTCTTTTGTTTTATGGATCTGTCAGAAATAAACTTGTTCGGCGTGCTTTGATTAATGTTTACATGACGTGGAACATATTATGTAGGTAACCATGGCAACGAATAGCAAATATCATATTGAATACTAGCCATTACCCGCGTCATTTCACACGATATCAGAAATTATATTTTCTTTATTGTAATCAAATGTCAACATTTTTGAAGTTGGAATGGTCCCGTCGCCCAATTGGCTGGAATTTTTTTCAATTAAGGCAGTCAGCAGTTCAGCATCGAACTAGGTATTTCAGTAAATAATAAATAACAAGAGAAATGACGGGTCAGAGAATAAACACAATGTAAGCAGTGTAGTGTACTGGCGCTGTGAAATTTGACAGCTGTACGTTGGTTATGTTCAGTAGGTTTTGTATTGTTCAATGTTCAGGCTTTATTTATGAGATTGAACTTCTCTCCCGACGTTCTAAATTCTCTCGGAACACCGCCGTGCGATCCCCGTGCCTCCGCCTAGAGCGGGATTTAGTTTCGCTTTATTAAGACTTAGTATCGAATATAGAGTACGTAAGGACTGTGTGAAAAACACATAAATAACCTACCGAAAAATCGACCGAATCGTACCATCGTCTAGTGGAACAATCGACACTGTATTTATTATAAACTAGCGGTCCCGCCCGGTTTCACCCGGGTGCAAAAGAACGACTGTGGAAAGGAGGGACATGAGCAAGCACATTCATCTTAGTTTACCGATCGGAGTTACCGTTCAAAAGTTTTTGTCGTAAAAAAGCAATATTTATACTTTTTTTAAGTAATAAATTTCTTTAAAAACAATAATTACTGTAATTAATAAAATATAATAACTATATAATTGAAAAAACTGTAGGAAAATTATTTTTACATAGGTACCTATAGTTGAAACAGTTTTCAAAGGAGCTATTAATTAGATTTATTTGATTATAATTAGTCGTAATGAAATTTAAAAAAAATTGAAATGTAAGCCTTAGAAGAAAGCAATGTAGAAAATAAAAAAAAATAAAAATATATTCGCCGACGTGGGGTTCGAACCCACGACCCTGGCATTAAGAGTCTCATGCTCTACCGACTAAGCTATCCGGGCTAGTGAATGTGAGGCGTTAATATTGCAATATTTAGTTAAAGCATTTCACCTGATGTTTGTCGAACGGACACATTTTGAGATACATCTTGCAACATTTTTCATTGATGTTCCGCTCCAATTAGTTGTAGCGTGATATTATATTATAGCCTATAGCCTTCCTCGATAAATGGGCTATCCAACAATTTTTTTTTTCAATTCGAACCAGTAGTTACTGAGATTAGCGCGTTCAACCAAACAAACAAACTCTTCAGCTTTATATATTAGTATAGATAAATTCCTGCAGGAAAAAAGTTCTTTTATATATAGGACGTTATTTAAATTCTCAATTATTGTATACTTCATGGTTAGTTACACATTAATTGAGGTGTACATTTTAATGGAACGATTAACTTTACTTGTTGCACTTATTTTTAATTAGGGAACTCGAGCAAGTAAAATTTCTCATTATAAAATTGGACCGAGTGTTGACTGTGATAACGGAATAATTAATTTTTTATTACTCATGCGGGAAAAGTGGTATGTTTACGCACGCTGTTACGGTTGAAAAGTAGCTATTTTCATTAGCTTGCGGAAACTTTATTTGTCGCACTGAAATTATTGTTTTCCGCACGGAAATTCAGAGTTACCATAGTTACCAATACAATAACAATTTTAACTGAATTTTCAACTTTTTAATGATTTAATTTTTATTATTTCTAATTTAATTTCTTAATTCGTAATAAAATTTTAATTTTAATTTAATTTAATTCGTAATAAAAAATATAAAAAATAGTATGTGCAACTCGTGCGGCATTGTCGCACTGTTGCACAATATACTATTATACTATTTTCCACCTATCGCACTTCCCGTTATTTTCTACAATTTTTAAACTTCTACATAATTAATAGCAACGGGCAAATGAAGGAATTTTAGGACATTAGGATAAGTTAGGCAAATTTTGAGCATAGGAGTTTAAACAGATTATCGGCCATGACCTTGAATAAGGAAGTTGGACGGGACAGAAATTACTGTTTCTCGGCGCTATAGGCAGCAGGAAAAAGTCTCAGCCACATCTATCCCCGTCGGGATTCGAACCCGGTACCTTCCGAATGCGAGTCTAGTGCTCTGACCTCTACGCCACCCAGCTCGGTTCTTTGATGTCATTAAAGCCCGTAACCTTAGTCAGCAACGAGTAACATGCAAATAGAAATACATATCCAACGTTTAACATAACATTATCGTAAATTGTGTTTTAAATGTCATCAGGGAGACTGACGGTACTCTGAAGACAACATGGCAACGCGGGTTGCTCTTGCGTCAGGGTAAACTTTGCTCATCTCGATGCAGCTCTTATAAATACAGTTTATTTCACATCAAAGCGAATGTTCACCAAAATGAATATCGCTAGAAAAATAATCGTTCTTTTAATTAACCGCTAAATTTTTATGAATAAACACTACCCGTCCCTTGACTAATCATATATATTAATAAGGTTTAAGATGTTTGCCTCCCTTTTTAGAAAAAACCTCACAATTTCTCCACATAAATTATATATCATTTTACAGATAATTGCTTGCTCTACTGACATCGACAACTAAAAAATTTATTATTGCTTTTGTTTTTGTAAATTAATTAATTAACAGCAACGCTGAACAACGTCTGCCATCTGACGGCTATAATTTTGAAACAACGTCAATACTTCGATCTGTCATCTGACCTTCATATTGTAATACAATAGACACAATACTGCATAGTGCCATCTGACGGATTTAATTTTGAAACAGCGAGCAACGCTGAACAACGTCACAGCAATACTGCATGATGCCATCTGACGGCTTAGCTCAACGCTTTTGCTACTTGCGCCTCTATATGACAATTTTAGTAAAATATCTCTTCGATCTGTCATCTGAGCTTTATATTGTAATACAACAAAAAGAAGAACGTTATAAGCAGTGTGCAAAATTAGAAACGAATTGAATACCTAACTGCAATTATATTTAAAAAATAATTTTGTAAAGTGATAATTATTATACTTATTTAGTGCGAATAACTCGCACAGGTCACACTAGTATTAATTTATTAGCGTGAAAGAAGTAGTGGCGATACGAGATACAGGAGCTCTGTTCCATCTCTCTGGGAACGGTAACAGAACATTCCGCTCAGTGTTTCTACACCATCATGTTCAGAGATCTAAATGTATGCTGAAGTTTATTTACGAAACATGTGGATAACATAGTTGTATGTTTATTGATTATAGAAGTGACGTTGACAGTTTTCATATTCAAACCATCAGGTAGTTGGCATTTCTTGAGATGATTGATGATGATTCATACACACCGGCGCGGCGGTATCCTATTAATATTTTCTTTAAGATTCTCTATAAAAATAATAGTTAGGGAGCCGACGCGCAAAAAAATCATGTCGTTCCAAACTTCTGCCGGTTGGTGCATAAGCTATTTAAGTAATTTAGAGCATTTTTTCTTATATAATATACTAGCGGTCCCGCCCTGTTTCACCCGGGTGTAAAAGAACGAATGGGGAAGGGAGAAAAACATTCATCTTAGTTTACCGAGATGAATGTTGTGTCCAAATTTCATGATGATCGCAGTTACCGTTCAAAAGTTTTTGTCGATAGAAAGCAGTATTTATACTTTTTTTTAACTAATAATTTTTTTTAATTAATTAAATAAAAAAAAATAAACAATTTCGCCCAATGTACGGCTCGAACTCACGACCCTAATTGACAGTCGTGTGCTCTACCGATTGAGCTAGCCGGCGTTGTATTGTGGCAACGCTAATATGAGTATATAGGTGCATTTCACCTGAATAGAAGCTTATTTTTGAGATACATTTTGCAACATTTTTCATTAATGCTCCGCTTCTAATGGTCGCAGCCTGATTTTATATAGCCTATAGCCTTCCTCGATAAATGGGCTATCCAACAAAAAAATTTTTTTTCAATTCGAACCAGTAGTTCCTGAGATACGGCGTTCAAACAAACAAACCAACAAACAAACTCTTCAGCTTTATATATTAGTCTAGATAGATAGGCGGAATCTGTATCCTTTTTAAGATAAGGAGGATAAAAAATTTCAAAGATGGTAAAAAATGTTTAAATTTTAAAAAATTTCTGCCGCTAGGTTCTGTTAGAGTCAAATGACCGGAAAATACAAGCGGCAAAAATTTTTGACCAATTGCACCCTGCCCAAGCCACTCCTAAGAAAGTGGATTTAAATAATAAATAATAAATTCTTAGGAGTAGCTTGGGGAGGGTGCATATGGTCAAAAATTTTCCATTGAGATATAACAAAGCAATGTATGGTGGAATTGTTCCTCTTTTATAGATCTGCAGAAAAGTTTGCGATGGCATATGTCTATCTTTTAAGGATAGTTTACTATAGGTACCCATTTTAATGTAAAGTGGTTTTCGTGGATATAAATTTTGCAACATAAGTCGACGAAAAAACGATGGCAATCTACAAATTCGAGCAAAGCCGGACCGGGACGCTAGTCTAAATCAAATAAAGAGGTGAATTACTGCTTTTTATAACTTTAATTGAATGCAAATCAAATTGCGATGCGATATTATGTGAGTTTAAATAAAATACATTGTGAATTAGTTACGTTAAATTGTAAATATTATAACGGAACGTTTTTAGTAGGTACGCATTGTGTGAACCGGCCCCCACAGAGCAATTATATTATAGACTCGCCTTGCCCGGTGGCAATGCGCGTCTGGGATTTGCTGTGCTGCCCTGCTACTGATTACGGGATTAGAACCTGCTGTTTACTGTACGATCACATTTATGATGGGATAGTTAACGATCTCTGTGTGATTACATTGAGGCTGCGAACAATGCAGATTAAGAAAACACAATTAAAAGCAAAACGTACCCTTCGCGGATAATTAAAATTTAGCGACTTTTTAGGGATCCGTACCAAAATGGTAAAAAAACGGAATTCTTACTTCGTTATTTGACTGTATCCCTAGGTCAGTAAAATGGCGAACTCACTTTCCACTAATTCGAAAGTGAGAAGAACTCAGAGCGCATAAAGAAACAGTTTTGGCCCGAATTTTAAAAATCAATAGAAAAATTCTAATAATTGATAATTTTCAATAATTATGAATAACGGGAATGCGGACACATAGGTATATAATTCTTTTCTTTTATTGCTAACGTTTCGTCCAAAATATTGACTTTTTCAATGCTCAAAAAAACTATTTTTTTTTAAATTAGAAAATAAAGTTAAACATAAAAAATTATAATTTGTTTTCCACTTTTTTTATTAAATACTATGGTCTTTAAATGGAAAATAATAATAATTGATAATTTTTCGGATTTTTAAATATTGGGTGTTTTTAGACAGTTTCTAAGCTGTGGACATTTTCAACTTCTCTACTTTAATAATTTTTTATTAATTTTTGACAATAGCTGGAGAATTATTTTTAACGACTTTTTCGCGAATCATTACAATATTATCAATAAAAAATAGGACTAGTGCTAGCTGTTCTGAAGATACAAGCAAAAAACTGATGAAACACAGTTTTTTAACTCTTCTTTAATAAGTTCCAGTGATCATAGCACGAAGATGCAATTTTGACAGGTTGTATATCATATTTAATGTTCCCTCAAATTTGCACCCTTTTGCGATTTTGTGGAAATGTTTAGGGTCAAATTATTTTCATTTTACTGGCCTATCTCTGTATGTATAGTTGATTTTCTCTGAAACTTGAGCTGGAAATTTGGCATTATAATTAAGCTTGTGTGCCCGCACCCAATCAGAATTTAAAAAATTACTACTTGCCTATTTTTGAACGTAGGTAGTAATGTTTGGGATTAATCCTAAAAAAAATAAAAAAAGTCTTTTAAATACACCAAAGTTTACATAATATGTATATTATAAACTTTGCCAGTAGGTACTAAGTCTGAATGAAAGTATGAAGGGAAGATGGTTTTCATTATTTTTCTTGTTATTTGATGTTTTTCTTAAAAACAGATTTTTTTCAAAATTTTGAGATCTCATAGATTCTTAAAAATATTTTAAATAGTTTTTTAGTTTTGTTTCTGTTACGTTTGAGAAGTACTTTAGTTTGTGTGTATAACGGCTTTGTTAAATCATTTTCACCACGAACTAGAACAGTTTTGTCACAATACATTTGGCATTCGCTCTGTAGGTATTAGCTTTTATATGATACTCATATTATAATGATAAATTTTTCTTTTTATCCCCCCCCCTCTTTTTGACGGAATATTGTTGTATTATGACGAAGCTAACGACATCTCATATGTTAAGATCCATTAAGCCGTTTAGGCCAAATAAATAGACAATAGATACACTCGAAAAACATGACCCTCCTTCTGACACAGTCGTGTAAAATAGGTAATTTTGTATTATTTTACGAAAACTATTATTCTGTTTTATATAGACTTTGTTGAATGTTAGCAAGCTTCAAATCTATAAAAAAAATGAGCAGGTCAAAGAAAAGTTCAATTAAATTTAACTGAAAATAAAGAAAGGTTTGGCAATCCGATTTATATAAACTTGATCAAGCGTATAGTTTTATATCGGCATCTAAAAGAATCAAGAATCTCAGATTCTTTATTCAATTAACTACACTTGTTTTCGATGTTTTCGGTTCCTTGAATCACGTTTCTTGCTCTACATTTATGCTTAGTTCACATGGCTTTAATATAAAGCAAATAACTATCAATTGGATTTGGGCATTATTGACTGAACAGGGGTGTAGTTAGAAACTGAGACAGTATATTTTTTTATAAAACAACTGATTTTCGGGCTTGAATGCAGATGTACGATACAGGCATGTAAAGTGCCTTTATGCACTTGTTCCTTAAAGTAAAGAAAAAACTGGCCACACTATATTATAGTCTAGTCAAGAAGTCCAAGTCTTCAAAAAATATGAGCAATAGCTTATTCGAAAAAGACGTTTTTTTTGATTTTTTTGCCGACAAAAATTACATTTGTGGTTAACAAAAAACAAAAAAAAAAGCCGCTAAGATTTTTGACAATTACCTACTCGAAAACTATCAATGATAGCGGAAATTGAAAAAAAGATTCTTAAAGATACAGATACTGTCCAATAAGAAAGTTCAACCGTTTGAGACTCTATCTTTATTATTTATAATTTTAATTTAATGTTGAAAATAGGGTTCCGCGCGGCCGTTACTGCCCGAGCGCACCGCCTGTTGAGAGAGTACAACACATAAAATAATTTTTTTATAGTATTAAATAACAATTTAAAATTTTGAATAAATTATGATGTTATCTTAACACTTGAAAGAATAATGTTTCGTTTAAATAATTAATTTTAATTTATTGTTAAAAAAAGTTGTTAACTAACTATTTTAATCCGTGTGCGATGCCTTATTGTCTCAGATCATCGATATCGACTATATCTTCCATATCGTCAATCGCTTTCCCGATGCCTCGTGTACTGTCAGCCTTAGAGTGTGTGTATGTTTACAAAACAAACAAACAAACAATCTCTCAGGTTAAACGCATATACCTTCGTCGTACCGTCGTGGGTAAAATAAATTAAAACATTTTGTAAAACTGAAAATTTTTTTCTTAGCACGCTTGTTTGTACAAAAAAGGTTAGAATTAATTAAGAAGGAGAGATAAAAAAAAGTTTAATTAGATATTAATGTTTATTTTCATTAAGTTAATTCGTAACTTCACTTTTAATGATCTTTAAAATCCCTGAGCAACCACTATAGTTCAGTCTTCTTCCAATTAAATCTACGGCGCTGCACTGTACGGCTAGGTAGACAACGTTATCAACTGTTTTTTAAGGTTCCGCACCTGAACTGAACCCTTAGGCCAGGGGTCGGCAACCTGAAACTCCCCCCAAACGCCCTCCCCTTTTCACTGCACACAAAATAAACGCCATTGCATAGACACGACCTCGTAATTGTTTTTTTAAAGAAGTCCCCCCAGACGCTTTCCCCTTTTCACTGCGCATAAAGAACGCCATCGCATCGACACGACCTCGTAATTGTTTCTAAAGAAGTCGCTCCAAACTCCTTCACTCTTTCACTGCGCAAAATAATTTCTAAAGATCAATTTCCCGCACTTAACACGGCTAATAATACTGTTATATGTTATAATAATCATTATGTATTTCCACATCGAGTTATCGTACTCTAACCTCTATTAGTACTCCGGACATATATGATTCTAGCAGTCGGTGGCCTTGAAAAGTAAGACTGGAAAAAAAGGATATGCTGAAACTCGACATGTTACACAACAAAAGTTGTGGACAAAGGTTTGTTAAAATAAAACAGGATCTGTGTAGCTTGTGAAACGTCGGCAACTGTTGCAGGAGTTGGCGGTACGTATTCTGTTTTAAAAGATCGCCAATTCACGGCGGGATGATTAAATTAAACTGCTGTTTGTTTACATTTTTACTTGCCTGCTCAGTCATGCCTTTAGTTCTCACACGGTTGATAATACCTTCGTGTGAATTTATTGACGCGAATGATTATTGATTTGCCATTAGTCTGGACCATAGAGATATAAGTAACTAGAGTACGCTAGTTCGTGTGCTCCATAAGTGAAAGTGTCCGCAGTTCAGAGAGAGAATGCTGCGGAAAGTTCAGAAAACCAGATATTTGTTTACTCAAATCAGCATTGTTTTTTACATATACAGGTGAGTTTTAAGTTGATGCTTTTTTTTACATTAATAACAACTTATTTCCATAGTGACATAATATAACCCCAGGACCGACCTCAAAATTAAAGAAAATTTAATAAAATTTATTTAAACTTCGAAAGGCTGTTTCTCTCTTATTTTTGAGTTTTGATAAAAAAACTATTTGAAATATTTGCTCGTCTATTTGATTTTTACACGCTGTAAAAAAAAGCATCAACTTAAAAAACACCTTTTTTATTAGATATCGTGTCCATCGATAATAATTAATAAGAAAATTCGCAGGTTTGTGGACAAAAGTTATATTTATAAATGTACGACGTTTCGTCTATAAATTTAGACTTTTTCAAGTACAATATGAAAATTATTTAAGGATGTGTATAAGGTCAAATTGTGTAGTACATCTAATTAAATTTTCAAAATCATAAATATATAAAAATTTTCATTTGCAAAGACTTTGTGTTAATTTTAATGATTTTTTATGATAGATTTTTTAAAAATTTTCCTATAATTAAATAATATGAACAAATATTTAACATTTAATTTGACTACTGTGACTTTAGTTAAAAACAATCAGGCAACATGGCTGTCCACGTGGTCTTCTGACACTCGTAAACATAACGTGGAGATAGAATTGCTGACCTCAAAAATTTGAAGCTATGGATACTATAAAAATAATAATAAATAAAAATGTCAAATCAAAATTCAAGGAAAGTATTTATTTATTATGAATTATTATCAAGCAATCAAAGTGGTGATTAAGAAATCAATTATCATTACACAAAGCAATAAACTGATACAGAAAGTCAGTAATTAAAGTTTACTTTTGGCAGATTTTTGTTAAAGCAAAGTTTTTTCAAATTAATTGCAGATAATCTGTACGAACATTTTAGTTTTCCAAAAAAAAATAAATATCTCAAATCTTTTACATACTTTTGTTACATTACAACGTTTATCCGACATATAAACGCATTTTGTGTTCTAAATGCACATAAATCTCAAAAATGACAGGTTCAGAATAACTGATAGTTGGTTCACGTGATATGACATTTCATAAATGCGATCTTTATTATCGACATGCAGGAACGCGACGTTGCCTCATTGTCTCATTACATCCGCCATTAATTAAGATTAAGATTCGGAGAATTGATTTCATCACTTTTAAAATAAAATATTTCCGTGGAATTGCCGGTAACCCCACGTTTTTTTGGGCTTGAAAAATCGCAAATTGTACAAAGAAACTGATAATAAGTTTTTGAATCATAAATTTTTGAAATAAAATGATAAATGTTTTAATCTTCTCAAAATTTTTAACACTTCCGGTAGAAATAACAATGAGTGAATGGTGATTTTAAAATGAATTTTTTCATAAAAAATGTCGGTAAGGTATCTATTTTTTGGTTTTAATCGATGCAGGAGGTCTAATTCTATAACATATTTTAAATTTAGGCAAAAATCTTTGAATTCAAAAATGTTATATACATCCTTAAAACAATAATTATGAAAATAAACATTAATTAGGTACTAACCATAGAAATTAACAAAAGTTAAGGTACATAAGACAAAAACATGGCAACAAGTTTATAAATATAAATTTTGTCCAAAAAACCTGCAAATTTTCTTATTAATTGTTTTTTACCATTATTTACCATAGAGATAAGGAACTGTCAGGGGCGGATCGTGAGTTTATGGGGCCCTGAGCTAACACTATTTTGGGGCCTACCTTTCAAAAAAGTGTTTTCTATAATGATGTATATATATTATATACTATAGGTGTTTATTTTATTTTTTTATTTTTTGGTCTCATTACCTAATGTTTTAGCATTGGACCTAAAAAATTCTTCCAAAATTTCAGCTTCCCAGATCAAATCTGTTTCCAATTCGAGCCTGAAAATTAGAAGTTTGTGATAAACAAATTAAAAAAAAACGATTCATACTTTATCAAACTTGAATAAATAGGCATGTAGGTTTTTCTATATAATAGATCTAAGGAGAAATGTTAAGTGTTTTTTCCTGAAGTAGAGATTTAAAAGAAATTGTTTTAGTAAACTCGTTGACTGATTTGAGGGCCTTTTGTGCTTTATCAAATGAATACGCACCCAGTGAATTGTGTGCAGTATAGATCTCTCAAAGAGAAGTAAGGGAGAAAGTACAAGTCAGCGTTGCCAACTCTAAAAAATAAATCGTCTATCGACAATAAAAAAAAATCCAGCCAATTGGGCGACGGGACAATTCCAACTTCAAAAATGTTGACATTTGATTATAATAATGAAAAGAAAATTTCTGATATTGCGTGAGGTGACGCAGGTAATGGCTAGTATTCAATATGACATTAACTATTCGTTGCCACGGTTACCTACATAATATGTTCCACGTCATGTAAAATTAAATCAAAGCATGTCTAACTAGTTTATTTCTGACAGATCCATGAAACAAAAGAGCGGCTGATTTTTTTTTATTTTCAAAATATTTCCGAAACTATAAAGTTTAGAAAAAAAAGTCAAAATAAGTGTTACGGCTTGAAGTCTTGCAAAAACGCTGAAACATGTAATTCCTTATTTCTTACCAAAAGCCTAAATATGAAATTTCGTATCCCTAATTTGAGAAATGATGGATTCCCCTTACAAATTTTCATCCCCGTTTTTACCCTCTTGAAGGATGATTTGCAAAAACGTTTAAACACGCAATTCTTTATTTCTCACCAAAAGTATTTATATGAATTTTCATATCCCTAGCTTGAAAAATGCTGGGTACTCCATTCAAACTGTCATCTTTATGCCCTTAAGGGTTTTTTTAGATACACAGTAGGCTATGGCCTTCCTAAGGATGCAGTCTATCTCCTTGTCAAATTTTATGGAAATCTGTTCAGCGGTTTAGGCGTGAAAAGGTAACAGACAGAGTTTGGCGTTTATATTAGTATGAATGTGGTGGACGTTACGGGTCTAATGTGGTGGAGATTGCGGGTATAATGCGGCAAACTACATGTTTAAAAAACATAAAACTTTACGTATTGGAGCGCCACTAAAAAGAAAAAAGACGGGCAAGTGCGAGTAGAACTCGCGCCCTGAGGGTTCCGTATCGTTATTTCAAAAAAATCAAATTTTTTCATGTAATAATTCTATATAGAATCAGAAATTTATGATTTTCGGATTTTTTTCTTTATTGTGCTATGCAACCTTCCTTCGCGTTAAACAAGATTTTAGGTTGCGGGAAACATTTAAGGTTTTGATAAGATAGTCTGTATAAAAATAATTTACGGTTTTCGGATTTTTCCTTTTACTTGTGCTGTAGCCTGTAAGACATTGCTTCTTGCCAAATTTCATGATTCTAGGTCAACGGGAAGTACCCTAGAGGTTTTTATTCCCTATGCGGCATAAATGACCGTATCTTTTGATTGCGTTGACTTAGAAGTTTGATTTTTTCACCGCCCCAAAGGATTGCAGACTTGAGTATTTGATATTAATTTCAACTTGATACCTCGACGCGTTCCTGAGAAAAAGGGTCTTGACAAACCGACAACGAAGTGATCCTATAAGGGTTCCTTTTTTTCTTTAGAGGTACGGAACTCTAACAATAAATTTTTTCGTACAAAAAATTGAGCCTCCTGCAAAGGAAGCTAATAAAAACGCAAAAATTAAAAAAAAGTATGTTAAAAATGATATTGTCTTTTAAATGTTTTATTGTTTGAAAGAAGTTTATTTTTTTTTATTAAAAATACATTTTGGAATCTGAGGGTTAGAGTACGATGTGCAAAATATCCATTGGAAAGACAGAATTATTATTTTATATTATATATAACAGTGTTATTATCAGTTTTAAGAGCGGAATTTTTTTTATAAATTAATTTTTTGCGCAGTGAAAAGGGAAGGCGTTTGGGGGGAGTTCTTTAAAAAAACAATTACGGAGTCGTGTTGATGCGATGGTGTTTGTTTTGCGCAGTGAAAATGGGGAGGGCGTATACAAAGTGAGATAGTAATACAATAATTCTATACCAGTTGCTATGACGTGTATATGTGATTTCTGATTGGTTAGATTAAAAAAATGTCAGTGAATGACGAAAATATTTTAAATATTTTTGAGGAAATTTGGGAATAATCCGTTTCTTTTTTGGAACGTCAAAATGTAGCGTTTTCTATGAGCTATCGAACTGAACCCGAATCTGAAAATCAGGGCTTTATAATTGACTAGCAATAGAAACGCGACATAAACTGCATCTCCAGGAGCTTTGGAGCTATTTTCGTAGCCCGGAAATCGACTAAGTTGGCAATAGTGGAGGTGAATCGTTCCGCGAAAGGAATTGTAGGTATTCGGTTATATACCGGATGATGTTCCCTTTCTTCAAAGTCAATTTAATTTACGATTCGACGTTTTTGTTCACTATCGTGCCGTTCGCTGAAGGAAACGGCAAGTTAAACTGGAATCCTCCGGCCTCTCTCCTTCGATTCCGTTAAAGGATAATAGAATAAATTCCGTTTTTATGACAGAATAATGTATTTTTTTTTCTTTTTGGCGAATTATTATTTGAAAGCTTCTTTTTATCAACTATTGGTCCTCTCTCTTTTAATCTAATATACACTTTTTTAATAAAATACTAGTTACCCGGCCCGGCTTCGCCCGAATTTGTAAATCACCTATTAAACATAGACATATTTATTTTCTTTTTGGCGAATTATTATTTGAAAGCTTCTTTTTATCAACTATTGGTCCACTTTCTTTTAATCAAATGTACACTTTTTTAATGAAGTACTAGTGACCCGGCCCGGCTTCGCCCGAATTTGTAAATCACCTATTAGCCATAGACATATTTTTTTTTCTTTTTGGCGAATTATTATTTGAAAGCTTCTTTTTATCAACTATTGGTTCACTTTCTTTTAATCAAATGTACACTTTTTTAATGAAGTACTAGTGACCCGGCCCGGTTTCGCCCGAATTTGTAAATTACCTATGAAACATAGACATATATTATTATGCTGCATCGAACTTTTTTAATAGAATAATAGCGGTAAACGGTCTGTTATGAATGAAACGCTCATTAATCAAGAATATAAAATAATATTGAATTAAAAAATATTGGGAAGTCCTGGGAGGCTGAAAATTTGGGATTATCTGTTTTACCCGACTACGGTGAAGCCAAAAATGTATGATTGTATTTACGGATGTTCCACCGTAGCGCCTAAACTATTCATCCAATTGCGACAAATAAGATGTCAATCGATTTGTTATTATGGCCCGGGCAACATAAGCTACATTTATTTTTGAAATTTGGTCCCAGAGGGGAGCAAATTAAAAACAAATAAACAATAAGTTCAAGTTCAAGTTTCAAGGCTCCTCTAGATGTAGGTATAGCATGATGCACTTTGCCCTAGAGCTTATGATCGCTTACTACTGTTAAAATGTAATGTTTTGTTACGGTAGGTGGCATATGACCAAGGCTATCCTATGAGAATATTTTCTTGTTTAATACTTTTCAGTAGTCGGGGTTTAGTTTAAAAACTTATTTTTTATTATGTTAGAAATAAAAAAAAATCAAATATTTGATGAGCGTCTAATTAGTAGTATTCAATAAATAAAATTATCGACCGTTTTTCAGACAATTATATTGACATAAATATGGCAATTCTAAAGAAGATCTAAATCCGGGCCGTAACGTAAATTTATTGAATTATAATTTTATATTTTTGTCAATATAATTGTTTGAAAAATTGGTCGATAATTTTAAAATATATTTAAAAAAATTTGGTTAGAAAATTGAAAAAAAAATAGTAAGTTATTGGAATCGAGAACCAGTTCATTTTTCAAATTAAATTGTAAATCCACTTGTTACTTCCACCAACTCCCGGATTAGAACCTAGGAGCTGGGGGTTTATAATAGAGAATCCATGGAAACCCACTATGAACGATCGGTTATTCTCGAGATGTTTTTATTAAATTATGAACGTATATTATGTAAATGTAAAAGCTTGAACCTCTTTGAAGATAATTTTATAATCGTTAACATGTTGAAGAACTACCTACAATACCTACCATATTAGGGAAAGCTGTTCTTCAATATGCAAACCTCCGTGTATAAATACTTGGTCGTAATTATTATTGAACTATCCATAGTTAGGGATGTGTATGTTTTGTTAGTAATTTCAGTCTAACGTACTACACTAACTAAATAAGTATTTTTGAGCTATTATAAAAATATACATGGTGTATCACAGGAAACCGAACATAGGGAAAAGTACACATTCCAAATTAGTTAAGATCAGAGATTGCTTTGCCCTCTATTCAGAGGTCGTTTCCATGGTCTACATAGTGAAATCTATCGAGGCGGTGGCAAAACTGGATGAACATGAAGACAAAATCGCCGAAGTATGTTTCAATGTGACTTCTGTAATGTTAGACAAAGTTTGTCTGACTAAGACACTTCTGAATTAAAAATGTAGGTTCATTTGAACATTTGCTTTAATTTTTTATTTTAACTGTTTGTTTCGATTAATTATTAATTAAAAAAAAATTGGTTGTCTGTAAAGTCGGTTTACGGACGATAGTTTTACGTGATAACGTATTCAGTAATACATAACCTAAATTCTACATATAATAATTATAATAATTCGAATCTATGATATTGCATCTTTCGCTTCAAATTTAGGTTAATTTTATTTATTTAAATTACTCACCATATAATATAATTGTTTTTTTAACTTTCTTTCTTTCGTATTAAGTCTCAAAGATTAGCTGTCATAATATTTATAAAACAATTGTTTCACTGTTTATAATATAAAATTCCAAAACCTACTTACAATATTTAAGTATTTTCATACGTCAAAAAATTGATTTTTATAATGATAAAATTTGTAAGAAAACGATTTTTTCGAGAGATGAGACCTAGCTAAAACGATTTTTTGCCCCCCAAAATCCCTTTTCAGTAAATTTCATCCAAATCGTTAGGGCCGTTTTCGAGAAAAGCACGCACAGGGTCAGGCGGAACGTTACGAACGTTACGAACGTTACGTTAGGAACGTTACACTTTTTCGTGCATGCAGCCGGTGTTTTATCAATTTATAAGATTGGTGATTCATCAATTTATAAGACGTTATCACGTCAAAATGTAGGTTCATTTGAACATTTGCTTTAATTTTTTATTTTAACTGTTTGTTTCGATTAATTATTAATTAAAAAAATATTTTCTTAATAAAAAAAATTGTGTCATTAATAACTGATTTTTCTAATTATTTATTATTAGCTATATCATTGTTATTAAATAATGGTTAATCAGCGTTACCATGGTATGATGGCCAAAGTAATCGTTGATCCTAACTAATTTGTACAATGGAGTTTTCCCTATGTTTGGTTTTCTGTAATACACCCTGCATATTAACTCAGAGAGATTTAAAAAAAGATAGTGCATATTTTTCGTTTGTAAATGTAGCTTTTCTTAAAATAAAATTAACCATTTTTAAACCAACGTATATTTCCTCAGGATAATGAGACAATTTTTCCGTTGTGACTTTTTTAAAAGCAGCTAGACCAAATTCTGCGAAACTACTCATTCGATTTCAAAATTTTTTTCACCAATATTAAGAGTAGATCTTCAGGATGGACATAGGCTATATATTATCGCGTTAAAATAAAAGTGCTTTTCGTGGAGATCAATTTTGTAACGTAAGACGACGAAAGAACGGTGGCAATCTATAAATTCGGGCAGAGCCGAACTGGGCCGCTAGTGCTTAATATAATTTTGTTTGAAGTGATTTAAACAGCCCTAATAGGAAAGCAACGATGAGTGCTTATGCAGTATTATAATCTACTACAGCACACATAAGCGTCTTAAGGAATTAATGTGAACTTTATCTACATAATAAGTTTAACTTTGAACAGTATCCCACATGTGGTGTCTCTGTTAGTTCTTACTTCTATAGCCAAAGACCACCGACCATTAACTTTACAGGTTATGTAACCACAAATAACTCGTCTACTATCCGCGATAATCTTCCTCTTTGAAATTTTAACGCGGTCAATTTACATCTGCTCGCCACGTTATGTTGAGAACAGAGAAAATGGAAACCGCAGAGAATAAAATTATATTTAAATACTGGCGGCCTGGTTCGGCTTCGCCCGAATTTACGGATTGTTACCATTTGTTCGTTTATTTACGCTGCAAAATAATTGGTCTCCACGAAAAGCGCTTTTATATAGCCTATGTCCATCCAGAAGAACCATTTTAAATATTGGTGGCAAATTTTTGAAATCAGGTGTGTAGTTTCGGAGATTACTTCCTACATCCAAATTTACAAACTTTACGTCTTTATAACATTAGTATAGACAAGTTTAAAAGCGTGGGACACTCAATGAATTAAATGAACTATAGCAGACCCGGCTACGCGTTGCTGTGACTCACTTATAAAACGTTCAATTACTATTGTACTAAATAATTTATTTCAGTAAAATTAATGTTCAATATTAAAAAAAGAAAGTTTTTTTCCGATCGAAAAACCTACAAGATTGAAAAAAAGGCGTTAGGAGAGTTAAATTTGATTTGTGGCGAGCTTTTCGAGATTGGTAATTAAGCGCGTTCCAACAATGAAACACAAAAAACTAAAGACATGCGTTGTTTTCATCGTATTGTTTGTCTATGAAACATGTGACATGGAATTAATTGTAGCTATCAGATTTGCTTCTGAACTAATAGTCACTAACAGTCTTGTTTTCATATATTAGTTCAGAAGCAAACAAACAGGTTTTTTGAGAAAATACCGTAATTTTGTACAAAATATTTAATAAAAACTATCATATAGCGTAAGTTGCACTAAGCAAAACACATTTACAAAATTTCATTAAAATCTGTTGAGCCGTTTTACGAAGATAATGAAAAAAATATGAAATAAAGTTTTCTTAATAGATTTTTTTACGACAAAATTTTCTGTAAAAAATCCAAAATCATTAGGAGATTTATAAAGTTAAAAATTAAAAAAAACTTTTCCATGTAGTCTTATGGAAAATATGTCAACCTAGCATACAAACGGTACATTTTAATTTTTTGCAAATAACCAAATAATGTCAGCAGTTCCGAAAACTAACTATGTAAAGCATCGATGTCTTACGCATATTTTAATATTTTTTCCAATTTAATTAGGAGACTTTTAATCATTAAAAAAATTATTAAACCTTAGCACTTTTCGATTATGGACTTTTATTCTTGACTATTTTAACAATTTTTACTGAATTTTCAACTTTTTAATGATTTAATTTTAATTTTTATTACTTCTAATTCCCTTTTTTCATCATTTACTGCAAAAAATATGTAAAATACAGATATTTACATAAATTTATTTTTTTTAACCTAACTTTGTACAAAAAATTCAAAAGTTAGTGCATTAAATAAAATACTGAAATAATTAATAGATATTAAAAAAAAATATTTATTTATGCTTTTATGACAATAATTTATTAGTATCATCGACTTATAACCTTTTGTAAAAAATTATTATGGAAAAGTTCCCATTTAGAATTCGACTTACTTTTGACTGGGACTGTAACGCATCAACCTCCTTAAGTGGTTTCGGAGATTAACACGGGGATTTTATGTATTATATAGATATTGGCCTTTTATTTATGTCACAGTCAAATTGTAAATTTTGCCGCTTTATAAAGCGACTGACTGCTTTATAACGACTAGTCGTTCTGTAAATGGACCAAATTTACAATTCAGCTGCGACCTCACCATACTTAATTTACCTATACTTTACTCTAATTTAAAAGTTCAGTGTGTGGCCGACTTAAAACAGTAAAACGATAATTGCCAGTGGACTAATGACTTTACAAACTTTGTAAAACAAAGTGGGAAGGTAGACATAATAATATAGTTTCATCATTTGTACGTAGCGGCCGGCCATGCTGTTGGCATGTTGTCGAGAATAAGATTTTCTTGTAAGCGGTTTCATACAACATCGTATACCGCACGTGCCAGTTTGTTAGGGTGGTGATTATTGTTGTGATGGTGCGCGTGAAAATTAAATTACGTAACAAACAAACAACTAACAACAACAACAATGAAGTTAACGAGATTGCCGCCACATGTAATGCGGTGTAGGATTCAAAGTGTTGGTTTCAATGGAAGATATACTATATACATTTGTGCGGGTCGTAAGGCAAATTCAGTTAAGTAAGATTTTTAATAGGATCAGATTAATGATGTAAAGACTTGCACAAAACAATTCCAAAGATGGAACCAGCGCTGGCCAGTGCCGGATTAACCTATAAGCAAAGTAAGCAATTGCTTAGGGCATCACGTCTCAGGGGGCACCAAGAAACACAATTTAGAAATGAAAAGTACCTCACTAAAACCGTGTCAACGTTTTTTTTTTCTTTTTGTCATGTTCTCAAAAATTTGATCTACTGATATGTCTTTAGAAGTATTTAAGCTAAAAATAAATTATAATTTATTTTTGAAAATGAAAACGAAAAAACATTATTTCTATGAATGTTCATTTTTATTTTAAGTTTTGAAACTTTTTTTCTATTAACTGTATAAAAATGCCTAAGGTCTGATTTTATAGAGAGCCAAATTTTCAATGAGAGCATTGATTGTAAAATTCTATTTTTTTCCTAAAAATCTATGCTTTTTAATTTTACCATTCCAACCCATAAGTGGGGATGGTACTAGTTTAGGTCAAAAAACACTTTTCAAAAATTTTACAATATCTTTCCGTTTTGAGGTCTTCCGAATCCAAAAAACATATTTTTGAAAAAACTCTGTGCGTCTGTTAGTCTGTTTGTGAATACGATACAGGTCAAACGGATGAACGGATTGAAACCAAATTTTGGGAGGATGTTTGGTATGCAAATCTTCATAGAGCCCTATTGTTTTTGGGGAAAATCGGTGCATGCGCAGAGAGATATATGCTATATAATAATGGTATACTTTCAATAACGGATTATTATTCTATTTATTTTACTTTGATTAATAAATTTTAATAGATTGTTCAAGAAGGCATATTCAAAGATTTTTTAAATGACTGGCAATATTGAGATGGGCCAAAAATCGGAACATCGACTGGTATTAGTTGTTTTCGGTAAGGGAGTGATTTTATAGCAGTTTTAAGAGCATTCGAAAAGTTCCTTCTGAAAATGAAAGATTTATTAAATGCGCGAGTGGTTCAGCAAGACATCTGGCCTTTTTTAACAGGAAATTAGGAAAATCATCGATACCAGCAGATGACGTAAAATTAAAATAAATTTAAAATTACTATAGACCTGTGAGGTAATTCTGAAACTACTAAACTAAAGAATTAAACCATAATAATAGAAAATGACTACTCAAGCAAAAAATGGTTCTATTACAGAGTTATAAAATTTTTTTATTAACATTATTATATTACTAATTAATAAAATAATTTCACACAATTTAGTATAGGGTAAAAATGGTTCATAAGATTGAATTTTACCTTCAAAAATAATAATTCGCCATAATCGTTCCTGCCTTGTGACCGCAGATTTACACTCTTCTATTATAGTGAATGACGATAGTGGTGACGACATGGCATTGGTTGCGAAAGTGCCATTGAATTAAAACAACGCTCGCCACTTATTAACGCTACGCGCGACAGTAAAACTTACAGCAAGGACCCATTGTCACAGTAACCTATATAACTCTTAAGCGCCTTGTCAGTCCAAGCTGTGACCGTACAAAAGTCTACTGGACAACGCTAGATATTATCATTGAATTTAACAGTTGGATAACATGAACAAATCGATGACATACTAATTTCTTTTTAGGGTTCAATTCAATTCAGTTCAAACTTTATTAAGGCTAGTTTACACAGTGCGAGCTGCTGACCAGACAGTAGACAGCTACTCGGCTTGTCTACTCGTACGCCAGTAGCTCGGCTCGCCTTTGCTGTCTACACGATACGAGTAGCTGCTGTCCAGTCTTGCGAGTTGCCACGATGTCGAGTGAACGTGTTATACGCAGGCGCAGCACAAAACATGGGTTCCGCTCAGTAGACTATCTCGCTCGCACTGGCAAGCTACTGCCGAACGCGTCCAAACGATGCGAGCGACGGCCGAGCTGCTGTCATGTACGAGTTGCTGTCGGGCGAGCATGCGAGTGAAAACAAAAAATATTGAAGTAACTCGGATGCGAGCTACTGTCTAACTCGCACGTGCGAGTTACTCGTAAGTGACGTCCAAACAGTGCGAGTTACTGCAGTGCTGACTCGTACGCAAACTAGCCATTAGTCAAAAACACAATTAAAATTGTACAGACATTGTCAATAAAAAAGTGATACAGAAATGTGGAAATGGTACAGAATTACAGTAAATTTGGATGTATTTTTTTAAAACTTTGTGTCATATTGCACATATAATATTCGTCAAAACTGTAAAATGGTTCTAAGATCAAAAATTGCTTAGTGAATTTTTTGAAATATTTAAAGGAAAGTCCTTTTATTTTCTCCGGTAAAAAGGTAAAAAGTTTATGTCCTATGAAGTCATGGCTTTGCTGGCAAATTTTTCCATCCATCCATCCATCTATTCGGTTGATAAATTATCAATATTTGCTTTGAAGTAACACAATACGTTGAAGATATACAAGTTAAAGACAGTCATAATACGTAATTCAGTAGCCAAATGGAAAAAAACCCCCGACAAGCCCTCAGGAAGGCACATAATGATGCAATCGACGAAAATGGACTGCTGTATTTGGACTGATAAGAATTTTTTTTTATCAAAATAATCCGTTTTTTTCTTATTGCTTTTTCTCGAAACACCATTTCTTAATATGGCGGTCACTCTCCAGAGCGTAAAAAAAATTGGTTGTCTGTAAAGTCGGTTTACGGACGATAGTTTTACGTGATAACGTATTCCGTAATACATAACCTAAATTTATATAATAATTATAATAATTCGAATCTATGATATTGCATCTTTCGCTTCAAATTTAGGTTAATTTTATTTATTCAAATTACTCACCACCTATAATATAATTGTTTTTTTTAACTTTCTTTCTTTCGTATTTATTTTAAGTCTCAAAGATTAGCTGTCATAATATTTTGAAAACAATTGTTTCACTGTTTATATAAAATTCCAAAACCTACTTACAATATTTAAGTATTTTCATACGTCAAAAAATTGATTTTTATAATGATAAAATTTGTATGAAAACGATTTTTTCGAGAGATGAGACCTAGCTAAAACGATTTTTTGCCCCCCAAAATCCCTTTTCAGTAAATTTCATCCAAATCGTTAGGGCCGTTTTCGAGAAAAGCACGCACAGGGTCAGGCGGAACGTTACGAACGTTAGGAACGTTACGAACGTTAGGAACGTTACGAACGTTACACTTTTTCGTGCATGCAGCCGGTGTTTTATCAATTTATAAGATTGGTGATTCATCAATTTATAAGACGTTATCATGTTAAAAGATATTTTTATGCGCTTTTCACCAAACGACTTTAAAAGAGCCTTGTTCTCGTGTGAGCCACTAAAATTTGGCATTTTTTTCTCGGAAATATTTTTAAGACGTAAAGTTGAAAAAAACTCAATTTTTCCAATTTTCAGTTTTCAAAAATTTTTAAGTCATAAAAAAATTTCTGGGACATTCATACTGTGGTTCACACGTTAGCGGCAAGTACCTTGAGTAAAACTATTCTTTATTTTTTTGTTTTAGAGCCGTTAGAGAGCAGCTAGAGTACATTTGACCCCTCTACACTGTACTTCCCCCTTAATTGATAAACTTGAAAAGGATTAAACCGATTAGTCATGCAAATTTAGAATAGTTTTGAAGAATAATCAACCTCGAAACTTTTGAAATTATTCTCAAAATAACCTTGCTATTTGTGTGACGTTTTGAACGAAATAATTGCCGATTTTGATTGTGGTGTTGATGTTGCATTGCGTCATAAGACATTCGTTAAACGTGTATAACAAAGATAAGCCTGCGCTCTGGTGATAAATAATTGAATCAAATGAATATAAGCTTTCATGTTGTATGCCCAGTCTGTAAGGATATAAGCTAACTTCACATTATACCGAATATATAGTGCTTTATTCCTTGTAGTTAATGCAATAAGTTTGCTGCGGTTTTGGTGTATTGTCACGTCTACAATTCGTTATACTATTTGATTTATTATTTAATTACAACTACGGTGCATAGATTCGTTGTAATATGACGTAGGTATCAAATATCTGATACTGTGAAATTATATAGTCTACCGATTTATCAAAACACTAGCGGTCCCGCCCGGTTTCACCCGGGTGCAAAAGAACGAATGGGGAAGAAAGGGACATGAGTACGCACATTCATCTTAGTTTATCGAGATGAATGTTGTGTCAAATTTCATGATGATCGGAGAAAAAACAAAGCGCGGTGGCGGAGAAAGATCATGCCGCTTTCCGTGACGTTTTGCTGCCAATAGATGTTTCACATAAAAAAACAGACCTTACTTCTTTATAATTTTAGTATAAATAAAGCAAGGCGCTGATGAATGAAACCTATTTTTAAACGTTTAAAATTTGATTGGACGTTTTTTTTTGCAAGCGCGCAAGCTTCGTGTATTATCTGGAGTAGAAGAAGCTTATAAAACAATTTTACGATGTTTTCACACAAATAAGTACACATAAAAGTAAATTAATTAGAATTTATACAGCGTCTTAATAAAACAACGGTTCACTGTATTCTATACACTGTGTCTCTAAAACGAAGTGCAATATAAGAAAACAGTAGATGCAATGCAATTTTCTTTGAGTTTTGATAAAAAAGTTTGATTTCTACACGCTTTTTTAAAAAAAAGAATTAACTTAAAAATCTTTCTGTATGCATAGCGCTTTTAAATTTTTGTGTTTATAATGTCTTTGGCTCCAATTTGACATAAAAACTGTAACCTCGGATAAACAATATATGATCTGATTTTGTGGTCGATTTGAAATTTTCTTAAGTAAGACTGCATGCACAAAAAATGATAAAGAATATTATAATTATAAAAAATAAATAAATATAATTGAATGATTTCACCGAGCGGGGTGGCGTAGCGGTGAGAGCACTAGACTGGCATTCGGGAGGTACCGGGTTCGAATCCCGGCGGGGGCAGATGTGGCTGGGACTTTTTCCTGCTGCCTCTCGCCGAGAAACGATAATTCCTGTATCGGCCATCTTGTTGAGGTTTTCCATGGTTTCCCTCAACAATTCCAGATAAATATCGAGATGGTTCCTTATTCAAGGCCATCGCCGATTACCTGTCAAACTCTTATTTGCCTACCTTATCCTAATTTCCTGAAAATTCCTTCATTCGCCCATTGCCATTAGTTAAGTTGAAGTTTAAAAATTGTAGAAAATAACGGGAAGTGTGGTAAAAAAAATAGTAATGGCGCGAATGGCGTCTGTTTTGAAGAAGCAGGTAAAATTTTTAGGTCTTGAAATAGACGATCAGCTTAACTGGAAAAGTCAAATTGATAAAATATCTGCTAAATTATATAAATGCATATATCTTATAAGATATTTAAAAGACAAATTAAATCCAGAAATACTTATTAATGTTTATTATGCTCATTTTCAGTCTATAATGAGATATGGTCTAATATTTTGGGGCAACTCCGTAAGCATTAAGAAAATTTTAATAATACAAAAATTATGTGTTCGAATCATGGCAGGCGCTGCTCCTCGAGAACATTGCCGCCCTCTTTTCAAAAAATTAAACATCCTTACGATTATTGACCTTTTTATTCTAGAATGCTCTAATTTTGTCAGATTAAATCCTGCTCTTTTCAAATCAAACAATATAATACATAGGCACAACACTAGAAATAAAACATCCATTCTGAAAAACGATCAACATCATCTGCAAGTGACGAGTCGTGGAGCACGCAATGCCATGATTCGAATACATAATAATCTGCCACAGAATGTTAAAAATATTAATATGAGCAAAAAATCCCTTTTTAAAAAGGAAATAAATACATTTTTATTGCAAAACAACTTTTATAATTTAAATGAATTTTTTAATAAATAATGTTGTAATACATTTTATTGTTGACGCCATTAATGTGTTCTAAAAAAATACTCTCTAATAAAGTGGTTATTATTATTATTATTATTATTATTATTATTATCATAAAGTCGAAAAACGGACGATAAACGCATTATTATTATTAATTAAACGATTTCAAAAGTATTAAAATTAAATTTGACGCCACAAAAAAATTATTTATGAAATATATTGTGATCAATAATAAGTATTTCTTAGGAAAAACATTACAAATTTTCGTATACTGCACTTCATTGCAGCCACATTGTAGGTACGCATTTTCTGCGAGTCTGTTTATATTAACTTGACAATATTCTGTTCATTGAATGAGATAATTAAACATTTTTATGGTGTAATAAAAAATAACGCGATAAGTTTCAATTTAAAAATAATTTATGAACGAATAATTTTGGTTTGCCATTGGCATATAATAAGCAGAGATGGTAATTAATTAATTTTATTGCCGATATTTTCTTTTAAAAAGGGAGTTTAAAACCATAAAACTTTCATTTTACAAATTGGACAAAATTACAGCTTTTTTCATTAGAAGATGACTAAAAGTTTTAATAATTTTCTAGTGCGTCGAGAAAAAATCTCGGTGGTTTATGTGAGAGACAGAGATAGAGAGCGTATATGGGCTGAGTTGAAGGGTGCTGCGGTACGATATACGTCGACTTACGCTCTCTCTCACACTTCAACTTACCCGTGGCTTCTTTCTCGCGCTCACGTATAATAGTTTTGTAATCGCCTGGCAGACATTCTGACCCGACTAAATGATTTGGTTTACTTTCTTTTTATTTTATTGGGGAGCGTTCACAAATTACGTTAGACGTTTGAGGGAGAACTGAACCCCAATCAATCTCACTCGGGGGAGAGGGGGCTCTCGGCAAATATCACGTAATTTTTTTTCCGCAAGAAACAGTGTAAAATTGCGAGAAAATTGGGTCAAACTAAGTAAAAAATGTTTCTCCGCTAAAATAAGGCTAAATCATATACAATATATTTATCGCGGTTTTGAAAAATCTCACGTGAGATTAGAGGGGGCGGGGGGTCGAGAAAAATCTCACAGGGGTCGAAAAATCGCCAAATTTGCCTCACATAACTTTTGAACGCCCCCTTAAGTACTAAATTTGAAGATATTAAATGCCTCAAGGACTTTTTTTGCAAATTTAAAAATTCACGGCTTGGCTAGACCCGACTACCCTTCAGCCAGGTCTTCGATTTTGTGTTTAGACATTACAAAAGAGGTGTTACACAATTTTTTTACGCTGCCTCAAATACCTACACAAAAATGTTTGATAGCTCTTGGATTATAAGGTTGGTTAGCTCTAACTAATTCTCATTTTAGCCGCTGTCTGTTATTTCTCATGTGTGTTTGTATGAATATTTAATATTATTAAAAGGCGATAAGCTTTTGTTTCGCTTTAACGCTTCATGAATTGATGAGGGTACGAATTATATTTGAATCATAAAGCCGCAGTTCCTCTTTCTGTCATATGAAGAGATATCTTCTATACTCGTATATATGGAACTAGAAAGGTATAAAGTATTTATGTGTAGGGAAACAGGACTGTACAGACTTATCCTTTTGGCTATATACGATAGTGCTAACAGCGACCGAAGAATGATGCGGTTTTTATGACTTCCTGATCTCGATTCAAGGGTTGCACAAATTGATTTTTATTTAGGATTGCTTCTTTTTAATGCAATGCTTTTGTGAGACATGTTAAATTCGAAATTATTCCCGCTAATAATTTGGACGACAGGACAATTCTTATTCTTAAAAAATATTGACATTTTATAATAAATAAAATAAAATTTTGTTTACGCGTGCGGTGACGCGGATAACGATAATAAATCCTAATTAATATTATAAATGCGAATGTGAGTTTGTTGTTTGTTTGTTATGCTTTCACGCGTAAACCGCTGAACAGATTTCGATAAAATTTGGCAAGGAGATAGGTTGCATCCCGAGGAACGACATAGGGTACTGTTTGTTTCAAAAAACAACTCTACAGGGGTGAAATAGGGGATGAAAGTTTGTATGGAGAATCGAAGTTAGGGATATGAAATTTCATATTTAGGCTTTTGGTAAGAAATAAAGAATTACGTATTTCAGCGTTTTTCCAAATCGTCCCTCAAAATGATTATTTTGAAGATAGTTCAAATCCGGATCGACACGTTAATTAATTGATTTATAATCATATATGTTGTTAATAAATAAATTGTCTGAAAAATTGGTCGATAATTTTATTTATTAAAGTAAATCGTTGCGGCCCTCGCGTAACGTACTCAAAAGATAAAGGAAAATATTGGATGTATCGATTATGTATAAAAATGAAAATGCGTTGTCTTTCTGAGGAGAGACCACCGATGCTTTAGCTGAGTTGTAAGTAAGCCATATAGAATATGTATTGTACATATACTGTAAGCCATTGAGTGTTCTTTTATCGAATGAATTTTGAGATTCGATTTGTGGAAAAGTACAAAAGGAAATGCAAATACCTGTTCTCTATCTCATCGAAATACATACCTAGTATCTGTTGTATGTTTTTAAACGTATTACTGTGATTTTTGTAAAACGTTATCAAACTGTTATTGCGTGTGATATATTACAAAATTTAAGGAATGAACAAAATTATGATTAACACTTTTTTAAGGCACCAATTTCTAAATTTGAAATTAGCAGAGTCAGTTGCACTCAACACTTTATTGTTTTCCTTTTTCTCAGAGCCGAGATTTGGTAACGCTGCGATTTGACAATCTGTAGCAGCCAAATTACAATGGATATTGTTTTGTTTTATTATTTTATCGAAAGTGACATTTTTTGCGATTTTTCTGTGGATAGATAAATAATTTTGGTGGGTTTTGAATTGTTCACAATATTTATGAATGTTTTAAGTAGTGCTATGTATGCAAGAAATCATGTCAAATAATTATCCAAACATGTCATTTCACCTGAAAATGAATGCGAGATTTTACCTTAGGTGTGGAATATGTTTGTGGCAAATTTTTATCAACAACATAAGCTTTATAAAGCCCATTAATTACCATCTCAACTTGCATTGAAGCCCTTTGGATGAAAATATAATTTTCGAAACGTTGACCACAAGCGATATTTTGGTAAAGCTTATTTCTATTGTTCATCAACCAAATAAATCTCCTATTAATTATCGCTTTTATATTCTTCAAAACTCCACTGCCCCCTATATATTATCGGTAGCTAGAAAAAGAAGAGTCCTCTCTCTCATATTGGATGTTGCCATCTCTACATTGTATAGGGAGTGCTAGGTTCATTTATATATTTTACGTCTTTTGTAATAACTCAAAACAATAAAACAATAGAATAATTAAGCGCATTATGTTTGAAAAAAAATTAAAAAACAACAGCCACTTCTTTCCACAACAATCTTATTAATGGTTGAACATTTCTATGCTCCCTTCTTCGGCATTTACTAAGTTTTGTGATCGCTGAAGATGTTGTGGTAAAAAGTAAATACTTTTGTTGTTTTTTATACTGAACGATTTTTAAGTTGATTCTTTTTTTATCAGCGCGTTGAAATCAAATAGACGAACAAATATTTCAAGTAACTTTTTTATCAAAACTCAAAAACGAAAGAGAAACGGACTTTCAAAGTTTTATTAAATTTTATCAAATTTTGAAGTCGATCCTGGTGCTATGTTATGTTACCATGGAAATATGTTATGTTATTATCGAGTATTCACAGAAATTGTTCGAAGTTGTCCCCGTTTTGTTGGACACAAAGATGCGTGAGTCGTAGCCATGCTTGCAGTAGGGATAAGGGCCTTCCGCCAATTATTTCGGTTGCATTTCCATTTCTTCTCGTGTGTAAACCGGGCTTTTGAATTAATTAAAAAAAAATTAATTAAACTTTGAACGGCTGTTTGTCTCTTATTTTTGAGTTCTGGTAAAAAAGTTACTTAAAATATTTGTTCGTCTATTTGATTTCTACACGCTGTTAAAAAAGTAGAATCAACTTAAAAATAATTCTGTATTAAATGTGAGAATATTAAATAAATACTAGCGGCCCTGTACGTGCTTCGCTACGTATAAAGTGAAATAATAAAACAATTTAATTGGAACATCTATCTATCTATTTTATTTATTTTAAAATATACATGGACGTATATGTGTGTATGTCGAGCACTCCGGCTGCGCCGTCGTGCCCGGTGCAAAAGAACGAATGGGGAAGGAAGAAAAAAAATTTAGGGGTGGACTACCCCTAACATTTAGGGGGATGAAAAATAGATGTTGGCGAAGTGACACCTGTAGACATCTGGCGGGGATAACTAATTAAATGACGATTGATCAGTTTTCGACCGGAGAGGAAAAATGATTAAATTACTAAAATGGCTATTAAAAAATAAGGGTTGATCGTAGAAGGGTGAAAATTGAGGATTGTATGTATTTTTGTATGTTGTATCATAAAAAAATAGAAATTAAAAATTTTGTCTAAAAATAAAAAAAAAATTTAGGGGTGGACTACCCCTAACATTTAGGGGGATGAAAAATAGATGTTGGCCGATTCTCATAGATACCGGATAAGCACAAAAAATTTCATCAAAATCGGTCAAGCCGTTTCGGAGGAGTATGGCAACGAAAACTGTGACACGGGAATTTTATATATTAGATACCTCAACGTTTACCCATAAAACTATAAACTAGACAAAGATGTATCTCAACATTCTTTTCTTACTCTATGCTTAGAAAAAAAAACTGAAATGAAATTGATCTCTGCAGGCAATTCAATCAGTTTTTAATATCGTATGAAAAAATATAAAAACGTTCAGGCCGATATAGTTGATGGAAGAAATAGTTCGGAAAATTGTGCCTGTTTCGCAAATACACTCTTAACTTAATGTACTCTTTCCAAAGAATATCTTACTTAGCTAACAAATTGTTCGTAGATAAGAGATTTTCAATACATATTGCTTGATCGAAAATTGAAACATACGCTGGAATTTGTTTGTTTCGTCATTGTCAATATTTTCGAATTTTTATTTTAAGAAAATTGTAATGAAAACGCGACGTGTCCTCGATGCTCGACACGGTTCAAACGACTTATTGATTGAGTCTAAGTAAAATTTGGAACGATTTATAATATAAACGAGAAACTACCTCTACTTTAATTTCTTTTTAATATATAGGTATTCAAAATTATTAATGATTATCAAAATAATGAAAAAATAATAACAAACAATTTTTTAAGTAGTCATGGAAATAATTGTGAAAAATAAGTATTTGATTGCTATTTATTTTTACAGGAACTATTACTGTGGCATTTTGAGTTGCATTTTATATTCTTGGAGGCTGGAGCGACACTTGCACTTTTTATCAATACAGTAACTTTTGCAGTGGCACATTATAAACCCTTGCTTACTTCCAGATGATAACATAGATGCTGAGCGCAGTGTCGTGATATGCTTAAAAAAATGAATGCTCAGAACGCGTCATGGCTTTTCTTCATTGCCACAACGCGTTGAGATCGAATAGCATGTCAGCCACGACACGAATTTCGCTATTTGGTCTTTTTGTGATTGCCACAACGCGTCGTGCGCGTTTTGCCGTTTTCATTGGAGCCATAACACGAATTTCGCAATGTGGATGTTTTACTGTGACCACAACGCGTTGTGAGCTATTTTTCCGCTCACTGAGCGTTTTTGATCTTTGAGCTAATGCCCATATTCACCGAACATATATTAAAGATAGAAGTGACTAATCTTGGAACAAAATTCGTCAGAATAAAATTTACTTTCAATTCACTAAGCAAATTAATTATCAGGTAGTTAAAGAATAAATATATACTGCACTATACTTCTTGCTCTTTTTGTTGAATATTTTGACGTTCACTCAAAAATCCGACCGATGGCGTTAGTGTCAACGTGCAAAAAAATTTCACAAAATAATAAACTTTTATCCTAACCCAATTGCACACAAAACTTCTACTAACTTTAACGTTTTACTACTATACAGTTCACAAAAGGTTAATAAACAACACATTCTTAAATTTACAAGAGCAAACTGTAGATATAATACTATACGTTTATAGGTTAGGTATTATGATTTATGTGGCTGCCATTATTATTTTACCAAGCGAATAAATATTTATACTCTCGAAGTAAGACAGAATAGATTTATACCTGCAATAAACTTATTTATGGTTGATGAATTGAATTATCGCTATTTATTCCGAGGAGTAGTTATCTGAAGAACAAATGAACAGAACAAATAACTACTTGCGTTCGGTGAATATGGTCATAAAACTCATACAAGATAAGTGTGATTTTCCGTTTTTTACCATTCTGGTACGTAATATAAAAATATCAACGTGAAATAATGTCTTTCATATAATTTCAATCAGGAACCAAAACTTTTCAATTAACGACTCGAGAATGAATTTGTGAGATGTGACATTTTAATATAACATGCGTGTACCGGATTTAGATAAAAAGACTCGATAAAGTTCGCTTGAAAACTTAATGAAATATTCATGAAATACTTCTGTTGAAAACATGGGCGTAGCTAAGATGGTGCCAATGGGATACTTCCTCACCCATCCCAGCTAAGGTGTACTATGATTGAGAACAGATTAAACGACATATGCATGCTCAGCGTACAAAAATAGAGTGCTGGAAAATAATTATACAAAAAAAACGATGTTTTGAAAAATTGATGGAAGCTTCAAGATATCTAACTTGATTTAGCATATTTTTAACTTTTCATTTTCTAAAATAATAATGCTATAATAATGCGTTTAACGTCCGTTTCTCGACTTTATGTCATTACTATTTTCCATCTATCACACTTCCCGTTATTTTCTACACTTTTAAACTTCCAAAAACTAATAGCAATGAGCGAATGACGGAATTTTAGGACATTTAGGATAACGCAGGCAAATTTTGAACTAGGAGTTTGACAGGTAATCGGCGATGGCCTTGAATAAGGAACCATCTCGATATTTATCTGGAATTATTGAGGGAAACCAACAAGATGGCCGGTACAGGAATTACCGTTTCTCGGCGAGAGGCAGCAGGAAAAAGTCCCAGCCACAACTGCCCTCGCCGGGATTCGAACCCGGTACCTCCCGAATCCGAGTCTAATGCTCTCACCATTACGCTACGCGGCTCGGTTATAATACAGTAGTGATGTTTGACAATAAGGCCAGGCGCACATTGAGACGCAGGCGACGTAGCGCAGCATAGGGCATCGCAGCGCAGTTTTCTGTAATCCAGTAGTTAAAATCTATACTAGCGCATATTGATAGGCAGGGCAGCACTGTGTCTGTGTTGGCCTGCGTCACGTAGTGTTTGCGACACAGTTTGTTTTTTGGAAATGCAGATGTACAAAATGAAAAACGTAGTTTAAAATGTATGTGCGTTTTAAGTTATATGGAATATAAAAAGTGTTCGTAAATATTACGTTTTTGAAGGCGTAAGGGTACATCAACAATGAATTATCTACTGGAAGCACTTTCTTAATATGGATGAGTGGGAAAATATCTGTCAACCACAAGCCGCTCGCGACAAATCGCTAGCTGACGCCGTGCGCGCCGAAGAAGGGCTAAAGAAGGACGCAGAGATGCCGCCACAGGAAATAACGGCTGGTTATGTATGACTGTACGTGTCAGTGACGTACGAATGGAGCCTCTTTTGATGGAGACTGATTTCCGAAAACCAAAAAGCGAAAAAGCAGTCGTTCGAACTCACCTCCCAGACGCACTTCGAACTTATCTATATACAGATAAATAAAATTGAAGTGTCTGTTTGTAATGTCAAAATAACAGCTTTTTACTAAATGCATATGAAAAGATATAGTCAGAGTGTCCGTCGGCAAAAATTTTATTGATACATACTCTCCCCAAACTTTGTATATGGCTTCATTAGGCCTAGTCTGACACCTATTTCCTCTATGACTTTTCTTGATTTTGGGGCGTTTTCCCTCTAAATTGTCCGAAAGATGTCGTTTTGACGACATGTAAAAATTTATAGATGCTGTTTGTTTTTTTAATTGGATAGCTTAAAAACTTCAACCAAAACGCTAAAATAATGTTCTCTGACAAATAACATGAACCATTTAAAATGTCTGACACCTCGAATATGTCGAACATATTCGGGCGAAGCCGGACCGGGCCGCTAGTAATAACATAAAGTCACAGCTGTACATAATAAATTTCAACATGCTCAAGATACAGTATCCCAATGGAAACGACTCTGATTTTATCGTGTGGATGTACCGTCCCTCATCCCATCAAGGAAGAGTTCACCGTTCGGGAATAGAAGTGGGACCACGCATCGTGGGATTAACATCCAATACCTAGGTTGTTATTTAGCAGATGTGAAAAATCGTCATTGTGGTCCAATGTTCTATATTGACGGAACCAAAATCAGATCATAATAAATTTTCTTTCACAACTACTGAATTTAACACAACCCGTGAGGTGGGGCGTTTACTAGGACTCTAAAAATGAGACCCTTGCGGTCTAAAAGACAAAATTTCCAGTATATTCATTATTTAATATTAAATATGTAATTAAAAAATTAGACCCCATGAAATTTTTTTCACCAAATCCTAAAATATATTTTTTTGCATTTTTTTTTTTAACAAAAAAAAAACGATGACAGATTTTGATCAAGTTTCTTTAGGAGAGAACAGTTCCTTATCCCTATGGTAACTCATGATGCAAAACAATGCTGAATTGAGTAAACAAATGTCTGGTTTTCTGCAGCGTTCTCTCTTTTAACTGAGGACACTTTCACTTATGGCAAGCAGATGCACTAGCGTACTCTAGTTACCTATATCTCTATGGATAATACTGACGTTAATAAGCTTCTATTGGCATCCTTACAAAGTCTATATCATTTTTTGCAGTATTTTTATTTTGATAAAATAAACTTTCGAACGACTTTAATACGCTTCTATTGTCACTTTAACAAAGTCGATATTGTTTTTTATTCGAGAGATTTCGTGTAAAATTCACTTTTATGCAGGCTTACGCTTCTATTGTCACTTTAACAAAGTCGATATTGTTTTTTATTCGAGAGATTTCGTGTAAAATTCACTTTTATGCAGGCTTTTTCTTTAAACAAAAAAAAAAACGGCCGGGTCGATTTTAAAAAAAAAATCTTTGGGATCAAACCGACGTTAACACTCCTCGATTCACATCAAAACTAGGTCGCTATAATTTTTTATTCGCGAAATATTCCGTAAAATTTACTTTTCGGTTCCGAGAAAAGCTGACAACTTTCAGGACTTTCTCGGAAAACTCGAGCTTCTGGCAACTTTTGTGGTCACCTTGTAATATAAATAATCGAGTAGTGAAATTTTGGAATTTAATATCAGTATTAATATTTGACGTAAGCAGGTATATGAGATATATAGGAAAACGGGAAGGGAATGTTCAGAGTAATATATTATGCATACGTCATTTTGTTATGTAATTCACGTGATAAATTGACGTGAAATAAATTTGATGTAAAGTGGTGAGCTCGAGGCTCACTAAAATATTCTAATTTCCAAACGTCAGCTGACTATATTCAACGTTTTAAAAAGCACCACGAGCATTATTTTGGATTTCAAACCTCAGTATAAAGGTACTTGTCCACTTTTCACGTTTTTTTTTTTTCAAACATCCGCCATCTTTTTTTCTTTTTTAGGATTTTTCAGTAAATGAGCTGATAAGATACCATTTGATTTTTTTATTTCGAACTTGCCGATCCTGAGATTAACTGGAAGAACATTTTTTTAAGGCCTCGACATTAATGCTCTCTGGATATTATTTAAAAAATGAAAATAAAAAAAAACGTAATTATTTTTGTACTGAAGAAAGTGACTAGCCGTAAATAGCTCTGGTTTGTAAAAAAGCTTAAACTTTGCCATCTCATCAACGAATAGTTACAACTAGTATAATTTTATACTAAAGAGGCTAATATGTTCGTCGCTTTATGATCTCGATGAATGTTAGTGAACTTTTTTTACAAACAGCATCGTTTTTTGAAACGGCTAGCCGCTTTGTAAATTCGCAAAATTTACAATTCGGCTGTGACAGATGTACTACATTCACAGTATATCAAATACGAGAATTAATATTTACATTGCTTATGCGCAAATAAATATTCATTACGCTTAAAAGGCAATTTAACAAATCTGAATTGTAGAAAGTTAAGTGTTTGCCAGAAATAAATTAATATGGAACTAACAGACACTCTAGTTCCCCAAGTACTAGTTAATGTGTCCATTTTTGGTGTGCGTCTATCATTTTTAGTTGTAGGATTATTTTTCGGTCACAAAAAATCACAAACACACAATCAGAAACAGTTGTGGTTTGAATTTTATTTGCCATTTCGTTGAAACAACGTGCATAATAATTTGCGAATAATTTCTTAAATTCAAAATTGAAAATATTATTTTTAAAAATTTTGTCAAAGTAACAAAAGCTAAAAAATCTTACCTTTATTTTGTTGCCATCTTGTTCTGTGTTTCAAAAATATTTAACTCAAATGTCTGATTCTTCAAAATAGAACTATTAGTTTTAGACCACATTTTTTAATATGATACACATGTTGATTAGCATATATTTATTAAGAAATTAAAGGTTGATAGATAATCTAATCTAACGATGAATCATAAAAATTTGATGATAATGTTTAAGAACATAGAAATTTTTATTAAAATTTTTTTTTTTTCGTTAATTCAAATCATTATTTTTACGTATTTCAAAACTATCGTTCTTAGAGACAAACAGGCTCTTTTCCAAAAATATGTTTTTTGAATCGCGGGGAATTTTTTTATTAAAAATCGAAAAGTGAATTTTGACCTAAATTACTGCCATTTTTGAACTTGAAATGAGTTGAGCATAAAATAAAAAAAGCGAATACAAATAGCTCATTTGGGATTTGAACCTTGAGAGGTTTGACATATCTAATAATAATTGACGACCCTCACGTATGCATTGAGCATATAATATTATCAAAGACGTACATGCACTTTTGTTTCTATGGTCCTTTCCTTGGTAAGGTTTGAACCCAAATGTGAGCTTTTGTTTCATGACGATTTCATACGTAGCTCGGGTAATTAAGTACTTATATATTGTAATAAAAATATATTAATATTATGATTCTTAAGATTTTATTTAAAATTATTGTTGTTTTTTTAGCACTGATACGATTTTTTTAGATTTATATGCTGCTGGATAATTATTTTAATAGCAAATAGCTATAACAAAAAAAAAATAAAAGTTATCACAAATAAAATTTATAACGCTGGAATCTAAAAAAAAACATTTTTATTAATTAAAAAAACTTCATATTTGCACACTAAACCGTTTACAAAATGTTAAAACAAATAAAATACGTAATTTAATTTAATGAAACGTGTAGTATTATTTACGCGAAATCACACAAAATAATGTCAATAACAAAAACTGTAACAAAAACTAACACAATTTTATTACATTATATTAAATATTCACTTCAATATTTATACAATAAACGTGTTAAAGTGTCTAAATTTACATCGAAACTGCATTGCGTTTATTGCATGTCGTATCTGGCTAATTACTTACGTAATTAGTACAATGGCAATATTTTTATTCGGCGTAAAGTATCTCTGGTACGGTTTCAAATTTACTTGTAGTGACGTCACACTAAAGGTACGTTCAGATCTACTTTTCAGCACGTAACGTGGCAGACACGACACAGAAATAGCTTTTACATCTATACAGCAACAGCACACCCGGCATGAACAGACGCCATCAGGCAAACTAGAAAGTGCCCGTGCATACCATATTCCGCAATTTTTCGATAGAAGAACTAGCCTTGATGGCAATTTGACTAGAACAGGAAGAATCGGGTTGTATAGAAGTACAACAAAGAAAAAGAAACTTTGCAGTGCATCCCATGAACTCAAAACGAAAAAAAGAAGGAGAATTGTATTATAATAATATACATTACATACGTAATACACATTATATAAGGAGCGTCATCTTTTAGTTGGTTGTCACCACAGAACAACCTATTACTGTTCTGTCGTTGTCACTGTACCTGCGATCACTTAGATCAGAGGTTCCCAAACTTTTTTGTCTCGTAGACCACTTGCCATGTTTTTCGGTTTTGGGTAGACCTCCTGCTTATCTGATATTGATTTTTTGGAAATTCATTAATTTCAAATGTATTTTTGACAACCGGTATAGTGCTACTCACTTTGAACGATTTAAATTTATAACGGTAGTGAAATGTAGTGTGAAATGTTTAGTTTTATACATTTATTAATTAGACTCAAATTAAACGAATTAAATTAAAATTTACTTTCTGTTACATAAAATAACTAAGCAATAAAAAATGCTTTTAGTGTGAGGGATGAACCTGATGCTTTAATAATAAATTTTCAACATTTGGCATCAATTTAGTTAGATTTAATCTTAAATCTCTTTGGTTAACGATGTCCAGTTTTTGTTAGGAGATTCACTATCGTTGACCCCCATTTTCATTTCATGGACCCCCAATTTTTTTTCCCGCTGACATGGACCTCTTGCAAGTTGTCGTCGACCCCTGGGAGTCGATATAGACCACTTTGGGAATCACTGACTTAGATCATACAAAGATGTATATTCCCGAACCAACGCTATTAATTTTTCCTGGTCCATGTTTCTCCACAAAGCCACTGAATATAACCAAACCAAACTGTCTGTGTCGGCGATCGCGCGACTGCCACAGACACGCCGGCACAGACAAAACAATTCTTGCGGAGAATGCTGGCCCGTGTTTGCGCGGACACGCTCCGTTCGCGTGCGGTAGATGTGAATACACCTAATATACAGTATATAAAAGAATATTATTTTGTTTGCCACGCCACGTGTCTGACACGCTCAATGTCTAGATCTGAACGAAGCTTTATACTTCAAAATATAAATCGGCAGTTATGTGCGGGCAGGTATGTATATCGTCCCGTGCATTAAAACTGTGCCGCTTATATTGTCATTACAGACGTCACTCGCATTATTACTATTTTCTTTTTAACACTTTCTCGTTTTTTTAATGGTTTTCTTATGCTCAAAATTCCATCGGGTGTATGGGCCAAAATAATGATTGGAATTTTGATAGCGGAATGTGAAAAATAAATAAACTTTTGAAAACGGACAATATGAAGAAAAGAATACACCCTGCAGTAGAAAAAAGTAGGACCACAGAAAAAAATTATAAATAATTTTTTAACGTTATTTATTAAAAATATATTAAAAATTTATTTGGCACACTATATAAAAACATACTTATACAATATAAAATTGCAATAACAGTAATCATCAATGAATATTGTATTTATATTAATTAATAACAATATTAATTATTTACAGTGTTTATACAGTCTGGATTAATTTTGTGATAATAAAACAACACAATAAAATTCAATAAACAAATCTTTGATTAACGTCTGATTAGAATTCTTCAAAAAATAAAATTATCGACCAATTTTCCAGACAAATATATTAACAAAAAATAGTAATTAATACATTGACGTTTCGGTCCGGATTTGGATTTTCTTCAGAACTGATCTAAAAAATATAAAAATAATTAATATTAAATTCATATTTGAAAAAAGTAGCTTCAAGTTTTTAAATTGTTATCAAAAATGGAAAAAATAATAACAAACAAATTTTTTAATAATAATTTAAAAACTTGAAGCGAATTTTCTTAAATACGAATTAGAAATTAATTATTTTTATATTTTTTAGATCAGTTCTGAAGAAGCTCCAAATCCGGACCAAAACGTCAATGTATTAATTATTATTTTTTGTTAATATATTTGTCTAAAAAATTGGTCGATAATTTTATTTATTGAAAAATTCAATAAATATACAGCTTAATATTTTTACTTACGATGTAAATGTTTTTTAAGAATACCATTTTCTCGTGAAATTTTTCATATTCTTAAGGTAAATTATTTTTATAATAAACATTTTTCATAATAGCAGTTATAAGAATTATATGCATAAATAATTAATTAACGTTACCTTAAGATTGTAAATTTGAATGCGCCATTTTTTTGACACGTACTTGAAAAAGCGAAAAATAATAAAACTTTGAAGTCGGTGCCAATTTAGTTACTATAATTTTTTATGTAGGGTACCTGTGTACGTTACGGCCGTCAATGTTTTGTATCTATAATTCGGTTGTAATGACCAATGACGTCACTTTGAATGATGCAAATAAGTATTTTGATTAAGAATGATCTTAATATAAAGATTACATTTTTATTTTTTTGATTAAGACTAGATTTTAAGGGTCTAATTGGCAAAAGATGATATTTTCTACATAAATCTGGCATTGACTCATTAGGTTTCCAAAAGTAAAAAAGCTTTTTATACATTAACACAAACCTTTTCAAAATTAATTGTAATTTTTTTAATTGCAGAAAAAATAAAAAAAACAATTTAAAAATTATTTAAATAAGTTAATTTCAGGTCTACGTAAAAAATTGTCGAAAGATCGAAGTTAGTATTTTTTCTTTGCAAATAGACTCTTAAAATATTTTATAGTCACGCGTTTTAAACATTGCTCTTTTGTAACACGTGCATGCCAATAATGACGTAAAATGTCACACATGCGCAGATTAAAACAAATGTGTTTTAGTCTCTCTCTTTCGAGTCGAATGTAATTGAAAGTGTAAACCAAGTATATCTGACAGTACGCCCAGCCTAAAATATCTTTTTACTATGCTTTTGTTAGTATGTAATGCTGTTATTCCAATGCCACAAAAAGGAGTGTGTGTTACACGGGTAGAAAGTTGACGTTTGCGACACGCTTCTCGTGTGTGGTAAACTTCACATACCAACTTTCTGCCCTAGTGTAATAACTATTGATCTGACAGCTTTGAGCGAATTTTTAATTATTTTTATTCCTCATTAGTGAGTAAAAAAGGATAGTTTATTCCACAGTATATACGTTTCTTTCCCTTCTTACAATTCTTAACTCATTTTTTATTTGTAAAATTATGTAAGTACTGAAAGAGTTCTTAAAACTAAACATCGAGTATAGAATAAAATAAAGCCGTATACATATTTTAATTTGGCAAACTGTCCGCGACGTTTGAAGAAAAATAGTATACACCACACTGGCCGAAGGTGTGATAACCTTGCTATGCTTCATGATGCCCTCGACTTTGCCTCAGGCATCATGGCGCGCAGGGCAAATATCACACTTTCGGCCCTTGTGGTGTAATATAGGTACTATTCAATTTGTGGTGTGCAGTCAACATATGAAATATATTCAAATAAAAAATCGACAAATTTCGCTCGTTTGAAATACATTTCTAATTTCTATACCGATGTTTATTAATTAGGTCTGGAACTGTAAAGTATACGGCCTATGTACATATTACGATATAGTATCATCGCTGTCTAGTTCACTCCAGTTTCCTGAGTCCGGAACTTTAGCTACGTCTGGAGGACGATGTAACTCCGGTCATATCTCCAGAATTGCGTCCTGGTCGCCGGGTAGACTGTCAGCAAGAGAGTGGCTCTCCACTGGAATAGGACCCGGCATTGTATCGTCCAGGACATCCTCGAACTTACAACTGTATTTTGATAAATATTAACATTATACTAAAGACTGTACAGGCTGATTAAATCACTGTTAATTATTATTTTCATATAAAGAGATAATGTTAATGGTAGGGTTGGGTAACTCAGATCTGAACCGGTTCAAAGAGCCGGCTCCGACAGAAGATCCGTGAGAGCCGGCTCACTTTTTTATGAGCCGACGGGTCAACGGATCCGCATAACTCAGTGAAACACTTAACACATAGAAGCACTGTCAGCTCAAATGACTCATGCATCATAATATGTCTGGCTATGGTACACAGACACACTACGCACAGGCGGTTATACAGCTTATTACAATGTTTTACTTAAGTCACAACTATTTAAGGTATTGTATTGCATATTGTAATATGCTTTCTGTAACATAGCAAGTAGCAACCTGTAAAACCCCGCCTTATAATATGTGAGTCAGTCACTGGCATAATATTACGTGATATGATTGACTCAACTAACTCAGTTGGCTCAGTGGCTCAGTTGACTCGAATAACATATTCAGAACTCGGCTCTTTTTGAACCGGTTCAGGGAGCCGGCTCGCATACGGGATCCAGATGCAAAGATGCAGATCACTAAAAAGACCCGTTTATCACATCTCTAGTTAATGGCAACTTAGTTGTTTGGGAACCGTATTCAGCTAATGAAGATGAATTCGTATAATGGAAAGGAACTATTCATTATTAATAGAGAAAATTAAGAAAATTTATTAATGCAACTTTTTTTAAAAACAATGTTAAAAATATGACGGGTTTGATTGGGTCTATCTTTCCTTCGTCATAAATTAAACTAAATGCAGAGCTGACTCCATCAATTTGTCCAGATTTAAGTGTCCTACACCCAAAAAATTACATCTAACAGCCATTCATCCGATGGGGAAAACACGCAATCATCAGGTATTGTAATATGACTTGTGACTGAGGTTATTCTTATAGAAAAAATTGTGCTGATTCGATTCCGACCACTCCCACTTCTGTGTCGATTAGAAGTTATGGCGTTTTTAAGTTTTTGTCAAATATCTATATCTATTCTAATATATAAAGCTGAAGAGTTTGTTTGTTTGTTTGAACGCGCTAATCTCAGGAACTACTGGTTCAAATTGAATTTTTTTTTGTGGATAGCCCATTTATCGAGGAAGGCTATAGGATATATAAAATCAGGCTACGACCATTAGGAGCGCAGCATTAATGAAAAATGTTGCAAAATGTATCTCAAAAATAAGCTTCTATTCAGGTGAAATGCACTAACTAAATATACTTATATTAGCGTTGTCAGAATACAACGCCGGTTAGCTCAATCGACTGTCAATATCAGGGACATGGGTTCGAGCCCTACGTTGGGCGAATATATTTTTATTTTTTTTTTATTTTCTACATTGCTTTCTTCTAAGACTTACATTTAAATTTATTTAAATTTTATTTAATTAATTAAAAAAAATTATTAGTTTAAAAAAAAAACTTTTGAACGGTAACTCCGATCATCATGAAATTTGGACACAACATTCATCTCGGTAAACTTAGATGAATGTGTGTATTACTCAAATTCCTCCCTTCCCCATTCGTTCTTTTACACCCGGGAAACCGGACGGGACCGCTAGTTATAAATAAACGCTCGTATTTCTGAAACTAAAAGTGATTCAGGGTTGCGGGTAAAATACACTACTACTTTCCATCATACGGATTCCTTATTATTAGCGGATTATAGTTTGCAGACAACTAAGCAAAAAGCAAATATACAAAAAAATAATAGAGTATTTCCACATATATCATAATATATGAGCCTTAGATCACTCAATTATAAAATAAAGGAAGATCTTGTTTTGATATTGTGTTGGTTATTATATCCAACAATTTATGGTGAATTTTCATACGATAAGGACGTATAACTATAACAAATAACTTACAGGTGTAGCCACCGTTCGCTACATTGTTAAGAAACACCCATTGTTACATTGCATATTAGAAAAATTTATTTCTCAAACAATGTCACCATCGGGATACGAACCCCGAATCTTTCCACTATCGCGGCGGACTGAGTTACATTACTCCACAGTGACACAACAAGATCAATTCCTCATTCTAATATATAGCAATTTTGTAACTGTTTATTTCACATCATGCGAGAGATAATTTTATTTTAGGTAACGCTAGATATGAACCTTCACAGAAGTGAGAGTTATAGGTGAATCAAAGATGAAATATGTTTCATTAATTAATTATCAGTCTTAAATCACAGATTTAATTTCTGTTTTATTAAGACATCTAATGTTGAAACTTATGGCTAAAAACTTTTTCTAAAAGAAAATGTTGAAACTTATGGCTGAAAACTTTTTCTTTTAGAAAAAGTTTTTAGCCATAAGTTTCAACATTAGATGTCTTAATAAAACAGAAATTAAATCTGTGATTTAAGACTGATAATTAATTAATGAAACATATTTCATCTTTGATTCACCTATAACTCTCACTTCTGTGAAGGTTCATATCTAGCGTTTCCTAAAATAAAATTATCTCTCGCATGATGTGAAATAAACAGTTACAAATTGCTATATATTAGAATGAGGAATTGATCTTGTTGTGTCACTGTGGAGTAATGTAACTCAGTCCGCCGCGATAGTGGAAAGATTCGGGGTTCGTATCCCGATGGTGACATTGTTTGAGAAATAAATTTTTCTAATATGCAATGTAACAATGGGTGTTTCTTAACAATATCCAACAATTGTTTTCTAAGATCTAGAACAAACCTTTCAAGACTGTCACCATCTCCGTAGGAGAGAAGACTATCTTTTTTTCGTGCTCGTCCTCTACGTTTTCTGAACACGAGAACTAGATGTAAAAGAGCCAAGACGATGAGTTGTCCACCAGCCACATATGACAGCCATAACTTGTTTGGCCACAAAATGGGTGCCACGGCAAGGGCTCCATAGATAATCGTTTTTTTCCAACCGTTGATCCAGAGGATTGCTTCCCAACATCTGAAGAACGCACTCTCGTCATTTCTGTAAACAAAAATTATATTTCGTTAAAAAATTGTCGAATCACAATAGTTAAATAAATAAACAGTATGTTATCCTAAGTCACAACAAATCAAAAACCTCAAAAAATTGAAGAGAGTAAGAAAATGCTGCTGAACTGCAATGCAATATGTTATATGGTTATTAGGTCATTGAGGTTTCTGAGTATGCGGGCAAGGTTATTAGATACAAAGGTGACTTCGGTCTCTTGGATATTAGTGGAAGGTTGACGTCATCCAGTGAACTGTCAATTGCTATTGCGTGGTTGTAAAAATATTAATGGTCTTCCATCTGACGTCGTTCATTACCGAGGTGACCTGCGTGTCTCATGACCTTGGTATGCAGGTATCAAATATAAAAATCTTGTATTTGTAGCGTTGGTACATTGGATGCAGTTTCTTTAACCGTGCGCGAAATTTGGGACTATAATTTCCAATAAGACAAATTGTAATTGAACTTAAAATGTATTACCTACGTAGTTTGACAATAAAATACGTTTCAAAGACAAGAATTCGTTCTATAATTCAGTCACTGTAGAACAGTGAATCAATGTGATCTGTATGCTTTTTATTCTAGAGCCAGTTACACATTAAACTAATCGTAGTTTGTGTATCTTGATCCGTTAAATGTTCAAATGAGCGACTTCGAGTTTTAACAGTCATACTATCGTTACGAGCAATTTACATACTACATTTTTTGAACGTGGCGCCTATAAAATAGCTGTTTTTCACTTAATTTTTTGAAAATGTTTCACAGTTCAATTTTCAGAAATATCACCTCTGATTGAAGGCTGCGTTCAATTCTCATGTGGTTAGACTATGATTTAGAATGAAAATGGTAGTACGACTACGTTTATTTTACTTTACAGCACTAGTGTAAAATGTGTCATTTCACTATACAGTCATGAAAAGCAGCTATTTTATAGAAGAGTGAGTAAAAAATAATTTATTAATTATTCTTAGCACGGAAGTTTCGGATGAAATTGTTCTTATTGTCTATGTATCTAAAACACAAGCCGGAATCTGATGACATCCGCCAGCGGATTCTACTTAATTTCTTTTTGACAAAGTTTTTATCTGAATTTGACTCTATTCAATAAATAGAGTAATTGTGATCCATTGAAGTTTATTAGAGATATTTGGAAATAATTCCGTGGCATAAGGATCAAAAGCAAAGCAATACTGAACTTTTTAAATTTGCATTTATTCCTGACGTTTTAGATATGTCTTGTATCATCTTCAGACTTTTCAAATGCAATAAACTGATAACATGTGACAGTATTTGAAAACTCTGAAGATGATACAAAAACGTCAGGAATATTTGCAAGTTTAAAAAGTTCAGTATTGCTTTGCTTTTGATCCTTATGCAACGGAATTCTTTCCAAATACCTCTCAGAAGTTTTTATCTTCATATTATGGTCTTAACTTTCCATTCTTAATATTATGGTTTGTATTAATTATAAACAAACACTAATACTGAACTGACTTGTATAAGAATAGGATTACAGAGAAACTATTCTAAACTGCTCAACTAAATCTGAATCAGATCTATGCATGGAACATACTGTAGAAACTGTACCTGAGTCTGTATCACTGCAACAATACAAACTTGTGTTCTTTTTACTTTAGACTTGACGCTTGCGAAAATTAACGAGTAGTCGTTTGTTTTCAGAACAAACTTGATTTTGTGCGATCAAACAAAAGCTTACCGGAAACAAGAGAAGGAACAGGAAACGGACCGGCAGCATTCGTTGAAAGCCTACAAAAGTTGATTCATGTGCATAAATAGACGGAAAGTCGACCGTCAGATTTCCTATTTTATCGAATATAAGCGACCCGGTCCGGCGTCGCCCGAATTTATATATTGCCATCGTTTTTTCGTTACTTATGTTGCAAAATTGGTCTCCACGAAAAGAGATTTTATTTCAACGCTCATCCTGAAGGTCCATTCTTCATATTGGAGAATTTTTTTTGACGTGATAACGTCTTATAAATTGATGAATCACCAATCTTATAAATTGATAAAACACCGGCTGCATGCACGAAAAAGTGTAACGTTCCTAAATCGTAACGTTCCTAACGTTCGTAACGCGTAACGTTCCGCCTGACCCTGTGCGTGCTTTTTGCTAATTTCTCGCTCAATTTAAATCAGATCGGTTTGAAACCAGTCTTAAACGAAAGAGGAGAACATTTTACATAGATTTCGTATAACAGAGTTTGCCTAAACAGTTTTTTTATACAAATTTATATAGAAAAATAGCTGTATAAATGCAACATGAAAACGGCTGCATTTCTAATGTTTAATTCAATTTTTTGACATTAGTATTTTGTGAAATGCAACGCCTTCTAAGTTAAGTATTGGAATAACTAATTATTATTAGAACATAATACTTTGACAGTTGCAAACGTCACTTTTGACATTTCTTATCATTCCGACACCAAGGATAAGCGGATTGAAACCAAATTTTGGGAGGTTTAGGTTATGTATTACGGAATACGTTATCACGTAAAACTATCGTCCGTAAACCGACTTTACAGACAACCAATTTTTTTTTAAATCGTATTATTATTTTTGGAAAGGGAGATTATCTCCTTTATTCAAACTTACAAACTTTACCTCTTTATAGAATAGAATAGATTTGAAGAGAATAATATTAGTATAGATACAATTTTGTCTGTTTGAGTTAGCATTGGGGCAGATAAATCGGGAGTCGCCATTAGTACTATTTTTTAAAATAAATAAAATAGTCGACCAATTTTTTTCAGACCATATATTGACAAAAATTATATAAAAATATTAATCAAAATAACAAAGGATGACGTTTCGATACGGAATTGGGAACTTCTTCAGAATGAATAAAAAAAATTTAATGAAATTTTTTTTTTATTCATTCAAACATTCAATCATCGTGCATTCTTCTATTAGATAATAAATAACTAATACTAATTAATTTTTATATTTTTTAGATTTCTCTGAAGAAGATCCCAATTCCGGATCGAAACGTCATCCATTGTTAAGTCTCATAGATAAATATGTCCGTTTATTCGATGTGAAATCCGACGATCGGCTCTGGGACCAAAAGGTTTCTGAACATTATTATATCTTGTAATGTTGCTTCGGAACATAATATACTGTAAGTAACAATTCCTTCAAAAACATAAATGTGAAAAAACGGGCCAAGCTCGGTATCTAGAAAGAGCAGCTTCGCCGAAAAAAGAATTAAGATCCAAAACTTTCATTTGGCAAGTTTTCCCATACGACTCGTTTTTTACCAGTCCAACCCACAAGTGGGGAATGGTACTAGTTTAGGTCAAAAATTACTTTTCAAAAATTTTACAATATCTTTCCGTTTTGAGGTCGCCCGAATCCAAAAAACATATTTTTGGAAAAACTCTGTGCGTCTGTTAGTCTGTGAACACGATACAGGTCAAACGGATGAGCGGATTGATACCAAATTTTGGGAGGATGTTTGGTATGCAAATATGAAGAGCCCTATTGTTTTTGGGGAATATCAGCGCATGCGCAGAAGAGATATATGCTATAACGGTGTTTTTTTATATAATAATAGTATACTTTTCATAACGACTTATTATTCTATTTATTTTTTCAAAAAAGTTTCGTTAAATTTTTTTTTCTAAACTTTATAGTTTCGGAAATATTTTGAAAAATCAGCCGTTCTTTTGTTTTATTGATCTGTCAGAAATTAACCAGTTAAACATGCTTTGATAAATTTCTACATGACTTGGAACATATTATGTAGGTAACCATAACAACAAATAGCAAATATCATATTTAATACAAGCCATTACCCGCGTCACCTCACGCGATATCAAAAATTTTATTTTCTTTATTATCAAATGTCAACATTTCTGAAGTTACTCTTAGGGAAAGTTTACTGTACTTGCGTGCGGTTAGAAGGACATACGCACAAACACACATACTGGGGGCTGCGTTTATTTGCCTGATACATAAATCACTGGCGTGAAGTGAGTGGAAGGTGAGTTGAGATCTGACGCAGCAACGCCGGGGAGTTGTTTGTTACGCTGCGCCGAACCGGGAAAACGCGTTGGGATGCGGTACCCAGTGGTACCAAAAACAGGGAGCTGTGAATTCCATCGACTCTTTGATCATTGATATAGAAATGGACAGTCAGTTACCCATCCTTTTTCCCATAGTAACAATGTAAAGCGATTAGTCCCAACAGCTTTTAGCTTTTATGGTACCAAAGAAACGGGAAGTTCAAATAATGGATGCTTGTAAATAGCCGCGAATTTCACGTTTTAAATGAAGATCTAGTTGTCCATATATCTTTCTATTGTCAAAGGTCCTACTAGGTATAATTTTTAGGGTACAAGACTAAGTGACCCACTTCGAATTGCTCACAAATTGTCAAAACTTTGTCAGAGCAGTCGTTGACTCTTCAATTATCCTAGGATATAATATGGTGTCACGAAATTTTCCAATATGGCGGCAAAGAGCCAACGTGAAAAAAGCTGAAAATCTCATTGAGATTAATATCAAATTAGAGGTTTTTTCAAAAATAATATGTTATACCTATACAAGCTTCAACAAAAAATTGTTCAGACAACTAAAAAAGCTTAAAATATATTTTATAAAAAGCGGTCGGGCACGATTTCACCCATATGCGATAGATATAATTCTGCAAAACATATTTTGTTTGCGGCTCGATGTCTGAACTAATAGCTTTGAGCAAACTCTACTAGATTTGCTTCTGAACTAATAGCTTTGAGCAAGCTCTATCAGCACTACTTGGTACTAAAACAGTTTTTTTTGTTTGCTTCTGAACTAATGACTTTGAGCAAATTCTATCGTGACGTGATATAGATATATACATTGTATCTCTCTCTCTTCTTCCCTCCCTGTTTTTGCAATAAAAAAATTAAAAACTATCTTATAGTGTAAGCAAAACACATTTACAGAATTTCATTAATATCGATTCAGTGGTTTCGGAGATTAGCGCAGCAGAAATCGTGACATGATATTTTTATACAAATAATATATAGACTAGATGGACCTGTTCAAAACTTTTTTGAAGGTGACTTAACACAGTCTTCTAAGATCAATTTATGGCATAGGCTGTCGCCAAAAATTTTTTTGCCACAGGCTGTCGCCCAAAATTTTTTTGTCAACACAAAACTTTTTAACACGTGCTTTTGGGTTAGTTTTCAAATATTCATGTGTTTTGGTACAGGCTCGCGGCGCAACTAACCGTTATTTATTTACACAAAACATTTTTGCATTTGATTTTGGAATAGTTTTAAAAGCTTGGTGTGTTTTGATGAACGCCTGCCAAATTACCATAACAGGTGTACGCGAAACATTTTTGAATGTGTTTTTTGAATAGTTTTCCAAAATCGATGTGTTTTAAATCTGCTGTCGTTAAGAACACTACTCGGCTCTTCGAGCCTCGTAACAATAATTCAAGTACAAAATTCAGGCCTGCGGCCTTCATAATTGTAGTTTTTCTGAAACAAAACATGTTTGCATGTATTTTTGGCGTAACTTTAAAAAGTTTGTGTGCTTTAATATACTCCTGCACAATTGCAATAACTGCTTTTTTTAAGAATTTTCGCTTCCCCCCTTCTCGTTTCACTGCGAAAAAATTAGCATACCCCTTTATCGTTCACCCGGTAACACAATTCGCATACCCCTATATCGTTCAACCCGGAATTGTTTTTTTTAAAACTCCCCCTTTAACCCTTCCCGTTTCACTGCGAAACAATTCGCATACCCCTTTATCCTTCACCCCGGTTTTACAATTCGCATACCCCTTTATTTTTCACTCCGGTATTACAATTCGCATACCCTTTTATCTTTCACCCCGGTATTACAAATCACATACCTCTTTTCCGTTCACTCTAGTATTGCAATTCGCATACCCCTTTTTCGTTCACCCCGGAATTGTTTTTTAAAAACTTCCCCTTTAATCCTTCACGTTTCACTGCGAAGCAATTCGCATACCCCTTTATCCTACACCCTGGTATTACAACTCGCATACCCTTTTATCCCTTGCCCCGGTATTACAATTCGCATACCCCTTTACTTTTCACCCCGTTATTACAATTTGCATACCCCTTTATCGTTCACCCCGGTATTACAATTCGCATACCCCTTTATCGTTCACCCCGAAATTGTTTTTTTTAAAAACTCCCCTTTAACACTTCCCGTTTCACTGCGAAACAATTCGATGCATGTCAAAGTAACATTATTCAATCATTGTTTAGATTTATAAGAAAATCAACACACTAATTTTTATACAGTATATTTAAGCAATAACCGATCATTACATTATTTACAATTTTAAATCTTAGATTAACGTCTGAACTCTTCAAAGAAATAAAATAATCGACCAATTTTTTCAGACTGTATATTGACAAAAAATTATAAAATTATATTTCAATAGATGACGTTTAGGTCCGGATTTGGATCTTCTTCAGAAATAATCTACTTATTTTCTAATTGAATAAAGATTGATTTTTTATATATTATTGAAAAATTTTATTTATTTACAGTTTCATTTATGTATATATTTACTGGCATTTAAATAATAATTCTAAAATAAATGTATGTAAGTGAATACACTTGTCACAATCGATTCGAGCTAGGTGTGATTTCTCTTCCGGTGGTTGTTGCATTCATGGTGACTGAAATTTTCACTGCTATTTGCGGCTGCTCCTTAACCTTTTTCTTGATCCAGAAACCCATGTTTGGAATCAAAGAAACCTGGAACAATAAAACAAAAGCAAGCAGACATATCCTTCTAATTTTATTAAATGTTTTTACTTTTAACTTTTTAAGCGTGCTTTAATTTGTAAAAATTTTTAAATTAAAATTCTATGACAATTTTCCACACCACCTATTGAGGTATTGTCGGGGCGCGTTACTCCTTTTTTTTACATGGTAGAGTTCCCCAGGAGGCCTATACAACCATGAGAGTTAAAAAGCGATTTTTAACTCACCTATTACGTGCTTCCGAGAACAGCTGACGAACGTCGAGGACTCTATGCGCATGCTGTGAACCTGTAAAAAACAAAAATAAATTATTTTTTTGGTACTATTATTTTGTATTATACTTCATCACGTTTTTTTAATGCACGTTACAATTATTGTAGTTTGCAACGTGCCATATGCATCCTGTCGCTACTACACATTTCGATAAATCGACTATGGAGCAAACAGGGCATATGATTTTTTTTTTAATTTTTCACTATCACGTATTTTTAATGACGATACCTCACTGATCACCGTAGCGACTGCGAGGCATAGGGGACGCATGATTCTTTATTAATTTTCTAACACTTCATTATAGACGACATTCTCGGTATAAAACGTAGTACTTCCCTCGATGAGTTTCCCTTGTTTTGTCGCTTCTAAAATTTGAACGCGTACGGCGTGCATTGCGCGCGCTCTCGAAAACGCGACGTAGAGTTGACCGTGCGCGAATACCGGCTTCGAAAGATATATGCCCACTTTTTCGAGGGTCGATCCCTGGGCTTTATTTATTGTCATCGCGTAGGCAGGACGAATGGGAAACTGACGCCTTTTCAATTTAAAAGGCAAGTCGCTATCGGCCGACGTCAGATCCAATCTCGGAATAAAAACTCTGTTGCCTTCAAACCGTCCCGTTATTATCTCTGCATCTATGCAGTTTTCCATCAAGTTTTTAACAATCAGTCTGGTACCGTTACACAGACCTTGTTTCACTTGCAGATTCCTCAGCAGCATTATTATTGCGCCGGTTTTCAACGTCAATTTGTGAGGCGGCAGTCCGGATGGCGTAATTGAATTGAGAAATTCGACGCTGAAATTGCTCTGTTCTTCCTCATCGTCGGTCACTATCGAATCCACGCTGTTGTAGGATTTTGCCAGACCGTCGAGCGAATCTATAATTCTGTCGTTCAGTAACGTGCAGTCGTCATTTCGCGGACACAATATGGCGCTCTTATGGATCGATCCGTCGGTCGCCAATGCATTTTCGCCGAATATCTCCGATACTACGTCGTCTACCATGCACACGTCCGGTATAGCAATGGTATCGTTCGGTAAATCGACGTGGTTTTCGAGTTTTCCTTCTCCGAGTTCCCGAAGCCAGTTCGTAAATTCCGTTTCGTCTGCGTTCGCTCGCATATTCCTCGTGAGTGAGAACGTTTTGAATTCCGTCCATAAGTGACAGTTCTTGACGCAATTTTCCACCACTTTTGTCCTGTTTGCGTTGCGGACGACAGGCAAGCACTGGCGAAAATCACCACCGAGAAGGACGACTTTTCCGCCGAATGGTCTTTCAACGCGCGTTATGTCTCTTAGTACTCTGTCGACGGCTATCAGAGACGCGGCCGGTGCCATGGTAATTTCGTCCCAGATGATTATTTTTGCCGCGTTGATTGCTTGTGCCTGAGCTGTGTCGGGCTTTAAACCGGAAGTCGACGTGTCCAATAACGGTACCGGCAGTTTGAACTGTGAATGGACTGTCCGGCCTCCCTTCAACAGCAGCGACGCAATTCCTGTCCACGCAACCGCGATTACGGAAATGTTCATTCCTCTCAAGGTGCTGATGAGTGCGTTATACAAAAACGTTTTTCCAGCGCCGCCTACACCGTCTAAATAAAAGTACCGCGCGCGTATTTCGGAGTTTTCGACTGTTCTCATCACTTCCGCGAAGATTTTCAGCTGATCTGCGTTCAGCATTTCCCTCATGCGATCGGCTTCCGTACGCTCGATCTCCGCATTAAAATCGTCTTCGGGACGTTGTGCAACGTGCACCCTCGGTTGTTCAAATCCGAAATCCGTTAATCTACGTCCGTGCAAGGCGAGGTTGTTCTGAATATCGCTCAGAGCTAAATCTTCCGCGACCCGTCTTTCGTGAATTCGCGCGAAATCGTCGATTAGATCGTCCTTGAACTGCTCCCACAGTCGTTGGGGCTCGTCGAGTTCGCAAAAAATCATGATGGTTGCGAACAGAGATCTTAACTGTCGAGGCATTGCGAACGTCGCCGCTTCTCGCATGCACCTCGTCCATTCGCTATCGTCGGCCAACAGATTTCTTTGCCTCGCAGCATCTTTAAATGTCGGACACACCTCGCCGTTTACCGTTCGCACATCCTCGAATGATGTGGCTCCTTTCACGTGTAATAATAAAAGTCGAAGATAATATCTTTCCTCGTCTCGAGGGTTGACAGTGTACATACGCGAAATCGTGTCGACGAACCGTCTTCGACTTCTCCAAGCTTTTTCGGTAAATACAAAATCCGTCGGAATCTCAGTATAAAGATATTCTCTGGCAGCAGGATTTACTATGTTTAATTTGAACCAAGCCGTTAGCGTCGTCTCTCCCGCGGCTGCCCTTTCTACGGCGTGCTGTTCGTTTCCCTCCCGAAAGTAAACGGCTTGTTGAAACGGAAGATGTACCGCCAGTCGTTTGATAACATGGCTTCTGTCATGCATCTTAAATTCGAAGATTCTCCACAACGCTTCCGGTGCGCTGACGTAGCGCGCGTCTACAAACGTTTCTAGTTCGTCCCAATTCAAAACCGCGTCTTCGTTACCGATCTGTACGCAAGCGCAATCGTGTCCTTTGTACACATACTTGCATATGTACTTGACACTCTTTATCGATGAACAAATTTCCACATTTATGTGCGCGTTGTATTTCCTCAACAGCCATTTGTTATACGGCACGACGTACCTGTTGTCGAGTTCGTGTCCTCTGACATGAACAGTGCGACCCGTGTCGCGTCGTTTATATTTCGGGTATCCGTTTTCGTTGACCGCGGTCTCATTCCTAAATTCTTTAGGGAACTCCTTGCTACATTTACCATCACTCATACACGGAGAGTTGGGAGCAAGTGTGCCGCAGGGTCCGTGTATCATCGCGTTACTGACGATCGCGTAAAGTTCGGGTTCGGTGACCTGATCTGGAATCTCGGCGCAAACGATTCTGTCGACTTGTTCTGGTTCTCGCGGTTTGTCCTCGGCGCGTAGAATTATTAAAATATGACAATGTGGTAAGCCGCGCTTCTGAAACTCGATGACGTGTAGATACGCGACCGGTACACCCAAAACGTGTTTGACTCGAATGTCATGTAAAAATTCCCCGAGTTTCAGGTGAAATACTCTGGCTGTCAAATCCGGTCTATGTTCAGCCTTTTGCCACGGTTCTAAATTTTCTGTAATTTTTTTTTTTTTTTTTTTTTTTTTTTTTTTTTTTTTATTTATTTAATTTAATTTAATTAAATACAATTAATACAAATACAAATTGTTCACAGTAGCTTTAAGGTTAAGTGTTTCCTGCCCAACTTGGCGATGCCAGTGCTAGGGCAGGACTCATATTGTAGGTAGCTGTGCAGACCAGAATTTTTTTTTCTTTTTTTACCCTGTTACTACTTTGCAGTTGGGGATACTTATTTATGTGTATATTGTATACTGTGTATGTGTGAAAGAGAGTGTGTGTATGAATGTGTGTGTGGGTATGTGCGTGTGGGTATGTGCGTGTGCGTGTTGGTGTGTGTGTGTGTGTGTGTGTGTGTGTGTGTGTGTGTGTGTGTGTGTGTGCAACGCATAGATATAGAGTGCAAGTTGCTCGATTATGTGGTGTTGTGATGTGTATTCGATTGATTTTGGATTAGCCAATGCGTAACTTGTTTTTTGAAGGTATTGATGCTTGAAAGTTTAACTTCCAGAGGCAAGCGGTTATACATTTTAGGAGCCAGATAGGTAAAGTGATTTTGGCCGAACGTTTTTGCCTTCTTGGGGATTTGGATAGCTTGGTGCAGTTTGGATCTGGTTTCGTAGGAATGTTGAATAGGAATACGTAGAGAGGATCTGTGATGATAATGAATAAGAATAGTTTTAAGGTAAAGTTGATATATATTTAACACCTGAAAGTCATGATACAGTTTTGAGGATGGGTACATATATGGTTTTTTAAGGATAATTCGGATGAGAATGTTTTGAATGGTTTGGACAGGGGCTACAATGGTTTTGAAAGTACCTCCCCACGCGATTATACCGTAGGTCAATAGTGACTGGCAAAGAGCGAAGTATACTGTCTTTAAGTTGGTTTCAGTCATGTAACGTCTCAATGTCGAGAATATATAGATGAGCTTTCGTAGTCTATTTGTCAGAATCTGTATGTGTACATCCCACTTCAGTCTGTAGTCTATTGTAACGCCAAGATATTTGATATTGTTAACACTTGTCAGTGGTGTACAATTACAGGCAAGGGGGTTGTCACATTTATGGAGTCGTAGTTGTGGGTCCGTCGGTTGTCCTGTTATGTTGGCACTGAAAGTTATGTATTTTGTCTTCGTTGCGTTTAAAGTCAGTAGGTTATTGTTAAGCCATCTATATATTTTTGTCATTTGCTTCTCCGCTCCCGCTATTGTCTCGTCCCAAGTCTGGCCAGAGAAATACAGCACAGTGTCATCGGCGTATGATAATATCAGTCCATCAGTTTCCATGTTGCACAGGTCATTGACGTATAGTAAGAAAAGTATCGGTCCAAGTACTGTTCCCTGTGGAACACCAAAACTGATGGAGCGTTCTGAGCTCTGAACTGTATCAATTCTGACAGTCTGTGTCCTGTTTGTCAGGTAGCTTTCAAACCATTTGTAAGGTATTCCTCGGATGCCAATATTGGTAAGTTTTTGGAGGAGGATTTTGTGGGAAACTGTATCAAATGCTTTTGCTAAGTCCAGAAATATAGCTAAACTTTTTTTGTCTTTGTCTATGTCAGATGTAATTATTTCTGTCAGTTTAGCAAGCGCGTCACTAGTCGATCGGTTTTGTCGAAATCCGTATTGTCTGTCAGATAGTAAATTGTATTTGTCGAGATAAGTCATTAGTCTGTTTTTAACAGCTTTTTCAAGTAACTTAGATAGTGTGTTTAATAAGGAAATTGGTCTGTAGTTAGAAAGTATGGTCTTGTCTCCGGATTTGTAAATGGGACATATAACTGCTTTTTTGAAGTGGTTTGGAAATTTTCCTTCGACAAAACTTAAATTGAAAATGTGGGTCAATGGCATAGATATTTGCTTTTTTATTGTCTTCAGTATAGTTACGGTTATTTTGTCTGGTCCAGGGGCTGTATTAGATTTCAGTCCGCTAATTAGGTCTAGTACTTCAACGTCAGTTATAGGCGCTAAATATATGGATTGTGGGACGGATGGGAGTTGATGGACAAGGTTGGCAAGTTGTTCTTCGTTCAGTGCTGTTTTAGTTATAATTTCATTGGCCAGAGTGCTTCCAACTTCCGTAAAATGTTTATTGAAACTTATAGCGGCTGCTTTTGGATCAGTTTCAGCATCAATAGTGTGTGTGTCTGTTTTCAGTGTTTGTATGCTGTGTTGTGACTTAAATGTGCCTGTGTGGGTTATGTTTTTTATTATTTTCCATGTTTTTTGTAGGTTTGTTTTGTTTTGTGTTATTTGTGTTGTGTAATAATCTTCCTTAGCTCTTTTTATTAACGTGTTGCATAGATTTTTGTAGTTTTTATAATAAATGTGTAGTTCGTTATTGTGTCTATTGTTAAGAATTTTTTTATGTAATTTGTCTCTTTTCCTTATAGAGACAAGTAGCGCATTGGTAATCCATGGTTTAAGTATGGTTTTTTTGTGTGTTAGTGTTCGAGGATGTGTACTACTGTTTATGTGCGTCTGTAAAGTGTTTATAAATGTGTCTGTGGCTGTGTCCGTGTTCAGTGAGTTGTATGTGTCTATCCATGTTTCCTGATTTAGCGAGTGTGTTAATTGTTCATGGTTTATTGTTGTTATTGTTTGTGGTTTGTTTATGTGCTCCGTGTGCGTATTTGAACTGTCTATGAAGAGTAGAGTGCTATAATGATCTGTAATTGATGTTTCCAGAATGACTGATTTTACTAGTTTTTTAGTTCTGAACATAATATGATCTATACATGTTGCCGATTCTTTATTGATTCGAGTAGGTTTTTTTATTGCTTGAGTTAGTCTGTATTCGTTTAAAATGTTTAGGTAGTCGTTTGCTTGCGGATGCGGATTTGGCTGACAAGTGTTAATATTTAGGTCGCCCGCTAAGATAATTTCTCGTCCTTGAAGTGCTTGCAGTTTTTCTCTTATATTTTCCAAAAATACAGTGATATCTTTTATAGCGGGTGACCTATATATAGCGATTACTGTGAAGTTATTATTATTAAATGTTATTTCTAAACAAGTAGTATTATCAATAAAAATTTCAGTAGCACCAATATTGTGATTATCTTTTATATAAACTATTACTCCGTCATTCTGGTTTTGATTGTGTTGTGTGTGATGTTCTGTGTATCCTGGTAAATGTTTAGGTGTGTAAAAATCATTTATCCAACACTCCGTTAGAATTATGACATCAAAACTTATTTCCAGATTATGTAAAAGTAGAATTAAGTCATCAAAATTTTTGTTTACACTTCTGATATTTAAATTCATAATTGTAACGGAGTGCGGGAATGTCTGAATTTCTTTTACTTTTATTACATCATCAACATAAGTATCCTCAACTGCATTGTAATTATCAATTTCATCGAAATTAATCATCTATTGAGTCAAAAACTAGTTAATAAGAAGATAGAACGAAGTAGCAATAAGAAGAAAAAGAGAGAGAGAGAGGAAAAAGAAAAAAAAAAGTAGAATCTAGTTTTTTTTTAAGAAAATAAACAATAATTGAATAATTTTTCGAAAAATTGAGAAAAGCGTACATACCTATGATATTTTAAAAATAGAAAAAAATCAAGAATTCAAAAATAACCCATAATAATAATCTCCGTCTGTATAGCAATTCTATATTAATGTTAAAAATGTTATCAAAAATATTATTATTAACAATGTCTTGGGTGTCAAAATAGTACTTGTCTGTCTATGTACGTTTTACTTTTATTTACATTATATGAGAAAAAAAAAATAAAAGAATTCAGTTAATGATAATTTAAAGAAATAATGAAAAATATTAAACGGAGATTTTTGAATTAAAAAAGAAAGTTGCTTGAATATAATATATAAGGGTATTAAATTAATGTAGGTGTTTAGATTTTATTGACACACAGAATGCACTTTGTACTGTGGATAGATCGGTATATAAAAGTATATGCAGCAAACAGATAATAACATGCTGTGCAATCTGTACAATACGTGTTTTAATTGTATTCGTACATATTATATTCATTAGCGCACAAATTTTAATTATAACTTAAATATATTATTCTTAATTGTTCACAATACTTAAATATTGCGATTAAATAATAGGAAATTAAGTACATACTTGCATAATCATAAGGGTAGAAAGAAGACAGTGATCAAAAAAAAAATTAGTATCATCTCATAAGAAACAGAGGGGAATGAGTAGTAACAATAAGAGACATTATTTGATCTTGGACTTGAGATCATCGTAGTTTTCAATTTGAATGACCGATTCGTTATCCATTTTCCTTACTAGAACTCTTCCACCTCTAAACCAAATGTATTTGTAGCCCTTTTCTTGAGCTAGCTGTTTTGTAGCTCGCAGTAGTTGCCTGTAGTACGGGCTGAGTGCCTCATTAATATACAAGCGGAAGTGTCCAATATCTTGCTGTATATCGTCGCTGAAAACTTGAACATTTCTCTTGGAAATTATTTCATCTCTCACTTTAAGGCTTGCAAAAGAAACAATTATGCTTTCGTGTCCACTGCGTCGTTTTGTGCGGACTCGATGTGCAATATCGATATCAGAGTGTGTGATTTGGATGCCTAATTTGTTTATGACCGCTATGACAATGTCTTCTACTGAAGTTTCCCCTTGGCGATTTGGGAATTCACTAATCTCTATCTGTCTTCTTCGCGAATATTGTTCCATTTTGGCTATTGCTCCTCTAAGAGATTTGATTTCATCTTCTTGAGTTTCCACTTTTGCTTCAACTACTTCAACTTTGTTTATTAATGTTTGTACGTTTTCAAATTTTTCTATGAGTTCATCGTATTTGAGAGATACTTCTTGTAGTTTTTTATCGCATTCCGTCATTTTTGTATCTATTTTCTGAATCATTTTATTTTCTAGTGTATCCATTCTGGAGTTTATTGTTTTCATCATATCATCAAACTTTGTACCCATAAACTCATACAGAGGATTTTGTTTGTCATCAGATGTACTATCGCTTCTTAATTTTACGCGACTGTCCGATTCTAAACAATGACTACACTTCCACTTAGAACGAGCTGCGACTGACATTTTTCTATAGTTGGTTTCAGAAAAACCGGCACATCTAAAATCGTATTTGTTGAGGCATTTGCAACATTCTATTTTTTCATTGTCTATCAAATCATTTTTACAGCGAAAACAATTCATGATTGATTTAGTTTTGTTATTAGGACTAGGACTAATATCTATTATTTTTATCCTATAATATTATACACTCCGCCACTGAGTTTTTATTTTTTTAGAAACAAGAATTTACACATTATTTATCAATAAGTATATAAGAATGTACTCTTTTCTCAATTTTAAAATGAAAATTTAATTCATATTAATCACTTTTTCCCTTTATTAAGACTAATTTTCCTGCGAAACATGTACCCGATTAACGACTTTTTCATGCTTTACAAATCAATATACAATTCACTAAATTTTTTTGAATATTTTCTCAGAAATCAAATATAATTCTACGAGCAGTTTAAATATGGTCTGTACCATTCACAAATTCACATACACTGCCATTTCGGATTACACGTAAACGTAATAAATAAATCTGGTCGACCGTACTTTGTCACGATTGTCATTGCATCTTGGAAATTCTGGTGCATATTCCTAGGGCTTCCTTCGAAAGTCGGCGGTAATATCACCATTCTTCCGACTCTTGCCTGATTTTCCACCGCGACATCGTGCAAGTAGTCCATCAGTCCTTGATACAATTCAACGCGCAATTTTTGCTGATTTTCTCTAAAAAATTGAAGTCGTGAACCCTCGATTTTAACATACCAGTCCACCGCGAGCTGTTGCGTAAGTTTTCCGCCGTTTAATATCGCATTGAAATATCCTACTCTAATCGCGAAGTTATAACTGCAATATTGAAGCATCGAAACGTTTTCTCTTCGCGCCGTTCTCTGCCTGTACGGCATATTCGGTTGCCATCCTGGTTCTCCTCTCGGAAATAGCAACGGATAGCTCATCGGATCGCAGTTTGGACTCAGTATCGATATTTTCCGAAACACTCCTCTTCGTGAGTATATCCTTATGTCGCGTTCCAAAGGGGGAGCTCCGTCGTCGCTTCGAAATACCACGGCGACTTCGTTTGCCGTCGGTACGTTGTACCTACGTCGGTCGTGTCGACGATCCTCACGAATGCTCATAAATATTTCCGACGCGTCTCTTCCTTCAACTTCGGCTCGTCGATTTTCGTCGATTTCGACCTCTCTCAGGAATTTATACGCTTCGGCGAACGGGTTTATATCACGAAAGAGTCTATCTAGCGCTTCCACCAATTCCGGAATACAGTCTTGGTTTTCTCGACGTTCCATTCTATGATTTAGTGCATCCGCTGAATCTAGAAAATATAGTTGACCGTAACTTACATTACCCACGGGTCGTTCGATGTGGGCTATTTGGTGGTAGATCTGTCCGTGAATTCTGAAACAATAGGGTCCGCGCCCTGCAGGGGGAGCGATGTCGACACCTGTCGATGCAAACGCCAACGCACTATTGTACTTCCTTATATTTTGTATAAAATTATTCGAGTGTTCATGACGTCCGCACAACAGATCCTCTAGTAATTGTGGGTAATCTCTCGGCTCGAACGCTATCTTTCCTTTTCGACAACAGTGTGTAAATTTTCTGTCGACTGGCCGTTCGCCAGAAAAATGCTTCGCCCGACATTCGATACAAACGGCGTCCATGGCACCTAAATAGAACTCTTCGGCTACGTGTTCTAGCGCGGTGAGATAGGTTGCCACTTGACCTTCTCTTCGACGCTGTTCCCAGTCATCTCGTTGTAGTTCTTCAATTACGCGAATTGCTACGTCGTTCTCTTCAACTACCATCGGTTCGACGATTGGTCGCGGTTGTGTCAACGCGGGCTCGTCTTGGACGGACACGGACTCATCGCTTGACACTTCTCGCTGTATCGGAGACGATTGCAGTACGTTCTGCATAGGTCCGTCCGGACGATGAGAGGGCCCCGCAACTGGAGATTCGGGCCGCACGATAATATTCTCCAGTTGATCAACGACCGGTTTGTCAGCATGGCTAGAAATAGAAAGATTGTTATTTGTTCTTAATGATTGCACGACGATCTGAGCTGGCTCTCCGGCGGCAGGAGTTGGTCTCGGCACATCCGGAACGACTGGATCTGCTTCCTGTTGTGCAGGCGGAATTTTAGGGACTTTCTGACTTCCTTTACGGGGAACATTGATGCTTCTCTTCTTTGGCGGCATTGTGTTGTTGGAATTCTGAAACAATAAAACAAACCCAAACACACGCACAGTCAAAACCTTTCACACGGATTCAAACTACCATTCACACCAAACAATCAAACGATTAGTGATTATATCTATTAATAAATCAGTAAAATTTTGTCATGTAGTACACAGCCCGCAACTGATGTTAATTATCGTATTAAATGTTTCGATAAATGTTAGTTTTTGTAAAAAGCCAGTCAAAATTGGTTCAAGAAATTTTTCGATACTTTCGTTAATAAAAGATTCCAACCAATTGGGTGACGGGACCCTTTCAACACAAAAGAAAATTGATATTTGACATATAATAAAAAAAAAAATAAAACAGCTAGTGCTAAATACTTTGATATTTGCTATTCGTTTGCATGATTATCTGCATAATATGTAATAACGTCATGTAAAAATTAACCAAACATATTTGTCAGCTATCTAACTAATTTTTCTATGGCGGATAAAAAAAAACAAAAACACAACTGATTTTTTTCTATTTTTAAAATATTTCAGAAACTATAGAGTTTAGAAAAAAATATTATGTACATAACTCTCTTGTAAAAATAAAAAGAATAATGAATTGTTACGAAAAGTATACCATAATTATACAGGGTCCGGCAACGGTCCGAAATTTCTTGAAGTATAGGTTTCCGAGAAAAAAAAAGTTTCGAACAAAAGTAGCTCAACGTGGAAGGTTAAATCGTTTGCACATAAAACTACCCCCCTCACAAAATTTTAAATGTCAACCCACATTTTTTTCTGCTGGATTATGCAATATCAAACTTTTGCTCAAAAATGTTTTTATCCCAAGCTCTCCTGCAGCCCCAAATGAATGCTCACGAAAATTCGGTATCCCCAAAAATCTCAAAAAAGTTTAGCTCAAAATTTTTGTGGAAAATATTTGCAAAATTTGTGTTGAAAGTAATCTCCTACAGAATCGACTCACCGAGTACATGCTAGACCAAGATAAGCCGACTATTCACCTCAAATAACGGAATATGAATTTTCGAGAGCATTCATTTGGGGTGCAGGGAAGCTTCGGATAAAAAAATTATACGAACAAAAGTTTGACATTTCCCTTCGGGAATCATAATCCGTGAAAAAAATTAAGGTTATTTGAAATTTTAGATTCACATCTATCCTCTCACCCCCTGGCAGGGGGTGGGGGTGAGTTTTGTGTGCAAATGATTTCACCTTCTAAGTTGAGCAGTTTTTGTTCGAAACTTTTTTCACGAAAACCTACTCTTCAGGAAATTTCGAAAAGTTGCCGAATTTTTGCCGGATCCTGTAAAACATAGTTATAGTAGGTAATATTATATCTCTTCTGCGCATAACGCCGATTTTCCCCAAAAACAATAGGGCTCTTCATATTTATATATCAAACATCCTTCCAAAAATTGATTTCTATCCGCTTGACTTGTATCGTGTTCGCAGACTACTATATATTTCATTTTAATTTAAAAAAATGTTTGAGCTTAATTTTATTTTAACATAGTAATTAAAAAGTTGTGTTTTTTGATAGTGGAGTGCCGTAAGACATAAAAATCTAAAAAAACCTTGGAACCCGGTTTCACTGAATGGATTTTCGTAAAACCTTTTCGATGGCATTGTTAAAAGCTTAAACAAAAACGTTTACCCATCAAAATTTGCCGCTTTCGATTTCAACAGTACAGGATGGGACGTTTATCTTGAGACGGTTGATCTCGATTATTTCGATAAAAGTTTCAGACAAAAGTTGTTTAGTTTGAAGGGGGAGATCGTTTAGAGACAAATATCACCCCCTACCCTTATCCTCTGCGCAGAGATGAGGGTGACTTTTACATTTTTAGTAGGAATACCTATTTTTTATTATAAATGATGATTTTTCTAGAAAAAATATGCAACATTTGTCTGAAACATTTTTTTACCCGATGCCTCCCTCAACCCTTAAAATGCATGTCAAAAATCGGTTTCCTGAAACAATAAATTTTTATGCGTAAACAACGACTTTGCACAGAAAATTACGTGAAGTAAATGTTGTTTGATTTGGGAACAGTCATTGATTAAACATAAAAAACCACCGCCACCTTTAATCATTAAAAAATTTAGTCACCCCCACCCCCGCACAGGGGGCGGTGTTTTTTTGTATGTTTAATCGACGACCCTTCCCAAAACAAACAACACTTACCTCTCATAATTTTCTGCGCAAGGTTGTTGTTTCGATATAAACATTTAATGAAGTTTCGGGAAACCAATTTTTGACATGCATTTTAGGGGTTGAGGGAGTCATCGGGTAAAAAAATGTTTCAGACAAACGTTGCGTATTTTTTTTCGTTAAAAAATCATAATTCATGATAAAAAATAGGTGTTTCTAATAATAATGTCAAAGTCACCATCATCCCTGCACAGGAGATGATGGTGGGGAGTGGTATTTGTCTCTAAACGATGTTCCCCTTCAAACTAAACAATTTTTGTCTGAAACTTTTTTCGAAATAATCGAGTCCAACCGAGATATCAGCTTGTCTCAAGATAAACGCCCCAGCCTGTATATGTATAACAACAATTAATTGAAAAATAAAGAGAATATCTAGAGAAAAAAGTAGTATTTTGACGATAACTTTGTCAAATTTTGAGATATCTTAATTTTTCAAACAGCATTTTGTAGGTACGTTCCGGGGCTACAGAACCTGTAGAGATAAACTGTTTTAAGGCTTTCGTTTTTAAGATGTCTGAGCTGAAAGGACTCCCAAAAGGTGCCTCTTGCCCTGTAAGGCGAAGTTCTTACGAATATATCTCAACAAACGTAAGTCCTAAAAGAAAAACAAAAAACACTAAACGTAGGCCTTTGTCTATAGAAAATATAGACAAAGGTCTACGTTTTTTGTATTTTGTATATTTCGCGTATGTCCCTTTGTTTAAGCTTAATCGGCAACAGAAAGATATTTTTTTCGGTATTCGGAAAAAAAATTCAAAGTTAAATCAATTTTTTTTAAGCATCCAAATTGCTGCTAACTCCCCATACATGTTGTTAGTACCCAAATGAAGTAGATCGTAAATGAAATTAGATATTTTCAGTTAAGCCATCGGTTTTATTATCGATCTTTGCTTCAAAAAAAAAAACCTGTATGACCATCTCATTTTCGCCGTAACTCGGTCATATTAAATGATGATAACATTTAGCAAAGCTCATTTTCAAGCTTTTTCAATCCATTTAACATTTTTTACCAAAACGCTGTTGTCTCCTTGTAAATGGCGTTGAAAGGAATGAATAATTTTGTTAGCGAACAAACTTTCATGTTTGAACTTTGTTTCTATTGTACGTACAAAAATAGAAAAAATATGGAATCGATTCGTTATTTAAGAGAGAGAGAGAGATTGTGAATTATAGACGCTCAACAGCTGAGGTCATCAGCGTCTATCGTTATTTAATAAGCTTAATTGTTGCTATTTTCAGTATTTTGATAGAGGGCATAGTTTTTGAGTTATTCGTAAAATAGCGCTCAAAAACGTCCATATTTCAATGAAAAATCGATCAATCAATCAATCGCAAATAACTCGATAGATATCGATCCAAAAAAATAACCTCATAGGACATTTTTTGCTTAAAATTCAATAATGTATCGACTCCAGGGGTTACTTTTGTCAAGAAAATTTCCACCCCCGAGAAGGGGTGGCATATATATATACAAATATCAAAAGCGGCAAAAATAAATGGGTAAACATTTTAGTATTTAGTGTTAAGAGCACATTACAAAAGGTTTTACAAAAATCGGTTCCGACTTCCGAGGTATAAACCTTACGGCACCATACTATGATTCAGGAGGCCTCAAAACAAAAAAAGAAGATTGTAAAATTTTAAACAGTGAATTTTTATCTAAATTAGTACAATTCCCCACTTGTGGAGTTGGAATGGTAAACTTTAAAGAGTTGGTCAAACTTATATTTCATAACGACATAAATTTTATATAGGTACATTGAAAATAATATATTGAAATGATATTTTAGCTTTAAATTAACACAAATTACCACTTTTGAAGGTAATAATTTGCAAAAGAAAATAGAATTTTGTAACATACAATTGATTTGAAAATTCGCGCTGTTTACATGCACGGCCGATTTAACGAATGTCGGTAATATAAAAAAGCTACTATATCGACTTTTCGTACCCAGTAATAAATTAACACGTTGACCGCCACGCTTTATTTAAATTTTGGGTCTCCAGGGCCACCACCGTATTTTATAAAATACAGCTTAGTATCATCTTTCTAAGTCTAAGCATGTTAGGGTTAGTTTCAGAAAAACATTTTCGGCGGGAAACGAGCATGCAAGTCCACCGCGCCGAGCTCTAAATGTTTCCATATAAATACACGCTCTGCATTGCACAACTGCAAAGCCACGAGTGGTTTAAACCTAGTCGTGCCAGTGGCACAATATTTGTGCCACGCGGCGTCTATAGCAAATTTACTCATGGCACATACGTCATGTCACATGGCAGTCTACGTGCCATAGCCATAGAACCAACTTCATCTCAGACAATAAATTATATGCAAAAAAATACATGTATAAAGAATTTTATTTTTTACAACAATGAACAATATGCAAAATAGTTACGGTTGCGTAATCTTTTAACAAACAATATTTTCTCAGTTTTCATTCTGCACATGCAATACCTATGCTCGCTAAAATATAACTCAGTATCAATAAACATTAAACGTAGGTATTCTAATAAATATTAATTGTCGAAAATTTACATCAAAACATTTCAACAAATGGATGTTTTCGTGTTGGTATTTATATAATAATACATTTTAATTAAACCGCAATATGACTGACTTTATATGAGGATGAATTCTTTATTAATTTTACGAAAAACATGACAAAATATTTAAGTGCAGGATACGGACAACAATAAAACATAAAAAATAGTGTTATTCAATAGTGTAAACAAAGGGCAAATAACATTTTTCATTTTTTTTCAGAACTAAATTTAATTCTACCTGATTTTTAATACTGAGTATATTAGTAATTTACCCCACATTTTCATTGCACAGAATGTGGATATTAAAATTAGATTGACTTGAATATCATTTTCATTGTTGAAATTAATTGTCTATATATTTATAAATGTACCATTGTATTGTTTTTACGAAATATCTTTTCTCTGAGCTTATTCTGTACATGTATGTACACCAAAATGTTGGTTTTTGAGCTTTTTTTTGACAATGGAACAAAATTTACATAAAAATATGAAAAATTTTTACTTACCGTTAACACAATCACACAATTAAATCCAATCGATAAATATAGAAACAGTCTAAACAAACCGACAATTCACAATATTTTACTTTGAATAAAACTAAAATAATAAACACTTCTGAAGAACTATGTCAACGCACGTGAATTAGCTTCAGTACGAATTTCGACTGATCTGATATTAGTTCAGTACTTACTACTGCCAACTTTTAATGGCAAACAACACTTAACACAGAACCCAATAATAAAAAAATATTACAATAATTATTTTGCTATTTTCTACAATCTAACTGGAACTCATAACTATCAACTTTGGCATGTATATTATGACCGAATAAGTTAATTAACATATTATATATATATAACGATTTCGCTTGAAAAAAATATTTTAAAATACAATTTCAAAACTCAGTAGCGCTATCTCTGAATAGCGTGACAAATCAAAATTTTCTGGGAGAAAAAAGAAATCTTTTTAATTTTACACAGGCCGCTACACCTGAGTATATACGACTTCTCCTGTACAAATCCCTTTGTTTTTTGGAGCAATAAAAATTATTTATATTATAGCGCCGACATAAACATTTTTGTATTGCATTGATTAATTAATATTTTCCCATCTCTCGTTTTATCTTTTCAGAATCCTATAAAATGCATCGAAATTAGGTTTCTAATTTTCGCGGTAATTTTACTTCAGTTCCTGTTCATTGCTTTGGCCGGATGTATTTTTAAAGTTTGCCAGCTAAATTCAAAGTGTCGACTACGCGCGACCATTATGAGACAATCTAAAATTGCCATTTCATTCATATTTGTTAAAATATGTACGCTCAACAATTACGTTGCTGAAAATTACCAATTTCTTTACGTCAACTGACAGCTCATCAAAGGGAAATAATTTCATTATCTATTGTTTTCAATTCAAATGTCAAATTCTAGCTATTGAAAACAGAAGCGAAATACTTTCTATTGCATCTCTCTCGCACGCGTTACGTATACGTCTGCCCCTTGGCGGTTTTAAGATTTGAATATTTATCATTAAAATTCGGTTAATCGGGCGTGGGGTGTCTCTCAAAAGATTCTACATTTCTCAATTTACATAATGTTGACAAAAAGTTTCGATCCAAATTCCACAATAATGCTTTTTTATGCGATTCAAAGGCAAAGTGACAGCTAAAAATTTTTCAATTTTTAGACAGTCAGTTATTTTTAATTTCGATATTCAAACAAAAATTGTCTCATTTCGCCGAACGAATACGCGACAAACAATAATTTTTCTGTCTCACTCGTACTTGAGGATAGTTTAGCGACGTGAGTCATACAATAGTCTCGATTCGTCGTCGCATGTTAAATTTCCGTAAAGGTTAGACGGTGCTCTTTTCAAAATTTTGACATGGTCCTAGCGAAACCCACCGTTTCACAGTCATAGGGACGCCGAAAAAAATCAATCACGCCGACTTTTGTCGGCGAATAAATCGCTATAAAAAAGTCGTTTTCAACGCTTCTTTTGCACTTTCCAGTTACACTTTTTCATTGTGCATCGTTTAAAACGCGTCTCGACGTTGTCCGATAAATATCGAGCGAGATATGAGCGATTTCCCGCGCCGGGTTAATCTTATGGAAAATTTTATTTCGAAAAAAGTCGACCGAATTTCAGCCGAAAACCGTCCAGACTCGCATCTCATCGAAAGAGCGCAAAAATGTCGTCAGTTTCCGATAAAATTCAACCGCGAGCGATTTTTTCTCGATTTTAGCCGAGCGTTTGAAAAGTCGTCCCCGTGTTATCCTTACCTACGCGAGGGTCCACTTTGAAAAATCACAGGGGCTACGCCCCTCAAATGCAAGACACGCCAAAAGCCTATTCGAAATTTCAAATAGTCCTCTCTGACCAATTTTTTGGATGAATTTTTTCCTCCAACCACTTCCAAATCCATAAACTTGCAAAATTTTTTTTTTCAAAATTAAGCGTTTTAATTAATAGAGATTTTTTTTCAAAATTAAGCGTTTTAATTAATAGAGATAATTAATAGAGATAAACAAGTTCCAACACAAAATTATTCAGAAAACTAAAAAGCGTAAAATATAAAAAAAAATCCGACTACGTCTAAAGCCTTGGTTTACTAAGATATGTTTACAAAAAAAATACATAAGCCAATTTGCCTTATGACCAGTGAAATACTGCCTTTAAAAAATGCGAACGTTGAATGCCATTTGCACTGTACGGCTAGGAAATTCGATCAGACATAAAACTGTTTTATCTCTTATGTCAGAGGCGTAACGTAAATCAATTAAAAAAGCACACTAACACGAACTAATTCTTTCTGAAATTTATTGTTTGGTAGAATTAGTTTCTGTAGTTAAACGTTAAAAATTACGTTCGTGTTCGAGCCAATTTGTTCGAGTTTATTAACCTACACGAACCAGAAAAGCCTGTTATTTCTTCAAATTCTATACAAAGTTTAAAAAAAAAAATTGGTTGTCTGTAAAGTCGGTTTACGGACGATAGTTTTACGTGATAACGTATTCCGTAATACATAACCTAAACCTCCCAAAATTTGGTTTCAATCCGGTTATCCTTGGTGTCGGAATGATAAGAAATGTCAAAAGTGACGTTTGCAACTGTCAAAGTATTATGTTCTAATAATAATTAGTTATTCCAATACTTAACTTAGAAGGCGTTGCATTTCACAAAATACTAATGTCAAAAAATTGAATTAAACATTAGAAATGCAGCCGTTTTCATGTTAAGACAAGACATACGTTATCTTCTAATTTCCATGTACGGCAAACAAAGACGACCGACCGCGTCGCGCCATGCATTAGACAACATTGCATTTATACAGCTATTTTTCTATATAAATTTGTATAAAAAAACTGTTTAGGCAAATTCTGTTATACGAAATCTATGTAAAATGTTCTCCTCTTTCGTTTAAGACTGGTTTCAAACCGATCTGATTTAAATTGAGCGAGAAATTAGCAAAAAGCACGCACAGGGTCAGGCGGGACGTTACGCGTTACGAACGTTAGGATTTAGGAACGTTACACTTTTTCGTGCATGCAGCCGGTGTTTTATCAATTTATAAGATTGGTGATTCATCAATTTATAAGACGTTATCACGTCAAAAATGACATAACAGTAAGCGGGGTTTCAGGACATCACCATGAATTACCGTGTGGGCTAAAAAAAAACTATAGTCCATCCTGAAATAATGTAAATCATTGTTTTTCATTTCAGTGGCACTATACAGTAAGTATCTTAAATCATTCCCAAATTCAGGTACAGACTTTATAACTAACTAGCAGCCGGGTCCGGATTCACCCGAATTTGTAGATTGCCATCGTTTTTTCGTCGACTTACGTTACAAAATTGGTCTCCACGAAAAGCGTCTTTATTTTAACGCGATAATAAATAGCCTGTCTATCCTGAAGGTCCATTCTAAATATTGGCGAAAAAATTTTTGAAATCGGATAGGTAGTTTCGGTGATAACCTCCTACATCCAAACTTTCAAACTTTACCTCTTTATAATATTAGTAGACGTTTAGAGATCTGTCAAAAACAAGAATTTATTACTCTGCAGTAATTTCATGAAGATAGTAGAAAATAAATATCTCTCTGACAAACGTTTGGGAACTTCTGATATAGAAACATGTCTGTGCGACAATGAATTGCTGTTGAAGTTAAAGCGAGTGAGATTTTAAAATTGAGCATCAAGGGACCAACTATCATTTGCATATTCAGTTATAAATATTATCGATTTAGTCATTTATCAATGTGACAAATTGCGAGTAAGTTATTGTCAGGCGTTTTTATTTGCGTATATTTTTACTGACTCTTAATGCACCGTATCTCAACTTTTTTTAAGCGCACTTCGAATATTATTACAGCTCTTATTATAGCAAAAAGACTGGTAGAAAATCTGAAATTATTTTTAATGGTAGTATAAGATTTAATAAATAAAATTATCGACCAATTTTTCAGACAATATATTAACAAAAAATATAATTAATACATTAACGTTTCGATCCGGATTTGGACCTTCTTCAGAACTGATCTAAAAAATAATTAATATTTAATTTCTAATTCGCTTTATATAAAATTCTTTCAAAATTATTAAGTAGATTCAAAATATTGTAAAAATAATAATAAGATTTGAGTATAAGATTTATTATACGGTATAATAAATCTTATACTACCATTAAAAATAATTTCACATTTTCTCTATATTGCTAGTAAAGATCGGGAGAAAGACTTAAACACTACGGTGTAGACATGTATACGTCTGTGTCACTTATTGTAGGTACTCTGAGTTTCATGCGCATGTCCGTAAATGAATGCGCGTCAGTTTGCAGAATGGAACTGAGCTGTGAAAGGGAGGTGGCTTGCTCTAATTGCCCCACTACAGACGCGACACTTGCGCACAACGGATCAAGTAAAAAGAAAGAGATAGAAAAAGTCATTTGCTATCTCACTTCATGGGCCACTTACGACCACTAGCAATATAGAAGTTAGTCGAACGTATTAATAGTGCCACGAAATTTAAGAATGAGTCACAAATAGCTGAACTAACTAACGTTGTTTTTGTATCATTGGTTGTTTTGTTTTCTTTTTTGCATCTATGTCAAACAAAACATACTTATCACTACATATTTGCTGTATTTTTATAGACCTCTATAAGTGAGAAAGGCCACTCCTGTAACTCTATAAGCTGGAAACTTGGGTTAGTGAAAAACCTCCATAAGCAAAGAAGAGATCGCGGTCCCTTGAACTCCTGCTGATCCAGGTTTTCAAGGAATTAAAAATATATACATCCGTTGTTTTTACTTGCTAATAACAAAACATTTATTATTTTTTAATTAGAGGTGTTCATAAGATGAGTGGAGGAGCTAATAAATGACTATTATGAATTGTGTAGAATTCGAACCCGCGACAGTTTGATCTAAAGGCCAGCACGCTAATCGTTACACCAACCTGTCCTACTGGCTCCTAATATTGTATATGGGTTTTATATTTGTCACGCTGTTCCATTCTATCGAGTCTTAAAAAAGAAATCAACCATACGCATTAAAATTTTTAGAACCTATTCTGTTTTATATTTGGTTTTCTTCGGGTACTCCCAAAAGAGTATCTCCAGGAGTACATTGCATTGAGAAATACTGTTTACGAGTTTGGTTTAAAATAAAGTTTTTATATTTTATAGATTTAACTACTGTCATCCATAAAATATATTTTACAAAAGCTATTAAAAGTATTTAACATGATTCTTGTTTAAAACTTTTTAGTTCTATAGTCAAAGTCAGTACCGGATTAACCTATAAGCAAAGTAAGCAATTGATTAGGGCATCACGTCTCAAGGGGCACTAAGAAAATGAAAAGCATCTCACCAAACCGTGTCAACATTTTTTTTTTCTTTTTGTCATGTGCTCAAAAATCTGATCTACTAATATGTCTTTAGAAGTATAAAACTTAAGAAATAATGTTTTTTTCATTTTCAAGGGTTCAATTTTTTTAATTTTAAAGTTTTGAAACTTTTTTCTATTAATTGTATAAAAATGCATAAGGCCCGATTTTATAGACAGCCAAATTTTCAATGAGAGCATTGATTGTAAAATTCAATTTTTTCCCTAAAAATCTATGCTGTATAACTTTTTTCTACCAATTTGATTTGACATATTAGAGATAGGGGCCCATAAGCAAGAACTGCTTAGGGCATCAAGGAGTCTTATTCCGGCACTGGTCAAAGTATACGAAACTATCTAGCAAATACTTAGAATCGACTAAATAATCTGGTTTATTTATTTTTTATTTTATTGAATACTAAATTCGAAGGTATTAAAATTTCAAAATACGTCAAGAATATTTTTTGTAAATAAAATTTCGCAAAGTTAAATTTCAATATTTGGTTAGTTTTCTCTACCCTTCAGCCAGGTCTTCGATTTTGTGTTCCACATTTTCACGGTGCCTTAAATACCTACCAAGAAATATTCGATAGCGCTTGGATTATTAGGGAACACATATTATATACACAGGTTACACTGTTACAGGCTACTAAAATCATAACCCTTCCTTTTTCGCAATCGGAAAAAAATAAAATTGATTCTTACCTGATACATAACTGAAGAAATAGAGTCACAGCCCACACGATTTCTAAAAAGAACACCCCGATTGCGGCAATTCTGTAAAAGAAGAAATATAAATTATAAATCACAGTCAATTCATGGAATACCTACTTAATTTACCCAACTTCTATCTAATCAAATCCAAATCTTTTTACTAAATGTCTCCATCTGACTATATTTTTAATGAAATTTAAATATTTATATTAATTTTCATAGCTTATAAAAATCTCGTGTCACGATGTTCGCCCTAATCTCCGAAACCACTGAACCAATTTTAATGAAATTTTGTAAATGTGTATTGCTTGATCCAACTTACGCTATAGCATAGTTTTTATTAAATATTTTGTACAAAATTACGGTCTCATAGAATTTACTCAAAGCTATTAGTTCCGAAGCAACAAAAAAAATTTAGTACCAAGTAGCGATATCTGATAGAATTCGCTCAAAGCTATTAGTACAAAAGCAAATCTGGTAGAATTTGCACGAAGCTATTAGTTTAGACTCCAGCCCGCAAACGAAATATATTTTGCAGAATTATATCTATCGCACCCGGATGAAACCGGGACGGACCGCTAGTATATTATATATTTTATATCAAAACTAGCGGTCCGTCCCGGTTTCATCCGGATGCGATAGATATAATTCTGCAAAATATATTTCGTTTGCGGCCCGGCGTCTGAACTAATAGCTTTGAGCGAATTCTAACAGATGTCGCTACTTGGTACTAAAACAGTTTTTTTTGAGAAAACACCGTGTACAAAATATTTAATAAATACTATCCTATAGCGTAAGTTGCACCAAGCAGGACACATTTACAAAATTAAACGCTTCAGTGGTTTCGGAGATTAGCGCGGCCAAAATTGTGACACGATAATTTGATATATATATATATAGATGTATGCAGACGTTTATTATAATTTCACAAATAAATTGACGATCTATCTATCTATGAAAATGCTGAAGGATTTAAATAAATAAAAAAAACCATCATTTCATAAATTCAGAAAAGAAGATAACATTTAACCATACACTTTTAAATACAGAAGTAATGAAAGTTCTCCAAAGAAAAATATGTACGTTGTATTGACATCTAGTCGGAGCTCGTCACATACCTTATGTTTTATGCATGGCTTGTCTCAAAGGGCCACGTTTCAAAAAAGGATAATAGATTATCGGGTAACAGATACAATATTCGAACACCCATTTATTGTAAACTGTCTGGAAGATAATATATTTAAGAGTACAATATACAATATTCTGATACGTACATTCAAACTCTTCTTTTTAAATTTATTCATCTCGAATCTATTCCAGATAAACCAACGTAATATTTAAATAGGATTTCGTTCGTGAGTATACATCACTCACTTCGACTTACTCATTTAACGCGTTTTATGAATCAAAATTATTGTGACTGTAAAAAATTAATACGTAACATCGAAAGGTATCATTTGGAAGCAGAAGAAATTCTATCCAAGTGTGGAGGCTTTCATGGCGTGTTTTGTTTCAAATCTACTTGGTTTCCGGGCTTGTAGGTCGTTATCCATCGGTAGAAATACCAATGAACCGCCGCCTAGAAGCCCAGAAACCAAGAAGATTTAGAAGTTCTGTTCAAAAAAATGTAATGTGCATTTGTTAGTTTATGTAGGATTCCGTTTATAAAATAAACATTGAAAAAAGGCAGTACAAAATATCATCCAACTTGGAATTATATTAAAATGAATGCATGGCTTTTGGGTATCATTTAATAGACCTTGAATAAATTGATATACAGTGTAAACTCTATATAGCGAAATAATCCATTAATATTTTCAATAGTACACAAAGATTTTCTTTTACTCGCCATGTTCACAGTTTGCAAGTTTGTGGGCAACTAAAGAATATGATAACTTATCCATAAGCAGCTGAGCAAAACGCAATATGAAAGATAGTCCCAACAAATACAAGAACGAATTTCTTCGGATCTTCGGTACGCATGATCCCGACAACAAAGAAACAATGACAATGATGACGTATTGTTGACGCTATTTAGAGTGGGTGTGTCGTTATTTAGAATGTATCATTGTCTGAGCAACAAGGGAAACCAACTATAGAGTTAACTAATTTCGACGTTTTAAGGAGTTTGTCGTTATATCGAGTGACGTTTAATTGAGTTTACACTGTAGTATAAAATATTAAAATTTATAAAATTAGAAATAACATTGTCTTGCAAGTGACATTATTCTCTACTCCAAATTAATTAATAGCATCACAAAGAAATTTGAGTAAAACCAAATCTATCCCGTTCGTAATAATTTTAAACTTCGAAAATATAATGATGATAAGTTCGTTGTTTGGCTACTTGAGGAGTTGATCGAACAAACTGTCCCATTATCTGATAGAAATGCACGGACCCAACATCACGACGTCGCGATCAACGATCCAACATATTTTGTTTGATATCTGCATATTTAGAATTTCAAAAACGAAAAAGAACTTTCTATTTGTGGGTGAACGTAAACAGAAAACTGATGAAATGTTTTATTTTTTTTTATTTATGCACAACTGAAACGTTTATATTAAAAACAGACACGCGATGATTCAAAATCCGCATTGCTGATTATTTAATCCCTCCCCTCCCCTCTTCGAGCTAGAATCTCGTTATTTTACGCATACACGGAATAAATAAGTACTGTCTATTTGCAGTGCCAAAGTTATGTTTTCTCTTTTGTTAGTTAAGTTTTCTTTATGGAAATAACATGTAATATTCGCATAGGGAATATAAATACGTTTTTTTTTAACATTGGCACGCTTGTTTTGCATATACAAAATATACGAAAAGATGAAGAATTTCTGTGTATTTTCTTTTTAAATTCTGCGAATGAACATTTGGGTAAATATTCCCACAAGGCAGTTCGGAATAAATGTTTAAAAATACATGATTTAAAAAAATATTTCAACGTCAATTGCGTTCTTACGTATTTGTTGAAATGTGCCAACGGCATGCTCAATTACAGTGTTTTACAACGAAGCATAGACAGTGGCGACGAAATAAGGAATTTATGTACAACGTCCCGGTTTCACTCGGGTGCCATAGATATAATTCTGCAAAATGTATTTCGTTTGCGGCCCGACGCTAATGCAAGATTCCGATTTCACAGCCTCAAAATTGTGTTAGGTAATATAATATTTACACCCCCTTTTGACCCCATAAGGTGTTGAATTTTAAAAAACGCTGAAACAAGGGTTTGTTTATTTTCCATGAAGAGTGCGTATGTTAAACTCAATGTTTCTCTTTTTGACGATTTTTGAAATATGGCCATTTTATCAGATACCTTTACACCCCCTTTTGACCCTATTAGGGGTTTAATTAAAAAAAAAAACGCTGAAAAAAGGGTTTGTTTATTTTTAATAATTTCATTTTCCAAATAACGTTACCGATGCTTCGGCCGAATTCGGCCAAAAATTTAATTTCCGGCCGAAGACTTTGTTGAATTTATTGAATAATCAAAGTATTTTCCTTGCATTTTTAGCTTTAAATGATACCTTCGGCACCAGTCGAAGTTGAGAGGAAAGCCGAATTTTGTTTTTGGCTTCTGCTAAAAAATTGGCCTTCAGTCAGACTCCTATTTCCGCCTTTAAATCAATAAATGATGATACAATTAATATTAGGAGTACTGTGGTTGAAAAAAAAAATTGGTTGTCTGTAAAGTCGGTTTACGGACGATAGTTTTACGTGATAACGTATTCCGTAATACATAACCTAAACCTCCCAAAATTTGGTTTCAATCCGCTTATCCTTGGTGTCGGAATGATAAGAAATGTCAAAAGTGACGTTTGCAACTGTCAAAGTATTATGTTCTAATAATAATTAGTTATTCCAATACTTAACTTAGAAGGCGTTGCATTTCACAAAATACTAATGTCAAAAAATTGAATTAAACATTAGAAATTCAGCCGTTTTCATGTTGCATTTATACAGCTATTTTTCTATATAAATTTGTAAAAAAAAACTGTTTAGGCAAATTCTGTTATACGAAATCTATGTAAAATGTTCTCCTCTTTCGTTTAAGACTGGTTTCAAACCGATGTGATTTAAATTGAGCGAGAAATTAGCAAAAAGCATGCACAGGGTCAGGCGGAACGTTACGCGTTAGGAACGTTAGGAACGTTAGGAACGTTACGCGTTACGAACGTTACACTTTTTCGAACATGCAGCCGGTGTTTTATCAATTTATAAGATTGTTGATTCATCAATTTATAAGACGTTATCACGTCAAAATAAAGAATAGTTACTTCTTACCACAACAGTAAGAAGAAGTGTTTGCTGAAGATGAGAGCATAGCTCCCGAAACGTACATCCGCTAATAAAATTGTTGTGGTAAGAAGTAACTATTCTTTATTTTTTATTTAATAAATGATGACATTAGAAATTATAAAATGCTAGTAAAAAACCTATAATTTTTGAATTCATAAAATCGGCCAAGTGCGTGTCTAATTGCCCACCTTCGATGTATTTTAGCACTCGGAAAGTAGTAGACATTTTAAACTGTGAAAGAATTTTTCAAATTGGTTCATAAATTTTTTAGATTACTCACGACAAAAATTTCTCGTTGAAAATGTGGTACCTTAATTTCTTTCGACATTGAAATAAATAAAAGGGCCTGTCAGGACAACATTTTAATATTAAATGTACAATTATCAACGTTTCGACATCATAATATGTCTTCCTCAAGCATATCTATTTTCGTTTCAATACACAAACTTTTCTTCTTTATAATACAGATTACTGTAGCCCCATTGGCCATAAGTACGTTACGCCTGCACTGAATAACGGCGTGTTTTACAAAGTATAATATTATAAGAAAATTTAAAGAGAAAGAGTTCAAACAGATACAAAATTCTACGCGTTTCAAAACAGCGCATCCCCTTCGTTTGAACGCAAGATTAAATAATTTAAAACGTAGTAATCTTTTTTCCTTGTTCTATAAAAGTATAAACTGTTTTGGTTTCAAACATAGTACCGGTTTTTTAGGGTTTTGTATTCCAGATTAAAAAAAAACACGGGACGTTTATATGATCACTTTGTTGTCCGTCTGTCCGTCAAGATTCTTTCTAGAGGTATCAAGTTGAAATTAATATCAAATACTAAAGTCTCCAATTTCGAGCTTCTCTATACAATAATAGAATACGACCTGTCAGCGACTCAGCATAAAGATATTATTACAATAGAGTACGCGAGAGAGCAGTGAAAGTGTCTGCAATTAAGAGAGAGAACAGTGTTCCTTATCTCTATGGTAACTAATGATGCAAAACAATGCTGATTTGAGTAAATAAATTTATGGTTTTCTGCAGCATTCTCTCCCTTAAGTGAGGACACTTTCACTTATGGAAAGCATACGCACTAGCAATTAAGAGAGAGAACAGTTCCTCTATGGTAACTAATGATGCAAAACAATGCTGATTTGAGTAAACAAATTTCTGGTTTTCTGCAGAGTTCTCTCTCTTAACTAAGGACACTTTCACTTATGGCAAGCATACGCACTGGCGTACTCTAGTTATTTATATCTCTATGCCTTTCAGAGCTCACTGGCTCATCCATCAAAACCTTGAAATCTTGTAATTTGACAGTAAAGAAGCACAAGTAAAGGGAAAAAACCGAAAATCATTATTTTCCAGGTGGAATTATTACGCGTTAAGTTTGACTGTCGCCAACATCAATAAAATAATTAATTGTCAAAGTATTAAAACGACGGTCTTTTTTTAACATTTTGAAACGGGTAGTATTTAAAGGAGTGACTGTAAATTACAATATTTTGGGTGACAAAAATAATCAATTTGGGTTACTGTATTACCAAGTGAGCGACTGACTACGCGCGACGAGAAAATAATAGTTGGGTGACTAAATTGCTAAGTGAACGACTAAATTACTAAGTGAGCGACTAAAGTACTAAGTTGTTAATAGTTACTTGTTTGAATAGAACTGTGTTTTCTAAAAAATATATATTTAATTGACTGTCAATTAAATATACATTTTTTAGAAAGCGCAGTTCTATTGAAACAATTAACTATTTAATTCGCATACCCCGTTATCGTTCACCCCGGAATTGTTTTTTTAAAAACTCCACATTTGCCCCTTCCCGTTTCACTGCGAGACAATTGCAAACCCCTTTATCGTTCACCCTGGAATTACAATTCGCATACCCGTTTATCGTTTACCCCGGAATTATTTTTTTTAAAACTCCACATTTGCCCCATCGCGTTCCTCTGCGAGACAATTCGCATACCCTTTTATCAAAAAAAGCGGTGGTTTTCAATCTTCATGAAAATGTGAGTTTTAAGTTGTAGTCTCAAAGTGAAAAAAAAAAATAAAAAGTAAAAACAAAAGAAGATATCTGCTTCAAAATTACCGAAGGCATTCTAGTCGCTCACTTGGTAATTTAGTCGCTCACTTAGTAATTTAGTAGCTCACTTAGTAATTTAGTCGCTCACTTAGTAATTTAGTCGCTCACTTAGTAATTTAGTCACCCAACTATTATTTTAATATCTCAAGTTATTAAAACAGTATCTCATCACCAGTCACCAAATTTTTTTTATTCGACCGTTTTATAATTCCCCTTTTGATACTAACATTAGTGTGATAAAAATAAACGATGTTGCTCCTTAGTGTATACGAAGCTTAAAAAAATTTCTGCCATTTTTTCAGGATTTCTTTTTACATTTCTTAAAGGACACATTACGTCTCATCCATTCCTTTGTAGCAAATGTTCGGGGATTTACCGGATATTCATATATCCTTGCCATGTCGACAAATTGCAACATTTTTTAAGAAGCATTTGAACTTTTCTCCACGATAATCATAAGTACAAATTTCATGTTCAGAATCAATTTTTAACCGAATACAGAACGAACAAAAAATAGACACACATTGTTCTTAATATTAATTTTAATTTATTTTTTCTGATGTTGGTATTATCTCAAATTATTTATTGGACAATAATAATGTGTTAGTAAACGATTTTAAAATTGTTAAAAACTGTTATATAAAGTACTAGCGGCCCGACCCGGTTTCACCCGGGTGCAAACCTGTTCTGGAAATATTATATTGACCTTCCCATCTACACAGCAGAACTATCAAAGTACATTGTTTTGATGTATCTCTACTTATATACAGAAACTTTCCTCGTTTATCTCTCTTTCTATTTGTGAAAATCACATGAAAATCCGTTCAGTAGTTTTTGAGTTTATCGTGTCCAGACAGACAGACGCGACTGAGGGGCTTTGTTTTATATATAAATATATAAATAGCTTTACATAATATATTCTAGCTATCCAGCCCGGTTTCGCTCGAATTGAATCCAAATTGAATTGAAAACAATTTTAATGTCAATTTGAATTAAAAAATCGGTACAAAATATAACTTTAATACCTAACCGGTCTAAATTCACCCGGGTAGAAATCAGATTGACAATTCTGATGATCCAAAGAATACGTTGATGAAAGTTTTATTCCAATCGGCACAGCAGTTTTGGAGATTAACGCCTCTGAACAAACAAAACTAACACAACCTTGAGTAGCTATAGAATAGGTCTTACATTGTGTGATGCTACTAAGCTTTGGGAACTTAGCGAATGAACACAGATTAATGTCTAATGACGGTATTTATTGTTTTTAAAAGTTATATGAATGTGATTTGAATATTTTCTAAAGCATCCGTCAATATTAAATGCGCATTATGCGATTGTATGCAGTTAAGAATGTTTTATTTACTTCAGTAAAGTATTTTACAAGAGAAATGGACCGTTAATTACACTGACTGGTGTAAATGGCGTAATATATTTTTTCCAGCAATGAAAAGATCGCACCATTTCATAGCCTTACATAATATATATTACTTGTTTGGTGCGGAAATAGTACATGCCTAAATACATAGACAAACTTTATAAATACCTATTTAATCCATTAGGCGAAATACCATTCACTCACTGACTGACTAAAAATTGAATATTAAAAAAACATTTTGACGTGATAACGTCTTATAAATTGATGAATCACCAATCTTATAAATTGATAAAACACCGGCTGCATGTTCGAAAAAGTGTAACGTAACGTTCCTAACGTTCCGCCTGACCCTGTGCGTGCTTTTTGCTAATTTCTCGCTCAATTTAAATCAGATCGGTTTGAAACCAGTCTTAAACGAAAGAGGAGAACATTTTACATAGATTTCGTATAACAGAATTTGCCTAAACAGTTTTTTTATACAAATTTATATAGAAAAATATTTTATACAAATTTATATAGAAAAATAGCTGTATAAATGCAATGTTGTGTAATGCATGGCGCGACGCGGTCGGTTGTCTTTGTTTGCCGTACATGGAAATTAGAAGCAAACGTATGTCTTGTCTTAACATGAAAACAGCTGCATTTCTAATGTTTAATTCAATTTTTTGACATTAGTATATTGTGAAATGCAAAGCCTTCTAAGTTAAGTATTGGAATAACTAATTATTATTGGAACATAATACTTTGTAAGTTGCAAACGTCACTTTTGACATTTCTTATCATTCCGACACCAAGGATAAGCGGATTGAAACCAAATTTTGGGAGGTTTAGGTTATGTATTACGGAATACGTTATCACGTAAAACTATCGTCCGTAAACCGACTTTACAGACAACCAATTTTTTTTTGAAGACAAACTTTTATTGCATTGTGTTAAAAAGGAAAAAATAAATTTTAATATTTAAATTATTAAATAATATTGTAACAAAACTGTTCTAGAAGCGTCTCAACCTTTTTTTACATGCATTGCATTCTCCAGGCAATTCTAAGAAGGTCGGGTTTTTACCTGCTTTCCATTGTTGTTGCTGTTGTGGTCTCGAACATTCTATGGAACCCATAGTCGTCCCAACAGGGGGCACGCAACAATATTTTTTCCTTTTTAATACACTGCAATAAAAACTTGGCTTCAAAAAGTTTTTATTCCACAAATTACAATTTCTCTTTTGTAAGCGTGATTTTGATTTAAAATGTCAGATCAAAACTATTATTACTTGATATTTAAAAAATGTGGATTATTAATGTATCATCATCATCATTACATATAGTATAAAACAAAGTCAAAATATGGCTGAACGATGGCGGTGCTTTGTCATCACTACATGTATATTAAAACCAAGTCGCCGTTTGTCCCTTTTTGTTTTCCGCTTACTCCTTCTAAACCACGCAACGGATTTTGAAATGGTTTTCACTAATAGAAAAAGCGATAAACGAGTAAGATTTGTGTACATAATTTGTAAATATATTGTACAAAATGGCTGAACTATGACGGTTTTTGTCAAAATTTCTATCTAAATTGTATAAAACAAAGTCGCTGTCTGCCTCTGTCTGTTTCTCCGGTTACTTCTTCTAAACCACGTAACGGATTTTGAAATGGTTTTCATTAATAGAAAGAGCGATAAACGAGTAAGATTTAAGTACATAATTTGTAAATATATTGTACAAAATGGCTGAACTATGACGGTGTTGTGTCAAAAAAAAAACTGATTTTGTACCCTTACATGGCAAATGCTGGCCAAATGTTTAGAGATACATCAAAACAATTGATGGAAAGGTCAATATATTTTCAGAAAGAGAGAGAGACTATGAATTAATAATTCTTACACTTTTGCACCCGGGTGACACAGAGACGGGTTGCTAGTTAGCAATAATAAAAAAATAAATAACTACAAAAATATTAACTAAACCAGTCAGTATAAGAAATCGATATTTCTAATGCAAATACAAAGTCGATATCTCAGTCATTTTTCTTATTAAAATTTATAACTTTTTTATCTGAAAAACGGCTCATTGTGTAGGACGTAGGGTAGTTTTTTACCACTTCACTTATGTGCTGAATGTATATTGTATATAATGTACATTCATCAGTTACCCACCGTTTTAATAGCCGGAGGGAATGCGCTATGCGGCATAATTGTGTTTTATTTTTTCTGATTCCGCGTACACAATCGGACAATGGGCACTATGGCCCGTCCATTTTATGTCCAATTTATATTGCTCATAACCGTATATTATTATCTTCTATTTGATATTCAGAACTTTCAGACTCGCAGTTAAATTTTATATATGTACGTTTTTAATTTCAATAAAAGAAAACAAGAAATAAAATTATTTATGGAAAATAAATCTTACGAAGGATTTCATATTTTATAATTTTATTGTTGAAATTTATGATATCATATTATAAGTTTATTATTGTTTTAAATTATATTGTGTTTTATTCATTTTTAAACCAGGTCTCGTTTTATGGTACGAAATCGCTTACGAGAATGTAATGTGTATAATATTAGGGTGTTTTTTAATTTTTTTGTTTTCGGTCCCGAGTTTGTTGTCCATTTAAGGAGGTTGATCCGTTACAGTCCCAATCAAAAGTAAGTCGAATTCTAAATGGGAACTTTTATAGTTTATAAGTCGATGATACCAATAAATTATTGTCATAAAGGCATAAAATAATAATTTTTTTTAATATTAATTATTTCAGTATTTTACTTAATGGATTAACTTTTGAATTTTTTGTACCTACAGTTCGGTTAAAAAAAATAAATTTATGTAAATATCTGTATTTTGCATATTTTTTGCAGTAAATAATTAAAAAAAGAAATTATAAGTAATAAAAATTAAAATTAAATCATTAAAAAGTTGAAAATTCAGTTAAAATTGTTAAATCTGTCAAGAATAAGAGTCAATAATCGAAAAGTGCTAAGGTTTAATAATTTTTTTTATTGATTAATTAAATTGGAAAAAATATTAAAATATGCGTAAGACGTCGATGCTTTACATAGTTAGTTTTCGGAACTGCTGACATTATTTGGTTATTTGCAAAAAAATAAAATGAACAGTTTGCATGCTAGCTTGACATATTTTCAATAAGACTACATGTAAAAGTTTTTTTTGATTTTTAACTCTATAAATCTCCTAATGATTTTGGTATTTTTACAGAAAATTTTGTCATATAAAAATCTATTAAAAAAACTTTATTTTAGATTTTTTTTCATTATCTTCGTAAAACGGCTCAACCTCCTTAATTAACATTGGATACTCAAACATGGTTAGCTGGTAAAATTTTTTTATTAATTTCGTTCGGAACAAGTACTGAAGCGTCAGCTATGAACCACTTTATCAACAACATAAGTGGATTAAAATTCACAGTGATTAAAATAAAAATGTCTAGCTTTTCAAAATTCTCAGAAATTATTTCTTTTTTAAAGCACGTCGCGTACAGCTTTGAAAACTTTATACTCGCGTCACCAAATACACGCAAAGACTCTTTAAAACGTTGAAAGTTTGATACGGTTTCAAGTTTGAAATATCATTTATTTATATTTTATATAAACTTCAAAAGTTCACTGTTTGTTTGTATTGCGTCCAAATAATGTATTTATATGAAAGTTTCCGTCGAATATGCTCTATTATTATGCCTGCAGTACCTACACATTCGCCGAGCGCGCTCGCCGAGAGATTAGGTAAAGCGAGCGTCTACGAATGTGTCTGTGTACACACTCGGCGTGGCTCGGCTTCACTGTCCATTTAAATGGATCTGGACGTTGCTTGTGTTGCTACTGTTGCAGCTTATTTGTTCTTATAGCTATTACAAATATATTTATTTATTATAGAGTAGCTACTGTTTGCTACAATTGTTTAGAAACACCCATTGTTACAACGCTATCAACATAGAAAAATTAGTTTATTGTTTCAAACAATAAACTAATTTTTCTATGTTGATAGCAAACAGTAGCTACTCTATAATAAATTATAATAATTACTAACTGTAACTAAACTCATCTAAATATTAAAGGATCGTTTCATCCATAAGAAACAAGAAGTTTCCACTATTAACATTCCTGACGATATAGAAAAGACGTCTGTGACTTGGGATTATTTAATGTAAGGAAACATTTCACATTTGATTCACTCATCTCACTACTGTGATGGTTCATATCTAGCGTTAACTAATATAATTGGCTCTCGCATGATGTGAAAAAATCAGTTACCAATGCTATAAATATTAGAATGCTAGTTTGATAGTTGTGTCACTGTGGTGTAATGTAACTCAGTCCGCCGCGAGAGTGGAAAGATTCGGGGTTCGTATCCCGACGGTGACATTGTTTGAAAAAATTAACTAATTTTTCATGTTGATAGCGTTGTAACAATAGGTGTTTCTTAACAATTGTAGGAAACAGTAGCTACTCTATAATATATTATAATAATTACTAACTGTAACTAAACTCATCTAAATATTTATTTATATAATAAAAAAATCAAAAAGTCTTAGAAGCCAAGAAGATGGTGAATGGCTCATTTTGGTAATGTTCTAAGAAATCAATTACTGTGTCATGGGTCCAGTCCGCCATAATTTTTCTATCATTAAAAGTTACACTTAAACCAACAAAAATGATAACTTAAGTACATTTAAATTCGCACGAGACGACGAGTGTGTACTGACTGTGCTCGTGCTCTCCGCTCGGTTCCTTTGACTCGCGGTAGAAAAACCAACTTTATACGGAGCGCTGGCGAGGCGAGACAGTGCGCTACGAGATCAGGCGAGCGTTCCTTGTACACATTCGCGTTTGCTTAGTCTCGGTATCCCTCGGCGAATTGTACTGCAGGCACAGTTTATTACAAAATAAATAGAAACTCAATAAAAGATAAGTTTAACTTACATAATGTAGATCCCCATTACGTGACCATGAACTGTTACATCAGCTCCAACCCCTCCGAGAACTGAAAAGAAAACAAAAAGTATAAATACTCTCACCATTCTTGTACAAAAATACAAATAAACCAGTCAAACAAAAACACCTACGGTTTTCTACACTATATGTTGTCTCTAAAGTCACATCAACGGTTTCGAACCCGTATTCTTTATGAATTTTATCTCATAGATTTTTTCATTGATAGCTATTCTCTACACTTCTTATATAATTGTCGCAAGTGCCCTACGTTTTTCGTTTCAAATCCTATAAGTTAAAAACGAAATTATTTTATAATTTTTAGTTCGCTAAAAACGCGGATTTTTTTAATTTTTATTATTATTTTTACACTTTCAAGTAAAAAAAACAAACAAAAATACACCGTAAAAAATAAAAAAATTATATGTCCTATGGAGGATCGAACCCGCGACCTTCGCGTTATTAGCACGACGCTCTAACCAACTGAGCCATAGACCGATGATTGCTATGTATCTTACAACACTAAACAAGTAAGAATGATTTTTTATGCATGTGTCTATCCGGATCATTTGAACCATAGACAAGTGATTGCTATGTGTCTTACTACTGTCAACAAGTAAGAACGAATTATCTGTATCTGTCCACCCGGCCAGACACACAAGAAAGCGAGTTAAATAAAACGTGGTTAAAATAGCAAGTGTGTGCTGACCCTAAATGTGGTTTGACAACCCCGTTAATAAACACATGACACTAATCTCTAAACTTTCAATAATGCTAAATGAGTTGGCTTGCGCAGTAACGCGCGTTTAATTATTCACCCGTATATTTCATTCTCTTTCTCTCTCTCTGCCTATCATTTTATACTGGGTGTGCGATAAAATATTCGTTAGAAATCCCTACCTCAATTTTTAAAATTTTAATACTTGCTTACATCCAAGTTTCTCTGCAGATATTTTACACTCCATACTAGCGGTCCGTCCCGATTTCACCCGGTTGCGATAGATATATTTTATTCATCAAGAACACATATGGTTTCTCAACAATGAAAATTTTTCAAGATCTTAACATAACAAACAATAAATTAATAAAGATATACTGAAGATGCTAGTTAATAGCGAAACGTTTATATATATATTTTATATTTGCACAATTTGCATAATTATATGACGATACCATTTAATGGTTTTTAAATAAAATTGGCTGCCCAATCCAACCTTAATTAAATTTTCTACTACAATTAACAGCCGTACTAATATCAAATAATTTAAAAACAGATATATTTTATGTTATCGGAAAATTTTTACAAAATGTAATTAAAGCGACTAGAGCGCAGAAATTCTGAACTAATAGCTTTGAGCAAATTCTACCAGATTTGAGCACATTCTATAGCCATGTTATTATTTTTAAACGCAAAAATCTCAGTCAGTTTTATTCGTAGGTCAAGTGAACTCGGTTCATAAATTTCCAATCCCAACGGTGATACAAACATTTTTTAATATTCAGTATGCGTTCAACCTTAGAGTAGTAAATTATGTAGATTTCGTTTTATTAATCATTTTTTTAAACAGCTTTTGTTTTTGATTATCAGGAAATACTGGGAAAAAGAATAAACTCATTTAGAATTATTTTTGATTATGTTTCCTAGAAATTACCCGACATGAGAAGAATTTTTCGAGATAAAATGAGTTCACTTTACGTCAATTCTTTCTGTCATCGATAAAATATCAGTAAGGTGTTCAAACTTCAAAGATCATATAAAAAGATAAAAAAGAGTAAATGATTACCTCAATAAGAGTAAGAAAAAAAGTTATTATTGGTAAATAAAGATTAATTCGTATATTGCGATAAAGTCCTACAAACGAAACACTTTGCTTAATTTAAATCTTTGATTAACGTCTGAATAGAACTCTTCAAATAAATAAAATTGTCGACCAATTTTTTTCAGACCATAAATTCAAACATTTAATCAACGTGCATTCTATTAGATATTAAATAACTAATACTAATAATTTTTATATTTTTTAGATGTTTCTGAAGAAGATCCAAATCCGGATCAAAACGTCATACTTTGTTATTTTGATTTATATTTTTATATAATTTTTGTCAATATATGGTCTGAAAAAAATTGGTCGACAATTTTATTTATTTGAACTTTGCTTAATTGTTTATTCATTATTTTAGTAATTCTGTTTTCAAAAATAAAATATTCATGTTAAACAAATGACATTATCTCTGTAACTAGAGAACAGAATAAAAAATAATTGACAGTTCCGAATAGATATTGAAAATGTCTTTCAAATGAGGTGTCACAAGTATTACCCTTCCAATTTGAAAATTTAGGGGTGGTAAGTGTCATACTGAAGAGGTTAAAGCGAGGGGTGAAATTTTTACGCTACTAATTTAAAAATCAAAAAGCGACCTTTTTCAGGGTTTCTTAATACCACAAATATTAACTGAAAAAATAAATTTATTCAGTACATATATTTATATTTATAATTTATAATTATATAGATTTTTACATAATATACTTATGTAAGCATGCAAAATATTTTAATAATATTATTTTTCATCTCTAGGCTATAATTGTACGATAAATAAAACTTCTAGCTACACAGCTGTTGCTATTTAATGCAAATTAATGTTTTCTAATTTCTCTTCTATTGTCGACAAAATATTAAAGATTTAAAATTTATTTATTCTACACTGAGCTTAGGAATAAAATCGCAATAGAAGCATTAGGGTGCAAACATATACTTCTGTCTTTTTTTATGCCGTAAGCACTGGCGTATTCAGGAGGGCAAAACAAGCACGGGGGACCCGGCTTAAGAAATTTCTAATTTGCTCCCTCCTGGGCCAAAAGCTGGGTACGCCCATGTTAACGTCATAGAAAAAGACAAAGTTTTTGAAACAGAGATACTTTATTCAGATTGAATGCAAGTACATCAACCAATCCTATCATCGGAGAAATCACGAGAATTACATCGAAGAAAAAACACAGATATATTTTCGATACGCTTTGTTGCGTTCACTCACCGCACATTGAGTAGACAGACAATGATTCATATAGTAAATTGTTAAATATATGAGTCACTCGCATAGATCTATGTGATTCTTACTCTAAGGTACACATCTAAATCTCACAGGTGACATCAACTTTTCCAGAATCAGCTATTAATTTTTAGCAGTACATAAAAAGTTAAACTTCAAAAATATGATATGTCCTATCTGGGATTACATTGCGAACCAGTAGATATGAGTATAAATAAAAAGTATAGATGTATAAATCAGAGATACATAATAAATTTATTTTTGACTGCGTCGCCGGCCAAATTTTATGAACTAGTGGTCGCCAAGTAGTCGAAATTCGACCGTAATTCATTAAATTTTTAAGTACGAATTGGTCCGGAATCAATTCTGTGCTGATTCATACACGCCGTGATGAAACATATATTACGCACTTCCCCACATTAAAACGAAGATAACGATGCATGTTTCATCACGTGTGTGAATTAACACACTCTAGTCGGTACCACAACTTTTTTCTTTCCCGTAGTTATATATGATTTGTTGTTATTCATTCACAAAACTTACATTCCCGATGCAAAATAAAAATTTTCCGAATGGTGTTCATACAGTTTGGCCTTCACCGGTCAAACTATACGACTATCAGTAATGAAACAAATATTCACATATTTTTTGACATTCGCAATCGCAAAATTCATACGATTATTTTGCAAATGTTGATATACGAAAAAAAAACATTTTTTTTAAATGAAAAATTAATTTTGTTTATTGCTTTACATGCTTTAAATGCCTCAAATAATTTGGGAAACAGGGAATTACGAAGGTATGTATATTTCTGGTTGATTAAATTTTTGAACGTAATCATGTACGTAGCTTTTAGCGAATTATATTTTTGTTGAACGGTAAATTGAAAATCAAATTTATTTTTAATGGATTCTTTTCATAAATTAATTAAAAACAAACAACACTTTCATACTTGGCGTTTACTGACAATATGCTAAAATTGAAAAAAATAAATTTCAGCTACAATGTTTAAAAGTACTTTTAAAATAGGACGCTTGCTTTTTAATGACACAAGTTGGCTTGCGTTGTCAAAAAAAAAAACTGAAAGAAAAATTGAACCTCATTTAAAAAAGGGTTACATACCAAAAAGTTTTGAGGTCGGCACCAATTAAGTATACTTAAATAAAACGTGAAGGCAATTATATAGCTGCTGATCTCAAAACTATGTTTTTTGAAGGAGGTTCAATTTTTGTTTTTAAGTTATTTATTTAAAATTTTTTACTGGTCTTCTTTAGTGTCTAATGAAACCGACAACCACAACCTTTGCAATACTTCTTTGATTTTTGTTAATTTTCTAAATATTTGTGGAACCGATTTTGCTAAAATTTTTATGGGACCAACTTTAAGACATACTCTATCGAATAAAAAAAGGAATCATCGAAATCGGTTCACAGCCGGCGATGATATCAACGGACAAACATACAAACAAAAAAAAATCATTTTTTTTAATTTTTAATTTTTTTTTATTTATTGAAGAGTTCTAATCAGACGTTAATCAAAGATCGAATAGAGATCCTCCTCCTTTTTTTTGAAGTCGGTTATAAATCAGTCCTTTTGATGTGCGATCTTGCGATGCCTCACGTTCTCCTCGGACACTGAATAAATCGCTATACTAAAACACGACGTCACGGCCGTGATGTCAATAAACTTGATGGATACGCTTCACAGACATCTTATAAGCTTTCAAAGGAGCTTCACAAGTTTGCCATTAATTTATGCACAGGTACACATACAACTGTAATACGTTGAGATATTATGTTCAGACGAAAGCACATTTGTAGATGTGTTTAAAGATTATATTTCACTTAACTGCTAACTAGTAAATACTAACTACTTCTGGCATTTTAACAATACATATTTGTACAGTGTGTTGTTGCATAAACAATAGCATTGTTCCAGCCTCTCTGCGAACGGTAACAGAATCGTCAGTCATGCGCAGTAGCTAAAACGTGTTCCGACACCGATACAGTTTCGTTTAAGCTACTGCGCAGGACTGTGACGATTCAGTTACCGTTCGCAGAACAGATTTATTACGTTTAATTCCAATATACCGTGGTACGTACATGTTAAAAGGTTTCATTAAAATAATTAAATCTGATGTGACACGATATGCTAAATAGCGTTATATACTACAGTAGAAACTCTGTAAGTCGAACTTCATGGGAAATTGTAAACATTTCGAGTTACGCAGTTTTTTACCTATAACTTTGGAAGGAGTTAATTGATTTTAACGAAATTTGGACCACAAATTGAAATCCATCACCGCACGAAGCCTATTTAAAATGGGCTTAATAGGGCCATTTTAAGGGTAGGCTTCAGACGCCCAAAAATACCGAAAAAATTATCCGAATCGTTTCAAAATTGAAATTTAACCCATTATCTAGTAAAAATAAAAATGTGCCATCAAAATTGTATTAAAATCGGCCCGACAGGACCAAACTTAAACATTTGATGAAAATATTAGTTTTAGGTATGGATTTACATGTGAAGGGTGAATTTAATTTGGTAAATTGATAGTAATATTGAAATTAAGAAAATAATAATATTTTAGAGGATGTATTAAGAAGTTAAATTTTTTATTTTGTCAAAAAACAAAAGAGCTAAGTTCATATAATAAAGCCACACTATCTGTATTATACAGATTGTATCAAATCAAAACGGTCCATAGAACATTCTGTGTGTAAGACAGAGACGATATTATATAAAGCACTAAAGCAGTAAGTAAGAGTGAGATAAATGATCGCTAATAGTTAGTTACTGTGGTTATACAATCTGATAGTATCGTCTTTGTTTTCTACAGTAAAAATCACAATTTTATCAAATGTCAGTATTCACTAGTGAAATTATAGATAAAATGGCTATTTATACTGTTCAGGAAAAAATCCAAATAATTAAATGGTTTTATGGTGGTAATTCAACCGCCGACATAATAAATTTATTTGTAGCTGCCTTTGAAAACGCAGACTGTCTCCGTCTAAAATAACAATTCGCAGTGTCATACGAGAATTTGAATCAAATGGTTGCCTATCTCCGAAAAAAAAATTTTTTATGGGGATTTGTAAAATCCAAAACTTATGGCTTTCAAGAAAATAGAGCTAATAATTTGAACGAATTGAAAATACAGATTTCCAATGCATGTCAGTCCGTTGACCATGAGATGTCAGCCAATGTGAGGGAAAATATTTATAATCGATTAGAATATTGTTTGGCAGAACGTGGAGGTCTTTTTGAACATTTAATAAATTAATTATTAAAAGTATTGTTAAAACTTTTGTACCAGATATAATTAATAATAATACGAATTAATATTACAGTTTAGTTGTTTTAATTGATAAATTGGTAAAAAGATTTACAGTGTACGTTATTATTTATTTACGTAACCACAGTAACTATTAGCGATCATTTATCTCATTCTTACTTACTGCTTTATATATCGTCTCTGTCTTACACACAGAATGTTCTATGGACGGGTTTGATTTGATACAATCTGTATATACACTATATTATCGGCAATGTTTCGCACTGCGACCCGAGTTGTTTTTTTATATTTCAGTTGCAAACTTTTCAAATCTTTAATAGCCCTTATTCATTATTACAATAAATAATGTTTAGAAAAATAACAAGAAATAAAGAGGACACTGAGAAAATAGATATAGAAATAATTTAATATTTGGGAGAGCTTCGTAAATAATTGATCTGCAACTCTAGCTCTTTATGTGAAACTATTACATTTATCATCATTATCAAATGCACTCATGCGAAGAGGGTTGGGTCTGTTATCATAACACCTACGTATGGTTGTGTGTATATGTTACAGTGATTGTTTACAATTCCTAGTGACTGCCAATAGTGTTTATAAGATGATCGGAAATTGTATACAGAGCGTATTATAGTCTAAGATCCCGATTTGGTCCGATGTTTGCTCATCGATTTTTCTAATGAAATTTGAAATTTGATAATATAATGTATTAATAAAGAAAAATTGATTTGGTTGCCATTCAATTCCTTGGCACAGCTATTCTTAATAATAAATTAAAGTTGTTTATTTAATTTAATTTATTTTTTTATTTTAAATATTATATATTTGTAATTAGTTGCCATGGTTACCTACATATATAATGTTCCACGTGTTCACAATAAAATAATCTACATTTTCATATGACAATTTAGAAAACCCTATAGCTGCAAAATACTAATTCGAAGGTGCCTGTCTACCTGGTTTTATGCCAGGAATCAAAATGTCGACCAAACTTTGGCATTTTGCATACATATTTTACTTTCGATTGGTAATAAAATCTGAAAACTCAAACAAAAAATGGTTTTAAGATATATGTTTAATTTAAAAAGAACTGATTCATGTGTTCCCTATTTTAAATTTCATAATATATTGACGCTGCCTTGTATTTTATTATTTTATGCAGCCGTATACATAAAATCAAGAAGTCATTCCTTGCCTATGGTAGGTGACACACATGAATACAATACTAGGTACGGCGGAGCTATTAAAGGCATCAAATGCAACACAACAAGCTTTCAAAGGAGTCCTGTTAATTTTTCTATAGCTGTTTTTAACAAATTACCAACACCTTTGAAAAATATTACGCCTATCTCTAAGTTTAAAATAGCTCTTAGACAGTTTTTAGTCGCAAAGTCTTTTTATAAAACTAGCGATTTCTTTTTATAAATTGTAACTATATTATGTATTTTTTGACTATCCAAGCATCCTTCGAGGTCTGTTGGAAATAAAATTATTATTATTATTATTACATTTCAGAAATAAAATTAACAACTTTAATTTTTTATTAACAATAGCAGTTCTAAGAAATTGAATGGCAACCAAATCAATTTTTCTGCGGTGCATTGTGCTATATATGAGAGAAATTAAAAGTTAATTAATGTCGGGGGCACTGTAAAGTAAGCCAACGTGAAATTGGTTGTTTCGTGTTCAAGTCCCGACAGTAACATTTAATTTTTTTTATATATAAACCTTCTAAAAATATTATGACGATAATTGTTTAATAACAATAACACACAGGATCACGGGTATTTGGAATATAAATTGTTAATCAGTTTAAACTATCATTGATTAGCAACGTTTCGTCTTTATTCTCAAGACTTTATCAAGCTCTGAAAATACAATACATTTAACATTAATATATGAGCATGATGAATAAACTCCATAAGAAAAGATTAAAATGTTACAATAACTAACCTCAAAATCGTCTAAACGATCGTCAATATAAAAAACATACATTACTTTCCATAAACATAATTTTTTTTTTTTTTTTCTCTCTTTGTAGTACTATCAATTGTTGAAAAGATGACTACAGCAAAAAATTAATTAAAAATTAAAAAAACTATAACGACAGTATTATAAATAATAGAATACGTTTCCCAAACATGTGCTCTTTACACCAGTCTAACTGTCAACTTCTAAAAATTAACAACAGTCTGGCTTTTGTAAATATACACTAGATGGCACCATAAACTAAATTTCTACATGAAATTACCTAGTTATCCTACTACAAGTTATGAACAAATTAATCATATGTTAATCAATAAATTATATCAATAAATAAACATTTAAAAACTAATACAAACAATCCAACTCTAAAAACTCGAGAATCACTTTGTGCCCAGGATTTCATTGTATACCAAGCTCAAGTTATGCGTGTCCGATCTTAAGTTCACTGTTTTATTCAATTTGATGAAACACATTTCACTAAGTGAACGCTTGAAGTAATTGGATTCTTTGTCAAGGATTGAAACCTCATCAAACATAAAATTGTGCTCAGTATCAAAGTGATGACTGGCTAACGCTGTTTTATTTTCTTTAAGGATGTTAGTGTTCCTACAGTCATACTGATGTTGTTTGACTCTATCCCTCAACTTCTGCTTCGTCTGTCCAATATAAGACTCCCCACAGGTGCAAGGTATTTTATAGATCACATTAGACCTGTCCAACACTGGAACCCTATCCTTCAGCCTTGTATAAACTGATTTAACAGTTTTTAAGTTATAAAAGGCCAATTTGCCATATCGTTCCTTTGCGAGGGCATCAATTTTATGAGAAATCTCCTTAATAAAAGGAAACCTGCAATACTTGACACACGGATTACGATCTCTTCTGTTTACACTCAAAGACAAAGATTTAGTATTGAAACTGATTGAGTTTTGTTTTGACTCGAGTTTCTTTTTATTTGATGATAAGCTATACCAGCAGTGTGATGGCACAAGCATGGGGAACCCAGCAAGTCCTGTCCTCGCTGATATCATCATGGATTACGTGTTTAGAAATGTTTTACAACGTTTGAGATATCCAGTTCCCCTGATCAAGTTGTACGTAGATGATAGTATACTAAGTGTCCCAAGAAGTGAAACATCGAATCTTTTAACGGTCTTTAATAGTTTCAATTCCAAGTTGAAATTCACAATGGAGTTAGAAGAACAGGATGCTATTAATTTTTTAGATCTGACTGTTTTTAGACTACAAGATGGGAGTTTGAAGACTGATTGGTATCGGAAACCGATCCATTCGGGCAGATTATTAAATTATGCATCCAATCACCCAATGAGTCAGAAAGTTGGGATGATTAAAGGTTTAATAAAAAGAGCATTCAGCTTAAGTCATCAAGAGTTCCATGATAAGAATAAGAACATCATTATTGACCTTTTGGTTGATAATAATTATCCGAGGAAACTGATAGACAGAGTGCTTAATAATTACTGTCCGATGAGTGTAAACAGAAGAGATCGTAATCCGTGTGTCAAGTATTGCAGGTTTCCTTTTATTAAGGAGATTTCTCATAAAATTGATGCCCTCGCAAAGGAACGATATGGCAAATTGGCCTTTTATAACTTAAAAACTGTTAAATCAGTTTATACAAGGCTGAAGGATAGGGTTCCAGTGTTGGACAGGTCTAATGTGATCTATAAAATACCTTGCACCTGTGGGGAGTCTTATATTGGACAGACGAAGCAGAAGTTGAGGGATAGAGTCAAACAACATCAGTATGACTGTAGGAACACTAACATCCTTAAAGAAAATAAAACAGCGTTAGCCAGTCATCACTTTGATACTGAGCACAATTTTATGTTTGATGAGGTTTCAATCCTTGACAAAGAATCCAATTACTTCAAGCGTTCACTTAGTGAAATGTGTTTCATCAAATTGAATAAAACAGTGAACTTAAGATCGGACACGCATAACTTGAGCTTGGTATACAATGAAATCCTGGGCACAAAGTGATTCTCGAGTTTTTAGAGTTGGATTGTTTGTATTAGTTTTTAAATGTTTATTTATTGATATAATTTATTGATTAACATATGATTAATTTGTTCATAACTTGTAGTAGGATAACTAGGTAATTTCATGTAGAAATTTAGTTTATGGTGCCATCTAGTGTATATTTACAAAAGCCAGACTGTTGTTAATTTTTAGAAGTTGACAGTTAGACTGGTGTAAAGAGCACATGTTTGGGAAACGTATTCTATTATTTATAATACTGTCGTTATAGTTTTTTTAATTTTTAATTAATTTTTTGCTGTAGTCATCTTTTCAACAATTGATAGTACTACAAAGAGAGAAAAAAAAAAAAAAAATTATGTTTATGGAAAGTAATGTATGTTTTTTATATTGACGATCGTTTAGACGATTTTGAGGTTAGTTATTGTAACATTTTAATCTTTTCTTATGGAGTTTATTCATCATGCTCATATATTAATGTTAAATGTATTGTATTTTCAGAGCTTGATAAAGTCTTGAGAATAAAGACGAAACGTTGCTAATCAATGATAGTTTAAACTGATTAACAATTTATATTCCAAATACCCGTGATCCTGTGTGTTATTGTTATTTACGTCTGGAATTGAATTTAAAAAATGGATAATTGTTTAATATTATGCTTTCACTAATTCAGTGAAAATATACTGTATTGGAATTTAATCGTAATGATTATTATTAGCCATTGTAAATCAATGTTTCTTTATCATATTATCCTATTTTAAAGGTAATTAGAAAACTCGATGGATGAAGATTGAGCTATATCGGGATCTTGTAAACTTCTTTAACAAAAATGCAATTTATATAATATTTTTTGGCGAAATAGCGAAATAAATTAATAAGTTCTATTTGTTTCATATTATTTTTGAGATATTTTAGTGCTGTAGTGTAGTGTGCAGCATAAAGAAACATTTTTTTTTATTTTTGTACCTTTTTACCATTCAAATACCACAAGTGGGGAATGGTACTAATTTACGTCAAAATTAACTTTTCAAAAGGCTACAGTATTTTTTTAGTTTTGAGTTTTCCCGAGTTCAGAAAACATATTTTTGGAAAACTTTACGTATAAGGTGTATTAGTTTAGCCTACAGTTTAATAATGAAAGGATGAATTAATTCGGAGAAGGCTATAGAAATGATTTCTAATGATATATGTTGCCGACGTTTCGGAAAATATGACGAAGGAAATATATTTTCCGAAACGTCGGCAACATATATCATTATAAATAATTTCTATAGTCTTCTCCGAATTAATTCATCCTTTCATTATAAAACTTTACGTGTCTGTTTGATAGAGGTCAAACATGTGAGCTGATTGAAACCAAATTGTGGGAGGATGTTTGATATGCAAATATGAAGCACCCAATTGTTTTTAGGGAAAATCCCCAAATAAATATATATTGTACACATAATAAAATTAGGGGTAATATCGGCCTCCAACATATATGTGTCTATTATTTTCTGCATCCAGTGTTTGTTCAGAATCAGAAATAACTGTCCAAACGTAGATAATTTATTTCTTTAGTATAAAAACAATGCGAACATAACTTTCAAATGCTCTTTTACACTGTTTTAATGTATTAGTATTATCGTGAAACTTTAAAAAGTTCGGCTCTTTATAATCCACAGTCTGTCTGAAAATTCGGTTTTATTAAATACTGCATTTTTTCTTCATTTTAAACTTTTGAACCAAACGCCATAGTTAAGAACGATTTTGTAATCATACCCTTTCAAAGAAAGCAAACCGCGTCAAAATCGGATCATCCGTTAATTAAGCTTCGTAGCGTATGTAATATCCCGTTTTACGAAGAGGATTTAGAATTGATTTGATTCTTTCAAATAGAATGCCCTGTATAGAGAATACTTTGGGTACATTGCAGACTGCAATGTTGTTGTTATCAAAGTTGGAATAAAAGTTTCTCCGCACAGAGTTTGTGTGGTTTTATTTAACCCCTAAAATGTGTTTGTTTGCACGACGTTGTTATACAGAATGATTTTTAAGTTCATTCTTATTTTTTAACAGCGTGTAGAAATCAAATAGACGAACAAATATTTGTACTAAATTTTTTATCAAACTCAGAAATAAGAGATAGAGCCTTTCAGTTTAATTATATTTTGTAAATTTTATTTAATTAATTGAACAGCCTGATTTACATGCGAAGAAATGATAGCACGAATCGGAAATGCATCCCAAATAATTCGCGAAAGGCTCTTATCGCTACTACAAGCATGGATACGAAGCACGCATCTTTGTATCCAACAAAACAGGGACAACTTCGAACAATTTCTGTGAATACTTGATAATGACATAACATATTTCCATAGTGATATAACATAACGCCAGGACCGACCTCAAAACTTAATAAAACTTAGAAAGCCTGTTTCTCTTTCAATTTTGAGTTTTGGTAAAAAAAGTTACTTGAAATTTTCTACATGCTGTTAAAAAAGAATCAACTTAAAAATCATTCTGTAGTATTTTTGTTACGATTTAGTTTTTGAGCGAACGAACAAACCGCGTAGCGTACAATTTTATTTAAAATTCTCTCAGACACTCTTTTAATGTCAGATCTATTTTTACTATTAAAATAATTTTAGAATGATCGATTTATGTGAAAGAATAAAATTTTTATGCGAATCTTTGTGCCATGAATATCATATAAAATATGCAGTTTCATTAATTTCAAATCGATTTTATATTACCTTTTTAAGACAACCATCTGTTCCCCAGGGCTCTTAAATGTCATCGTTTTAATTTATAATGTAATATTTTAAATCTTGAAGAAGGGAATAACCATTCAATAATAGTAGATTGGCTGTTAAGATGTGTTCGAAGTAGAAAATTAAATTCTGTCACTTCATCATACTTTTTTTTTTTAATTTTTTAAGACCACCAATAGTCCAGACCTACTAGAGTCTAGCACCTATTCGTGTTTCAATAGCTAGCGTCTCGGTCCGGCTTTGCCCGAATTTGTTGACTGCTACCGTTATTTTGTCGACGTTGCAAAATTGGTCTCTATGAAAAGCACTTTTATTTCAATGCAATAATGTCCATCCTGAAGGTCTATGCTAAATATTGGTGACGATTTTTTTGAAATCAAGTGAGTAGTTTCGGTGATCAGTGATCACCTCCTACATCTGAACTTACAAACTTTACCTCTTTATATTAGTATAGATAAATTGAAAATCTAATGTATATTTTTACTTGGATTAAAAATAGAGTAGTCCTGGGCTATTGCCCTGTTTGCTACCCCTTAAGGACGTAGTCCTATGTTCAGGCTCGTTTTCAAACCTTATTTCAGAATTTTTTTTTATAACAAAATAATATACAATCATTTTAAATTTGTGACATGCTTTTACTGAAATCGTAAACTAAGAAAAACATTTTAATTTGCTTATTTTACGCCATTTTATAATTGTTTTTTTAACCTGAAGTAGACAACTTTAAATGGAGGTAGGTGGGTAGCGCGGGTGATAACGTCACTTGGAGTCATCTGAATTATAAAAATTAAATTGGTTATTGTTTCGTAGACTTGTGGCTCTATCCCGTACTAGAAATAAACATTTTTATTGATAAATAACAAAATGGCGGGTTTAAAAAAAAAACAACGAGAAAATCGTGATTTTGTCGTTGAAAATCGGTTAACAAAATAGAAATAATTTTTATAATTAAGTAATTCTAGTACCGGACGGAGCTATTGTTGTGTAGAATACCCTGTGCAAAATTGAAAGCAATCGGTTGTATACAATTGTTTCAATCACCCGCGCCGCTTACAAATACGTAGTTTTGAGACAAACGCGTTTAAAGTTTTGATTTCAGATTTACAAAAAAATAAAAATGAATATTTACATTAATCAGCTATGCCTGGTGTACAGTAAACCTTCCGTTTCTTCAAAGGCATCGTTTTCTGCAAATTTTTTTGCTTCTGCGAGAGTATAAGGGTAACGTGATAACAATTGAAAGGTAAAAGTCTTACCGTAAGACCGTTGCTGCTCTCGACTATACGCTGCAGCTTTGTACCTAAATATTTATTATTTCGGTCTAAAATTTTTACAGTATTTTCTCAATATATTATACTTACTAAAAATATAAAAAAATAAATTCAACTTTCCAAAACTCGAACACTAACGTCCTTAACGCAGCCACTGTGTACATGCAAGAACAGTCTAATATCGTAAAATCCTCTCATGTAGAAGATTAGATTGTACTCACACAAAAACAAATGATTGATCTACAAAGAAAAAAATTGCTGTGCAAGCTAAATTTTAATAGAAAAAAGTTGTTTCGATATGGAAATTGTGAAAAAAAAACTATGTTCCACCCTTTAAGAAAAGAAAATCGTTTCAATCGTTTAATAATTTTTCGAGCATGATCGATTTAAAATTCCTACAGTGTGGTTACAATCTGCGGTCATTATCAAATCAAATTTTCTGGCAATGTTTTCTGGAACCAACCAATTAAACTTTCATTCTAAGCCAAAATGAAGTGTATCTCTGTTAAACCACCGAACGGAAATGGACAAATTTAGAATTAAAACTTTCTGTTTCATCTTTCCAGGGGATTACTGTTCAGTAGACACTGAAAATTTTATTGACTCAAGAATTTAGAAGCATTAAAAAATTCACCTTGAGCGTGTACCGTAACAGTCGTCTATTAGGTTTTTTCAATGGCTTGCAACTTTGTTATTACAAGTTATTGCTGTAGTGATAAAGTTTAGCTGCAGTTGTTTTGCACTTTGCAAGTTTATAAAATCTTTTTACTCAGCAACAACTATTATACAATTACAACTTTTCTTGTTCATTTTATAAGGCAATAAACTTATATGAACTTCTTACTGAAAGAATAAACTACAGGATTGAAATACGAGCTACAAGTAATTATTAAATGTCTTGTTTAAACAGGATAAAAATAATTACATATTTGTATATGTTACGGTCTATACCCGAATTCGGTCAATGGCCGAAATAAATGCGCAAAACTAGTTTTGACCAACGAATATTTACAAAACCCGAAATCTTACATTTAAACGGGTATTGACTGTCATAAAATGAGTAAAACTAGTTTTGCGCATTTTCAATTTTACAAAATTAGTTCTGTTCATTTCTGAACGGAATAATTTTGACATAATTTTATTGAGAATGTTTAAAAATTATTGTTTGAATTACATTTCAGATTAAGCTTATTTTAAAAAGTTTTTTTTACTAATATTTTGTTTTGTTTCTTTTTAGTCTTTCATTATATTTTTACTGTTAAAACATTGAATTATTATTAAAGTTAATTGATTAGATATGTGTTGTCTGACTTTGAGTAGAATGACGCCATGTTGGTTTGTGGGCGTATGTTCATGTCGCCCACGTGAGAAAATACTGTTTCCTGATTGGTTCTTGCTCAGAGCAAGCAGAGAACCTAGCAAGAAAAATAGCCCTTGTTCTAGTTTTAAAATCTTGTGAGCTAGCAGGCGAGCCCGCAGTGACGTCATTTCTAGCCTCGTACTCAGCCTGCCGGCCAGCAGAAGTTCAAACAGTGCTTCTAGATTCGAGTGCAGCTGCCTTTGTAAAAGCTTTGATGAAATAGTAGTACTATCTTTCTACAACTTTATGTCTTACGTATCAACTTTCTAGCTAGTATTAGTTACTCATGCAAAAACATAAATTCAGTAAAGTGTACGTAATAAGTTAAGTTTCTCGTCTCACATCTAACTTCAGACGTAATGTGGTTTGTGCGAATGACAGCTGTTGTGCATACAAGAAGAAGTGCGCTTCTTTCGGTGGTGTCTGAAGAATGATGTCGATATCTTTACGTGCATACTAATTTATAGTTAACCAGTGGTTCATTGTGCATTTCCAATAAAAATAGTAATATTATAAAGAGGTAAAGTTTGTTAGTTTGGATGTTGGGAGGTAATCTCCGAAACTACTCATCGGACTTCAAAAATTCTGTCACCAATATTTAGAATGAACTTTCAGGATGAACATAGGCTGTATATTATCGCGTTAAAATAAAAGCGCTTTTCGTGAAGACCAATTTTGCAACGTCAAGTCGACGATGAAACTGTGATAATCAACAAATTCGGGCGAAGCCAGACCGGGCCATTAGTTTTCAATAAAACAATAATTCTTTAGTGAAACGTAACTTGCGCAAAGCATTTTTAAAACCTGACACACTTAGTCAAAATTCTTATTTTACCGATTTTCAAATAATTTATTTGTTCAAAATAAATCAAATTTTTCGTTTTTGTATGTTTGACCTTAATTGCAAAGAAGATCTAAAGAAAATATATTTTTAAACACTGAGTTTAAATCATTATAATATGGTTACGCAGAAAACAGTCTTACGTCTTAATCTATAGAAAGAGATGTACATAAAGTTATCATCTTTGAAATTTGCTTTTATTTAAATATATTAATGAACGCGATGCAATATATTTATTTAGCCAATCACAGTCGGAATTTTGTCTACGTCATTTACATAACGGAATATCTATGTTTAAAATTCCATTAAAAAAATATCTTTTTTTTTGATTTTTTTACTATAGAAGAAGTTTTTGAAAATTCTAAACAAAATCATTTTAAATTATGTTTTTAATGTAAATATATTTCGACAAAAAAAAGTGGAACGACTATTATAACAGTAAAATATAAAATTAGAAAGTTGATGACGTTTTAACAGTTCACTTAAAACATTTAAAAGTTTCTGTTGTAGTTGGCCAGAGAAAAATATTGTATGCAATACGTAAGGCCGCTGCACACGAAGCTAGAAACACTGCTGGGACTTCTGCTGGCCGACACGTCCCTGCGGGCTCGTCTGGTAGCTCACAAGATAGAGTTTAAAATTAGAACAAGGGCAATTTTTCTTGCTTGGTCCTCTGCTTGCTCAGAGCAAGAACCAATCAGGAAACAGTATATCTTGTCACGTGGGCGACATGAACAAACGTCCACAAACCAACATGGCGACACTCTGCTCAGAGTCAGACAACAGACACGTTTTGTTCTGTGTTTACATTTGAATAGTCACTGCGCGCGCGCCAGATCTATCGACAAAACAAGCTTGAAAAGACGTCTCCGTGTGAAGCAATCAAGAAAACCAGCGCTAGTAGTCAAATCTAGCACAAGGAATCTAGCGGCAAATTCAGTCTCGTCTGCAGCGGCTTTTAGATCTCTAAGGCTGTTTAACCATAATATTTCATAAACAACGATCACATGGAAAACCGCGCCGAAGTCGGAGAGCGAAGGGGGAAAAGTGTTTTATATCTGTCAGAAGAAACAAGGCGTCGGAAGACAGGACGACATTAGAATGAGAGGGACGAGAAACGCCTATCAAGTTGAATGAAATGTTATTAGTTAAGGCTTGCTCAGTGACGCCGCTCCGGGCCGGAAGCGACCGCTTTGTAAATATTACGTTTCCGGTTTCTCAAATAAAGTGCCGATGAAATTAATGACAATGACAGCGGTTCAACAGTTTTCGATGAAAAATAATTGTTTTATAATTTAATTTATTTAAAGCACGAACCGGTCTCGTCACTTTATCGCTAAAAATATAATTAACTGAGAATTTACGCGACAGTTTTGCGAGTTTTGAGATTGGAAGCGAAAATAATGGGTTGATAAAATTTTAATTATATTACAGATAAATTAGCAGTTTTTGTTACTAAAATATTTATTATTTTCGTATATTTGTTTTTAATATTATAAAGCATGAAATAACATTTTATAATAAATAAAATTATCGACCTATTTTTTAAGACTGTATATTGACAAAAAATTATAAAATTCAATATCTCAATAAATGACGTTTCGGTCCGGATTTGGAGCTTTATCAGAAATATGTAATTTTTTGTCAATATACAATCTTGAAAAATTGGTTGATAATTTTATTTATTTGAAGATTTCTATCAGATGTCGATCTAAGATTTAAATAACATTTTAACTGTCCTCATATTTTTAATATTATTAAAATCCTTAAAAAAGAACATTTACAATGTAAACTTATATATTTAATTAAATAGTTCCTCTTTTATATTTAAATAATTTATTTTTTATTTTGATATTACACCTTCGGACTTGAAACGCAAATTATTTTTTAGGGTGTTGGGCTTATTAAGGGTGTAATTAAGATATATTCAGTGAAAAACTAAATTTAAGTTTAAGATTTACAGACTTTTGGAAAATCCTATATCAATTGAAATAGATAACAGGTCAAAAAAATTAATTTTTTACGGTAATCACTAGCGCAGAATGTTATATTACTTTTTAAGTATAATTAGTAAAATTGACATTATAAAATTAAAATAAATATCCGCACAAGAAAAATAGATTAGATCATAAAAATACGTAAGTTGTACGAAGTAATACATAATCAGAATGTACACTTTTTTTACCAGCTTTGCGTGAATCCATGACTGAACACTTGACTCGATATTTCGAACTACACACATAGTAAGTATTTCTTTGTTTTGTTTGGCATGCCTACATCTCAGATAAGCCCCAAGCACAATGAAATGTTTATATTTGATATTTAATTACGCCGACTTAAATTATACGCGTTAGAATAGTATGTTCATTGAAATGACATATCATTTGATAGCCTGAATTAATTAATAAAAGTTACGTTTTAGTCATTGGATTTCTATGGACGTCTTTTTTTCTGATCATGCATTTCTACCTACCATATTATATAAACATGTTTTACTTTTTGACTTTTTACATTTGTAAACCTTAATATTGAATTACTTAACAGTAAAACAAATTCCGAAAAAAATAAAAAATAGAGAATAGTTACTTCTTACCACAACAAGTTTATTAGTGGATGTACATTTCGAGAGCTAAGCTCTCATCTTCAGCAATACACTAAACTGAGTTTAGTGTATTGCTGAAGATGAGAGCTTAGCTCTCGAAATGTACATCCACTAATAAACTTGTTGTGGTAAGAAGTAACTATTCTCTATTTTTTATTAGATTCAAACCACAGTGCTCTTAATATTTTTGTTATTAAATTCCGAAAAGATAAAACTTTTTTATTTAATATTTGTAATTTACGAAATAACATTAGCCTAATTCCATTAAAGCTAGTTGCGTAATGTTCTCTAAAAATATTCATAAAAAAATGAAAATACTTCTCTGATAAATGTTTTCATTTTTTGGCGTAGCGATTCATTAGTACTGTTGGCAGAATCTTAAATGGAACGAAGGTCATATATTTTTGTCTCTATGATACACTATAATATTTCACTCAGAAATACAAAAATATGCGACCTCTTTTTGTATAGGCAGACTGTAGGAACCATTCAATTATACAACGAAACATTATTCATTCTGAAAGGGTAATATTTTATTATTGTTCTGAATATTAATTTTTTGTTCGTAGCTTACAAGATCTTTTTTGTTTAGTACCAACCTAATAAATAATCTGATTTGAATGGGATGATACATACAATTGAACTTTTAAATAAAAAAAATTGGTTGTCTGTAAAGTCGGTTTACGGACGATAGTTTTACGTGATAACGTATTCCGTAATACATAACCTAAAAAAACATATAATAACCTTGAACAAGGTTATTATATGTTTTTTTTATTGTAAATTAACAAATATTTTATAATTAGAATCCCTGAAGATGGCAATAAACAATGTGCCGAAACGTAAGATAATATATTAAATGAATAATACAAAGTACAGCATTCATTGATCCATAGCCGCTATTTCTCCATCCAATTATTCCGATTAAGGATCGCAAATCTCTACAAATTTTGTAGTAGAAGATAATATATAAATAATAATTTTGTAATTAAATGTTAGGTTCCTACTGTCCTAAAAACCTTTCGGGCCGGGAGGCCCCTCGGGACAGAGGCCCATAGAATTTAGTCCTATTGTTACGCCACTGGTCATCGTCTACTTGAAGATTCCGGATCACAATTCTACAAAAGATATTGTAGTAAAGTTTTTAATAAATTCAATAATAAATTACTCACGCGTCAAATACTGCAAGAAAAGAGCGCCGAATAAATGAAAGTCTACTGTATAAGCAAAAAATATAAAACAGAAAAACAAAAAAACAATAGAAAGAAATCAATCATAATATTGTTTTATCCAAGTGAATTTCTTCATTTATTTTGTAACAAATGTGTCCGTCTTATAAGTGATGAGACATTTTGTTCCACATCTTGTTCCATTCTGGCCGACAGTTTGTGTGAATACTCCTCGAACCATGACACGTCGTTTCCTCCATTTGTATGTTTTCGACAACAATGATGGATCTGTGAACGGTCAAATGTCCGCGAAGGCTGCGACGCAACTTATGAGAGCACTTGTATAACAATAAGTCTTCGGCGCGCGACCAGCGTTGACAAATCAGTTTCAATCAGTGATGTGCCGAATCGTTAAAAATGTATATCCGCGGATACGGATCTGAATACGGATATTTGGTTTCAAGTTCCGCGGATAAGGATACGGATCTTAACTTTCTTAGAGTACGCGGCGGTAAATATTGCACATCGACCTTTGGAAAGAGACTATCTGTTATGGGAAAAAGTTATTGACCTCTTTAAGAGTTAACTCTCATATCAGATTGTCTCTTTCCAAAGATCGATTTGCAATATCTCATTATAAAGATAGTTTTTTAGTACCTTTGAGTTATGTACTATTGGTATGGTACTCACTACGATAAATGTTTGCAATATAAAGGTGCCAAATACGATTTTAAAAAATAATCTGAATGGAATTTAACAGTTTTTCATTATTACCTAATCACCTATATATATATAAAATTTCATTTATAATAGAAAATTAATAAGGTAAAAGATCCGCCAAAAACTAACGGATACGGATCTTTCTTCTCCCTCGGATATCCGCGGATACGGATACGGTTATCCGGCACATCACTAGTTTCAATTGCCCTCGTCGAATTTAGGTTTTAGAATTCTCTAGATTTCTCCTGTCGTCTTCAGACTTTTTGGAGCGAGACGGAGCTATTTATATCGTTTATATTTATGCTATTTTTGTAAAAAAAATCATACGACATTTATTAACACTAGTAAAAAATTCCAGCCAATTGGGCGACGGGACCATTCCAACTTCAAAAATGTTGGCATTTGATTATAATAAAGAAAATAAGATTTCTGATATCGTGTGAGGTGACGCGGGTAATGGTTAGTATTCAATATGATATTTGCTATTCGTTGCCATGGTTACCTTACATAATATGTTCACGTCATGTAAAAATTAATCAAAGCATGCCGAACTAGTTTATTTCTGATTCATAAAACAAAAGAGCGGCTGATTTTTTTTATTTTCAAAATATTTCCGAAACTATAAAGTTTAGAAAAAAAAATTTTTAACGAAACTTTCTTGAAAAAATAAATAGAATAATAAACGGTTATGAAAAGTATACTATTATTATATAAAAAACATTTCTTAATATTTCTAATTTTTCATAATTTTCTTACATATATTAATTTTGTCATTATGACCTACCTAAAAAAAATTGTTTATAACATTTTTTGGTATATTGACATATAATTTATGACTATTTATGATAGCAATATCAAAAAAATAACATGAACATATTATACCTTTTTACGAGTTTTAAATGAATATTATATGAGAAATTTATTTTTACATAAATAGCACAAATATAACGATGAAGGTAGGTTTTTTGTTAAGGATCATAAGTAAATAAGCTTTACCAATGTTACCTTCGTTCATCGTAACATTCTATTGGATCAACACTACTTTATACCAAAAGCATAAATATTGTTTAAACATTAAACAATACAAATATTTCCATCGCCCCTCGAAAAGGTTTCTGATTTTCAATAATATAAAAAACAAAATTTAAAAAAATCATCAAAATCGAAGCTTTTCTTGAGTACTCAGGAATACTGCCTGTTTTACGTATTCAATGATGCGATTATATAGGCGTTAGTAAAAAAATAATAATAATAAATCTGTAGATTAGATATATCGAGGTACCACATGAGAATGAAAATTCATTCACCACCCAGCTAGTTTACTTGCAAAACTATAAATTTCTATCGTGATGAAAGGCATTTAATGTAATAAAATTTACCAGGAAATGTCCTCTATTTACAGATATACAGAAGTAACTTTGCATAGAAGATAGAAGTTGTATTGTGGTGGGAGTAATACCCGTTACTCCCACCGCATTTAAATTTGACAAAGGATTTTTTTAGTGTAAAAGAACTTCGTGATGTAAATAAGGTAATACATTATGATGTAGGTTCCAAAGCCTACATGTTTTAGCACCTTTACTCGAAGTTTTATTTCACATTTTAAGTACGTGAACCGTTGGGTTTTATAACCTAAAACTAAAATACGTAGGCGAGAAATGTGTCGGAAAATAGCAGTCAGTCCTCGGTACTGTTAAAAGACGTGTAAATATTCAGGCTCTAAAGCGATAACACCTACATATTATAACCACAAAATATGTTAATAGCTGACCAAGGAGGGTTGAATATTGTGACGCATACGCTCTAGATATGACAGGATCTGTATAACTTCCCGAATTGCCTTCCTACTCCACATTTTGTATAATTTACTGTTAAAATGGTGAATGACTCTTTGTCAAAATATATTTGCACCTCCAGCAATCTTCATTGCAAATTACTCCACCTCGTCAAAAAAAGAAACGGTGACAGCTCTCCCGACGCTACTTTTAGAGCTAAATAATACAGGCAAATTCGGTAGGCGAGTTTTTGAAAAAAGTTTTGGGTACGTGTGAAAGATTGCGTCATTTATTTATTTTTTTGACCTTTTCCTGAAAATTGTTTTTAAATTTTCGTTTTCTGAAACTGTAGTTCTTCATTTTGCATTTACTCTTTAGTCGTAAAAATAGTGTCCGGAGAGCTGCGCCTATTTTTATGCCAGGGGAAAAGATTTGAGATGAAAACCACAGAGGCTATTTGTATTGATCCAATGCTGGTCATGAATTTCTTTTTGCAAACAAACTATATGAAAAGGATTTATGAGTACTTAACATTACATAATATCATTATAGTAAAGCAATAAAGAATAATTCATATTTTAAAAGCACTTGAAGAAGTAATAGGCACTTGACCTGAGAATTGGAATAATATATAATGCTCCAACAAGTGCACTAACAAGATGATGTAAGGATAACCCGTCAAACTATTATCTCTGAAATGTATTGGAATTCATCTATTGTAGTGAGTACAGCAAAACGTCAATTATATAAGGTTCGTTCCAAGCAGCGGCGAACGATAATAAAACAGTACACAGTTTTGTCACTGCGCAAGACTAATTTGCGCACTAGCTCAAAAATCGATACTGCGCAAGACAGTCTTGCGCAGTAACAAGACTGTGTACAGTTTTATTACCGTTCGCGGCTGCTTGAAACGAACTTATAATAGACCTATATACGACACGTACTTCAATAAATGATCAAACAATTTTATAATCAAATTGCAGAATAAGTCAATACAAGAGAACTCTAGACCACTTACATTAGTACTTATAATCTTTCTTATGGCCATATTCACCGAACAGAAGTAGTTATTTGTTCTGTTCATTTGTTCTTCAGATAACTATTCCTCGGAATAAATAGCAATAATTCAAATCACCAACCAAAAATTAATTTTATGCATGTATAAATCAATTCTGTCATAATTCGAGAGTATAAATATTTATTCATAAAATAATAATGGCAGCCACATAGGTCATAATACCTAACCTATAAACGTGGAGTATTATATCTACAGTTGCTCTTGTGAATTTATTTATGTGTTGTTTATTAACCTTTTGTGAAGTGTATAGTTGTTAAACATTAAAGTTAGTGAACGTTTTGTGTGCAGTTGGGTTAGGATAAAACATTATTATTTTCTGACGTCATTTCTATCTTCGCAACCCGCACAGCACCAAGCCTCGTTTGCAGCGACCTTAATATACTTTAAATGTTTCTATTTTGAATTTTAGCAATAATTCGAAATGCATATTGTGTATCTGCCTTTAGTGAAACTTGATCAAAAAGTATCATCGTGTTTAATAAATTCATTTATACACTCGACATTCCACTGTATTTCGAAACAAAAAGAAATATGAACAATAATGTGACAGGAGAAATTCTAGACAAAACTTTTGTGCTATTCAAAGATATATTGGATTCTTTTATACATCTTAATATGACGGGAGACTGGGAACCAATTTATTACCTGCTATGTCAAATAAAAAAAAGGATAAACCATCAATCGGAAAAAGTTAAGACCAAACGAAAATTTCTAATACAAATCTTTATTAAGGCTACCCTAAGTGACAGCAATGCAATATAATTTTGAAGCTATAGGAAAAGATGTTACTAGCGTTTCAAGTTTTCTTTTTTTGTGTTTCATAATAATAATAATGCGATTAACGTCCATTTCTCGACTTTGTGGTATAACAGACGCCATTCGTACCATTACTACTTTCCATCTACCATACTTCCCGTTATATTCTATTGAACTTGCAATAGCAATGAGCAAATGAAGGATTTTTTTAAGGAAATTAGGGTCTAGTCTTGAGCATAGGAATTTAACAGGGTCATGGCCTTGAATAAGGAACCATGTCGATATATATCCGGAATTATTGAAGGAAACCATGGAGAACCTCAACAAGATGGCCAGTACAGGAATTACCGTTCCTCGGCGAGAGGCAGTAAGAAAAACTGCCAGCCACATCTGCCTCTACCGGGATTCGAACCAGGTACCGCATGCGAGTATAGTTCTCTCTAACCACTACGCTATCCGCTCGGTTCCTTCGCAGCTATAAATAAATTCTTGACTCACAAACCTACTATCAGAAGGTCCAAAGCATGACATCCCTGTTTTGGGCCAGGGGTTAAAAAGGAGCCATTCAAGTATTACGTAAGCATAATTTTAGCCCCGCCTCCTCCCTCTTCTCAGCAAAAGTAAGCAAAGCTCCTCCCCTCTATGCTTACGTTAACATTGGTATATATTTTTTTAATCTGTTCAAGTTTCTTTATTGTTATAAATAAATATTGCTGACATTATCTAGACTCCCACCCGTCTAGAAAGAACTATCCAGCGCATATATATACCACTGCGATAGTTCAGACAGTCGGGCAGTCATACGTTGTTTCATCGAATTAACAATCGAAAAATAGTTGACATAAATTAACAGTCAGTATCGTGAACAGTACTGAGGTAACTGCTGAGATAAATAAATGAACTGTGTACATAGTTAATAAATAAGTGTGCTAAATAAATTTTCTCCCATGTCATCAAAAATACGCTAAGCAAAGGCCCTCCTCCCCTCTTTTGGCCCCAAAATAGTGAGCCGCATTCTGTGCACATGAGTCATTAATTTAAAGAGAATATACTTCATCACATAAAGAAGCCGACAAGCCACTTTGAAGGTAATAACTATCGTTTAAGAATCTTTTTTAAATTAACAGTGCCCTAACAGCCAACATAATAAACAGTAAATCGTAATTTGCTTGTAACAAAATATATTAATTTATATGATAGGTTATAATAAATAATATTGTATGTACAAGAAACAGGATCCCCTTTCAGGTTCATAAATAACATTTTAATTCCACGACGTCAACTTCATAAGGAAGTTTTATGATGCACGCGTGAAAGAAAATGTCGTGTTCAATTTACCGTCTCATTTTTACTGGTTTCAGTTGTTATTAGAGCTTGATTTTCTTGTTTAAAATAGGCCTGGCTCAGGATGGAATACATTTTCTACATAATTTTAATTTAAATGGGTGGTCAGAAGCAAATGTTCTGTTTAATACATATTCATCGAACACTATTAAAGATAGAAATTACTAATCTTGGAACAAAATTCGTTACAATAAAATTTATTTTCAGTTCTCCGACCAAATTATCAGGTAAAATAGTTAGTTAAAGAATAAATACACACTACACTATACTCCTTGGTATTTTTGCTGAATATTGTGACGTTCACCCAAAAATCTGACCGATGGCGTTAGTGTAAACTAGTGATGTGCCGGATATCCGTATCCGTATCCGCGGATATACGAGGGAGAAGAAAGATCCGTATTCGTATCTGTATCCGTTAGTTTTTGTGCGGATCTTTTACCTTATTAATTTTCAATTTATAAATGAAATTTCATATATATATATATATAGGTGATTAGGTAATAATGAAAAACTGTAAAATTCCATTCAGATTTTTTTTTATTTTTTTTAAATCGTATTTGGCACCTTTATATTGCAAACATTTATCGTAATAAGTACCATACCAATAGTACATGACTCAAAGGTACTAAAAAACTATCTTTATAACGAGATATTGCCCATTGATCTTTAAGAGACAATCTGTTATAAGAGTTAACTCTTAAAGAGGTCAATAACTTTTTCCCCTACCAGATAGTCTCTTTCCAAAGGTCGATGTGCAATATTTACCGCCGCGTACTCTGAGGAACTTAAGATCCGTATCCGTATCCGCGGATCTTGAATCCAAAAATCCGTATTCAGATCCGTATCCGCGGATATACATTTTTAACGATCCGGCACATCACTAGTGTAAACATCAAAAAAAGTTTTATTAAAATAATAATGTTTTATTCTAACCCAATTGCACAAAAAACTTTAACTAACTTTAATGTTTTACAACTATATACTTCACCAAAGGTTAATTAAACAACAAACATAAATAAATTCATAAGAACAAACTGCAGATATAATACTCCACGTTTATAAGTTAGGTATTATGATCTATGTGGCGCCTATTATTATTTGTTCAGACGAATTATTATTTATACCCAAGAATTTGCACATTTTGTCCATTTACCAGTTAACAGAATAGGACATGGGAATTACTAAGAATTTGTAGAAGAGGACCCATGGAATAACGCCGTCGTTTCACACTCAATATATTCTCAAACATAATTACCTTGATAGATAAAAACTGAAAATCGGAATATAATCTGGATTGTATTCATTTCCATTGCAGGATTTGTGTGATAAAATAAATACCCTGCAATGGTATTATTTACTGAACAGTTTTAATACCGAAGTATATTTTACATATTGTGTAATTTGCAATAAATACATAGGCTATTGTACAGTGTACACAAAGCTACCCGATTAGGGCGTTTATACTTTGTCTCATTTCAACACGACACATATTCATTCCCTGTGTAATTTATCGGAGTTTTTTTCTAAATACCAGAAACGTTTAAATCAGAGTAATAAGAAGAGTTTGCAACTGAGAGATTAGTAATTTTGATCAGTTTTTTTCTGTACCAGAATTTATTTCGTATAACAATACATTTTAGATTTAACTCTTTGATTAACATCTGAATAGAAATTGGATAACAATTTTATTTATTTGAAAACATTTCAGATTTGTTTGGACCAGGGGTGTCAGACTGTTTTCTCTAAAGGGTCATTTATAAGATTTTGGGTGTTAGTGGGCCAGACTCTAAATTAAAAACTAAAACACATACTAAATTAAAATTTTTATTTTTTTTAGAATAGAATAGTAATTTATTTAGTTTAAATCAATTTTCATATAAAGGTTATAAAAAGGGTAAATTATCTTGAGCTTAAGGATCCAGACACCCGAGGTCTCTTGTTTTTGATAAGGTCATCGATGTCAGGTTGTTTTTCGGGAAAATCGGCACATGCGCCGAAGAGATATATACTATAACGGTGTTTTTATATAATAAAGATATGCTTTTCATAACGGCTTATTATTCTATTTATTTTTTCAAAAAAGTTTCATTAAAATTTTTATTTTAACTCTATAGTTCTGGAGATATTTTGAAAAAAAAAATCAGTTGTTCTTTTGACGTGGAACATATTATTAAGTAGGCAACGAACAGGAAAATATCATATTGATACTAGCCATTACCCGCGTCATCTCACGCGATATCAGACATTTTATATTCTTTATTATACTATATCAAATGTCAAAACTTTGAAGTTGAAATGGTCCCGTCACCCAATGCATGAGACTCAAAATTGGTTTAAATTTTTATTTCGAAATATATTTTAGTTCCTGATTCTATCGTAATGGATATTTTATTAATCTAATCACTGAAAAAAAATACAAATAATAAAAAAGAAATGTAGAAAATATGCGCTATTTTCGAATTTTCAAAACGCAGCGTGACGTCAGAGTATATATCAACAACAGTTTCCATGACGACTGTGTCGTCTCACAGTAAGATTATCTCAGTATTCAGAGAAAACAACAAATAAACTTTATTTAGAACATTAACAATTTGACATCAAGGTTGACATGCATCATATACTATGATCATATATCATGACGTCACATAAGCCCGCTAACATGGCCGATTGTTTAAACTGTCTAATTTTTAATGTGAAATTTAATATTTTTTTTCTTATGATAATATTACATTTTTATATGATTAGCAATTTTTTTCCGTATTATGGTTGACTAAATAATCTATTAAAAATATAAAAAAATACAGGCATATGACCTATTGGCTGGAATTTTTTTTTACATTTTATATACAAAATATCTCATTCATTTTTTTTGTTTAAATCACGTAAGTTTCTTTTCTCGCCGCGGGAGATATTTAACTAAGAACTTCGTATATAGCTCACGTGAATACCTTAAGGTACAGTTCTAATAATACCTAATATAAATTTACATAACTTGGCCAGTTTGTTTACATTATAGATAGATGCTGGATAATGCAACCCGTTGGTTATATGCATATATACTGGGTGAATAATACAATATAAATGTGACCAAATAGATAGGAAAGGAGCATAGCCCGAGGTGTGATGAAGTCAGGAAGTCGAGAGCCCATTATAGCCAAAGTAGAGAGATGCTATCATTAACGATTTGGGCTATTTTATGGCCGCTGTTAATGGAGCACGTATCGCTGGTAAATTTAAACTTATGCAAGATCTTTTATGTTCAAGAAATCTGTGGAATGGGATCACCATTCACCATATACTGCATTCAATGTATCCATGTGCAAAAACCAGGGAATGACAAATATTTTTTAAAAGTGAACAACGTTTTTATAAAATTTGAAAGACTAGTATTTAACGCGGCGACAAATTAATCTGAATTAGGGGTTACAAAAAAATTAAAGTGGGTAACAAAAATAGTAGGTTGGCAGCTGCTGAGGAGGATAGTATTAAGTAAAAAGTACCATCTTAATAGTCAGTTGTAAGCTTTGTTTTAATTTAAACTGGCATTGCGTTTTTGTTCTGGTAACTGAATTTATTGTTAAGCGGAAACTTGACGGCGGATAAAAAATAGAAAATGGGCATTCTTAAATTATACAATTGATTCTGTCATATTTTTAAAGGTATCATCAAATAATAAACAAAGAATCAACATTCAGAACCGTAATATAAAAACGCCATCGCATCGACACGACCCCCTTATTTTATTTTAAATTATATTTATATATTTTTGTTAGATAATATAATTTTCTGAAAAATTGGTCGATAATTTTATTTAATAAATAGTGTTAGCTTAAACTGTTTAGAAGTATCCCAAATAAGCCTTCAGGTTGAGAACAAAACTGTTTGACGACCACTTGTTTAATGTAGAAGGAAAGACGACCCTCTCATGTTTTCGCATTCAACTTAAAAAGGTTATCACGTTTCCTGTGTTATATTAAAGGATTCCAAACGCAAATATTTGTAATTTAGAATCGTGGTTTTGTGTGAATAAATGTGGCATCTAAAAATAATTAAAATATACTGCAAAACACAATTTAAAACCGAACACACATATTTTTGTCTTTATTTTACACAAAATTAACTTTTGCACACTCTGAAACAAATGCACTTCTAGTTTTTTATGGTTATATTTAGCAAAATGAGGTAATTCAGGAATACATATTACTCTATAACTTTCTAAAACTATAATAAACAAAATTACGTTCACCTTACCATCCATAAAATTACCTATACAGTGCTGTCTCTTGTCTATGTCACATATATTTTATACGTGATGTTTAATGTTAAAATTAACAGCGCTTTTACATTTGTCTCACTTTAACTTATTTGTTGTTAAATTGGTTAGAAAGTGACAAAAAATTAAGAGCACTGTACATTTATTATACATGACCTTACAGAATAGCACCAATTCACATTATAGGTAATACTTTTACGAATAATTAATTAGAACAGGTACAGTGTAAGCTATATATAGCGAAGTTTTATTTAACGAAAACCTCCTTAAATTGCTAAGGTTTGTTTGGTTAACATTATTACTCATATATTGAAATACTCTATATAGCGTAACAGTTACTCTCAACAGCGAAACAATACGTCATTATTTAGACTCCAACAATGGATTCTTACAGATGTGTTGATTTGTTTGTTGTAAAAAGATTCAATTAAAATACTAGCATATTAAAAAACGACAAACAAAGTTAACAGATTATAATTTTGTTATGTAAATTTTCTTCACTTCTTTTAGTCAAAATTAAATCCACTTATTCGTACAATTATATTGTTTTCTTTTACTCCCCGTTTAACGAAACTCTTTATAACGCATAAAATACCCGGCCCCTTCAATTTCGGTATGTCGTCCCACGTACCAAAATTTGATAATTATGAACAGAGCATAATAAAACACCCTGTATATATATTCATATTTTGAAAGTGTTAGCAATAATGCAATTTTTTGTCCACAATATAAATGAATAATTTTGTTGTTTTTATGAAAAGCTTTTTAAAATTCATGACACCAAGAGGTCATTAAAACTGTAATGAACAATGTAAAACATAAAGTCCCAGTAGATCAGAGATTATTTATTTTTCGTTTGTGCCTTGACAAATTATATCACCGGTATTTTTACAAAAATTATAAATTAATAATTCAACGGGGTCCATTCCACACATTTAAAATTAACACTGAAATAAATACGATCGGTTATCTGTTTTAAATTATTGTTGTATACAGTAAAACCTCTTTAAGTTGAACCTCAATAATTCTAAAACCTCCAAAACTAAAAAAAATGTTTCGTTCCCTTCATTTAAAGCCCCAAAACCTCCATTACTCGAAATCTCAACCCTCTATAGGTCGAAATAATCTATAAGTCGATTTTTTTTACAAAATCCGCATGTATTTTTTACATTGGTAAAAAGAAAAAAAAACTTAAAATAATTTAAGACACGTTTTAGATTGTTTCACTAACGGACTTTCATTTATTTAACAATTGTTTCGAAAAGGGTTCCTTTCCCTCAGCTTCCAAGTTCTAATTGAAAAGCTGGTAAAAATTTCAACTGGATTTTCATAAATATACAAACCAAAAACATTTACAAAAGGTCTACGAATATAATTTTTTCAAGTGGTCGTATTTTATATTAATAATAAATTATATGTTTCAATATTAGTTGCCAAGTGAAAGATGTGTTAATGTTAAACATGATTTTGATTTTTAAGTTGAAGATGCAACATGATACTGAGCCCATATAATCCATGGAATTGGTGAAATAAAAAAAAATGTCTCATATAGCACAGATCTGACAAGAAATGATTCTAAAATAGTTGCTCGTACACAAAAATAATGAAAGATAATCTTATTCTCAAAAACGAGAATATTATGTTTAAAAATTCAACACTCGTTTCGCTAACAAAGTTAGCATCATTAAACAAGGAGTATGAGTATAATTATCTCTTGACCTTTAATCCTCCCAGGTAAAGAGAATTTGAAACTAGGTATACATACGGAGCAGTGTCCCTCAAACTTTTATTTTCCGTTGCACTTTCAAGAGCGTCTGGTGATGTACCTATCATCAAAGTAACAAATCGATGTTTATTTTGATTCGGATTTTGTTACAAATGAAAATAATAATTAATAATAAAACGCTTGAAAATTCTACAAAATATTTTCTCTCTCTCGACGATCGATTCGGACAATCAGTCCATCTTTAGAAGTACAGACCTATACTCTCTCTATAGGTCTGTACTCCTGAAGATGGACTGATTGTCCGAATCGATCGTTGAGAGAGATAAAATATTTTTTTAAGAATTTTCTCGTATTTTTTTTTATTAATCATGTTCTACCAAGTGCCGAGTGAAAAAGCAGTGCAAATTATAATAATAATTAAAAAAATCAGCTGTTTTTTTGTTCTGCCATAAAGAAATTAGGTAACTGGTTAATAATTTAGTTATTTTTTATATGCGAAACCATATTATTTAACCATGCAGCAGATATATATCATAATATTTTTTAATGGTCATTATCCGTGTTACCGCACGCGTTAACAGGATTTTTATTTATATTATAATACTGGCGGTCCATCCCAGTTTCACCCAAGTGCGACAGATATAATTCTGCAAAATGTATTTCGTTTGCGGCCCGGCGTCTGAACTAATAGCTTTGAGCAAATTCTACCAGATTTACTTCTGAACTAATAGCTTTGACCGAATTCAATCTGATGTCGCTACTTGGTACTATAACAGTTTTTTTTGTTTGTTTCTGAACTAATAGTTTTGAGTAAATTCCATCAGATGTCGCTGCATGTTACTAGAACAGTTTTTTTTTTGAGAAATTACCCTAACTTTTCTAATAAAAACTATTTTTCATTACAGTTTATTTATTTATTGAAAAAAATTAAATTTGGTTGAGGACCAATTAAAAAAATTAGCTTTACCAAAGTATCACTTGTGGCCGACGTTGCAAAAATTATATTTTTATCTTCATGACAAGTTAAAATATGGTAAATTTATTATTATTATTTAATTTTTTTTTTGTAGTTACTACTTTAAAAAAAGCACACATTGTAATTATTTTAACATTTACTTTTAAAAGGGTACTTTAATATTCCACGAACAGAAAACCGAATGAAGAGCTTTAGGTGAGGGCTGAAAAGCACGGTAGGGTCATATCTGACCCAGATTAAAGAATAATTAATAATCAACAAACATATTCTTATATAAAGGAAGCATAAATTGTGATTGCTTTTGATAAGTGATCTGCATTTTATGGATCAAAAATAAGTGGATATTTTTTGTCGATTATGTATTCAGTTTTTAACAAGCAGATCAGCTATGACGTTAAAATGTCAAATATAATTTAACCAATTAAAATTTGTAATTGTTCCTTCATCAAGTTTTAATCGTCATGTCTAAGAGACCATCACGTTCAGTTTCCATCAAAAGTTTACAAAAATAATAATTACTGTTAAAGCATTATTTAATTATATACTTTAGACGTGTCTCTTATCTTGCTAGAAGCAGGCTGTCGCTCGGCTGAAATGTAAATCGAATAAATAAAATCAATATAGAGACCAAACCAGACACTTTTTAAGTTTTTAAAAAGTTTTTAATAGGCCAGTAAAATGAAGATAATTTGACCATAAGCATTTCCACAAAAACGCAAAAGGGTGCTAATTTGAGGGAACATTTATGATACACAATCTGTCAAAATTGCATCTTCGTGCGATGACTGGAACTCTAAAAAAACGTTAAAAAAGAGTTAAAAAAACTGTGCTTCATCACTTTTTTGCTTGTATCTTGTCAAAATTCAATTTTGTAACCATGGAAAAGTTCTAAAATTGGAAACAGTTTGTTATTTTACTGGCCTAGTAATATACGTAGGTACGTCAACAATTTTCCCAATTTTATGAACAAGTTCTGAAACCTTAAATTTTATTTGTTCATTTTATTTGCAATGTTCAGAATAATCTTAAAATTAATTGGTTATTAAATGATTCAAAGGAAAGCTATGTAACACAGGAATCTGTCAAAGACAATTATTCATTACCTTACATTATTTTCAAGATGAACTACAGTTTATTTGTTACTACATATTAGTTTCGTAATAGTTATTGGCGTAACTAGTAGTCTGTCATTCATGGCGTGTCAGCGCGATGTTTTCAGCACGAGTCGTAGGTGCGCAGGCACGAGCGAAGCGAGTGCATACTGCGCACTTACGACTCGTGCTGAAAACATCGCGCTGACAGGTCATGACTTAGTCTACAAGTTGCACCCGTAATTTTATTCAACAATTGCGCGTTATTCATGTTTTAATTATAATGAGATGTTGTAAATATCTATTTATTTCTTTATAAAAAAAAACTGTCAATACTAACAGCACCAAACAGCACGATTCAATGTTTTGGTTTGAGGTTAGCCGGTTATGAATAAACTCCATGTCGAAAACATTCGGCCTCTCAATTTTAGCCTCAATGGGTAACAACGGAGTTGTTGTTACCTACTATTTCGTTACGACTCAGAAAATAGTTACGTTTATTTTCATTACTCCACAATGGCCGAGCTAGTAGGAATCTTCATTGAGTTATGACAAGTAATTGTCACCAGTCGGTAAATGGCTATTTAGGGTTCGGTTTTTAGGCATGATAAAACATGAATAACGCGCATGAGTTGAATAAAAGTAGAATATTTGTCAAAACAGGTTCCTTTTTAGAAAATAGTGACGAATGTTCCTAATCGACAGGCTTTGAACTTATTGAGCTTTACAGACAATATTAATGGAAATGGACGAATGCACCCACCGAAGTACGACCGTTACAAATGCTACATTAATGTACAAAGTCATCAAAAATTTACACGAACGAATACACACATAGCGTATTATATATACATGATGTTCAAATATATCTGATATTATATTATATATGACGCGCTCACTGGCACAGGAATTCTCTTTTTTTTCCTTTCTAAATGTCCCCTAATTTGCTGAATTTAAGCCATTCTGATTTTAAACTTACTCAAAAATCAACTTCCTATCGCTGTTTAACAAATTATTTACGTTTAAAAATTATTTTTTACTTTATACTTTTATAAAAGTGTGTTTTTAGTTTTTCTAAACTATAATTTTAATTTTAGCACTAAAAACGCCCACGGGTATAGGCAACGCAACGTACAGTCTACACGGCTCGTTAGCCTGCTTCCAGTAATTTTTCAAGTTAAGTAATCAATTTATAACTATGTAAATTATTGTATTGTCATGGGTTCTTAATAGCTGTGCAAAATTCCAACAGACGTCTGGAAGTAGGTTAAAATTACTTTGGAAGATTCCATTAGATATAGATGAAGCTAATACGAATGCGATAAGGAGCGTGTAATAAAAATTGCCACAGGAAGGAGGACGTTAAGATTTTTGTTAATGGATATTTGAAAAGAAAAAAGTTGCGCATCACTGCTTTAGAGAAATCGTTCCAAAGTTCAGTTGGGGTTGCTTTTTGGAAACTCGGTACAATAAAGCCTACATCATTTTAACATTGATCGAACATCCTCTTTTATTACCCTGTGAGTAATACATGTGAAACACGTTGAGTTATTATGTCCAACTAAGGCGACACACCTCGCTAGAATAGCACTGAAGTTGCATTTGCGTCATGTGATTTTTAGAAAAAAATAATAATAAACAACATTTTTAAAAACGAGCTTTTTTTAAATGCTCTGAAAAGAAGAAAATAAACTTTTAATTAAATCAATCCCAGCCATTTATTACCTTTTACAATTTATATGATATAGGGTAGACTCGCATTCGGGAGGTACCGGGTTCGAATCCCGGCGGGGGCAGATGTGACTAGGACTTTTTAATACTGCCTCTTGCCGAGAAACGGTAATTCCTGTACCGGCCAATTTGTTGAGGTTTTCCATAGTTTCCCTCAATAATTCCAGATAAATATCGAGATGGTTCCTTATTCAAGGCCATGGCCGATTACCTGTCAAACTCCTATGCTCAAAATTTGCCTACCTTATCCTTAATTTCCTAAAAATTCCTTCATTCGCCCATTACTATTAAGTTGAAGTTCAAAAAATTGTAGAATAAACGGGAAGTGTGGTAGAAAAAAAATAGTAATGGTGCGAATGACGTCTGTTATGACATAAAGTCGAGAAACGGACGTTAAACGCATTATCATTATTATTATATGATATTGGGTGTTCCATTATGGATTTTTTTTGACAGCTGTCAATGCAGCCATATTGACCTTCATTTTTTTCTGTTTTGACATTTGGAAAGAGGAATGTTTGCCATTTGTTAAAATGACATCGTATAGTATGAAATTTTCCAAAAAAATCACACAAACCACATTTTCATCTCAACGGCTATACAAACAATAAACATTTTTTTTTTTATTTTTTTTTATTTTGTGGCGTGAATTAGTGAATATTGATTTGTGGTTTCAACAGGATGGAGCCACTTGTCATACAGCAGATCTAACAGTGGATTTATTGAGCCAAACATTTCCTAGACGAATTATTTCAAAAAATGGTGCTGTTGCACGATGACCAAGAACATGTGATTTAACGCCTTTGGACTTCTTTCTCTGGTGTTAAATCACAAGTCAACAGCAATAATCCACAGAAAATTAATTAATTTAAAGCGGAGATTATTTGTGTTGTTGGTGAGATTCAGCCAAATTTGTGTAAAAAAGCCATCGAAAATTTTTACAAAAGAGTCAGCATCTGTAGAGCATGGTTACTTACATGATCTTCTTTTTAAAACGTAAATGGCAAACTATTAATAAAAATCGTAGGATTGTGGACAAAAATTTATTTATCTCGATGGACACGATATCTAATATGTAAATGGCAAACCTTTATATATAATGCAAAAATTAGGATACTTTCAACGTAAACTTTGTGTTTTTTTTTTAATTTAAAAAAATATCCTTAATATCCTTAATGGAACACCCATTATAAAAGCTTGTCGCGAGATTTTCCTGTGTAAATTTTATGAAATACATACATTTTTTCTTAGAATTATTTGTGTCAAGATCAAGTTACTTATTGTATTCTTGTTATTTTTTAGGGGGCTTGAAGAAAAGGGAACAAAACATGTTTTTGAGTTTTGGAGGTTTTCGAGGATCTACTGTACTAAAATACCTAACTAAAAGTTACATAAGTCAATTACTCGCTCAGAAAATTTATTTCAAAATGACCACTTTTTTTTGTTTTGTTATTTCGACCAATTATTTAGTTCTCAGCTTACAATCAGAGAACTAATGAAATTAATAGACTTTGCGCTGTAAGACGACGCCAATACGGTATGCGATCTCCTTAAATTCTGCGAAGTACGATACTAGAAGAACGCATTAATGCGTTGACACGTACATTTTCTTGTGTCGTTAGACTTTCGCTCGGAATCCTTTTATGGTTTCCTATAGCTCAAAAGAGAAAACCACCCAAAACTTACTTGTAAGGAAATGTAACTAAACAGGTTATAATGTCCGGTAGTGAAAAAATTCATTATAGTAATTGGGTCCTTTCAGTATATTTTTATGGAAAATGTTTCTTTTCTATTACATATTTTAGTTTCTACAGAGTATCTACTGATTTTTAATCATTTCTACGCCGTGCAATGTTTGCGAATTACCGTAATTTTTATTAACCTTCCTTGTCAGAGTCAAATCAACTTTCATAATATATTCGATCGGTTTCAGAGGACAATACAATTTTTAAAGATCTAGTTTGTTTTCGAAATTTCCGTCATTTCTATCAAATGTTTCGTTTTTATTATCATTGAAACATAATATTATTTTTATAAAAATTACAAAAGAAAAATCAAATAGTTTTGTGTTTTTATTCAAAATAATTCGAGTCATTTGAAAGACAGCTTGAAGACATTTGAAAATCTAGTCTAATCTAAGCATTCTCAAATAATTTATTTATTTACAAATAATAAAAAAAGCACTTGAAAATTCAATAAAATATATTTTCTCTCACGACTGATCGTTTTGAATCATCAGTCCATCTTCAGGAGTACAGTCGAGAGAGAAAATATATTTTGTAGAAATTTCTGGTATTCTTTTTATTATTTGTTATCATGTTCTACCAATAAATTTCCGAGTAAAAAATCAGTGCAAATTATATTTATTTATTTATTTTTCTTGCTAATTTTAAAGTATTTTGTGTGATGAGAGAACAGGTTTTTAAAATTTTGTCGGTCTATTAAGTATATGTATTTCTATGTACTCGATAACGGTTGACTCGACTTTGATTGTCCTTGATTTACTAGCAAATTAAATAGAAAAAAAAACAATAACGTAGCTCAATGGACAATTAGGGCAAGATTTTGAATTCACGCGCTCAAAAATAAAAAAAATCCTAGCCTCCGGGGTTTGTACCCTAGAATTTTGCTAGATTACAGAGCAAAATTATACTACAGGGCCAAATTTAGTAACTATAGAATTTCGCTTAAATACGTTTCACGTCTGCCCAGGCGTTCCAGAAAGGCCCACATTTTTTTAATGATATACAAAATGTTTTTGAACATGCATTTACATCTTATATAATAACAAACTGGTTTTCAATAAATATTACGTAAAACTTGACATGCATTATGAATGAAGCATCAGACGTTGAATAATATAATACTTTCTATCGAATTTTTATAATAGACCGATAATATAACTGAATACATTATGTGAATGACAAAGAGGGAGACATTTCTGATGCATTGAAGGTTTATTGACAACGGAGCTCAACTGCTTTGAATTTATTTCGAACATTTTTTAAAAATGTTTTAACGCTTTTTCAAATGAAATCTTTGTCTCGAAACAAACGAACGCTGGTATTAATAAAAGTACAATAAACCCACGTCCCACATGTTGCAATACTATTCTTAAAATTAGATCAGCTTTCATCTGCCAAAGATTGTTGGTGAGTTAATAAATCAACTTGTATACTCGTATTTAAGCTTATTTTACGCTATCAATAAAACAAATGACTGTCAGATTAATAATGCATTCTGGAAGATGTACCATTTTCAGTGGTACTTCCACTATGAGCGTTGCAGAACAACCAAAACTTTAGGCACTTCATAATTTTAGAATTTTCCATATTTAACCAATATTTAATGTTAGGAAATAGTGTCACAAATATTCTTGGTTTCAGGACTTGTAGGCCGTGATACATTAGTATTTCTACCTAACGTTTCGTCTACAATTGAGGCAGACATTATCAAAAGCTATGTGGTAGCGGGCGAAGTGTGCATCTAGGCTGCTGAAGGGTGTCGACGAGTGCGGTTCTTTCTTCTTTTATACTCAGCGTGCTGGTGTTCTCGTGTTCTCTGCTCGGTCATAGTTTGCTCTTCTGTGATTGGTCGTTCCATTCAGTGGGTTGGTATTAACACAGTGCTGATGTCCAGGTTTTACTTACTTGATTCTACACACTCGGATAATAGTGTAACAGTTACGCAATCAACAGTCAACTGGCAGACCACAAAACACGTAAATGTTGTGTGTAGCAGACTTTCTGTTCTGCACACCAAACCAGCTCATGAAACGTCATAGTCAGTGGCGTATTGTTTAATTGTTTTTAAAGCTGCGTTTATAGTCAGATAATTTAGTCAAATAAGCATGTCACTATCGTATACAGGCAGTTTTGACTGAAGGTGTCTCAATCTACGCCCTCAGGTCGACTCTGCAGAACACCCTTTTAAAATGTTCAAGCGCCGCCACTGACTTTTTTACTCACTTGCTCACTTATATTAACATATTGTCATTTTGTTAAATATATTTCTGATCTTTTTTACACTAATGATTATTGAAGTTCGTATTTGATATCGCAATATCCAAGACAACGTGGTTTTGAAGATTATACTGGCTTTATGAATCGACGATTCGGTGAACCCAAGGGCGTGGATATGGAGGGGTAAAAGGGGCAATTACTCCCCGCAGGACCATAATAATCAAAAATAAAACTGAAAATATTACGAATACCTAACTAAAAAATAAAATTTAGAAATGTACCTACTTCTTGAAAAAAAAATTAGTTTGAGAATTAATATTTTGCTTGACACCGTACTTTGTGAGTATTCTTGTGTGATATTAATAAAAATTAAAAAATATTATTTTTTTTGCTTTACCTCCCCAGAAAAAAATTTACGTCCTTGGGTGGACCAGTTATTCAGTACCACTGGTTTGCAGAATGTTACGAATATAAAATATAGATAAGATATGATAGATTCAATTTAGAACCAAACGATAGCTGCTTTACATTTCTTTACATGCGAGCAACTTAGATTCTGAAGAATTTATTATTTGAATCGTAGAGACGAAAAAAATTGCCTTTCATTTTAAATAGCTTTGAATATAAACCAAATACGCGAATATATTTTATATAATAATCATTTCTTTTATTGTCAAAGATGTTACATTTTTATATGTAAGTACGTGAAATATATTGTGCAATTTAAGACAAGGAAAGTGATGAACAGTACGCGAAAATGTAATGCAAATCATGGATCGAGCACTCGGTTTCTCAGTTAAATTGATGTACGCTCGGTAAATTATATAACAGATGCCATATTCAATATTCATAATTAATTTCTTTTTGACACAGTTGATTTTTTATATTTTCAGAATATTTTCGAAACTATAAAATAAAAAAAAATATTTTTACAAAACTTTTTGGAAAAATAAATAGAATAATAAACCGTTATAAAGAACATATCACATTATATGAGAAAAATAACGTTACAGGGCATATTTCTTTTGCGCTCGCGCTGATTTTCCCCAAAAAACAATAAAACTCTTCATATGTACGTGTCAAACATCTTACCAAAATTTGGTTTCGATCGCGAATGCGAAACAAACGCATCGATTGCGCAACAGTGCGACTGAGTCGCCATGTAGTCGATAAATCTCGCGATCAAACGACAAATTTCGTGAGTAGGGGAGGGAGGGGAAATGGCGCTCACCTCTGTAACTCTGTCAAAAAGGAACGTAGCAACACGTCACGTCGCGTGAAGCGCGAGGGGAGGGCGCCTCTAATAGACAGCGATGCAAACGGACAGTCAGCTCGCGTAATGCGACCGTGAAGAGCGTTTCTTCCTTTGCGGCCGCGCTGATCGAATTTTTAATTAGGTGCTGAACAAGTTAAGTTGCTGGGCTCGCTATACTATGGACTCAGTGTTGCAGATTTGCGAAAATTTGTTTATAAATTTGCTGAGCGCAACAATATCAAAAACAATTTTGATCAAAGCAGTAAAACAGCCGGATTGGATTGGGTCCACTTCTTTATGAGACCCTGAGCGGCATTACCCAAAGTCAGGGGCAATGCCGCTCAAACATGTTTTTTTAATAATGTTTTTCGACTATTAGTAGGTGAAAGATATATGCTTTTGTTGTTAAATTGTTGATTAGTCGATAATTAAAGACTTTGTTACTCTTCTTAATTTTGATTTATAATAAATAATTTAAAAAATACACCATGTTTTTCTTAAGTGAACGCCATTCCCCCGTCCTACCCTAATCATCAAATAGCAATGCAGTCGCGAAACGGTTTTGAAATCGTAGACTTTCGCTACAAAAAGTAGAATGTTTGCCCAGATTTTAATTTAATTAAAATAGACACGTTCATCCACATCATATGCTTTAGAAGCGACAGTATACGAAGTCGGTCGGGTAAGAGCATATTTTATGAAGTTTAATTAGATTGCAAATATTTTTCATGCAGTATATATCTTCATTACATGGAGAGTAAGGTAAATGTGAGTAAAATGTCATATGATAAATGATCATTTTCAAAGTTCAGATAATATTTCCATTTTTTAACAGAACAATTTTTCAGCTTAAAGTAAAGAGAAGGTATATTATTTTTAGCAGTCTTGCAAATCCTTTATATGCGAATGAGAAAATATTTTGCCGGTTTTCATCACACAGGTGTGAAAAGTTTACATAATAATGTATGACAGGTCATATAATACAAGAAACAAAAGCTGCTGTGGCTAACCATACAATGTGTTAAAAAATTGGTTGTCTGTAAAGTCGGTTTACGGACGATAGTTTTACGTGATAACGTATTCCGTAATACATAACCTAAATTTATATAATAATTATAATAATTCGAATCTATGATATTGCATCTTTCGCTTCAAATTTAGGTTAATTTTATTTATTTAAATTACTCACCATATAATATAATTGTTTTTTTAACATTCTTTCGTATTTTTTTTAAGTCTCAAAGATTAGCTGTCATAATATTTATAAAACAATTGTTTCACTGTTTATAATATAAAATTCCAAAACCTACTTACAATATTTAAGTATTATCATACGTCAAAAAATTGATTTTTATAGTGATAAAATTTGTAAGAAAACGATTTTTTCGAGAGATGAGACCTAGCTAAAACGATTTTTTGCCCCCCAAAATCCCTTTTCAGTAAATTTCATCCAAATCGTTAGGGCCGTTTTCGAGAAAAGCACGCACAGGGTCAGGCGGAACGTTACGCGTTACGAACGTTAGGAACGTTAGGAACGTTACACTTTTTCGTGCATGCAGCCGGTGTTTTATCAATTTATAAGATTGGTGATTCATCAATTTATAAGACGTTATCACGTCAAAAAAACTGTTACATATTAGTCCAGTCAACGAATGGTTCAAAAGAGGGTGTGAAGAGATTCCTTCACAAACTTGTTCAGGGTACTTAGGGAGTGAACATACTAAAAATCCTGACATTTAGGAGGTGAACCTGAGGGAGGGGGACACAAAGAAGGTCTCATTTTTGAGTTTTTAGTTTATATCTCAAAAACGGTACGTCGTAAGGAAAACATTTCTAATAATAATGTAGCTTTATTCTGGAATACTGTAAATACAGTGTAGAATGCGTCATATTAAAGTTACAATGGATATTTATAAAAATCTATCTTAAAATAGTCATTTAAATTGTACAAAGTTTCTTCAATTAAAATGTTTTTAACATGTTTTTTTAGTTTAAGTGGATCTAAATTGAATATTTTATACGGTAATTTGTTGCAGATTTTTGTGATTATATTGTAAGTACCATTTTGTACAACAGAAAGATTAGAATTAATACCTACAACATTATTTTTATTTCTAGTATTATGATTGTGTATTGTATTTCTCTGATTAAAGTTACTTTGATTATTCTTGCAAAACATTATACATATCAATTGAAAGCTCATAAAATTTTATATAACTTTCATTTCATACACTTTTTTGAAATTCTCATCCGTTTTCGAGCTACACGCTCCGGAAAAGTGTAAACTTACCTCACATTTTTTATTTTTCAACTCGTAAACGTCAGGAATTTTAGTATGTTCAGTCTTTAAGCACTATAAACAATTCTGATATAAATGAGTGGCTGTATTACAATTTTCTTTAAAATAAGATCGGTTTTGTACCAAACAAAGTAAATACTCGTAATACATAAAGAGCGCGTGTCGACTGTTATCAGCCATTTTATTATGCGAATCTTTTGTGAGCGCGTATGTAAAACTAGTTAAATTCAACAAATAAAATATTCCATTAAAATCTCTGCAGTGTTTAATTTGTAACATTGCCAAGAATGTTTCATTTTCTGTGTACATCGGGTTGTCGCTGAAAGAACAAGACAATGTCCGATATTGAAGTAAAATTTACTTAAAAAAATGTAAATTATTAAAGGTACTGGTCTTTTTTTTAATGAGTCCTGTTACCTTGCGTAATAAAAGCTTATTCTAAGGATTTTGACTTGGTCTAGTTACAAAGAATAAGTAAATAGATCTTGGATTATGTATGTTAGTCTTCGTCAGTTTTTTTACATATTGTGTGAAAACATTATTTCATCTATTTATTTTTATAATATTATAATCTATTTATTATTCTATAATCTATCCTTCAATCTTGCACATAGATGACTATAGCAATTTTTTTATTATAAAATAATTTATTATAGCCTTCTAATTTGAAGCTGGACATTAGTGAGTTCGGAAGCTTAAAGCAATTTGTATATTTTAGTAAGAACTATACATACATAACTATACTTTGTGAATTTCTTCCAGAGATTATTGTATGTCTATGATCTCTTCCCAATTTACTGGAATGTCCCCAGTAAACAATGCAAATTTTTTTCGTATACATATTGCAAACGCGACTTCATACAAAAAATATGCTGATGCCAAAAATTCCTCACATAAATATGATTTAATTTTGGTAACTAGTAAAATTTTCTTTATTGACGTGATAACGTCTTATAAATTGATGAATCACCAATATTATAAATTGATAAAACACCGGCTGCATGCACGAAAAAGTGTAACGTAACGTTCCTAACGTTCGTAACGCGTAACGCATAACGCATAACGCGTAACGTTCCGCCTGACCCTGTGCTTGCTTTTCTCGAAAACGGCCCTAACGATTTGGATGAAATTTACTGAAAAGGGATTTTGGGGGGCAAAAAATCGTTTTAGCTAGGGCTCATCTCTCGAAAAAATCGTTTTCTTACAAATTTTATCATTATAAAAATCAATTTTTTGACGTATGAAAATACTTAAATATTGTAAGTAGGTTTTGGAATTTTATATTATAAACAGTGAAGCAATTGTTTTATAAATATTATGACAGCTAATCTTTGAGACTTAAACTAAATACGAAAGAAAGTTAAAAAAACAATTATATTATATGGTAAGTGAAATTATTATACAAATCTATTAATTTTGTGAAAAAATATATGCAGGCAACCCAAATTACGCTGCTGTACTACATATAGTCGATAGCAGGCATTTTCAGTAAATGCCTTTATGTGACTATAACTAATTGTTGGTACACTGATAGAAGGATTTATTAAATATTAATAAATACATTTATTAACGGTTTGAATATATTTATTAGCATTTAATAAATATTTATTTGAGTAACTAATGCGTCGTTACAATCGCCTATATTCACGCAATAACCTCACTATTTTTATACAAATTTATATAGAAAAATATTTTATACAAATTTATATAGAAAAATAGCTGTATAAATGCAATGTTGTCTAATGCATGGCGCGACGCGGTCGGTTGTCTTTGTTTGCCGTACATGGAAATTAGAAGCAAACGTATGTCTTGTCTTAACATGAAAACGGCTGCATTTCTAATGTTTAATTCAATTTTTTGACATTAGTATATTGTGAAATGCAACGCCTTCTAAGTTAAGTATTGGAATAACTAATTATTATTAGAACATAATACTTTGTAAGTTGCAAACGTCACTTTTGACATTTCTTATCATTCCGACACCAAGGATAAGCGGATTGAAACCAAATTTTGGGAGGTTTAGGTTATGTATTACGGAATACGTTATCACGTAAAACTATCGTCCGTAAACCGACTTTACAGACAACCAATTTTTTTTTAATAACAGCGCGACTAAATAAGAAATTGATTATTATAACTCGTCTATTTTCAATATTTTGACATTTTTCAATAACTTTTTAGCATAATTAATAGCGGGTTATGTTTTTAGTTCATGATCTATTTTATAGCGAATGTGCCATTATGGTAAAAACAGTGCTAGTAAGTGAGCCATAATATCACGCACGAGATACATATAGTATTTCTTGCACGGACCCCTTATAAAATACAGGCTGATCGGTAACTGCTCGTATTCCTCTCGGGAGAAGAAACTATGACTAATTTGGAATTATTTAATCTCTACCAATTGGGGATCGGAAATGCGTCATTTTCGAGAAAATCTACTACGGTTTTCTTTTTACAAAAATCCGAATTTTGGGAGTTTAAAATAAAAAAAAAATATTCTCACTTTTTGGCCTGAATTTTTCCATGATCCGATAGCTTACTAATTGGCCAACCTTCCTAAAGTTAAAAACCACGAAAACTGTTAGATTTTATGTTGTGTGTTAAAACTTACAATAAATAAAAAAAATAAAATAAAAACCATTTACAGAAGTGTCATTATCATAAAAAATGACGCATTTTCAAGCCCCCAGTGATAAGGTTAAATAATTTCAAATTAGTCATAGTTTCTTGTCCTGAGAGGAATACGAGCAATTACCGGTCACCTGTATAGATGATGGTTTTCAAAATTTTATGGTGTTCAATTTTGAGCAAGTTTACTTCCAATTTGAAAGCTGCGTTGAATTTTCATACTTTTACTATGGAAATGATAATACGACAATGTTTATTTTACTTTTATTTTCTTCCATAAGGAAATGATCACAGGTTATAATTGAATACTGTTTTGTATTTTGAGGCGCCGCCACTGCGAATTTTATACAGGAAACGCGAACAGTATATAATTTTTCCTTTGTTTATTTTGCAGAAGTCCGTAGTGAATAGGTTTATAGTATATTTATTTTATTAGACTAAGGTGTACACAACAGAAAATTGGAAAGTAAAATATTTATATAAGTTCAATAAAATTGTGTGTAAAGAAAGAATGCGAAGAAGGTAAACATAAGTAAAGTTTGTGTTTCATATTGCAAACTTTTATCAAAAGAAAATATAACTACCCTACTTCATCAGTTTTCACAGTCTATGAGAGAAAACACCTGATAATAAGATATAAAGAAAGAAAAAAGTTTTTCTTGCTTACAAAAGTGTAGTCCGCAAAGAATGCTTATAAAAATATTCTTTCTTAATAACAATTATTGAATATTATTATAGATCTGAAAGAGTAGAATGTGCATTTAGTGCGTAATGAAGTATATTTTTGACGAAGTAATATTACGTTATTTTACACGAGTCAAAATCGTAGCTCTGTTCCAACCTCTCTACCAACGCCATTAGAATCTTCACAGTCATGCGCAGTACTAAAAAAAAACAATATTTTTTAAGTTTTATTAATATCGCACAAGAATACTCACGAAGGAAGGTGTCAAGCAAAATATTTATTCCCAAACTAATTTTACAAATTCCTTGTCAAAAAGTATTTCTAAATTTTATTTTTTAGTATTCGTATTATTTTCAGTTTTATTTTTTTATTATTATGATCCTGGGAATAATTACCTCCTTTAACCCCTTATCTACGCCCTTGCTAGGAACGGATTTTTCACCTATATTATGGGTGTGAGCTGCTACGTGGGTGGGTGTCAAAATAATATTTCCAGAGAGATAGAGAGAAAACTATATATTAACAATTCATACAGTTTTTCACTCGGGTGAAGCCAGAACGAACCGCTAGCAGTCTATAAAGATACATACAATTAGTCTACTGAAGAATCCTGTCATTTGAAAGAACCTTTTATATTTTCAAAGAGACTTTATGACACTCTTAAAACGTTAAATATATTGTAACAGCCGGCGTCTAAATTACAATCGGGCCAATTAATTATTAAACACTCTGTATATATTATAATGAAGCTCATACACTTCCAGCATATTTTGTTTTCACGGAATTAATTACCTGATGGTTAATTAATTTTCAAGGATATTACATTATTTATTAAAGTGTACATAAAATTAGCATGCGGATGCTATTAAAATAATGAACAACTAATTCTTTTTTGGTATTTTATTACGTATCCTTTAATTATTTTAAACATCGCAGGAAGGGTAATTTATTAAAAATAATGAAGTGTTGCTATATTATTACATTTTTTTTATTAATTAAACAATACTAATTGACATTTGCCGTCATTTCCTTGTTGAGAAAATAACTTCGAATTATTTTTTTTAGTGTTCTGTAATCAAATTTTGTGATTGATATTTTTCAAACGTTATCCATTATGCAAATTTTAAAAATATTATTTTTTAAATAGGTACTTTGTAATGTAAATTTCGGAATTGTTATTTTTTAAAAATAATCCGTAGTGCAGATTTGAGGACTATAAAGCGAAAAAAAAATATTAATCCTGAGGTAATGCATTATTTGCTCGCCTGGTTTGAAGTATTAAATGAAACAATCATATTAATTCTCATAAAAAATAATTCATGCACAATAAACCCTTTACCTACACCATATAAACCCGTTTCCTCCACCACATTATTCTTTGTTTTGAAGGTAAGTACTAAGCATGCTAGTAAACGATTTTCTGAGAATATACGGGAACTATAATCAACAATTCTAAGTCCTAAAAAGGGAACAATAATGTTTTTTGAAATACTAAATTAATATACAGGGTGAGTCAGACCACCCGTATCAGTCGTTTTTTTCGAAAACGGTTAGTCGTAGAGAGTTGTGTCAAAAATCTGTATTATAAAAGCCCTAATGAAGAATCGAATGGTGATATTTTTTCCCCCCGGAATGGTCGGCTTCTCTGTTAGTTTGCTCCGAAATGTTCAGAACTCCGGAATGTTAAATAGCACGATAGGTCGAAAGTGGTATTGTTGAAAAGATCTTTAAAAAATAAGCAAGTTTTGTAGGACATTTTTTTTTGTTACTGCCAACCCTGTTAAGTAATATTCGTTTGAAATTATTAAATTAACATGTAAGAAAAACAAACTTAATTTTAAAAGTTGGCATTTAAAATCTAGTTACCTAATTAAACAATTAAAAAAAAAAAATATCACCATTCGATTTTTCACTAGGGCTTTTATAATACAGATTTTTGAGACAAATCTCTACGACTAACCGTTTTCGAAAAAAACGACTGATACGGGTGGTCTGACTCACCCTGATAATATTTATTTACATAAAGTAACGGCCAAAAATCACTACATACAAACCCACAAAATTCGCACTCTCTTTCTATAATATTAATATAGAACATTGTTTCTAAACCGGGGGGTCGCGTTTGTTATTAAAGGGGGTCGCAGTCTATTGAAAAATAATACTCGAAACACACACACTATACAAAAGATTCGTTTATTAAAGGAATGAATTTTAGCGTAGTCTGGTAAAATTAATATTACAATGTAATAACAAAAAAAAAAAATTTGAAAAGAAGTTTGACCCTGCAGGCCATCCCTGTAACTTCCCGCTATTTTCGAGTTCAAAACGCTCAAAAATATATAAAATATAGCAAGAAGTTTATTTTTTAGTTCTTCGAGCTCAAAAAAAAACCACTTTGTTACGAAATTTTCGTTCACTATATCTCATGAACAAATGAACCGATTTTGATGCGATTTGCGGCAGTCGACTCAATTTTTTATCCTAAAAAAGTAATTTATTACAGAAAAATCGATCTCATAGGAATTTTACGAGCAATTTAAAAAAAACACTTTTTTACAAATTTTTCGTTCACGATATCTCGTGAACAAATGAGCCGATTTTGATGCGGTTTGCGTCGATCGACGCAGTTTTTTTAACTTAAAAAAGTAAATTATTACAAAAAAATCGATTTGATAAGAATTTTACGAGTAATTATACAAAATTACTTTTTTCCTAATTTTTCGTTCACGTTATCTCATGAACAAATGAACCAATTTTGATCTGGTTTGCGGCGATCGACGCAGTTTTTTTAACCTAAGAAAGTAAATTATTACAAAAAAATCGATTTGATAAGAATTTTACGAGTAATTATAAAAAATTACTTTTCTCCTAATTTTTCGTTCACGTTATCTCATGAACAAATGAACCAATTTTGATCTGGTTTGCGGCCATCGACGCAGTTTTTTTAGCCTAAGAAAGTAATTTATTACAAAAAAATCGATCTGATAACAATTTTAAGAATCATTTTAAAAAAACACTTTTTTACGATTTTTTCGTTCACGGTATCTCGTGAACAAATGAACCGATTTTGATGCGGTTTGCGGAAACCGACGCAGTTTGTTAAGGAGAAGAGCTGATTAGATTTTGGAATTATTCGGTTTAGTAGTTTAGAAAATATTTTACAAAAACAAATTTTTAAAAATTTTTGAAACTTGTTTTTTTAAGATTTCTCAAAATTTTTTGGGTCGAATCGTTTCAAATTTTCAGGAAGTCTAAGTTCACCAAGATCACGTCAGATGCCGCAAACCGCGTTTCAGTCGGACACTCCGTTCAAAAGATATAAAAGGTTTACATACATACATACACACACACACACACACACACACACATACATACAGCCCTACGGACATCATCGCCAAAATAGTTTTAATAGCTTCCTAGGACCTCAAAACGTCGAGATCTGGCGAAAACTCGATTTTCGAAAATCGGGGTGAAATCAATAACTTCCCGATTTTTGAAAAAAAAAAAAATTTTTTTTTATTTTTTTAAAGCGGGAAGTTAAAAAATTAAAAACTATACCCCTTTCAAATGATATAATATCGAGACGTAATAAAATAAAATAATAAAAACTAGTTACTAAACGTATAAATAAACAGTTAATTAAAATATTATTATAATTTTATAGTGACGGGGTCGCAAGACTTTTTACTTAACTCTTTGGCTTTTTCGTGGGTCGCAACATAAAAATGATTGAGAAACTATGGTATGGAAGTATAGATTTTAAATTTGTTTCAATTTGCAACTTTGATGACATAAGTTGAATAGAGTTTGAAGGAGCAGCTGTAAATGTGCTAATAATGACTCTTTCAGCTACTCAATAACATAATAGTGTTTGCAAAAATGAATTCATTATTAAATAGACGTCTAAATGTTATTTACAAGGCACGTGTATTTAATTAAAGTAATTGCAAAGATATGAAAGGACGTAAATATAAAATAGGAATCGTGGTATTCTGAAACCGAGTAGATTTAATTAACTTAATAGTACTTAATTTGTAATGAATTCAAAACATATTTTTGAGTTTATTGGAAATTAGGATGAAGTTATTTAGATGTCATTTTGTTCAACATTTACCGCTTTATTAATATAACACAAAAAAGATATTCCGTGAAAAACATCCTATTTCAATTGTATTCTAGCATATTTCTGATCTGATAAAGGTTGTCCAAACCTGTTCTTAATGTAAGCGTCACTACGTACAAAGTTTCCATTCAGATTATTTGGGGGAAGATAGTGTTTAAACTTCTGTAAATACCCGTTAATCTACGACCCTGGATGTAGAATATTCATGTCACACAATTTTCCGATAAGTCTTTACACCCGCCGCCCAACTATCTACAAGTTTATGTTAACAGCTGAGTTTGAAGTAGACAAATTGTAGTCGTACCGTCACGCGTACGAGAGCCGTTATGATGTTTGAACTACTTACAGCCGATAATCAATAAAGGCTGTGTTCTTTCGTTAACTCATATTTCTTCTCAAATAACGACTTTGTAAAATATTGAGAACGTTTCGAAGTCAATTCACATTACTAAGTCGGAAAGATTATTATTTTTTGAAGTGTAACTTCTTTACCCGCTATGAGGGCAATTTTGTCCAAATCTTTAAAAGAAAAGATCCAAATCCGGATCGAAACGTTAATGTATTAATTATATTTTTTGTTAATATATTGTCTGAAAAATTGGTCGATAATTTTATTTATTGAAGAGTAATTTTGTAATGAAAACGAAAAGCGAGCCAACAAGAGTGGGAAAAATGGAATGAGCTGCTAGTGAACATTGATTGGCTGGCGGGTAGTTAACGTACGAATGCGGTAGGAGATAAACGCGATAGACACGCCTCTTTCTCTTTAGCGTTTACTTGAACACAAATGCTCATCTATGAAGTTTTGCAACTTTTCCGATTTCTTAAAAACTGTTTAACCGAAATGTAAAACTACATTTATGCGATTTTGTTAGAATTTAGAGAAAAATAATGCAATGATTTTATCTATAGTCTATACTATTATATAAAACTCGAGAACCACTGAACCAATTATTTTTTACTGTTTAAAAGTATACTTCTTAACTAATGACATACGTATAAGTTAGACGTCAGTGTAGAAATATTTTTCATAACAACTCAGAATCAATTAAACAGACAAAAAAATGTAATTAAAATTAGTCGACGTTTCGGCCAGGGTCTGGATTATTTTCAAGAATATGAATATCAATAACAATAAAATAAAAAAAAATAATTGAAATTTGATTTTAGAAGAAATATTAATTTTATTTTTTTGACTTGTAAATTGATTGTAATTTTTTTATAAATACAGTAGAGTCTCACTAATCCGGCACTTCAGTAGTCCGGTACGTCCAATAATCCAACACCCTTCGCTCACGCCTCTCGCACCCCTCCCTACTCTTTTTATTTACATATTATTATAGTTTTATTTATATATTACGAATTTTTATATACAATCCAATAATCCGGCACTCCCTAGTTTTTAATAGTGCCGGATTAGCCAGACTCTACTGTATATTATTACGCTACGATTGAACGGAGATCAGCAGTCAGCGAAAATATCGAAAACATGGCAGAATTTAAATGCCAATTAATATTATCAAATTGAAATTATTAGTGCGTGTGTATCTTTGATGTTTTTTGAAATTATAGAATGGAAGAAGTTCGCTCGTGTATCAATTACTGTCAAGCGAAACATAAATTTATTACTCTTATTTTTCATCGATTCTTTAGACTTTAGAGAAAGCTTATGTCAGAAAAAATAGAAAACATTTCAAAGCCAATTCATGTTGCCAGGTTGGATATATTACGTTTCAGCAAATATATTTTTTTTTTGATCATAGAAAAGAAAAAGTGCAGTCATCTATACATGATATTGAGAAATTGAATTTCCATCGCATATATTTTGTTTAAAAAAAAATCGTTTTCTTACAAATTTTATCATTATAAAAATCAATTTTTTGACGTATGAAAATACTTAAATATTGTAAGTAGGTTTTGGAATTTTATATACTTAAACAATAAAACAATTGTTTTCTAAATATTATGACAGTTAATCTTTGAGACTTAAATAAATACGGAAGAAAGAAAGTTAATAAAAAAGTACACACAAAAATTGGTTGTCTGTAAAGTCGGTTTACGGACGATAGTTTTACGTGATAACGTATTCCGTAATACATAACCTAAACCTCCCAAAATTTGGTTTCAATCCGCTTATCCTTGGTGTCGGAATGATAAGAAATGTCAAAAGTGACGTTTGCAACTGTCAAAGTATTATGTTCTAATAATAATTAGTTATTCCAATACTTAACTTAGAAGGCGTTGCATTTCACAAAATACTAATGTCAAAAAATTGAATTAAACATTAGAAATGCAGCCGTTTTCATGTTGCATTTATACAGCTATTTTTCTATATAAATTTGTATAAAAAAACTGTTTAGGCAAATTCTGTTATACGAAATCTATGTAAAATGTTCTCCTCTTTCGTTTAAGACTGGTTTCAAACCGATCTGATTTAAATTGAGCGAGAAATTAGCAAAAAGCACGCACAGGGTCAGGCGGAACGTTACGCGTTACGAACGTTAGAAACGTTAGGAACGTTACACTTTTTCGTGCATGCAGCCGGTGTTTTATCAATTTATAAGATTGGTGATTCATCAATTTCTAAGACGTTATCACGTCAAAAAAAATACATTTTTATAAAAAAAAAATTAAAGCCCGTTCACGTTTCAGTTCGTATATATTTCTAGCAATGACACTTTTTTTTTGAAAAAGTAATCTTGAATAATTGTTTATTATGAATTTTCCAATCTAAAAATATTTAATCTAATCTTTGACAAAGATTATTAATTATTATCGATAAATTTTTCACGTTGCGAAAAGTTTTAACAATTTGTGGATATATCTGGATTATGTGTTAATAATTAAGACGCAAAAAGTTTTAAGTTAAATTTTATTTTTGTTTTTTTATCAGACCGCTAAAAAGGAATGGTTCAACAGTCTACGCATGTCTGTACTCAATCGTAGCATGTAAACTTCTGAACCGATTTTGACAAATAAGGTATTTATCGATTTGTCTTGGTGACATACCTATATTGATTTATAGATATGGATAATAAACGCAAATTATTAACTCTAAAAAAAAAAATACAAATTAATATCAAGTAGGATATCAAATGAGAAAATTTGGAGAATGGATTCACAATAAAAATGGAAGTTTAAAAAACTAAATCGTGACTAGGAAATAGTAGAAAGTAAACTTCCAATACAAAAAGAAGCCTGGTAACGAAAGAAACTAACATCTTTGTACCCGACTACTTTACAAATTAGAAACTTGTTTTTACTTTTTCGTAGTCGAGTTTTCTATTCAAACTTTAATTTTTATATCTGTGATTTTTTGTGGGTAGGTACTATTTATTTAAATAAAATATAAAATTTTATTATTCTTCTCCAATCCTGTAATTATTTTCAAGTTATAGATAGATAGATAATTTTATTAACAGCTAAAAACATTACGATAACGTGTGGGCTTATGTTTAATGTTTAATGTTTAATATATAATAATAAAGAGTATACAAACAATTATGCCTTACAACTCACAAAGATTAAAATTTAAAATAAAATATTTTTTAATGATCTTAAAGATATATTCAAAATATCAATACTATTCTCATCAACTAAATTGCACATAACATATAAAGGTAAATTTGCCATTCTTACTGTCTTAGCATTTTATCTAAATAAAAAGTTGAAGTAGTTCGTGTCCTACCAACACGCGAATCAAATGGTATTTGACTTAGAAATCTGGAATCATCTATCATATTATGTAGAACTTTATATAAGTATAATATGGAATTATTATTACGCCGCGCCGGCTAGCTAAGGATCTGTAATTAAATTCATCCGATAGCATACTATGATCATAGCCTTGACAGGGAATAATTTAAGTAAAATACAAATACATGAAATGTTTAAACATATTATAGTTGATAAAACTCTCGTTTAACCAACAGCTTTCTTTTAATACGATTTTTAAAAAACAATTCCCGGTATATAATAAAACGTTAAAAAATGGCATACTATTTTCACTGCACTGACAAAGATTTAATGAAGATAGAAAAGAAATGTAGATGATATGACACTGGACGATCAAAAAAAAAAAAATTAAGTGAGTTGTTACGTCGCCAAGCGAGAAACGTAAGCAAAGTTCAGTCTATGTCATATGATTTATGATTCAGCCGGCATTTCAGAATGTTTCTTTCGCAAATACACTGCGATTAAAAAATATCGCCGACACTTCTTAGAGTTTATAGTTTTTTTTTTTTTAACTTTGTAGATATTCATACATTTTTGTCAACTATCTAGTAATGGGTAAAATACTAGATTTTGAGTACTCAAATTATAAATTTGAGTATTTTCTGGACAACAATAACTGTTTATAATTCATTTTCACAATACGAATTACAGTTTCCAAACAGCTACGCTGCCAAAATATTTTTTGAAGTAAAACTTTTTTAGTAGTGATTAAAAACATAGAAGTGTGACGAAAAAATCAAAAAACGTCATTGTTAGGAGAAGAGGAAATGCACTGCTCTATTAGAGGGGAAGCGATCTGTATTGGCTGTCAGGCAGAGCATTGAAGGGGAAATTTAATCGACACGCTTTGTCCGCATAGTAGAAAGGGAAGGCTTGAATAGCCACGAGTATAGTATAGCCCTCTGTGATAAGTGAATGAAATTAATGTAAATAGTTAAGATCACAATCAACATATATTAGTGTTTTTGACGTGATAACGTCTTATAAATTGATGAATCACCAATATTATAAATTGATAAAACACCGGCTGCATGTACGAAAAAGTGTAACGTAACGTTCCTAACGTTCCTAACGTTCCTAACGTTCGTAACGCATAACGCGTAACGTTCCGCCTGACCCTGTGCGTGCTTTTTGCTAATTTCTCGCTCAATTTAAATCAGATCGGTTTGAAACCAGTCTTAAACGAAAGAGGAGAACATTTTACATAGATTTCGTATAACAGAATTTGCCTAAACAGTTTTTTTATACAAATTTATATAGAAAAATATTTTATACAAATTTATATAGAAAAATAGCTGTATAAATGCATTGTTGTCTATTGCATGGCGCGCGGGCGACGCGGTCGGTCGTCTTTGTTTGCCGTACATGGAAATTAGAAAATAACGTATGTCTTGTCTTAACATGAAAACGGCTGCATTTCTAATGTTTATTTTTTGCCATTAGTATTTTGTGAAAGCAAAGCCTTCTAAGTTAACTATTGGAATAACTAATTATTATTAGAACATAATACTTTGTAAGTTGCAAACGTCACTTTTGACATTTCTTATCATTCCGACACCAAGGATAAGCGGATTGAAACCAAATTTTGGGAGGTTTAGGTTATGTATTACGGAATACGTTATCACGTAAAACTATCGTCCGTAAACCGACTTTACAGACAACCAATTTTTTTTTCATATAATACAAATGTTGACCCACAAAGTTTCACTTCAGACTCGTGATATTTAGATGTCCCAGTTTCTTAAATTAAGAAATGAGATTTTAGGAATAATTGTTTTTTAATTAAACAGATCTTTAAGATTATAGAGGTTTGTTTAGAGAAGCAATGTTTTTTTGAATCATAGTATATATTACATAACAACCGGAGCGAATCTCCACAGTACAAAAAGTACGAGCCAGACAATACTGTTATTTATGGTTATTATTATCAACACTACACTTTTTGTGGCGTGTATCTTTCTGCGCAAATCTAAAAAAAAAATAATTGCTTTTCAGAAATTTTGCTTTTATGATAAATGTTGTACGTCTTGCTAATATACTTTTTTAACAAGTCTATCTTCAAATAGAAGTTTTTTATATCCTGATGCCAATTTATGCATTAGATTTCAACGAAATTAAAACTAATATTATATTATTTATTATTGAATTAGGAAACACCAAACAATAAACATATAGAACGATTTGCCTTGACAGACAAATTTTATTTATGCATTCGATAGTTAGGACGACGTTGACAGAAATGGTCAAGTAGCCCTTGGTGGCAAAAACGCTCTTTTTCGTGTAGTCTGAGCCCCCCTCTACAAATCCGCTTAGTGGAGTACGGGTCTAGCGAGTTGAAATACGACGCTGGGGCACTTTAAAAAAAAACGGCAAAATTCAAAATGCCTCTACTAAATGGCAGACAATGACTGAAAAGATTGCAAGAAAAATATTTTCCGGCAATTTACCCCATGCAGAGACTGTCAGTATAAAAAATAAAATTAAAAAAATGCTCGGGGAGTGAAACCGAGCTCAAACGGTTCATTTTCTTGTAAAGAATCCCGAGGTACAGTTTTCTGCCAAAATCGACTTTGCAAGAACGCGTCATGTTCGCGGAAATTTTAGCATTGTATTCAGGTAAAGCATTAACGACAAGTACTTTAAATTGGCAGATTGTGATCTAGCACTGACAAAATTGGCAGATAATATTTTTTTCAAACTTTTTGGGTACTAATAGAAAACCTGGTAAGAATTTGTGCCACCGAGCGAGGACTTTGAGAATTTTTGCCTGTGTAAATTTTAAGATCATCGAAAGAAACTGTCATCTGGAGCCACGAAAATGTTTTCTCGTATTCCCGGCAATCAATCATTCCGTCAAATTTTAACGTCATATTCAATTATCTTTTGACGTTTTTTTTTTGATTTTTTGAAAGGATTTTGAAAGTCACTGCAAGTAGTAAAGTGGCAGAAGATTTTTTTCTGCAATTAGGAGGCCCCCTCTGATGTCTTTCAGTCATTTATTGCCATTTAGTTGAGGAATTTTGAATTTTATCAGTTTTTTTTATGTGCCCCAGCGTCGTATCTCTAGACCCCTATTCCACTAAGCGGATTTGTAGAGGGGGGCTTAGACTACACGAAAAAGAGCGTTTCTGCCACCAAGTGCTCTTTGACCATTTCTGTCACAGTCATCTAACTATCGACGGTTATTCACGTAAATGATTCATTACTATGTATTTAATGGTTCGATTTATAAATTACTAATGCTGGCAGTCATATTTCAGTGAACTTAGGCTTTCCGCACGGAGTCTGTTGTCTATATGTTACAGTTTCTAGTCAACTTCAACAACTTCTACTCTCACAGGGGGCTGACTTCTTGGAATCGTACCTGTCACAGTTTTGCAAGACAGATTAACGTTTTCACTTGGAGGCAGCCCCACACGCAATCAGACGTGAGAACAATACCTGATATTATTTTTGTCTCTGTTTACCTTTCTCTATCACTATAGACGATATCTGTTCTCTGGAAGCCAATTTTGTTTAATGTTGATATATATGCAAATGTCACAATGTTTTAGTGACAATTTTATTGTTTTTCTTTAAACTTCGTTCCGTTACAAGAGAAAAACAAAAGCTACGCAGACTGGATATGAACTACCTCAGACGATCGTCCAGAATATCTGAAGTTCGGAACGGTGTCATGCGAGACAAAATAATATAAGAGTAATTTATTTAGTACTAGCGGCCCGGCCCGGTTTTACTCGGGTACAAAACTGTTCTTTCTATATATACCTACAGGATGTATCACAGGAAACCGAACATAGGGAAAAGTACACAGTACAAATTAGTTAAGATCAAAGATTGCTTTGCCCTCTATTCCAGAGGTCGTTACTGTAAGCACAATTAAGTTCTTACTTAAAAAAATTGGTTGTCTGTAAAGTCGGTTTACGGACGATAGTTTTACGTGATAACGTATTCCGTAATACATAACCTAACCCTCCCAAAATTTGGTTTCAATCCGCTTATCCTTGGTGTCGGAATGATAAGAAATGTCAAAAGTGACGTTTGCAACTGTCAAAGTATTATGTTCTAATAATAATTAGTTATTCCAATACTTAACTTAGAAGGCGTTGCATTTCACAAAATACTAATGTCAAAAAATTGAATTAAACATTAGAAATGCAGCCGTTTTCATGTTAAGACAAGACATACGTTATTTTCTAATTTCCATGTACGGCAAACAAAGACGACCGACCGCGTCGCGTCATGCATTAGACAACTCACAACATTGCATTTATACAACTATTTTTCTATATAAATTTGTATAAAAAAACTGTTTAGGCAAATTCTGTTATACGAAATCTATGTAAAATGTTCTCCTCTTTCGTTTAAGACTGGTTTCAAACCGATCTGATTTAAATTGAGCGAGAAATTAGCAAAAAGCACGCACAGGGTCAGGCGGAACGTTACGCGTTAGGAACGTTACGCGTTAGGAACGTTACGCGTTAGGAACGTTACGCGTTAGGAACGTTACGACCGTTAGGAACGTTACACTTTTTCGTGCATGCAGCCGGTGTTTTATCAATTTATAAGATTGGTGATTCAACAATTTATAAGACGTTATCACGTCAAAAAATAAAATTGAATAATTGAATTATAAATAATTCGTAAAAGGATGTTTTCTCTAGAGAAGAAATTAATCAACTGAATATTTCCAAAATAATAACAACATTCATTTTTTCAGCGTAGCTAAGGAAAACTAATTTTGACAATATTACAAAAGAGAGAGAGTTAATGTAACAAAACTTGCTACATTAGCTCCCCCCCTACGCGTGGAAAAAATTGAAATCAAAAGAATATTTTTCAAACCAACTGCAAAAACTTACGCGCAGGAAACAAGTTGTGAGATATTTCAACTATATTGATTAAAATCAAAATCATTAGGTACCTACATGTGAATAAAAAATGCACACTAAAAAAAACTAATTTTGACAGTATTACAAAAAAGAGAGAGAGAGTTTTGATACAACTCTTTCTCTCTTTTTTGTAATATTGTCAGAAAAGAGAGAGAGAGAGAGAGTTAATGTAACAAAATTTGCTACATTACCATGGTTTACATAATGAAATCTACTTGAGACGGTAGCAAAATCGAAAGTAAAACAATACTGAACTTTTTAAACTTGCATTTAATACTGACGCTTCGACAAGTTTTGTATCATCTTCAGAGTTAGAAAACGTATGGACACGTCAGTATTACATGCAAATTTAAAAAGTTCAGTATTGCTTTATTTTCGATCCTTATGCCACGGAATTCTTTCCAAATACCGCTCATTAACTTCAATGGATAAAATTACTCTATTTATTGAGATTCATGTTGTTTTTTTTACTTATAAATTTTTAACTGAAGGATATAACATAAAAAAATTGCCGCTCTGGGCAGTATAAATCCGTCACTGAGTGATAATAACTCTGATCAAAAAGTAATACTTATCCAATAAAAGTTTTAGCAATGAAGTTTGTATTGAATATAAAACATATATCCCTGAGGACAAAAGACATTTAAGGTGTGACATTTGTTAATTACAGAACAAGAATTCTAAAGTCGTTTAGAATATGCGAATGAAAGATAAAGCAAAGAAAAACAATGTCAAATTACAGCTATTAATTAAAAAAAGTATCGTGAGAACACGGAATAAATTATCCGTAACTTCTCCAAAACACATGGCGGAGGGTTTTTTCTTCTTTGTTTTTTGTTTATACGAGTTGAGAGATAACACACTGTGACAAAACTTTGTGTAAAAAAGTTTTTTTTGTAATAAAACTGCCAAGTTTGTGCGTTATTAGTTACATACATTTTATGTTGTTGTTGAACAACATTTCTTATAGCATTATTGCAATTATATATTCATAATTTGTGTTTTGTAATTGCAATTGTTTTTTGTTAAACTTAGAATATTTAAATTTGCAATACAAAAAAATGTCATTAAAATTCTGAAATAATAATCTGTTGTTAGATTTGTAAAAAATGTCTCAAAATAAAGTTAATAGGAAAATTGCATGATTTTTATAACAGGTTAATTATAGCTTTGTTTTGAAAAAATGACAATTTTAAATATTGAGATAAAAAAAAATTGAGCAATTTAGACAACTGTACCATTCTAACTTTACAAATGCTGACATTTGACGTCATAATATAGTACAAGGGTGCCCAAAATGTGGCACGCGAGCCGCATGCAGCCCTTCAAGAGCTTATTAAAAAAAAGATATAAAACATATTTATTACTTTTATTATCTTGTAAATTGACCGGGCCCACAAAAGATGATTTGTTCGGTTCAGTTCGGCATTCTTCGGTTTGAGCCGGGTCAACCTTGGAAACCTATTACAATTTCAATTTTTTATAAGAACCTCTCGCATTTTTGCATTCAAAGAAATAAGATACAACTATAAGACATGGTATTGATTTTTTGCATTTTACGAAGAGCGTTAGGTGCGACTGCCAAAACTTCCAATATTTTATCTAGGGCTCTTACGGCAAAAAATCTGGGCACCCCTGATACAATACTTATCTATGGTATTCGTTTTTAGTTATCATAGAACACATTTGGCATCAAATGTAAAAATTAACCAAAACGTATTTATTAGTTACCTACCTATCTTGTTTTATTTTTTGATAGAACAATAAAATAATCTAATTAGGTACTTGAAATAATAATTTTCACAATTTTAGTTGTTTGCTCAGGTTATACGACAAATTACCTGAAAAAATTTTAAGATTTTTATTCTTTAAGTTGATTACTTTTTCAACATATTTAGTGCTATTATTTAATACTTTACATGCTTCTAAAGGTTGAGAAAATCTGAGGAATTTCAATCAATTTTATTTATGTACATAAATTTTAAAATCATTTATAAAAATACAGTATTATCAAGAATTTTAAACACTCTTGAAGCTTCTTTTAAACTTTCGTGAGACGATACCGAGCCTTATTTGCACGAACAATTTTCGTTGGTTTCGCATAGTACAAGATTGACGTCACGACTCGTGTTTTCGCGCACGATTATATATTTAAAATTTTGAGTGCTATTTTTTTCTGTAAAATGATTGTATGAAAACGAAATAAAAATTCCGATGGACAAATACTACGACACAAACATTTTGAGATTTAAAGTCAAATAGCTTAATCTCTGTTAAATCGAATAATTACTTTTCAAGCAGGGTGACTGAAAATTTTACTTTGCTTTTCTTATGTGATCACAATCTGAGGGCATTGTTAAATCAGATTTTCCGACAACGCTCTGTGGTACAGTTTTTAAACGCTATGCTGTACAACAATCAAAAAAAGCAGAAACATTAAAAAAATGGTCAACTTCTGCTATCAAAATAATAAAGGCTTACATCCGCTTTGCACATGTGCAAATAATAGATTTCAGCGTACATTTCAAAAAATTTATGGACAACGTTTTTTTTATTGCACTATAGTTAAACCTGCGACGCTGTGACTGATGGAGAAATATAGAATTTGATTTTGAAAAACGATTTCCTCAGTGCTTTAAATTTTATTTTGGAGTCTAGAAAACTTAAAAATATTTTAGAAAATCAATATTTCGTAACTATACTAATATTGTAAAGAATAAATAAAATTATCGACCAATTTTTCAGACAAAATATATTAACAAAAAATAATAATTAATACCATTCAAAACTTAAAGCAAATTTTTTTCAAATACCAATATTAGAAACTAATTGTTAATCAATTTTTATATTTTCTCGATCAGTTCTGAAGAAGATCCAAATGCGGTCCGAAACGTTAATGTATTAATTATTATTGACGTGATAACGTCTTATAAATTGATGAATCACCAATCTTATAAATTGATAAAACACCGGCTGCATGCACGAAAAAGTGTAACGTTCCTAACGTAACGTTCCTAACGTAACGTTCGTAACGTTCCGCCTGACCCTGTGCGTGCTTTTCTCGAAAACGGCCCTAACGATTTGGATGAAATTTACTGAAAAGGGATTTTGGGGGGCAAAAAATCGTTTTAGTTAGGTCTCATCTCTCGAAAAAATCGTTTTCTTACAAATTTTATCATTATAAAAATCAATTTTTTGACGTATGAAAATACTTAAATATTGTAAGTAGGTTTTGGAATTTTATATAAACAGTGAAACAATTGTTTTATAAATATTATGACAGCTAATCTTTGAGACCTAAAATAAATACGAAAGAAAGAAAGTTAAAAAAACAATTATATTATATGGTGAGTAATTTAAATAAATAAAATTAACCTAAATTTGAAGCGAAAGATTCGAATTATTATAATTATTATATAAATTTAGGTTATGTATTACGGAATACGTTATCACGTAAAACTATCGTCCGTAAACCGACTTTACAGACAACCAATTTTTTTTTTTTGTTAATATATCTTGTCTGAAAAATTGGTCGATAATTTTATTTATTGAAGAATTCTAATCAGACGTTAATCAAAGATTTGAATATTGTAAAGAGTTTGTAGGTGTAGATGTAGGAGGTCGTCTCTGAAACTACTCAACCGATTTTTAAAAAAATTTCACCAATATTTAGAATGGACCTTCAGAATGTATATTTTCGCGTTAAAATAAATGCGCTTTTCGTGGAGACCAATTTTGCAACATAAGTCGACGAAAAAAAATTCTGAAACTTTTATATGGAAAGAATTTTCTGTTCTGTCGTATTTTTCGCAGGTTTCACTGTACCTGGCCTTGTTAAAAAATATGTAAATCACCACACAGCTGAGTTTTATTGGTGTAATTACAAATATACATATATAGTGTGAGCCATAAGTATTGCGAAAGGTTTCAGGAACTGATTCTTCAGAGCATTTTAAGAAAAAAAGTTCTCATAAATATGGACTCAATAATGCTTACCCGCTGAACTATAATAACCCTACAAAAAACGGGACAAGATTAAAAATAGGCCACCGAACACTTATTTCTAATCGTGGGGTTCTTGATATCAGTAGTTATATGTTTTTCTTTACTAGTTATTTGCAAAAGTAGAGCCTTTATGAAAATTTTAGAATTTTTTGGTTTTATTGCAATAAAACCGTGTTGTTTAGTATTTCAATTTCTAATTTTATTTTATATAATATGTACTATATACAAAAAATATATACAGGGTGTCCCATTAGGAATGGGACATGGAACAACCGCAGATTCTCCAATTCAAAATAAAACGATTAAGCGAAATATGCTTAGATAAAATGTTACTCGTTTCCGAAAAACGGGGTGTTGAAGTTGAAAATTGAAAAATTATTAATGTCCATAATTTTTTTAATACACCGTATAATTTTACTCAAATCGGCACACTTGTTAAATATCATAAAATGCACATAACAATAAAAAAATTAGTTCAGTACGCTCTACCAGTGGCGGACGGCAGGAGTAAGTAATGCTTGTACCCCTTCTAAATGTTACGCCGCTGTCTAAATTTTAATTTTGACTATAATTTTAATATATTTGATATTTTCTAAGTCAATAATGTACACTTGTTAGTTTGTTGTAAAGTCATTGGTTTTCGAGATATACGCAGTTTATTTAAGACAAAATTGTAAAAATGAATATTATTAATAATAATACAAATAAAAAGTACATGTCTATCTATCTTTAACTGCGAATATCTCGAAAACCAATGACTTTACAACAAACTAACAAGTGTACATTATTGACTTAGAAAATATCAAAAAAATTAAAATTATAGTCAAAATTAAAATTTAGACAGCGGCGTAACATTTAGAAGGGGTACTAGCATTACTAACTCCTGCCGTACGCCACTGGTAGAGCGAGTAACATTTTATCTAAGCATATTTCGCTTAATCGTTTTACTTTGAATTGGAGAATTTGCGGTTGTTCTATGTCCCATTCTTAATGGGACACCCTGTATATTTACATAAATGATTCTTAATCTGCAAATTAATTCTGCAAAATTATAGATTATTCAGACCTTCGGAAGTGGGTGAAAACGGAAATAAAAAAAATCCATTAGATGATGTGATAATATATAAAGTAGATAAGCAGACAAACGAATAGAAAATATCATAATATTTAATACTAGCTGTTACCCGCGTCACCGCACGCATTAACAGGAATTTTATTGTCTTTATTATAAAATGTCAAATGTCAATATTTTTTAAGTTGGAATGGTCTCTTCGCACAATTGACTGGAATTTTTAAGGAAAATATCAGCTAAAATATTTCGCAATACTTATGGAACACCCCGTATATTATAATTTATTTTAGATATTAAAATTTACCTACGTACCCAAATGTACAGATCACAGAAAAATGGTTTTGAAATATTATTTATATGGAAGGGTTTATTTTCATTGGCGCCCTATTCAATAAATAACTATATTAGTATACTATTCTTTATTTTTATAGCATATTTTTTATATATCTCTACCTTTGTCGAGTCCATGATTATTTAAATTTGATGAAATCTTTTGAAAATTTTACAAGATTTTAAATAAAGCACTGTTTTACAACAGTGTTTTGTTTAAACCTCGTAAATGTACTCAAAGATTGGCACAACTCAGAAAAGTAGGTTATCTTACTTATATACTAATTACTAAAACGTGGTTGAACGCGCTAATCTCAGGAACTACTGGTTCGAATTGAAAAATTATTTTTGCATTGGATAGTTCATTTATCGAGGAAGCCTATAGGCTATATATCACGGTACGATCAATAGGAGCGGAGCATCAATGAAAAATGTTGTAAAAACGGGAAAAATAGTCTATAATAAAACAAAGTCCTTTACCGCGTCTGTCTGTCTGAACGCGATAAACTCAAAAACTAACGAACGGATTTTCATACGGTTTTCACCAATAGAAAAAGCGATAATGGAGGCAGATGTTTCTGTATTTATTTTGTAAATAATTTGTACAAAATAGCTAAACTATGACGGTGTTTTGTCGAGAAAAAAAAACCGTTTTCGTACGCTTACGCGGCTAACGCTGGTCAAATCTTTAGAGATACATCAAAATAATATACTTTGATAGTTCTGCTGTGTAGATGGGAAGGTCAATATAATATTTCCAGAACAGTTTTGCACCCGGGCGAAACCGGTACGGGCCACTAGGCACTAAGAATTAAGGAAAATTAAAAAATGGCCTGAATTCTTGTCAAATTGGTTAATGAATGCTTAATTTTAAATCGCATTTATTACCTCAATGATAACATAGTTGTGTTTTGCGGAAAAGGATTGTATAAATATTTATTATTATAAACCAAGTGTAGAAGCAAAAAATATTAAACAAATTTTGGCACGCCACTGTCAGAAATTGTCATTCGAAAACAAAACACTGGTTAAATCTCACAGGAATTAAAAAAGCGACGACCAACTGAAATAAAGCTTATATGTAATTACGAGTCACGTATCTAAAAAAAATATAAATTCAGTTACAAATATTGACGATAACAAAAAAAAATATATAAATAGGTAAATATATACTTTTTAAAAGGTTTTAAAAACCAGACCTCAAACACAGATATTTTATTCACTGAATCGTTTTCTTTATAGAGGATGTGGCTCTGCTATCTTTATAATGCTATGAACGTTTATTTGTTTTGGTGAAAAAAAACTCATGTTTATATTTTTCGCACAAAATAAAAGCTAAATAGTAAACGTAAAAACTCCAGGGATGTTCAGTTCGTATTGATTATTATTATTATTATTATTATTATTATTATTATATATATACTAACCAAAACTGACACGCCAGAAATAATGAAAAAATAAATTTATACATAGGTAATCAAAATTATTGTTTATATTATAAAGCATTTCTCAACGCTTTACTTTCAACACTATTTAAACAGGGTTATAAAATCTCGTTAAACTTAAAACACTTTTTTCACCTGTTTTGTTTTTAAGTTTTTACAGTGCTTTATTAGCTTAGTTCGATTTTGTTAGATTCATACGGTTCACAATCTAAGGTTATTGTCAAATACATTTTTTTTTTGGCAATATGCTTTCTTCAACATTGTTACATTGGAGAAAAACACAAATAATAACAATTGAAAGCTAAATATTGGGCAAGGGCGTACTCTATATTATTTTGTTCGGGGGATGGGGGGTTGAAACCGTTATTAGAGCAATCGTGGTCATCCGAATACCATACAGTAATTCTAGGAATTTTCAGCCGGCATGTTCTACAACGGAAAATAAAAGAGATTTTCTTCATACCTCCATCGAGAGTGCATACTTTCGGCATCAATTGTAAAGCAGAAAGTCTAGCATTTACGCATTGATGGGATTACACGCACCGATGCCGGAAGTACGTACGTTCGGGCGGTAGTAAAGCAAAAATAACCTATCAACTGTTGCTTAGATGTCGTTTCCATAGCAACCCTATTACATTTTAGCTAATAGTCGAGAACAGCTGTCATTCGTGTTTTATGTATAAACTCAAAGCTGTTTGCTTGGAATTTATCTGTGTTTTTATGTAATTAATCAGTAATTAATTAATTAAAGTATTTAATAAGCGTGCTTACGACCGAGGTATGAAGAAAAAAAGTATACACTACACTGGTCGAACGTGTGATATTCTTGCCCTTCGCCTCAGGAATCATGGCGAGCAGGGCAAGAATATAACACTTTCGGTCCTTTATGACGAGGACTTCGTGAAATTCCATATTCCAGAAGGAGGTGGGGTGGTAGTTGTCCTCGCTGTCCTTTAAAGGTGAAGAATTTTAGAAACCCGCTGTATAGTGTAGATTTTATATGACAGAAAATGAAATTTACATAAAAAAGTAATAAATTTATTGTGTTTCATCTTTTGTGTATCTCCGGTATAGAGAAAGGACGCCGCGACGCGCCGCGACGTACGCAATATCACATGACTGTGAGTATACAGTATACACACAATATGTTTGGACAAAAACTCATAATGCTGCAAACATTCTCAGGGGAAAATTGTCAGAATCGTTTCAAATAGCTAAAATATCCACCCATATAAGACTATACAAATTCCTAAACAGACTTGGGATCATTATATATTTTAATACCCTCTATATTGCTAGCAAAGATCTGGAGAAAGACTTAAACACTACGGTGCAGACATTTATACGTCTGTCTCACTTATTATACTCTGAGTCTCATGCGCACGTCCGTGAATGGATGAGCGTCAGTTTGCACATGGAACTAAGTTGTGAAAGGGAGATGGCTTGCTCTATTCCACTTACTAATTGCCCCACTACAGACGCGACACTTGCGCACAACGGGTCAAGTACAAAGAAAGAGATAGAAAAACGGTCATTTGCCACGCTTCCACTTACGGCCACTAGCAATATAGAAGTTATTAAATATATTATGCTTGGGATATCAACAGAGGATAAAGCCAAGGAATAAGATTTCCGATAATCATTTTATATGTTATTAAACAAGTTACCAAAAAAATTTGGGTCGAAAATCGCAATTTTTTCTTTTCGGAGTTGCCATTTTGTGAAAAATCAAAATTTCGTCTATTCCTTCAATTAATACCTAGATTTATCTATCCACTAATAGAATCTCCTGTTTATTTTTTTAAATGCAGATAATCCAAACCAGAGATATCTTGCACAACGCCAGACACCTTTTTTTGAAGGACCTCCAGGAGACCGTCTACAGGAGCAGTGTAAATCAATATTTTTAAAAATAAAAAATGCTGAAATAAAGCCAAAATTAACCACTACATTTATTAATACTTCTTGTATTTGTCAAAGAAAAAATCGTAAAAAAACCCTTGCAACTGCGTATAACCCTTTAAAGTCAGTGCATCAGCAGGCAAAATCATTCCTCACGTGCTCTAAGCTGTAGGCGAAAGCTAGTTTAAAGTCGACCTTGTCATGTTAGAAATACCTAAGACAAAATTAATCTGTTGGTACCTGCGGGCAAGGAACGTTAATTCCTTCTGGGTCTTAGTGACTTACAAAAGCATGTCCCTGATTAGTTTAATTCGATTTAGTTAGATACAGTACATTTTAGATTCTCGACAACGGCGGATATAAGCATCTCATAATTTAGAAAATAAAGTCTGTCTAACTAAATTAAAATAACTATTTTATTCAAGAAAAATGGACACTGTGGTCCATGTTTTTACGACAACTTTACCTAAATACTATAATATTGCATCCGTATTATATCGGTTGAATTGCCGAATAAGAAGAGCTAAGGATATGATATTAAAGGACTTTGAGAAATAAATTTAGTAAAGTATTTGAATCTCTGAGATTCACTCTAAAAATATGTGCCTACATAAGTTAATATTTGTAACCTACTTTTGACTTTGACCAATGAATTCAAAATATCTCAATAGACGCTCATGACCCCTGCTAAAACGTTGGTCTAACCCTCAATCAAAAGCTCGAATGTTTTCGTGTTCATACTAAAGCGAATTTTAATAGTAGAAACACATTGAAATACAATTCACTTTTGAGCAACATTTGGATCAAACTTTTCGTAATTCCTAGACTTCACAGATGGCAAGCCTGGCCCAATATCGTTCAATCAAAATTATGTGCTTGTCGCACCAGTAACAATGTGCGTCAAATATTCGAGGCTGGAAGGTATTGGAGGGCTGGTCGAAGAGAATAACAAATAACGACCAGGTTCCAATCCGCGTCATTTGACAATGCTCCAATGAGTCTGGCCACAGATTCGTTGATGATGTTTAAATAAAATCAATTAAACAAGAAGTATTTTATTTCAATAAACATATTTAAAGAATACGTATCTTGCATTTAGTATTTCAATACTAACAAAACCAGCTATTTTGTACTTAAAATAGAAAAAAAAGACGTTATTTCCATTTCTAAACAGTTTCCGTATATTAGATTGTATCTAATTAATTGTAATCTATACTCTTCATGGTTGATTGTTTAATGAAATGATTATTGAAAGATATTAATATTTACAGTGTTATTAATGTCTACTGCAAAATAATTGAGGTTAAGAAGTAGATATCGCCAAGGAGCCATTAGAGTAGGGGGCAGTCCCGGATCTACGAACAGGGGCAGAGACTTAATAATGGCGCCCCCTCTCTCCAAGCAGATTGAGTAAATCGGAAAAGGGGCAGATTGGGTGTATCGGAAAAGGGACAGATTGGGGGTCGTTTTCAACCATATTAAACTATAAATTTGGCGCCCCCTAAAACTGCCACCCGTGGCGGGTGCACCTAAATCCAAGGCTGGGAGAGGGAGATGAGATTCGAAGCAAACATTTCGCAATGTTGGGTCAGCTTTGGCATGTCTAGCTTTAACTTAAAATGGACAAAGTTCTCGGATGAAGACATTACACCATCTACAGCCGGATAAAAATTTGCCTTGCGACCACAAACGCAATGCAAATTTTGTTCGCAACTCGGACACTTTTTGCGAAATAGGCCTCTACGGTATGATTTAAAAGACAATATAAAAAGCAATATTTGTTTGGAAAGATTGTGAACGTGAGGAGTTTTTCGACGAATGAGACTCTTGTTTTTTAGCAAATGTCATTTTTTAGATCTTGTTTGGCCAGTATTTTATGTCGGACTATAAGCCATAAATTCAACGACATGAAAAGTCACGGAATAGCTTCGTCTCACACGGAACACTACGCAAGCATGTACAGTCCCTACGACTACTTCTACTATAATATACAGGGTCTCTCAGACATGACTTCCCAGGTGTCTATCTCCATTATTTTTTAAGAGAACCCTATCAAAGACTAACATATAAAAAGGATGAATTCTCTGCAAGGTCGCGGTAAATCATCAGAGAGACAGCAGTAAACTTTTTATTATAAGCTTTTATTTAGTTTTCCCGGTGTCTCTCTGTCTGTCTTTCTGAAATAAAATCTTGCAAGATAAATTTGACCCACTTCCCGGTGTCCGATTGAGCTGATTTTCTTCATACGCATGTAGGTCCGATGATAATATTATAATAACTTTCCGGCTTTCGTCCGGGTGCAAATCGCATTTTAACTACTTTTCGTTATCCGATTGAGGTAAAATTTAGCATACATATGTAGTTCCGATGACAATACAATATTACCGTTCCGATTTTTGTCCGGGTGCAAATCGCATTTCAACTACTGTCCGTTGTTCGATTGAGCTGAAATTTTGCATACGTATGTAGTTCCGATAACAATACAATATTATAATAACTAACTGACCAATCCGGCTTTCCTCCGGATGCAAATCGCACTTTTACAAAAGCACACTACAAACTTAAAAATAAATTAACGATTTTTTTTAAAAAACAAGCTTTCATTAGTTGTTAAATGTTTTTAAATAGGGCCATAGGCATTTTTTTTTTAGTTATTCTGATAATAGAGCTTTTTGTTCATTTTTCAAGCACGTAATAAAATACCCATGTTATGTTATAAAATTTTCAAGATAAACCCAATTATTAATTTACATACAATGAATCGATGAAACTCAAAACTCGATTTTTCGACTTTCGAGACGCGATATCTAGAAAACTAAGCATTTGCTGTAATTTTCACTGTCAGATTCGTTATAAGCACTCCAAAAAACATAAGTATACCAATTTTCAGTCCGATGAGATTATCTTTAAAAATAATTGAGATACAGACCTGGGTAGTCATGTCTGAGATACCATGTATATATACAAATTTCAGCTCTAAACAGAAGTTGTGGAAGTTTGAGGGAAACGCTGGTATGTTTTCGCCATCAGTATCTACCGTACCGACATCGAACCAACGACGATCACGTGACTCGAATGATAACACGCTCACCTCTCTCACGGTACGTTCGTATATCTACATATCTATACGGGGTGTCCTTACGACTGCGAAACTTAACTGAACTGGTGAAAGTTTCAATAACCGGAGTTTCAATAATAATAATACACTGAAAATATGAATTAATACTAGGTTTAATTTCGGAAAAAATTAAAATAAAAAATTGATACTCATGACTGGTAAATGGAGAGATAGTTATCCGGGTTTTCCCAGATGTCCTGCAAACTAATCACATGCTTCACTGCCCTCTATAAATTATGATCACACGTGTTGATGTCCACCAATTGAAACAAAGTTTAAAGAAAGCTGTTTCTTTAACTAGTTCGCATCATTTTTGATGTTTTTGTATTTTTGTTTTTAACAGATATTTGTAGTCTACACTTTTAGCTATAATCAGTAATTAATTGGTTATTCTTTGTAACTGTTGGTAATACGTAAATAAATTAATAAGGCGATATCTAAATGACAGAAACTCGTCAGTAATCAAACACGTTTCACATCCCGGTATTTCTGGTGGAATGTGTTCTGTTTCAAAACAATTTGTAGAAACTTCAAAAGTATATAGCGTCGCGAAGAGTTAACAAACTTTAAAACTTAAGTAAAATGAACCTGAATTTATGCATCTTCTTTCAGTTTTTTTTTCAAAGACCACCAGCTGTCTGACTCTAGTCAAAGTAGTTGAAATTAATAACAAACTGAAAATTCAATTGATATACTTTTTTAGTTCTCTGAACTTGGGTCGAGGTTTGTAATAGACGCGTTATTTAAATAATGACAACTCGACGCAACATTTCTTTCTGAAGTACCAAATAATAATAATAATAATAATGCGTTAACGTCCGTTTCTCGACTTTATGTCATAACAGACGCCATTCGCACCATTACTATTTTCCATCTATCACACTGCCTGTCATTGTCTACATTTTTAAACTTCCACTTAATTAATAGCGATGGGCGAATAAAAGAATTTTAAGGCATTAGGATAAGGTAGGCAAATTTTAACATTTTTAACAGGAGAAGGAACCATCTCGATATTTACCTGGATAACCTCAACAAGATGGCCGGTACAGGAATTGCCGTTTCTCGGCGAGAGGCAGCAGGAAAAAGTCCCAGCCACATCTGCCTGTTAGTTATGAACCGTCTATAGATACTGCGGAAGGTAAGGTGTGCGAGTGCACTTTTCACTGCTGATCAAGAATGACTAACCGAATTTGACGTGAGAAAATCAACGGTGCGTACAGCAAGTCAACTCAAATGTTAACTAGATATATGCAAAACTATAACCCGTTTAACTGTACCTTATGCTCATAAATTAAATAATAATTCAAACATTTAAAATTATAAACAGTGTACAGTGTGCCTTGAAATGCAATAAATAGTTATATATTCCTAATTATAAACCGAGCGGGGTGGCGTAGTGGTGAGAGCACTAGACTTGCATTCGGGAAGAACCGGGTTCGAATCCCTGCGGGGGCAGATGTGGTTGGGACATTTTCCTGCTTCCTCTCGCTGAGAAGATAAACATCGAGAAGGTTTCTTATTCAAGGCCATGGCCGATTATCTGTCAAACTCCTGGCTCAAAATTCGCCTACCTTATCCTAATGTCCTAAAACTCCTTCATTCGCCCATTGCTAATAATTAACTGGAAGTTTAAAAATTAGAAAATAACGGGAAGCGTTGATAGATGGAAAATAGTGATGGTGCGAATGGCGTCTGCTATGACAAAGTCGAGAAAAGGACTGTAATTATTTATATTGTTTTAAATAACAATAATATTATATTCTGTATCGCAGGAATTAATACGGTGACAAATAAATTTTGTTTATTATCTAGCCTAGTATAGAATGTTTTAAAAATGTTACTTAAACAGTAACATTTCCGTAGAAACGCATCGTAATTGCAACGGAGTTTCCCCTGTTCTTCATTTATTGGTGGTGGCAACAGATTGCCGACCGCTGGAAATTAGAAAAAAAAAAACATAAAATATTTTAGTCGAAAGACATTCGATGCTCACATAAAAAAGGCCATTTGCCGGAAACTGTCCCTTCAAACCTTTGATACGGTTTGTTAACTTAGATATTTTATTTTTCACAATTCTTATAAAATAGGGCATGGCTAAAAATATATTTCCTTTAAAAAGGGTAATGTAAAATTGTTAAAAGAAATAGAAAGTTTATTACGTTTAGAAAGATTATTATATATTATAATATAAAATTGTGTAAGGCCACCAACGGCCCCCCAGTACGCTATTGTCAAGTTGTTATTGTTACATTAGTTTTGTTGGTTTGCGACTTTGTAGTTTTTCAACAGACTGTACAAGCGCAAGCCCGCATTCGCATCTAACTTCCGAGCCTTTTAGATTCGTATGGCGAGTATTATAAAACATGCATATTTTTATGGTCGAAGATCAAGAAGACATCTGTTTTTGATCGACATGCACCAATATTTTTGGTTTGATGTATTAAAAGAATAGGATTTTTTTTAAATTTTCGAGACAATTGAAAGTTTTCAATAAATAAAATTATCGATCAACTTTTCAGACAAATATATTAACAAAGAATATATAAATTCAATACATTAACGTTTCGGTCTGGATTTGGATTTTCTTCAGAACTGATCTTAAAAATATAAAAAGTAATTTCAAACAATTTTTAATAAGTAGTCATGGATATAATTGTGAAAAATTGGTCGACAATTATTAATTTTATTTATTGAAGAGTTCTAATAAGACGTTAATCAAAGATTTGACAATTGAATTTGACAATCTCATCAATTACAACAAAATTTCGCGAATTTTAGAAATTTGCATCGAAATAATTTTGTGTAATTAGCTCTATTTTTCATATATTTTCAGAAAAAACTAGATTTTTATAAATCGCCTGTATCTAGAAAGTTTGGATATGACCGGCATCTAAAAAGTTTTGAAGTTGGAAGTTAAAGTCGTTTGGAAAAAGATTTTTTAATATATATATGTATCTTTTTTTATTATTTTAAAAGTCAATTTATCTTCTTTTTTATGGTGCTGAGTTCAAAAACATTCAAATATAAAGTTTAAAACTTAAACCGAAGTGTAAATTTAAATGAAATCTCCAAATCAATGATGTACTTTAATCGTTTTTACAGATTTGCAATCAAAGTTGTACTTTTTAGCTGTTAAAATTGTTACAAAGGTATACCAAATAAGTAAGTTTTTTGAGATTACGGATTTACTTGAAGAAGGGTGTATTTAATTTGGTACAGATATTGGATTGATAATAAAATTGCAACTAAAGAAATAATAGTACCTATATTACACCACAAAGGCCGAAAGTGTGATATCTTGCCCTGTGCGCCATGATGCGTGAGGCTTCGCGTAAAGGACAAGGTATCACAGTTTTGGTCAGTGTGGTGTATACTATTTTTCTTCATACCTCGGTCGTAAGCACGCTTATTAAATACATTAATTAATTACATAAAAAACACAGATAAATTCCAAGTAAGAAGCTTTGATGTTATACGTAAAACACGAATGACAGCTGTTCGCGACTATTAGCTAAAATGTAATAGAGTTGCTATGGAAACGACATCTAAACAACAGTTGATTGGTTGTTTTTGCTTTACTATCGCTCGAACGTACGAACTTCCCGCACTGGTGCGTGTAATCCCACCAAGGAGTAAATGTTAGACTTTTGCCTTAAAATTGATGCCGAAAATATGCACTTTCGATCTAGATATGAAGAAAAAAAAAGCGATTGTGCTTTAGACCACACGATTGAAGTAAAACTTCTTCCTACCATAATTATTTTAAATATATTTATATATTTAAGCGCAAATACCTCAAATTTGCTCATGTTAAATTCATAAACGATCAATAATATGCAGTCGGTTCGTCTCAAAGTTTATCGAACACAATAGGTATAACCTCACTCTATAGCACAGACCTACAAAATATAATTTTTGATTAATTAATAGGCAAAATATGTATACTATATATTTATTAGCATAATTTATAATACATTTAAAAGGATTTATTTAACTAACCTACATTATTTCCCGTTACAAAAGGCAGCAAAATTCGATGAAATGTACTTTTGATACAAAAAAAAAACAGTTGTTGTCATTTAAACGTCAAATAGTTGTATTAATGCTTCGTCTTTGTCGCATTCACTAACTTATATCTCCCTTTCAACTTAATGCTCCGTCTTTGTCGCACTCACTAACTTATATGTCCCTCTCAACTCCGTATGATGCATTTCCGTAAACTATTTTGTCAGGCATCGCGATGATGCACTTCCGTAAACGATTTCGTCCAGCATTTACCAGCTGACTCCCCAAATCAAGCGTGCCTAAAGAAGTTTTACTTCAAAAAACTTTATACTCCGTTGAAAGCCAAATTTTCATTTTTTTTATTTTTCATGTCAAATTACCGCTTTCATTTGACAACTTTTCAAAATTTCTAACCGCAATAAAAAGGGAAAACGAATATTCTGACATTTCAGTTACGGCACGTTTAGCGAAAACGTGCGAATGCCAGAGACGTCTCTTACCTGGTTAATGCCAAGTTCACGCAGGGTGCAGAGAAGCCTGAGAGTGATAAAATATGTCGGTTTGCCTCGAGAAAAATACGAAACGTATTTTTTAGTTGCTCACATACATGCGCTTTTCCTCTAAACTTGGTTTATTTATACATTCCACATCCAGAGAATACATATAAAGAAGCAACCGATGTACACTGTACAAAATAAAATGCTAGGGCTGGGAAATTTACGGCACACTCCACGTTATTTATGTCTTGAAAATAAAGTCTACTCAAATTTTCTCTATATTGATGTCGAGTTGCGTTATGAGGCCAGGACTTCGCAGTAGCCGAGCCCGTAGCAGTCGCAAGGGCGTATATATGGGGAGTAAAGGGGGTAATTACCCCCCCCCCCCAAGACCATAATAATATAAAATAAAACTGAAAATATTACGAAGAGATAACTAAAAAACAAAATTTAGGCAAGAGTATTCTTGTTTGAAATTAATAAAATTTTTAAAAAATTTATTTTTTTGCTTTACGGGATCGACGTAACAATGCTACGATGATTTTTCACTGTGATTTTTGTGTAACTGGAATAACTGATTATAATACGCGCCACGGATCTAAAAGGTTTGGAAGTTAGTTACAAACAGCGTCGCAAAGGCACATTTTAGAACCGTTGATACTCCCACCACCTCCCAGCTACCTGTACGGAACGTGCGCTCGTCGGTGATTGGCCGTGATCGCTCGTTGCCTTTGTCACTTGTCGCTTTCCTGCTTTAAAGTACAGTCGAGTACGCTATTGTCAAGTTGTTATCGCTATTTTAGTTTTGTTGAATTGCGAGTTTGTAGTTTTTCAACAGACTGTACAAGCGCAAGCCCGCATTCGCATCTAACTTCCGAGCCTTTTAGATTCGTGGCGCGTATTATACATAGTAACGACTTTTCCCATGTCTAGACCTGTTGAGAATATCTGTTCAAAGTTAGCACACACTTAAAAATGAAAGCTAAATCTTTAGATTTTATTGGATAAAAACAGCTATGCACTCTAAACAATTTAAGACGGGACCGGTTCGAGTTCACGAAGTGAATTCCAAACTGTCTACAGGCAACCGTTTGGTGGAGGGCCGAGTAGTGTCTCATCCCCAAAGAGGGGGACGAAGTGCACATTTGTAAGTTCAGCGGCACTGACAGCCGACAGCCGACAAGGCACATCCTCTCTATACGACAACGATCACGCGTTTAGGGTACATCAACTGTATTTGAAACCTTTCACTGTTACGATAAACTAATATACTTTACGTTCAGACGTCACCGTTTATAACAGCTTCCTTCATCGTATAAATATGACGATACACCGGGAATGTCGGAACGCATTAATTTTTTAAATCGGGTACCCGAATCGAATATCCGATATTTACCCGTTAACCCAAGTACTTTCCAAAGCCGGGCAACTAACTCGAAATTGAGCAAATGTGAGATTTTTAACTTCCCGCTTTAAAAAAAAAAATTTTTTTTCAAAAATCGGGAAGTTATTGGTTTCACCCCGATTTTCGAAAATCGAGTTTTCGCCAGATCTCGACGTTTTGAGGTTCTAGGAAGCTATTGAAACTATTTTGGCTGTATGTGTGTGTGTGTGTGTATGTATGTATGTAAACCTTTTATATCTTTTGAACGCAGTGTCCGACTGAAACGCGGTTTGCGGCATCTGACGTGATCTTGGTGAACTTAGACTTCCTGAAAATTTGAAACGATTCGGCCCAAAAAATTTTGAGAAATCTTAAAAAAACAAGTTTCAAAAATTTGTAAAAATTTGTTTTTGTAAAAAATTTTGTAAACTACTATACCGATTAATTCCAAAATCTAATCAGCTCTTCTCCTTAACAAACTGCGTCGATTTCCGCAAGCCGCATCAAAATCGGTTCATTTGTTCACGAGATACCGTGAACGAAAAAATCGTAAATAAGTGTTTTTTTAAAATGAGTCTTAAAATTGTTATCAGATAGATTTTTTTGTAATAAATTACTTTCTTAGATTAAAAAAACTGCGTCGATCGCCGCAAACCATATCAAAATTGCTTCATTTGTTCATGAGATAACGTTAACGAAAAATTAGGAAAAAAGTAATTTTTTAAAATTACTCGTAAAATTCTTATCAAATCGATTTTTTTGTAATAATTTACTTTCTTAGGTTAAAAAAACTGCGTCGATTGTAGCAAACCGCATCAAAATCGGCTCATTTGTTCACGAGATATCGTGAACGAAAATTTGTAAGAAAGTGTTTTTTTTTAATTGCTCGTAAAATTCCTATGAGATTGATTTTTCTGTATCAAATTACTTTTTTAGGTAAAAAAAATGCGTCGACTGCCGCAAGTCGCATCAAAATCGGTTCATTTGTTCAAGAGATATCGTGAACGAAAATTTCGTAACAAAGTGTTTTTTTTTTGAGCTCGAAGAGCTAAAAAATAAACTTCTTGCTATATTTTATATATTTTTGAGCGTTTTGAACTCGATAATAGCGAGAAGTTACAGGGATGGCCTGCAGGGTCAAACTTCTTTTCAAATTTTTTTTGTTTAGCTATACACATAGCCAAGGAACCAGCGACATATTTAGGTCGTCCATTTTCTTACGGCTGAATGACTTGTCAAATGCTTTAGACAGTAGTATCATATAGCATCGTGGCCGTCAGCTGCGCTAGTAACGGTGGAATAGACAGCTGAAGCCTCCGACGCACGGTAAAAAAGATAATATTTTTTATCATTATCTATCGATTGAATAGTTATTAATGATCTTATATAAAAAAAACGTCAGCTGGCTGTACGTTGGTGGATGTTAAGTCAGCTGATCATACGAACTTGACTTGAAATATGAATTCAGTCATTCCCTTTCACACGAAACTTTGTCAAAATATCTATATATTTAAAACACAGGCCCTAAATCTCTAGACAATCCGCCAGCCATCCCTACTAAACCGATTGACACAATTTTTTTTTTTAACTGAAGCCTTTAGTCCACAGATATGTTATCGCTATTTTTTTTGTGAAATTTCTTTAAAAGGGGTGATTTCAAGCGATAATAGTAAAAATGACGAGGGTACGTATGTCTAAGATTTTACAAACAGTTTGACAAGTCGACTTTGACAATTGAAGTGTATATTTTTAGTTCGTTTTTTAGCGCAAATATTCCAAATATTAATACATAAATAAATTTTATTTTATTTTCCACCGGATTTCTTACCGGATTTTAGTTGTAAGTTTCGCCGTCAGATAGAGTAGTCCATATAAAGGATCCCAATAGTACTTTTTTTTAGGAATCAGGTAGTCATAACAATAGCGAATAATAATTGACGTACAGACCATTACGTTCCAGAGTCAAGTACCCGGAACGCTCCGTCGTCATCCTTAGTGTAGACCATGTATAAACAGCTTCCCTCATAATATTATGTAGCATAATATGACGATACCTCCTTCTTCATTCCCTTTACCTAACTATTTCTACATATATATTACCTTAATCCCGCCATTGTTTTTGGTACATAAACAACGCTCATGATATTTACCACCTTTACTTTTGTTATAAACAAAGGCGAATCAGTTATGTATATTTTTTAAAGCTTGAGTATCAACCTTCGTAAATTATTTTCTTGTATGAAATTTCATTGCAGACATTCTATTTTAGTTTTGTGGTCGGATAACAGACAATTTTAATGCAACTATAGTCAATTGATTAGGTAGATTTCGATCCAATGTGTAAATTTTCATACCCTGAATAAATTGACAAAAAATGCCAAATGTGGTCGCAATCGCAGGGGACGTCATATCAGAAATATTCCGCAAAAAACAGTTTCTTTGAAATATCTCGCTTCGGATGCCTCGCACGGCAACAGATGTTTTTATGAAAATAAAATTAAATTAAATTTTCTACAAAATATGTCTTATACATTTTTTTCCTACACTAAATAGTTTCGGTGTGGTAGATGAGCAAAGTCAAGTATTTCTGACAAAATTGTGATTTTCTGTAAATTACCAATAATTATTTAATTTTGACTAAATTTTGTATGTATATTTGAGACGTATTGACAACAATTCTGAAATTTTTAGCCTTTCAATTCTAGAGCAGTTTTTCTTTGATTTTTTTCGAGTGTCAGTGGTACGTTTATCGCAAAGTTTGTTAACTGTATTGAAAATATTTGTTGAATATTGATGAAATTTTGCATAATTGTTCGAAAAAGGTATATTTCCAAATGTAAGAACATTGACCGCTTTATTTACATTATTTTCCGTTTTACAACAAGTTTTCCTTCAAAATTTTCTAAACTTCTGCAACGTATACGGAAGAAAACCGTTCTAGAGTTTGTAAATATTAAACTTGAACGCTAATAATTTCAGAATCGTCAGGCTACTTTCTCTCAAATAAGCGTACAAAAGTTACTCCACCCTATCCTGGAAATATTTTTTATCTATGAATCACTCCAAGCGATATATTTTGAAAAATTGTTTTTGTGCCATTTTTCCTACATGGTGGCCTCGGTGACTGCAATCACATTTTGCATTTTGAATCATGTCATTGAACACAATAAATTTCTAAAGTTTCAAAACTTCCCTACTTATCACAATTAAACCTTCTATATTATGCTATTTCTACTGAACTACTACGTACTACGGTTCGAAAACAAGTAAAACATTTAAAGAGTAAAATCTGAAATTTTCTCCTTGATTTGGAATTGATTTGATTTTCACGTGATCTGGTTTGTAGAACTTCATATAGGTACTGTAGTGAACGTACCTAATGTAAACTCAAGTTGAATATGTGATGCAAACGTGTTTTAGTGTAAATTTATGTGACTAAAAGATCCCTGTCCACACTTGAACTCTTTTCAGTCGTAACAAACATCAGTCATGACTCATGACAAACCCTAACGTCAAAATACTGTATTTGAGTACATCACTTAATCCCACCAAAAATATGAATGCAAAACATATACCTAGTTCGATACAAAGATCAAGACGGTTTGCCGATTTTGTCGAAAAAAAAAACAAGTCAGATCTAAAGGTAGTTGCACACGAGACTAGTTTTGCTGCTAGAAACACTGCTGGGACTTGGGCTGACTGCCGTGCGGGTTACGAAAATGGAAATGATGTCACTGCGGGTTCGTCTGCGAGGTAACAAGATGGATTTCAAAATTAGAACCGAAGCTATTTTTCTTCCTTGCAAGAACCAATCAGGGAACAGTATCTCGTCACGTGGTCGACATAGACAAACGCCCACAAACAAACACTGTGCCATATAATGTGTGTTTTGTTCAGAGATAATAAACGTTCACTTTTGTTACCATTCTATCATTGCGCGCGCACCAAACCCGTCTACAAAGCAAACTTCAAAACATTGATCGTGTGAAGCCATCACAGAAACTATAGCGCTTGGAAACTAGCAAAAAATCTAGCGGCAAAACCAGCCTCGTGTGCAGCGGCCTTAAGAAGGCGAAAGTTTAAATATACGAATCATTTATTTATCACATAAAAACTTGCAAGTCTTATTTGAATTAGAGGAAATTGAAATGTTCGGTAGTCTTCGCGATTTAGAACACAGTTGAGAGAATTTAGTTGTTTTTTTGGGTTGGTAACTCTGGTGCAGACATGCACTAATTATAATTCAACAGAAAAACGTTACGATGCTAGAGATTAACTATTTTAATTGCTCCTGAAGAACGGTGCAACATTACAGATTGCGCTAATTCATCTCGTATACTTTCATATTACGTGTAGAGAATATGTAATTTTCTCAGTAACTATTGAAAATGACTTCCTGAAAACAAAAGAATTCGTTTTTCTTAAGCTACTTAATCCTTGAATTTACCAACCTTATGAAATTTGTCGTTGCTATTTTAATCTTTATCAATTTATTCTTACAGCATTCTTGAACTTTAAAATTAATTTTATAATTGTTTTTGTGTCGTTTGTTTCGATGTGCCCCGGAAAACAAAGTGAAAATTAAAACTTCTCATTGTTCCAAACGGCAATTAATATTCACTGTAGAGGAAACAACGTTTTTGTTCTCAGTAATTATGTTATTGAATAAATTAAGTCAGTGGCATTCGACTTCTGACATCACACGACTTCGTAGTTTCAGAAATATTTTGAAAATAAAAAAAGAAATCAGCTGATCTTTTGTTTATATTATGTAGGTAACCATGACAACGAATAGCAAATATCATATTGAATACTAGCCTCACGCGGTATCAGAAATTTTATTTTCTTTATTACTAGAGTGAACTGTGCGAATTATTCGCACTAAATAAGTATAATAATTATCACTTTACAAAATTATTTTTTAAATATGATTGCAGGTATTCAATTAGTTTCTAATTTTGCACACTGCTTATAACGTTCTTCTTTTTGTTGTATTACAATATGAAGCTCAGATGAGAGATCGAAGAAATATTTTACTAAAATTGTCATATAGAGGCGCAAGTAGCAAAAGCGTTGAGCTAAGCCGTCAGATGGCATCATGCAGCATTGCTGTGAATTTGTTCAGCGTTGCTCGCTGTTTCAAAATTAAAGCCGTCAGATGGCAGTATGCAGTATTGTGTCTTAATGTATACATTATGTAAATAAATCATTCAACTCAATTTAATGAATCAAAATTTATTGCAGGTATTCAATTCGTTTCTAATTTTGCACACAGCTTATAACGTTTTTCTTTTTTATGAAGGTCAGATGACAGATCGAAGTGTTGACGTTGTTTCAAAATTAAAGCCGTCAGATGGCAGACGTTGTGTCTTAATGTATATCTATATATATAGGTTTAATAATTAATTAATTTACAAAAACAAAAGCAATAATAAATTTTTTAGTTGTCGATGTCAGTAGAGCAAGCAGTTATCTGTAAAATGATATATAATTTATGTGGAGAAATTGTGAGGTTTTTTCTAAAAAGAGAGGCAAACATCTTAACCTTAATATATATGATACCATATTAAATGTCAACATTTTGAAGCTGGAATGGTCCCGTCCCCCAATTGGCTGGAATTTTTTAATGAGCACAGTGGCTATAAAGCATTAAGATATTGTTCAATTTATGAGCAAAACCATTTAAGAAAACGTTCCGATCATCATGCAAATTCGGTACAAATAGGAAATATTTCCATGTAGGTATATCCTCTGCAGACTCTTTCTTTCACACCCAGATAGGTATAATATACCATCTAGCGGGTATAATACGGAATCTGCGCAGTTCAGTAAATTACTTTTATGTTCTATTTGTGTTGTCTGCAGGAATCAGTGGAGTGTATCTCCATTCAAAATAAATCCTGTCGGGACTTAACCTCACATTTGTTGGCTCCAACGCAATTCCCAATCCTTGTAAATAGCTTTCCAAAAGACGAGTGTAGAATTTCAAATTACCTTGACCTTGAACGCCATTAACCCTTCAGTTCAAAGTGAAGCTAACACGTTTGAAAACAATATGATTATTATCTTTAAAAATCAGCGCTTAGCCTCTACAAAGTTCTTGGAATCTTTGATCACTAGGTCTTGGACTATTTACAACTTACAAACGTATCCAGTGAGAACCTAAAGGCCGCTGCACAAGAGGGTGGATTTGTTGCTAGATTTCACTACTAGTTTTCTAGCGCTGGTTTTCTCGATTGCTATTATGCGCTCGCTTCACACGAGACGTCTTTACAAGCTTGCTCTACAGGTAGATTCGGTGCGCGCGCATAGAACGGTAACAAACGTGCATGCTTATTGTCTCTGAACAGAACACACACTATGACAGTGTTTGTTTGTGGGCATTTGTTCAAGTCGCCCACGTGACATAATTGGTTCTTCCTCATAAAAATTAATGTATGTCTTTAAGATTTTAAACTAGTTACTTATTTTTATTCTTTTGTATTATTTTTCTGTTGTCTGTACTGTTTTTATTTTACCTGTTATTGGACTTCGATCTGTTGGTAATAATTGAATAAATAAATAAATAAAATAAATGAATACCTACCAGCGGGCCTAGCAAGAAAAATAACCACTGTTCTAATTTTAAAACTTATCTTGTGAGCTAGCAGGCAAGCCCGCAGTGACGTCATTTCCAGCTTCGTACCCAGCCTGCCGGCCAGCAGAAGCCCAAGCAGTGTTTCTAGCCTCGTGTGTAGCGGCCTTAATATTATGTATATGTATTTTGATAGGTACCGTACGCGTTCAATTGCACACATAACGCTGATTTGAGTAATTATACTAATCTCACTGTGGAATACCTGTATAATTGATAGAATGCAGAAACAAATTAATTAATCGCAAATGCTCACACTAAATCATTACCTATAATTATTAGTAGCAAATCGTAATTAATGAGTATAATTATTAATTTATATCTATATTTGTAATTAACGCAATAACAATATCATCTGTACTCCCAGGGTACAATTCTGGTTAAATCTAATTATTTTGTTCACGATTATTTTAGTATTGTGATGTAAACAATTTTTTTCAAAAAATTGTGATTGTATTTTTTAACTCAATTAATCAGACGTATTTTTACGAATTTATTCATGTTTTATCATGCCTAAAAACCGAACCCTAAATAGCCATTTACCGACTGGTGACAATTACTTGTCATAACTCAATGAAGATTCCTACTAGCTCGGCCATTGTGGAGTAATGAAAATAAACGTAACTATTTTCTGAGTCGTAACGAAATAGAAGGTAACAACAACTCCGTTGTTACCCATTGAGATTAAAATTGAGAGGCCGAATGTTTTCGACATGGAGTTTATTCATAACCGGCTAACCTCAAACCAAAACATTGAATCGTGCTGTTTGGTGCTGTTAGTATTGACAGTTTTTTTTATAAAGAAATAAATAGATATTTACAGCATCTCTTTATAATTAAAACATGAATAACGCGCAATTGTTGAATAAAATTATGGGCGCAACTTGTAGGCTAAGTCATGAGCTGTCAGCGCGATGAATGACTTAGACTACTAGTTACGCCAATAACTATTGTTAGGGAATGACAAACATTTTGAGACAAAAACAGCTTTCATAACAAATTATCATTAAAAAACACAACGTTTTTTTTGGCAAAGAAGTAGTATAATAATTGCATTCTACTATATCTTTTCAAATACAGTTTTTGGCGAGAGAGAGAGAGAGGATTATACAGTTTGCATTTTTAATGCCTATTTAATAAATCTATACTAATATTATAATGAGGTAAAGTTTGTACCTACGCTGAATCGATTAGGCCTAAGCGCAAATTCGTATCTCGATTAGTTTAGACGATATGACGGTATAAAATGTATAAAAATTTGAACAGTTTAAAATTGGCTATGTTTCCAAAACCATAGGAAATACAGGGTTGCTGATGGTCGGAATCGATTCAGAATGACTTTGTCTATAAGTTTGCATAATATCAATCGAAACAGAGCCAACTTTTTTTTCAAAAATATTCCAATTTTGAAAGAAGGGTCCCCCCTTCTTACTTTTTCTGTTTTTAACAAAACTGAGAAATGTGCCAGATAATGTTTACATATGACTTATAACTGAGGTTATTCTTATAGAAAAAATCGCGCTGAATCTATTTCTGAAACTAAAAGTGATACAGGGTTGCGGGTTGTCGGAATCGATTCAGCTTAGCTTTTTCTATAAGTTCGGTTAAAATAAAACAGGCCAAAAATCAGTGTCATAAAAAGTTGCATATTTGCAAAACGCTTGAAAACATGAAAAGATTTACGATATTTGGAAAAATATATAAATATTCCCGATATGTTTAATATTGACGTATCTTGTAGAAAAAAGACTGCTGAATCGATTGGGCCTACGCGCAAATTCGTATCTCTATTAGTTTAGACGCTATGATGGTTTAAAGTGTATAAAAGTTTGAAAATTTGAAATTGGCTGTATCTTCAAAACTAAAGGAATATATTTAGTCGCTGATGGTCGGAATCGATTCAGAATGATTTTTTCTATGAGTATGCATAATATCAAACTAAATAGAAACAACTTTTTTTAAAAACATTTCCATATTTGAAAGAAGGGTTCCCTTCTTTAAAAATTGGAAAATTATTGAAGTTTATATCAAAGGGCTTTTCGTTGAGATCAATTTTGCAACGAAAGTCGACAAAAAATGGCGGCAATCTACAAATTCAGGCAAAGAAGGATCGTCCGCTAGTCTGTGTATAAAATTCCATTATCTGCAAAATTTTAATCAATGTTATTTAGCCCTTTATAACCAAAATTTATCAGTGTTTCTCTTCCGGCACTTTAGTATCCTAAATTTAAATTTTCGGGTAAATTGTCATAAAAATATGACTTTACGGTCGCTTTAAATATTATTTAAGCACGTACAGCATATTTTACATATTATATTCGTGTTTTCAGTACCTAAATGTATAATTTATGCTAGAAAATAAACGGTAACAGCTGTGAAAACCAATGTACAAACATAAACACAGTAAAATGTTAACTTTGAAAGTGTTTATCGTCGGAAGAGGACCGGGCGTGACTTCTTTACACACATATATGTAATGGTATTATCAGGGCCGACTGTAGGGAAATTGACGCCAGAAAGAAGCCAAATTTTGGTCCTTCTAAAACACAAACTTACAGCACAAAAAACGACATGTTTTATTAAAAAAGAAATAATTCGTAATTATAGTTTTAATTTCACCACACAGGCACACAAAGAGAGAGAGAGAGAGAGAGAGAGAGAGAGAGAGAGAAATGGTCACAAATTATTCCTAGGGTGTCAAAACGTGATGATCTATACTTATCCCAGAAAAAAAATTCGGATTTAATACAATAGTTTCCTAATAGTCAGAGTGCCTGTCGGAAAAAATTTTACTGACAAATACTCTCCCCAAACTTTGTATATGGCTTCATTAGAAGGGTCCCCTCTTCTTACAAAACAATAAAAGTTATCGCGCGCGATTATTATTTTTTTTTTGTAAAGAAGAGTCCCCTCTTCTTACAAAATAATAAAAGTTATCGCACGCGATTTTAATTTTTTTTGTAAAGAAAAGGGGACCCTTCTCTACAAAAAAATAAAAATCGCGCGCAATAAATTTTATCGTTTTGTAAGAAGGGTCCCCTCTTCACAAAAAAATAAAAATCGCGCGCGACAAATTATATTGTTTTGTAAGAAGCATTGCGGTGTATATTTTATGTAAATTGTCGCATATTCGAAACAAACAGTATCTATAAATTTTTTACGTCGTTAAAACGACATGTTTCGGAAAATTTAGAGTGAAAACGCCCCAGAATAAAAAAAAGTCATAGAGGAAATAGGTGTCAGACTAGGCCTAATGAAACCATATACAAAGTTTGGGGAGAGTATTAGTCAGTAAAATTTTTGCCGACGGGCACTCTGACTATAAGAAGTGGGAAGTAAAAAACATATTAATCTTGAGTTGATTTTTTCTTGGCATCGATATTCAAATAATATTCGGTACAAAGTCTGCTTGGCAAATTAATTCATGTAAAAAATAAAACAGCTGTTCTATTTTTATTGTGACACTTTGCAATGTCGTTTATTATAACAATTGTAAACAAATATTTTAACCTTTAAGTGTTATTTGTTTTGATATAGTATTGTATCACAACACCAAAAATGAACAAAATACGATTTCCGTCATTATTCGATTGCGTGTCATCATTTGATCAATATCTTAATTAATTACAGCATTACAGTCAATCCTCCCTAAAAACATGCTTGCTAGAAACGACATAAACTGGAAAATATAATAAGTATCGCTGAGGTCATTCTTATTTATAAAGAATAAAAACGCGGTGGTTGAAAACAACAATTTAGTCGTTTCTTTACAATAACAGTTCTTTTATCAGCTATACTATAATCCATACTAATATATAAAGCTGAAGAGTTGTTTGTTTGTTTGTTTGATTGAACGCGCTAATCTCAGAAACTACTGGTTCGAATATTTTTTTTCTTGTTGGATAGTCCATTTATCAAGGAAGGCTATCTATAGTAATATATAAAGCTGAAGAGTTTGTTTGTTTGCTTATTTGGTTGAACGCGCTAATCTCAGGAACTACTGGTTCGAATTGAAAAACATTTTTTTTGTTGGATAGCCCATTTATCAAGGAAGGCTATATGCTATATAGTATATAATATCACGCTTGTATAAAATACGACTATAGATTTTTAATAATATCCGTAACAGATTTGTATTTTTTCCCAAATATTTTGATTTTTTTTATGTTCTATCAAACCACGGAAGAATGGAAAGTTTTCAAACGCAATTTAAAACTTCAAATTTTAAATTTTTTTGCGGTTGGACATCGATTGTTTTGTGGAGGCAAGTTTTAAATACTGTAAAACATTATAAACCGTGTATATTTACGCGAAACAAATAAAACAGTATAATAATCGAATCCATTTTATCCGATATTGCGATTTACCGAGTCTACTCTCCGTATTAATCGAACTTTCGCGCGCAAAAGACCGGGTTCTCCAAACAATGTGATAGTTTTAGTATGTGACATAAGTATTTTAATAACTAAATGTCGATTTTCTCAAAGATTTATTTTTAAAAATCTTTAAAAAATTATATTATCAAAGTTTTGCGATTATTCGAGATAAGACCGACCGACAATGACTTATAATCAAGATTCTACTGTAAAATAATACAAAAAAAAACATCAAAATATTAACATAACCAGAAAAGGTGTTTTTGTCTCTTTTATTTACACAATAAACTCTTTTTTCCTTATTTAACACGTTTTCAGTCTTTGTCTATAGGTACTTAATTGAAATGTATCTATCGAGTATTTTTTAAATTTGTATGTAATTTTCCAATCACAATAAACATTTTTATAACTCGTTCCGTACAAAAATGCACGATTTCTCGCTTTGACCAGTATTTTAATTAAATAAATATATGATCTAATATAAAAAAAAAAATTGGTTGTCTGTAAAGTCGGTTTACGGACGATAGTTTTACGTGATAACGTATTCCGTAATACATAACCTAAACCTCCCAAAATTTGGTTTCAATCCGCTTATCCTTGGTGTCGGAATGATAAGAAATGTCAAAAGTGACGTTTGCAACTGCCAAAGTATTATGTTTTAATAATAATTAGTTATTCCAATACTTAACTTAGAAGGCGTTGCATTTCACAAAATACTAATGTCAAAAAATTGAATTAAACATTAGAAATGCAGCCGTTTTCATGTTGCATTTATACAGCTATTTTTCTATATAAATTTGTATAAAAAAACTGTTTAGGCAAATTCTGTTATACGAAATCTATGTAAAATGTTCTCCTCTTTCGTTTAAGACTGGTTTCAAACCGATCTGATTTAAATTGAGCGAGAAATTAGCAAAAAGCACGCACAGGGTCAGGCGGAACGTTACGCGTTAGGAACGTTACGCGTTACGAACGTTACACTTTTTCGAACATGCAGCCGGTGTTTTATCAATTTATAAGATTGGTGATTCATCAATTTATAAGACGTTATCACGTCAAAAAAATAAACACTTACCGACTGCTGTGGCGACACCCCAAAATCTTGTAACGGGCACAATACACTCCCAAAAACACGAACATTTTGAGTCCCTTCGATAACCGGGAGATGACATCTTGACATCCACTTTTTAAAGTACTTCAAAAATCACACAAACACTTTTATTTTCTAATTTTACACAAAATTTTCAACATCATAAAAACTGTTTGTTAATAATATATTCCTATTAAATTTTAAAATAAATTAAAACCATAACATAATTTCCTATAAGATTGTGTTAGTCAATTATTTAGTAAACATTGAATTTCACAGTTTCACGCGCAGCAAGAAACACATCGTGAAGCTTTTCAGAGCTTACTGCTACCGACGCCTGCTGAGGAAGCTTGCAGGAGAACAAATGCCTGTGAATTATTGTAAAGGGTAACAAAAACAGTTGAAGCATGCGCACTTGTTAAAAAATTTCATCTCGACGTTTTTGATAAACAGCGTTTACGCAAATGTTTTTAAAATTATAGTTGTCCTTGATCTAAACTTGTTTTTAATTTCACCGGACATTATATATATATATATATATATATATATATCTATTTATTTACGTTATAGGTACAACTATTCAGGGGCGGATCTAGGTTTTTCGGGGCCTAGGGCTTATTGTAATTCAATGGGGTCCCAATTTTTATTAGATTTAGAATAAATTGGGATTAAAAGTCATTTTCACTGTTATCAAAATCTGAGTTCTAACTTGGTGACCTGACAAAGAAAATAAAATATAAAAATATTGTCAAAATTCCCCCCAAAAAATGTTAAAATTTATCAAAAATCTGTTAAAATTTACTCAAAAAATTTATCAAAAAATTGTCAAAATTCACCCAAAAAAATTGTCATTTACCCATGATAATGATATAAACTCTAATATTATGTAACTATTTTTCGCTATACGTTAAGTGCTTATTCTTAAAGAAAACATTATGATAATAAATCAATTTTTGTGGGCCATTGACACCTGGGGGGCCAGGGCTTAAGCTCTATTAGTCCCTATGTAGATCGGCCCCTGCAACTATTTGTGTAGAGTCTGTAAGTCAAATATATAGTTTATAATTTTGACATTTCCATTAATTTAAATTAAAATTTTTAAAAGACAAAGATCTATAATGAAAATTGTCATCATGTCAGGTTCGCACTGTGATATTGATTAAAATTATTGCTCACAACATTATCTCTAAGAAAATAGTTAATGGGCAAAATACTTTAAATTATTTATTGGCAATAACCCATTGTTCAGAGCTGATGAGATAAATATAAGTCGAGTTAAAAATTTTCACTTACATTATCAATTATATCAGTGTTTATAGAAATTAAAACTATTTTCCAATAAATATAAAGTCAATTTTTATCACAAATAAATAAAAGCATATAATATTATTTTAAACAGTCTTTAAGAATAGTCATAAAAATAATAAAATTCGTTTTCAAGTTGATTGATTTTATTCTTTAGCTATATCGTTCTGGGTTACGTAAGATGTAACAGGTTAAACAATTCAATTACTATCACGCTTTATGTACTTATATTAAAGTGGTGCCAAACTCAAAATTTTGTTATTTCACGTTTTTAATGACACTTTTTGAAGCAGATTTATTTTTTTTTAAAAATAACCATAATTATAAGCCGACGTAGCAAGTAAAAATTTGAAAAAAGTCACTGAAGTATTTCTTTATTAACTATTATGTTTTACAATAACACTATAAATAACGCACGCCTTATTTTAGAGTTATTTAAGAAAAAATACACGATTTTTTGAATTGTAATTAATTTTCACTCAAAGACGTTCATCTCTGACGATCACTGTTACTCTGCCGTCCAATACGATAGTCAAGAAATAACTGCGTGTCCTTACGTAACCTTTGGTAATATTATCTAACTAAAATTACAGAGCCGTCTCAAATATAATAAAATAATATTTTTTCGTCTCATATTTTATTAGAATGCCGCCTTTATTGGTTTCGTTACTTTCTACTAAAATTTCTTAATATTTATTTGAGTATTTTAAGGTTCAATGTTTTAACAGTTCAAAATGAAACTATCTTGATATGTTGCTGCTACCTGTTTACCATCGTTCGGAATTGGAGAAATAGTAAAGTTACACACTACTTTATTAAACAAACTACCCTTTTCCTGCATTATCCCTGATATCTTGAAGTCAGCTACTGAAGTCCTGTATTATTACTTCAGTTATTGGCAGCAAGATGTCAAGGATAACTTCCGATTGTACTCAAAAAAATTATGGATACCGTTTATACTAGCGTAACTGTGCTCAAGGCTTTAGCTTAATTTTAGAAAATTTTAAATAGGGCGGAAAAATGCTATTTTTAACGTAGGGAATATACTTTTATTGTTAGGGTATTGCTCCTCTATACCCCCTACTTACGGTCCTGGTTATGTTGTTCCGACACTAGCAAAATCAGAAACTATCATTTCATTATAAAGACATTTAATTTATACTTGTGTCCTCGGTGGATACTCTTGTGTCCACGGTGTGTATGGTTAGTATCTATGCTTACCTAAAAATACCTCTTGTATGCTTCTGGGAGCCGGATAGTCGAATTTCACAAAAGCTTAAACAATAGTATGGTTAAACACCAGCATGTCAATTATGGTTAGCGTCTATGCTTACCTAAAAATACCTCTTGTATGCTTCTGGAAGCCGGATAATAATAATAATTTTTGTCAAAACGCACAGGACTTTTGAAACGTGAAAAAGTTACCCTATGAGCTATCACACACACCTAATTCGATTTTAACGATTTTTGGGTACCTGTACTGTACATAGAGTTCCTCATCTTAAAAAAGAATAAACCACTTTATACTCGGCTTCGCTCGCGGGAATGTAACTGTTGTAATTATAAATGTTAGGATCCTCCTGTGCTCACGGGAATTTTGTCCGTTCTCCAACTCTATTGTTACGTCACTGACGGCAGCTACCTAAATCCTGGGTTTTTATATTTGGCAGACTGCAGATGAAGGGATTTTGGAAGTAATAACACACCCTGGATTGTAAATTGATATACTGACTTTATTTTTAGTACATTTTACAATAGCAGACATCTAGTCCGTTTAAAATTGATAACATACTACGATATTATTATTGTAAATTAGCGTAGCCAGTTTTAACGGAAATTGATTTATTTGATCTTTTGTTATAGTTACAATAAATAAATTTATTTAAGATGGTATTTATTTCTAAACTGGTTGTGATGATTCATTTTAACTACATGAACAAAAATGGCAAGATAATTTAATTGAAAAAATAAAACATGAGCTTTGATGCAAAAATAAATTACATTTTTTCAATACTGACTTATTGGCATTAAATTTTAATTTTTATCAATAAACAAAATTCAAAAGCTCGTGGTTAAAACTTTCAAGATATTTGTAAAGGGTGTAAATAAATATACTACAGCCAGCAAGTCGGGGCGCTTTCAAAGGGCAAAAAATGTAAAAAAATCACGTTTTTTTAAATTTGAAATTTGGTATAGGGCTTATTATTTTACTGAATATAATTAGAAAAAGCAGCCAGGTCTGATTTTGACAAAATCGACCTCAGTCGTGTGATGGTAATCTCTAAAATATACTACAAAAATCTTGAAATTTTTGACTACGAGCTCTCTACCTAATACTTAATGGAAATTTAACATTGGGATAATTTTTCATTGTAAGTTATAAAGTTTATTAATTTTTATGTATGAATGATTTTAATATGTATAACATAATAATTTAATTTTATACAGTTTTATAAACAGACTTTGAATAAATTAGAGAATTTAAACAAATCGATAGTTTTATATTTCTACAAAATAAAAATTCATAACTGAATCACAACTGGAGGTTCACTGATTAAAAGAAAGTCTTATTTTCTCAGATATCGAATTTTGAAAATATCGAGAATTTATACATTTAAGCGTAATTTTAAAACGTAGACTGGCTAGTAGAATATGGTTCGCTGAATTGATTGGGTTTTGAAACTTAGATATCGAAATTTTTCAGACTATCCATTGTTTGCAAGTCCAAAATTCCAAATCTTAAAATAAGCTCCACTAGAGTGAAAAGCAAACATCGTGTTTTTAGGCTTTATAGCATAAAAGTTTATCAAAATAAGTTACAACCCCCCAGCTGTACGACATACTGTCAATAAAATAATGCTGGGTTTCTGATTCGATGTTCAGCTTAAAATCTAGATTTAAATCCGAATGTCGTTTGTTTTCAACTAAATGAAGATCTCTATTTAGTTGAAAATAAATAACATTCTTAATTTTAGTTAAAGCTAAACGTCACATCAAAAACCGATTTTTTTAGTTAATTAACTAAATAAACAATTTTTTATATAAAAAATCTACGTAGTAACTTTTTCTAAATCACAAAATATTGCACAATAAATGAAAAATTTATTCAAAAATAGCTTAAAGAAAGGAAATATGGTATAGTTTCGAAAACATAATAAAATTACCTACTTAAAAACTATTCAGAATAAAAAATGGACCCTAATGTGATATTTGTATGTACATAAAAAATTTAAAAAATGCATCAAAATAAAAAAAAAAACAATTACAATGAGATCAGTAAAATTTTAGTAAATTATTTACAAATGAAATTTTATTAAATATAACATTTACAATATTATTACATTTTTAAAGTGGATGCAAAGAAATTTGCAAAGAAAATCAACGTTTTTAAAAAAATTAAAGCTTAATGTAAAGCACACTCCTATTTTTTGCGAGGAATTGAAGAGCATTACGGTATAGTCTGATCATATCAGACAGTGAATTTTTAAACACAGTATATATACAATTACTATTAAAAATATTAGTTTGAATTTTTAACCATTTAATTTTTAAGGGTATACGACAGGAGTGGCGAACCTTTCTACATTTAAGTGCCAATTTTTTCCAAAAATTTTTAATGTAGCCACGACGTGCCGACAAGCAGTCAAAAAAATTGAGTTGCCAAAAAATGAAAAAAAAAATAATTTCGATAATACGCTGGACGCCATGAAACTTTTTCGTATTTGTTATTTGGCGACATCTAGACAATCTAGACTTATCTTAAATTATTTCGATTTTGCACCTCAATCAATGCCGTAGCCACAATAATCTGTCGCGTGCCACCAGTGGCACGCGTGCCATAGATTAGCCGCCCCTGGTATACGAAGTTAACCTATTCTTTGCATCGACTTTCAATTTCAATCGTTAGTGCTAAACTAACTCATTTTTGTTGCGAAAAAAGATGTCAGTTTGCGCTAAACAATCTTCACAAAAAAAAACAAACAATTATTAAGTACAGTACTATTATAATTTCATTATAGTATTTATTATGACTGAATATCTCAATAATAAATATATGTGATACTGACTGCACCTTTCTGCGCATCCGGCATGTTTAATAATAAATAAATTGTTTAAAAAAACACATCAATATTATTTACGCCGCAAATTTTATAACGATCAATCCATTTTCAAGTTTCATTAATGATAGTTGTCAGCAAGTACGATATAATATTGTTTAGAAGGTAATTACCCAAACAGAGTTTATTTAGTTTATGACATACTGGCTGGTAAACCCGACGTTGTCCGGGCCTCTAATTACTTTTGCGTGGATAAAACCTAAAACGTTCCCAGTGAAGATTCAATTGGAATCGCTTTTAAATTTACTGTGAACATACGGGCACACGCAAAAAATGACTTGTAATAGAAGATTTTTTAATTCGTACTAAGACGCATCCTCAAAAAAACTCAATCATCTTGATGTTTTTGATAAACAGTTTGTTCGAGGTAGTAAAAATCCTAAAAAGCACGGAATGCGTGGTTGCAAGTACAAAGTATCTTACTTTGTATTTTATGTAACCACACATTCCGTTTGTTTTAGGTTTGAACTACCTCCAACAAAATTTCTATCAAAAACATCAAGATTTCTAATTTATCAAATTAATGCTAACAAATGCCCTTCCATATATTGGCTTGGTATCGTCAAAATCGGGCACTATTGGTAGGTGAGTGGTTTAAGAATTTGTCACGACTTCTGATAAAGCGAGATTTTGTTAAAAGTTCACAGTACTCTTACATTTGTTAAAAAAAAACTTCTTATGTAGGTATACAGATTGTATCAAATCAAAACGGTCCATAGAACATTCTGTGTGTAAGACAGAGACGATATATAAATCAGTAAGTAAGAATGAGATAAATGATCGCTAATAGTTACTGTGGTTACGTAAATAAATAATTACGTACACTGTAAATCTTTTTACCAATTTATCAATTAAAACAACTAAACCGTAATATTAATTCGTATTTTTATTTATATCTGGTACAATAGTTTTAACAATACTTTTAATAATTAATTTATTAAATGTTCAAAAAGACCTTCACGTTCTGCCAAACAATATCCTAATCGATTATAATAAATAGCCATTTTATCAATAATTTCACTAGTGAATACTGACATTTGATAAAATTGTGATTTTTACTGTAGAAAGCAAAGACGATACTATCCGATTGTATAACCACAGTATCTATTAGCGATAATTTATCTCATTCTTACTTACTGCTTTAGTGCTTTATATAATATCGTCTCTGTCTTACACACAGAATGTTCTATGGACCGTTTTGATTTGATACAATCTGTATAAATTCAAACAATCTATTTATTATAGTTATTCAGGCTATATTATACAGTGCCGTGTTAACTCTTTGCAATTTCAATTCTTTAAAATAATTTTGAAATTATAAGGTTTAGAAACTGCTAAAATTCAATATCGATCGTAAACAGCTGTGACGTTGAGATTTTGTCTCCAATCGATCTTGGATATAATGTATAAGATCATTGGAAGACTCTTGGACACCCGATTATGAAAAAAAAATATTTTTAAATGTTAACCGTATTAGGACATCTCCAAAGCGTTAAAAAGTGTTAACTATATCACAACTGAAAAATTTTAGTTTAAAAAGTTTTTCCCACTTGCTACGTAATCTTTTGTTGTTTATATTAGAATCATTCTCCGAGTGAGAAAATCACACCAATTAAACAATTATGAATATCGAGTAGGTAATCGTTTTATATTTGCTCATTTTTTATGTTTATCAGATATTATCTGTAACCGTTCTAACGAAACTCAAATCTATAAAAATAAGTGTATTTGATTGATCGAATATCCCTGAGTTTGTTCAGTTGTCTTGAAACAGTTGTATAAACTATGTAAATCAACAGAACTTTTTAAAGAAAGAAAATACGTTGACCTGTCGTTAACACGACACGTCACAGCCGACTGCGTCTCATTTTTAAGAAAGTAAACACACGCAACACTGTTTAGCACGGCCCAGAATATTTAAACTGCCAAAAGCATAAGTTTTGTTCGCGTTGCCAGTGTAGGGACAGACATATGGACTTTCCATCTTTCCAATGACTCAGTGTAGGAATCAGACCAATGGATTGGTATCTGATCACATCATTAATCAAAAGTTGTTAGTTCATTAAACGAGGCACTAGTTTTGCGTAATTTAGTGCAAGAATTGGTCAATGGATTGACAATTCTTTCATAGACCCAAACCATTGATATATTTCTAATGACACACTTTGTGTTGCTGATTAAATCAGGATGTATTAGTGATACGGATCATTTTATCATTTCCGTGGACCAAAGACATATCAGAATCAAAGCCTACTTTATTTGGATTTCTGCACGTTGCCTTCATCAATGTTACATACAATTAATAGACGAATAGAGTACTGAAGCCAAATAATCTGGCAAATATTACATGATTTCTGATTAAAGGACAACATTGAAGCTATTGTTTTTAATTTTATCTCCTTTTATATCATAATTCGATTTCATTTGTTACTGCTTATTTAATTAAACAATGGACCCATGCAGTTTCGTAAGCCCTAGGCTCTGTCAGTACTAACTAATCCATTTCAATATTCTTCACACTACACTCGCAGCGCAGACAAAAGTTATTGGCAAAACTATCTCTATCAATGAATGTTATTTGGATGTTTGTGAGAGTCCAATGAATGAAGAGGGAATATCATCGTTATGATGTGAAGGAGCACGTCCTTTGCTATGCGATCGTTTAGGTATCGATGAGTTTACCGCTAGCCTGGAAGATTGTTCTGATGCACCAGATTTCCGGTACAGTCGTATACTTGGCACTTTACTACCGCTATTACCGGTGCTATTGTTGTTTGTGGTGTGATTGTTGTTGGAGACCCCGTTCAGCGTTACAGCGGGATTATACTCGGATAATGACGGCGGGCGAAGTCTTTTTGAAGGTTCAGTCACACTGAAAATAAATATATCGGTACAAAAATATGTCAAGTAAGCCAAAAACTGGTGCTATCGTTGCTGGCGTCATGGATGCTATCATTTGCAACGTATTATTTTAGATTTATGACAGAAAAATGTTTGTCTTTATGAGAGGAGCTCTCTGATACTGTAGTACTTCATGCCCAGGTAGATTTTTCAGCTTTCTGTAGCCAAGCAGCTCCAGGAAATTCTAGTATAGATCGAAATCATGCTTTTTAATCATGTACATATAAATTATATGTCGGATAGGCCGAAAATGGTGTTGGCATCATTAGGATCATATATTTAATAACTTCTATATTGGTAGTGGCCGTAAATGGAAGCGTGGCCCATGAAGTGAGACAGCAAATTACTGTTTTTCTATCACTTTTTACTTGATCCATTCACGGATATGCGCATGAAACTCAGAGTATAATAAGTGAGACAAGCATATAAATGTTTGCATCGTAGTGTTAAAGTCTATCTCCCGATCTTCGTTAGCAATATAGAGAGTATTAAATATATGATTAGAATGCAATCATGTTTGACTTTTTTGTGGTTACAGGTATTGAACTTTTGTTAATGAGAGATAATATACTCCTTGCTTATTGCCGAAATAACCAGGGAATAACTTCGAAATAAAGACGGAGATATATTCCTTGCGCTCTTTGTTGCTTTCGAACGCCGGGCATTGAGTAAATAGATAAAGCTTAATTTAGTTATTAATAAACTTTCGAAACGTAGCGCTCGACACATGAGCAGATCCTGATGTGTATCGAATTCAAATCCATATTTTTACACGTCACTGTTACAGTTGCAAATTTTGAAAGGAATAGAACCATCTAAATTGACGATTATTTAAGCACAAATATACTTACATTATTACCTACCCCAAAAGGCTGTACATAGCAGCATGTAACATGGTTTTAATCCATTACAAGTTTCGTAGACTAGAGTACTACATAACCATTTGTACGAATGCACAAGAACGATTTTTATGTCGACCGACTGTTTCAACTGATAATTTACTCTCGATTGTTTTGCATATCGACCACCAATTAGACAACAGATATTTTTTGTTTTCTTTATTGCAGTAGAACAATAATTTCAGGCAATTAAAGATAACTGATTCGTCGATATTGATTAATTGATTGTAAATTATTGACGCTCGACAAACGATATCACCAGCGTTCGCATAATTTTGAGTGTGCAGCTAAACTAAAAGCAGCTAATCTTTTAGTATAGCTGCACACTCACAATTATGGGAACGCTGACGACGTAGTATGTCGAGCATAAATAATTTACAATCATTCAATCAATATCGATGAATCAGTTATCATTAATAGCTAAACTAAAAGATTATCAGCTTTTAGTTTAGCTGAGTGGGTAGCGGAAAGCAGAGTCTAGAGAGTAATGCAGTTAACACAATTAGAGAATTTATCTCAGTTTTAGAATATCTTAAATAACGTAAACTGCTTCTTGATAAAATTCTGCTTTGACGTCAAAGTACAACAAATTACAAATGAAGTGTTTGGTACAATGAGTTTATTAGTTGAGGGAAACTTTTGTACGCTTGGAAAATTAGTTCTATAGTTTCAAGAACATATCGGTTATGATAATGAAGATGGGACTGAAAACTTCATTAATTAATGTTTCCTAATTCTTATTATGACGACTCGCAAGTCTGAGCATAAATAACTATTCACTTCAGTAAAGCACGCTCATAGTACAATTTCTGCCTATGTGTGATCATTTGTCATTATTAAATTCTCTGTTTCGTTCCCATTTTTGTTTCCAATTCCTAGCGTTATCAGTCGGTTCGAATAGCATCAAAATCGCTTGTGCAAAAGTACTTAAATAGTATTATTTACTTATAAACAATACGAGTCTTAAAGTGGTTAAAAATAGTAGATTATGTATCTATAGTGCGTGAATTATAATTTTATGACGCACTGAGACATTATATTAAAACGAGCGGTCAGCAAGTTTTAAGAGTCACAGAAGCCAAAATAATCACGCACGAGGCATAAGTATTTTTTGCACGTACCTCCCGTAAAATAGCTGATTTTCACTTCATAATAAGTATATATTCATATATTTGACAGGTCAGGTTTACGAAGACTACGTATTCTTTGCTGTCTTTGTTGCTCATGTGATTTTAAAGGACATTGACAGAGATATGGTCTTTTTTTTTACTTTCCGCACTAAGTGCGAAATGGGTCATTTTACTACCGCTATACACGAATGCCAGGGGATCGTGCAAAAAATATATTTAGTGAACAAAAAATTAAACTTCGAGTAGTTTCCTGCGACATAAAAATAATTAGAAAGCAGCTATGTTTAATAGCTATTAAATCTTTCATAAAATAAAATTTGTAAGATTATTTACAATGAAAGTTAAGTTTAGACGCATTTTTTAGCGTAAAATAAAATTTAAGACCCGTATGATAAAGACGAAACGTTACGAACATTACACTTTAAAAAAATTAAATAAGCACTTTTAACGTTCAAAGTGAAAATGGTTATTTCAATTTGTTTTAGAAAAAATTAAAGTGTCATTAATTGGAATCAGCCACTATAACGATTACAAAATAGACTTTTTAAAAACGTTATCGCAATATAGTGAATATAATACCTATATACAATTTCGCGATGAACGATTAGAAAGTAACCATTTAATTTTTGATAGCTAAGTACAATACAAATACAGTGTGATCAAAAGTTTGTAGAAAAAATCACAAAACACGATCGCCTAAGTTATATTTTTTTGTTTCATTTTGATGACACTGTACTACATTTAAATTTTTTTTTTTTAATAATTCGCATTCATTCTAATTTGGAAATCTATCCATGCATAAAGTATATTAAAGACTGAACAAAAAATAAAGGCACTATTAAAATACAATCCAAACTGAAATTTGATGCCTTCGTTGTATAATGAAAAAGTAGCTAATATAAAAATAACGTTAATATCGTAAATATTTCAAAAATAATTTCCCAATTTTATAACGTAACAATCTAGATTCTACAGTATATATATAAAGTTATATATTTTACTAACAATTAAAATACAGATATTTTATTGTCACTTGGACATTATTATATTTTGATAAAATTCTTTATAATATATATTTTATTTTGTAAGTCTCAGTTTTTACAATAAGCGTTTTCAAAAACTTATATTATATTATTAACACATTCAAGCGAATTTACAGACAAACACAGTGTAAGTTGATATCCTATCGAAGATATTTTGAATAACCTTTGAATGGACAGAACAGTGATATCCCAGTCATTCATTTTTATGATAAAAAACTATTTATGATCAATTCCAGCAAAATATAAGCGTTGTTATAAAATTATTAATTTCACAAAAATAATAACAAGGCGAAACGGTTTTATCAAGCGTTTCTCAGCATCGCATATTGACCTGGAGTCAGACTGCGTCATTGTGATTTTCTTCTACCTTATTATGTATGTTAAACTGTATCTCAAGGTAGCTGGCCACGAGGCTGGCTTTGCCACTAGATTCCTTGCTAGATTCGGCTGCTATATTTCAAACATGCTGTGGTGCTTGTTTTGTTGATGGCTTTTATGTGTTTGGCACCCGCAGTGACAGGTCGAATGTTAACAAAAGTGAACGTTTATTGTCTCTGAACAGAACACACGCTGCTATTCTCGAAATAAATCTATCTATCTATCTATCTATGACGCCGTGTTTTTTGTGGGCGTTTGTAGCCTATGTGACAAGAAACTGTTTTCTGATTGGTTCTTGCTAAAAACAAGCAGACGAACTAGTACGAAAAATAGCCCCGATTCTAATTTTAAAATATATCTCGTAACCTCGCACGCGAGCCCGCAGTGACGTCAATTCCGTCTCGTAGCCACTTCGCAAGAAAGATCAAGTCCTAGCATTGAGCCTAGCGGCAAACCGCCCCACTTTAGAAACTAAGAATAGATAAAAAATGGCCCTTCTAGGGAAATATCAATTTTAAAAACGCTTGGAATAATAGAAAAACTATAAAACCGATTTAATTAAATGAGATAAATTCAATATAATTAGTTGTTGGACTCGTCTTAACTAGGTTAATAACTAATCAATCAGCATTCGTCGTTATGACCATAATAACAAGAAGTGCATGAGTAAAGAAGATGAAGGTAACACAGTAAGTTGATAGCACACAATACACATAAACCTAACAATAGATCAGCACACTCTACCTTCCCAATCCTGAAGCTACATCAGACGTTAGAAAAGTTGTCCAAAATGCAGCGAAGAAAGAAAATTACAAACAGAATTAATAAACCTGAACACGGTAGTGAACGAGTATGTTGACGATCTAGAGAAATAATTGCTATCTTTGCAGCCCTGTGCAGAAGTCCTTCCCAGAAACATCTCGATATCTCTGCGAGTGAACTATTTGGTGTTCTGAGGAGGAATTGACTTCGACTTCCGCACGGAGTTGCAGTTAAAAACCGCAACTGAATTTCAACATTGCGTGAAAAATATTAAGTAAACATAATAATTACCTAACTAACGGTCCTCCTTTTCCCCCTTCAGCGGGAAAGGATTGGAATAAAGATGGTCCTGCTGAAACTGGACGTATCTGAAACAGAAATTAATACAACGTTTAGATTTATTTTTAAGAACAACAAAACGGATTTGAGTAATTAATATGACATAAATTCAACGCATTTTTATCTTTCATTTTTTTAGACTCTAGAATTATAAATTATAAATTATATAGCCACAAAAAATTATAAAATAAAAACTTTTTAACAAAAAAATTAAACCGCCGGAAAACTGAAAAGCAAAAAATAATAAATCTTTTTATTTAACTAAGTTCTATCTAAGTAGTTGAACGTATGTGACAGTCTAGTATATCTAAGTAATTCTGAGTCGGCGTCAAACAATCAATGAACAAAGATCACCAAAAGAAATAACCAAATCAAATTAACAATGATACGTGAAATCTCCAGCGATACATTAACATTCCAAAGATGCGCTCTCCACACGACCACTCGCAAAGACGTGTGCCCTCAGTGTGTGCCCGTTCGGGCTGCTCTGTCGCTGACATTAACTTCGTGAACGCTCAGAGATTTCCGGCGAAGGATTGTTGACGCCGACTCAAAATTACTTAGATATACTAGACTGTCACATACGTTCAACTACTTAGATAGAACTTAGTTTTTTTTCTAAATATAAATACTGACCCTTTCAGTCTGTGTAGCGGCATTGCAGGTTTCGGCACTAGTTTCGCATATTGACGTCGGCGCTGACGAGCTGGCCGTATCACCGGACGCTATGAGCTGGTTCCGCAACTGTTGGACCATGCGCTCCTGCTCCTCGAGTTGAGATTGCAGGAATAAAACTTGACGTCTGAGATCGACCAGCTCAAACCTATCGGCGGCGACTCCATCGCTTTCATCTGTCGTGTTCGCATCGCTGTTGGTTGCGCCATTGAAGCTCCCATTCTTAATCGGTGACGGACTATCGAATGGGTTGAGAGTTTCGGACTGAAAGATTTCAAAGAATATTTATATAATTTTCAATAGTTATTAAGGAGTTACACTGCCCAGGCGCGTGAAAAAAATAAGCTTTTTTTGTGAATTTTTTTACGAGTTCTAGGTGGCGGATCAAAAAAAAAATTTAGGGCTTTTTTACGCATATATTAAAGTTCTCAAAAATATTTGTTATTTATATAATATACTAGCGGCCCTGTACGTGCTTCGCTACGTATAAAGTGAAATAATAAAACAATTTAATTGGAACATCTATCTATCTATCTATCTATCTATTTTATTAATTGCTAGCTATTTTAAAATATACATGGACGTATATGTGTGTATGTCGAGCACTCCGGCTGCGCCGTCGTGCTCGAAAAAAATAGCGTAAAGTATTCGTGGATAACTGGTCTTTAAAACACTTGCTCTATTTATTTGTTTTAAACGATATTCAGTTTTTTTACATCCTCGATCTAGATATATGGTTGTTAAGTTCGTTGCGCCATCTATTGAATATTCACTTAATCCAGTCAACAGATAATTATGACTGTCAAGGAATAGACAAATAATTTGCAATAAAATAATATTGCGACTATAAATTGAAATGTAAGCTATCCTATCTTTCAAGTTGGGTCGAATTGCACACGGTGTGCAAATCAAATTTAAAATCGGTTCAGTAGTTTAGGAGTTCATCGCGGACAAACATGTGACACGTAATTTTTATATATAAAGATATAACAAAATGGCGTCGTGGTAGTATAAAAAACAGACAATTTTTTTAGGTGAAAAACGGTGTACATTGTAGCAGTCTTGGTGTACCATCAGGAACAAAAAAGATTTTTTTTTCTTTTTTTACAATCGTTTTTCCATGGAAGTACCGAGGATTTTAAATTTTGTTTGAAAATTCACAAGCTTGTATGAGTTAGAAATTTTTTATCATTTTTTAGCAAAAACTCGAGCTTAAATTGTTAACTGCAAACGTCATAATTTTACAATCATAAAAATCGTGTGTACTTCTACGGAACATCTATCTAAGAAGTTTATTTCATTTAAATTTCAAGTCAATCGGACAAAAATTGAGCGAGATACGGTGTACACCAATTTGAAAACCATAGTTTCGATAAATTAAACGTACTTCTTATATTATATGAAATTTTCAAAATTTTATGAGAAATTTAATATATGCGTAAAAAAGCCCTAATTTTTTTTTGATCTGCCACCTAGAACTCGTAAAAAAAATTTACAAAAAAAGCTTATTTTTTTGACGCACCTGGGTAGTGTAACCCCTTAAAAGAAACAATGTTTCAAAACTCCATTAGTAATTTTTATTTATCTTGGTAGGTGTAAATTACTTATAGAGACATAATTTAATAAAAATATCTAATGTACTTTCGGAGTTTAAAAAAAATCAATTAATCAAAATTATTTTTATCACCCTGTTTATCAAGAATAAAATGAAACAGACCATAGTTTAAACAAACTTTTTGTCTTATAATCATTAGCACTCTTTAATATTGACATTAAATTATGAAACACTCTATATATTGCATATAGTGTGCCACTCTATGTTACGCATAGCTTCCAAACTACCAGAAAATAGCTCTACCGGATAGATTTACTACAGTAATAGACATCAGAAATTGAATATAATTATAAAAAATGTGGTACCTACATTTATCGCAAATTAAAAAAACTCGGGTCGCAGTGCGAAACCCTGCCGACAATATAGTGTATTTGCTTTTATAAGCAGTGTGGCTCTATTGTATGAACTTAACTTTGTTTTTGGACAAAATAAAAAAAATTACCCTCTAATACACCCTTTAAAACAACATTTTTTTACTTAATTTCAATACTACATACCAATTCAACATCTGTACCAAATTATTTATACACCCTTCAGTATGTAAATCCATATCAGTAAACTTGCGTTTTCATAAAATTTGTAAGTCCGGTCCTGTCGGGCCGATTTTATTTAAATTTTAGCAGCACATTTCAATAATTACTAAAGGGTTAAATTTCAAATTTGAAGTGATTCTGAAAATTTTTTCCGTATTTTTGGGCCCAAAAACATTTTTCAACCCCTAAATACCCCCCTTAAAATGGCCCGATCGGGCCCATTTTAAATAGGCTTCTTGCGATGATGGATTCCAACATGTGGACCAAATTTCGTTTAAATCGATTAAGTCTGTCGAGAGTTATCGTGGTCACACATATATATATATATATATATATATATATAAACATTTCCAAAAATGGTGCCAAACTTCTTAGAAACTTATGAAACGTCGAGAAATTTTGGTCCGACCCCTAGGTCCCGCCATCCGACCGACGCCAATAGTGTAAGTGCCTTATGGCAAATACACTAAAAAGGATATCAAAATAAGGTGTTCAAAACTAAAGCTTCCAGAAAACAGGATACTAAACCCATTGGAAAACTTGCGTCAAAATTTTAATATAAAACCTAGAAGCTGTTTTTTTTTTCTTTGGGTAAAAAGTAACTTTTTGTGAGAAATTTAAATATATCGTTTATTTTTATTAAAATCATATTTTTTGGTCCTAAAATTGAATGTTTTTGGAAATTTACAAATACCTAGTATTTTGCCTCTTTGCGACCTTCTCAAAAATCATTTCCCTTAAAGGGGAAAGATAAGTTCACACAAAGCAAAACCATATGTAGTTCAATATTTATTTCAAAGCAAATTTTTTGGCAATTGGTGACTAAAAGTGTCAATGAAAATATTATAACAAATTAACAATAGTAATAACAATAATAATCTTTCTAGCCATGAATTTTATAAACATAAATAAAATAGTATGCACATAAACGCAGGTACTACTATGGATGTATTCTATTCAGCAAAATTTTAAATACTATTAAAAAATTCTAAATCAAAATCAAGGTTTAAAAATAAATTTATTACACGTTAAAATAAAAATGAACTAATATTATGGCCGCTGCACGCTTGGCTAGTTTTGCCACTTGATGTCTTGCTAGTTTTCAAGCGTTGTTTTTTTTTTATGGCTTCGCACGATGCATGCATTGAAGTTTGCTTTGCAGATGGGTTTAGTACGCGCGTAGTGATAGAGTGTTAACAAAAGTGGACGTTTATTGTCTCTGAACAGAACACACACAATGGCACAGTGTTTGTTTGCGGGCGTTTGTCCATGTCGCTCACGTGACAAGATGCTGTTTCCTGATTGGTTCTCAAAAGAATCAGATGAACGAGCAAGAAAAATAGCTACGGTTCTAATTTGTGAAATCTATCTTGTAACCTCGCCGGCGAGCCAGCAGTGACCTCATTTCTATCTTTGTAACCGCACGGCAGCCAGCCCAAGGTCAAGCGGCAAAACGAGCCTCGTGTGCAGCGGCATTTATGATTGTCAATCTACGGAATCTGGTGATCAACTGGTAGTACTTAATTTGCATTTTATACGTGTCAACTATATTTTGTTTTTTTTTATACAGAGGCAAATATGTTTTTTTAACAATGCTTCATGTGTTTTAATGAATGAGTTATGAACAATACAATCTTCTAACAATACGCATGCAACCAACAATAACAGTTTTTTTAAGTTTCTACAAACAATAAAACATAATTATCATGCAATAAATATGCAATAATAGCTAATGACATGGACGAATCGATTTTTTCACCTTTGAAGGTTCAAAAATGGAACTTACCCTCATCAATGATTCTTCTTCTGGCTGCGTTTGGATGGAAGAGGAAACACGATTTTGAAAAACAAACAAACAAAACAATAACACATGAGAATCAAGCGCAAAAATGAGTCAGCCAATCGGTAAACAAAAATCTGATTTTTTTATAACAAACAAGACATTCTTGAAAAAACGTTTTACAGTTAAAATTCTTTAGGTCGAATTTCCAGGGGCATAAAAAATTGAGATAGGTATAGAAACGATTTTTTTGGTAACACAGTTACATGTGTTCGTCAAATTTTTAAATTTCCGAATTTTCGAGTTTTTGTAGAATATTCAATGTATATTTTAATTATTAGTTCGAGTTACGAAATTTCGAATTCTGGTTGTAAAAATACATATATTATGGATCCAAACATCATGGCAAATATTCAAGTCATGGAAGTTCGACTTAGAGAATTTCAACTGTAATTTTAAAATATATTGCAGCCAACAATTTCGCTTTATTACAGCAATAAAAATGCTTACAAAACCATTCACTCATTCGCAATTACTTTTAATAAACATGGATCAATACCAACCAGATTCACGGTATTTGCTGAATATAATTCGTATCTTTCAATAAATGAGAAAATTAAACAAGTTCCACTATTACAATTTTTCTGAAAGATCCAGTATTGCCTTGGATAAGATCAGGCCCGGACTGGCCATAGGGCAGATCGGGCAAATGCCCGATGGGCCGGATGCTTGGTGGGCCGGTCCGACCGTTCGGCGTTGACAGAATTTCCGATCATTAAACATGTGCCGTGTGAATGCCTTATTTTTCAAGGAGAACTATTATTTCAACTGAATGCGTTTATGAATTTATGATAGTCATATTGACATGCCCGGGAATTTCCAAATTCTTTGTAACAATTTTTTTACAACAGTGATAATGACATTGGCTAAAATACAACAAAATCTAAATTTTAAGCCAGAAGTCCGTGTCAAAGCGAAAGTATACTTGGAATCATTATGCAAATACGAAACAGTGATCACAGCCAAAACATTTTTAAGAATATTTGAAGTTACTACACCTCTCTCAAAATACTTGCTAACCTCAGGTTTAGATATATTAAAACCTTATCATATGGTATCACAATCGTGTTCAGAACTGAAAAAAATGGTGGGAGATTTTGATGCCGTACAGAAAGCTACAGATGATTTTGTTTTTCGGACCAATGAACAGTTTAATAAATTTGAAGAGTGTGATATAGAAGTGCAATCAAAATTTCCTGAAAAAAGACTTAAGAAAAGGAAACTGATATCAGGTGAGATGGCACGGGATGAAGTTATCTCTGATGCAGCCACTGCATACAAGGTAAATGTCCATAACATTATTTTTGACACAATTTCGGTGAGCATGGATCGCCGTTTTCTCGCTAGTGGGCAATTGTACGCGGATTTTTCATGTCTAGATCCGAAACGTTTCTCTGACATACGTAACAATAAACTTGAATCTGGTGAGCTAGATGAATTAAGCAGACACTTAATAAAATTTGATGAAACAGCTACAGGTGAAAATTTGCGATCTGAATTGAAAAATTTTGCATTGCATTGGGACACACTTAAAACTTCTGAATTAGAAGATTATAAAGTAAAAGGTGAGTGATGCTAATGACGAAATGCCTTTAGAAAATCAAGAAGAAGAAACGTTTGTAGCATGTGAGACACGTCGTTCATGCAAAAATTGTACCATTTGCTGCTTCAAAATCTTACATAGATATAATCTCTTGACGAATGCATATCATTTAATTGGACTGGCATTAAATTTCTGCTTACCTTGTCACTAAGTCAAGTTGCTTGTGAAAGATCCTTTTCTACTCTAAAAATTATAAAAAATCGCATGAGGAGCACCGTATCTACTGATAATTTCAATTATTTTATGTTAATGGCGATAGAAAAAGATCTATTGATGAATTTAGATTGCGACGACATAATTGACAAAATTACTGAAAGCAGTGAGCTTCTTCGGAAGTCATTAACTAATTATTAAAAATTAAAAAAATAAATGATTCAAAATTTGCATTTGTAGTCTTTCTTTCTTGTGAAGAATAGAGGGCCGACCATCTCTAAAATGCCCGGGCCGATTTCAAGTCCCAGTCCGGGCCTGGATAAGATCGTAGTTTTTAGTGTAGCATATCAAAATGGTAAAACAACTGAAAATAGTGACACTCTGTTGTCTGCCTGTCTGTAAACAGTTGAATTGAGAAACTAAATATCTGGAGTCTAGAGCAGTACAGCGGTTGTATTAAAATAATGGTTTTGAAGGTCAGTAAAGTGAAAATTGGAAAGAAATAATGTATTTATTTAGCATATTATGGCACTGTATTGAAAAGAGCTTACTTTAAAAAATCTGTCCTCCCTATGCCCTAAAGTAGTCGTTTTCAAATTTTGCTCGCCGTTTAGTACACTTTATTTAAGATCATATTTATCAAACAGTTTTTTTCCCCAAAAACAATAGGGCTCTTCATATTTGCATACCAAACATCCTCCCAAAATTTGGTTTCAGTCCGCTCATCCGTTTGACCTATATCGTGTTCACAGACTAACAGACGCACAGAGTTTTTCCAAAAATATGTTTTTACATTCGGAGGACCTCAAAATGGAAAGATATTGTAAAATTTTTGAAAAGTGTTTTGACCTAAACTAGTACCATTCCTCACTTGTCGGTTGGAATGGTAAAATAAGTATACTTCCATCAGCCAAAAGTCGTGCAATTACTGTCTTTTATTCCATACTTTTCTTGTTATTTTTATTAAACTATAATTTTGTTGATATCTAAAGTGGGGAAATGAAAATTTGAATTATAAAGCAACTTTTTTCAGCGATATCCTTAAAAAACTATTCCAATTTCGATATATAATTATCTGCGACCCACAGAACTAAGAGGGTCAGCACAAATTACAGACAAAAAAGGCAAATTATAAAAAAAAATAACGCGAGAATGAATGATTATCATGAGCAGAAAAAAAATGAAATGAAAATTATGGGATGGTAAAAAAATTACTAAGTATAATGTTTTCCACGAAGCAGTTTTTGAAATTCGACATCGGGCAGTTTTAAAATACCAAAGTTTCGAAACCCAATTCATAGGACAAATTACTTGAATTAATTTTGAAGAAGCTTTTTCGGAAATAATATGCATTTAGTTTAAAAAGAAAACCGACTTGAGGACTGAACTCGATGATTTGTCGTGCAAAACGTTTTATATCACATTTACTTTAAAAAAAGTCATGCAACCAAAAATAAAAACTTGCTTTTAGACACAAACGTCATACAAAAAATTGCAATCCAACAAAAAAAAATTACCTCTTGTAAAACTCGTTTTAGTTTAAGAAGCATAGTTTTGAGACCAACAATATCTTGCATCATGGAGCTATGCGTGGCTCGGTCGACTCTGACGGAATCGTCCGAGTCGTAGGCATGGCTCCCAGCAGGCGATGATCCATGGTGGTGATGGCGGGACGACGACAGACGCAGCGGACTGTGGGTGTTCGACGATGGAAGTCGCGACCTGGTACTACTGTGGTGGCTGTCAAGTGATCTTGGTGAATCCGGCGTTCCGAGAGGAACAGTGGGTCGAGATCGAAGTAGACGGGAAGTTCGAGTACTCGTTGAGGGCAAACTGAAATACAAAACGAACGAATAAATAAGCTGATGCAGTGTCCTGCTCTTGTAACGTGCAGGGCCGGATTAAACCTGTCCGGGCCCTTAGGCAATGCAATCAGGTCTTTTCAAAGTTGATGAAGGAATGTGAGTAACTTCCAGATAATCGGCTCCAGACATCCTGTTACTTCAATGTCTTATGTGATATTGTAACAACATGATAACTTTGACTAGATGCTGCAGCATCGCCTTACCTGACTCGTTAACTTTATTGAAATGGTCTTAATGAATAGGTTCTAGATAACTGATGATCCAGGTTTTTTGATGGGTCAGGAAAGAGAAATGAGACGTGACGTAGTTATTTTAAATTTTATCTTGTTAAATGCAATAAATTACAATAAACAACGAAAGAAAATAATATTGTTGTTGGGAAATTTCATACATTTTTTTTTGTCACAAACTCCATAAACAACCAATTTACTGTTTGACCAGTGGCGATTGACAGCAAAGAAAAACCCAGATTTGGAAGTGAGGCCTCGAAATTCTTAACCGGCTAATTCTTTTGATCACGGTTATATAACGCAAATGACTTTAGTGTCGAGCGTCTATAGTCTACAATAATATTTCTCTCACAATTATAATATAGGTACCATAAAATAAACAAAGAAATTTGGTAGTAATATTTTTTAATTAACAGTTTACAAATTATACAAAATTATATATTTGAAGAATTTGTTAACCGCAAAGCTATATTTGAACGGAAGTTAACCGCATGCAATGAAGAGAAAATATTTATACAACTTCGGTCACAGCTATAATAATATAATAATAAATTCACATGTTTTCGTACTGCAAAAAACGTCTGGTATTTTCAATATACGGAACATAGCCTAGCAAATTGTTAACTATTGTAGGTCATTATTCACAAAATAATACAACACGCAATGTCAGAAAGGTTAGCTTAAAAATCATTTGGTCTTCGGTCAATTAGGTCAACTGCATTATCGTCAAAATCATTTTAGATTACTGCATGTGTTGATCAATTACATTTTTTATAAAAATACGTTTATATTAAACTAGAGAATTATATGAAATTTTCTTTACGGTTAGTTCAATTCTTCATGTGATCATTATTAACCGTTTAATGTATTGCAGAATGTAATTCGTCATTTGCTAGAAAATGATTTTTGTTTTGTGATAAAACAATACAAAATAATCAAATCACTTGATATCTCCTTTATTTTGGCATTTATAGGTAGGGGTTAATCTTAGTTCTGCAAGTTATCGTAAGCCTTTCAGATTATGCCAGACGTGCTGATCAATTATTTACCAGAAAAGGAAATATTTATGTGATAAAAAAACTTTTTAACAAAAAAATTAAACCGCCGAAAAACTGAAAAGCAAAAAATAATAAATCTTTTTATTTAACTAAGTTCTATCTAAGTAGTTGAACGTATGTGAAAGTCTAGTATATCTAAGTAATTTTGAGTCGGCGTCAACAATCCTTCGCCGGAAATCTCTGAGCGTTCACGAAGTTAATATCAGCGACAGAGCAACCCTAACGGGCACACGTCTTTGCGAGTGGTCGTGTGGAGAGCGCATGTTTAATGTTAATGTTTATCGCTGGAGATTTCACGTATCATTGTTAATTTGATTTGGTTATTTCTTTTAGTGATCTTTGTTCATTGATGGTTTGACGCCGACTCAAAATTACTTAGATATACTAGACTTTCACATACGTTCAACTACTTAGATAGAACTTAGTTAAATAAAAAGATTTATTATTTTTTGCTTTTCAGTTTTTCGGCGGTTTAATTTTTTTGTTAAAAAGTTTTTATTTAATCATTTTTTGTGGCTATATAATTTATAATTGTAATATACACAACTCAGCATGAAAATCTGTGAGTGAACAATAAATCACCCCTATTTTCCCACCCTTAGGGTAGGAATTTTTTTTCCAAATTTATATGAGACGAACCTCGAGGTATACCCTATCCAATAAAAAAATAATTATCAAAATTGGACCACTCTGTAAAAAGTTATGTGTGGTCATACATTACAATCAGTGAGTGAACAATCAATCATCCCCTGGTTTCCTACCCTTAGGGTTGGAATTTTTCTACGAAATTTATATGGGACCAACTTCGGGGTATACCCTTTCAAACAAAAAAATAATTATCAAAATCGGACTACTCTGTAAAAAGTTATGCGTGGTCATACATAAATAAAAAAAAAAAAAAAAATAAAAAAAAAAAAAAAAAAATATACGCGTCGAATTGAGAACCTCCTCCGTTTTTGTTTTTCGTCGGTTAAAAATACAATAAATTTGATGGATAGGAAATCAGAAGATCATTTCACATATTTTTATAATGTTGGCAATTATAAGCTAGATTTACATAAGAATCACCAATAATTACTTTTTGTTAAATGTCATAATTTTAATACAAATATTAAGAGCACTGTGGTTGAAACAAAAATGAAAAATAAAGAATACTTACTTCTGACCACAACAGTTTTATTAGCGGATGTACATTTCGGGAGCTATGCTCTCATCTTCAGCAAACACTAAACTAAACAAACTAAACAGTTTAGTGTTTGCTGAAGATTAGAGCATAGCTCCCGAAATGTACATCCGCTAATAAAACTGTTGTGGTAAGAAGTAACTATTCTTTACTTTTTATTTATGTCATAATTTTGCCAAAAAATTTGTGTGAATTTTTTTATCGCCATAACACTACTTTGTTTAGGTCTACACCTCTGTCCAACGAAGGATTATTTTTATCACGCTCTCCTATGAAAATTAAATATACCGCCGCAGATTGAACACATTGGTTTGAACCTTAATAAAGGTTAAATAATAATACGCAATCATATACATAAGTACAATGTAAATTTAATTATGCGATGCTTTTAGACAGAATATACTAAATAATTAATTTATTCAGGACAGTAAGCCGCAAGTCGTGATACCACATCCCTTTGGAACCAATAACCAATTCATCGTGTAATATATTTACATATTAATTTGCCTATACATAGTTTGCAAGCACCCACACTATTGACATTCGCGTTGGTCAAATGGAAGGATACAAAGACACAAGTTGGTTTTATGATATCTACGACAATCAATCTATGTAAAAACATAATGCCCCGTCAAAATCATCTATTCCCGGGCCCGACTGGCAAACGCCACTTCGACTATTAATCCAGTCAACGAAGGAAAAATAAAAGCAATAAATTGTGTAGTCTGGGTTATTATTTCAAATGATAGGGGTGATACCCAAGTATAACATATTAAAAGTCCCCAGGCACTTGCTTTGGGCGGGAGGGGAGCAAATAGGTCCCATTTTTTGGTTCTTCGTGATTCTCTAAAAAACCATGCGTTTTAGAAAAGAGAACATTTTATAAAAAATAAAGCTGATTAAATTTTCTACAAAATGACGTTTATTTTTTTTTAGATTTATTAATAAGGGAGAAACGGGACCCGTTAAGAAATAGATTGGACAGAGACAAAGTTGGAAATCTATTGTTTATTAAATATAATTTGCTACTTCTGGAGTCAATTAATTTGATTTAATTTGCTAACTGTTATAAAAATGTGATTATTTTTATTTGTGACACCTATATTTATTATTTTTTAATTGAAATTAAAGAGGCTGACTGCTTAATGTTTGTAGTGTTTGTACTATATTATTTTATTGCCTGCCCTTAACACATCTTTCTTCTGCCACCATCTCCGACTTCGATTCCGGTTCCAACTCCGAAAAACCAAATTTTAAAAACTCCGACTTCGACTTCGGTTCCGATAAAACCACCTCCGTAACATCCCTAATTTCAACATGAACCGAAAGATAACTAATGGTATATTGGATTGAATGTAAGGAAGAATCTTTATCTATAATTTATTATAGCTCATCGGAATAATAAACATTAATTTTCTAAGGCAATAATACTTTGTTTTCAGTTTGTATCACATTTATATCCCTTGCATTTCCTTTTGTATTTGTCATAAATATACAATTAATATATCATTTTGTAAGAAATTTATTAAGCTTCATTACGTTTTAAGGTTTTTTTTTCCTACGACGCTTAGTTTTTGAAATATTTAGGAAAAACTAAAATATGGGACATATCCCCCCCCCACTCCGCCTAAAGCAAGCGGCCCCTGGCTGGAGACTTTTGGTATGTTATACCTGGGGGTCAACCCTATTATAAAAAATATTAATCCAGACTACACAATTTTTTGCATTTATTTGCCAATTTCGGGTCTTCGTTAACTGAACTATATATGGCCAGTCCGACGCTGGTTCGCCCCGTCCAAATGGGGCTTCAGGAACGACAATGAACAAAAATGAATTCGAACAGAGTATGAGATGATGAACGATGATATACAGCGATAAATTATTTAAATATTTGACAGTTGACTACCTCCTGTTTTGCACTGAATTCGTTGGCGATATTTTGATTGCTCTGGCCGGCAGTGGGGAACCGGAAGGTGACAAATGCTGTTTACACGTGATGGCATCCTGAAGATCAGTCTTCACTCGTCTAGCTCCAAGCGGAGAACCTAACATAACTACTGCCAATACGGATTCAAACACGGTCCCTTCGGTTGAATGTAATTATAGAGCACTCTTCATTAATTAATTAATTAATCACTTACGATAATTATAACACGTTTGGCCGTTGTATAATTACATATTTTATTAAATGGGTTAATACTTTAAATAAAGGCCACTGGAATTACAATGATAATGTAAAATAATTAAAAATAAATTGTTTAAAATTAATTTTATGCTACTATAGATCCATTCCCATTTTTATGCGGAGCGATGCTTCGAAAGACTCGTATTAACCAAAGCGAGTTTTAAAATCAAGATTTGAGTACAGTAGACTCTCTATAAACCGACCGAGTGCTAATCCGCGACCGCATTTTCTTACTTTAAATGTTGTTTGGTACAATAGATAGATAGATTTGTATTTGTGATTCTAAAGAAGAGTATAAAAATGTCATAAATTTATAAGTTTATGCTGTAACTTTTTAATAATGCGGCGGCTTAGATAATAACTGACACTAAGAGTCTACTGTACACGTTTCTAGAAAAAAAGGTTAGAAAGGATTCAACAGCTTAAATTAAAATCTTACTACGTTACAGGGTTTAATGAATGCAAACCATCTCTATTTTATTATTTAATCTTTGGTGCACTTTAGTAGGGAGTAAGGTAAACTTTTTATTGTGCGTCATAATAGTTTGATTTCTATTAAAAAATTACTCACTCTTCCATTTTTTGAAGAAAAATTGCACTTTACACCTTTTAACACAAAAATTCGCAGAGATTTGAAAATTAAAAATAATCAAAAAATAAATAAGCACATCGGACATTATTTTTAAAATAAAAAATACTATAAATAATTCTTAACAAAATGATTACCTATAATTTTAATTGAATATTACTACTGCTAGTTATTAAGAAAACTAATCAAAATTTAAACGAAATTTCTAAAAAAATTAATTTCTTTTTAAGTAGTACCTATATCTTATTTTTTTAAAAATGCCGCTAAAGTTCATTATTGTAAAAATTAAAAAGATACAAGAATTATACTACAGAAAACTACATTCAATTATAAAACATATACCGGTTATTTTTTTCTGAATGCTTCTGTGAAATACGTGTATATATATATTTAAAACTATATTTATTTTATAGTAATTATGTTAAATACTACGGGACGGTTGGTAGTATTTTTGATGATTTAAAACATATATTTTATTTTGACAACTCGTTTAAAAAATACTTGGTGTTTATAATTTTACAGGAAATGAATAAAAGATGTTTAAAAATTCTCGACAGTAAAATACTTATCTCAAAATAGATATTAAAGTTATTTATTTATATATTAGTACAACGATGATATAAAGTTAAGACAAAAAAATTAGGTATTGTTGATATATTATTTAATAGGCACAACGTGATCACAAAATTTACAAAAAACAATACATTTACGCGAGACACTGTATTGGAAGCAACAGATAAAAAAAATATAGAACTTAAACACGCTTTTGACCAAAATAAGTTAATTTCAAATTTCCATTCCCTTTTTTTTAATTTTATCGTAAAGTAAAATAATTGAGGTTATTTATTAAGTAATAAAATCATTTTCCAGACGTCGCGGCGCGAATCTTTGACGTCAGCCCGTGTCAAAGTGTCAACCCATATAAAACTGCCTAAACATTTAAACGATATAGTAACGGTCGTATTTTAGATGAACGTGGCGTATGGAGAAAGCTTATAAGTAGTTTGGAATGAAATGAGTAAGTAGATATTCCGCTGCATATAAATAGTGGGCAGATGTTCAGTGCTTTACAGAGCTTGCGCTTCATATTGAGCTTGAGTGCGCAGCGCCAGCAATGCGGCTCGATAAAAGCTCTCTATCTAAAGCTTGTCGCAGACGTAAAACGACAAAGAAACGTAAATGAATGTTACATAAGAAAATGTCATGCATTTTACCAACAAGGATACAATAGGAGTGTAGCTTTCTCAATAAAAAACTTAGTTGCATATTCATGCTTAATAGATAAAGCTTGCCACAGACGCACTAAAAAACAGTAAAATAAAAAACGGACAAGGACGAACAGAACTCGCGCTCTGGCGATTCCGTACTGCTATAACAATTTTGTAGCCAGGAATTCACTTCAGGGGGGGGGGTCGAGCTCTAGACCAGAGACAATAGGTAACAATTATATTTATGTAAAATTATAATATATGCTTATTGTAGTATAATTTAACATAAATAAAAAATTTAATTAAAAGGCAACCGACGCGGATTGTCACCAGAAATAAAGCGCGGGACAACGATGAACGCTCATCAAGACAAATCCAAACAGTAGTAACTGTCCCATGCTGTTACTCAAAAGTTTTTAACCCCCTCGACGAGAAAAAAGTACGCTCTGGTGTCGCCGTCGACACAGGTAGCGTCACGAGTATTAAGAGTAGCTGCGCCTGTGCTCATTGGATTCAGCGTGATATTTTCCATAAGTACACATAATATTAACCGCATCGAAAGGCTCTTACTGCTTCAAAAAGCCGCCGATTTGCGAAAACATCGAAAAACTTCAATTTTTTCAATTTTTTGGTAAATATAAAAGTGTCACGGATATGCCTGAATTTACTTGACCTTATAGAAAAAAGTGCGCTGAATCGAATGAGCACAAGAGCAGAACTGTATCTCTTCTGGTTTCGAAGTTATGAGCATTTAAAAGTTTGAAAATTTCAAACTCGATTATCTCCGAAACTAGACAAGATACAGAGCTGCGCTTGTGCTCATTGGATTCAGCGTATCAAAATCTATTGGGTAACATTAATATCGACCCGATTTGGGAGACTTCGATTTTGAAAATTTTCACAGGGGGGGGGGGGGCGACGATTAAATTTTTATTTTAAAATAAGTGCAGTATCGACCGGAAATTTATAGAATATATGGTTGAAAATGACTTGGTCCTATGCAATAAATCATGCTTTCTATATACATGAAGCTGCGTGTAATATTTCGAGCTTTTTTACAACAGAGAGTTTCTTAACAGTCACATGAGGCATAATATCATCACGCACGAAATACATGTAGAAGTTTTTGCACGTACCCTCTATAAAGTAACTGATTTTCAAAAATTCTTTATGCTCAATTTTGAATTTCCATCTGTAGGCTGCGTTGGCTTTTCATGCATTTACTATGGACCATGTTTCGCATATATTTTGTTTTTACTTTACGTACTAGTACAAAATGAAAATTTTACTGCCGCTCTACGGGTATAAATACCAGCGATTTTCTAAGGTCGTACAAAAAATTTGTTATTTGATACCTCTACAATACCTACGTTTAAAACTTGAAGAATTTTTATAAAATATAGAGTTCATTTTGTTCTTTTTTGTCCTTGAATAAGAAAAAAACTTGAACTTACGTCAAATGAGATTCATCATTATACCGCATTAAATTGGTTTTGTAATTAAATATTAAAGCTATTAATATAATAATTTATATTATATTTCTTTATAACCGCATAATATAGAATATCTGATTCACGCAATTACTTGGCCAACTCGATTTTATGCAGTGATGAGCATTTGAATCAAATTAAGTTACATATCCTATTTTACAATTACCGGATTAATAATATTGTTTATATCTTTTTATAATCACATTGTGTGAATACAATCTAATGTTCTAGATGACAATGAGTTTGAAAACGACACTAGCTTGCTTCTGATGTATGGAAACTGCAGTTATATGATCACAATCTAAGATCATTGTCAAATCAAATTTTTAAACTATTTTATACTCTTTACTGGTGGCACTTCACATGGCTATTTGTGTTCGCTATTGGGTGTTTGTTGTATTTGGCAAAATATATGACGTTCAAGGCAAACATGCAAATAAAACATTTGGCAGCAGAACGCAAGGTTTGAAATTCCTGGAATTTTAGCACTGTTTCATTGTCCCAATTCATTTTCAATAGTAATTGTTCCAGTTCTCGCTCACAGCACAGACACAAAAATATTGCACGTCCGTACAAGTTCACGGCGCGTGCGCTTCTGAATATGGCCCTTGTGCGTATTTGCCTCTTTGACTCCTTTGATGTGCCTCGAAAAACCGACAAGCGCACGGTAACGCGTGTTTGGTATTGACCTTATTTGTCAAATAGGCAAATAAGGCCAACACTGTCAAATAGACTGTCTACACATGGTAAGTGTTTGCCAAATATGCCAAATACACAAATATAAATAGCCATGTGAAGTGCCCGCATTATACTATTATATCAACCAATTTCCATTATAATTCAAGAGCTATCAAAAATTTTTGGGTAGGTATTTCAGACATCGTGAACATTTGCGTAACACTTCTTTTGTAATGTCTGAACACAAAATCAAAGACCTGCCTCAACGCAGGTGGGGCCTAGCCAAGCTGTGAATTTTTAAATACCGAAAAATGTTTAATAGTTTTCCTTTCTATTAGCTCGTATGTGGAAGATACGACTTCCACAAGAGATCACCATATCTGACGCGGTTTTGTGAGATACGCTTAACTTCTATTCAGGACTTCCCGATGTTCAATACCTCTCCCTTGACAGTCCGTCGCCATATCAAACCTACTGGAACGTCCTCTTCCACATTTGTAGCTAACCAGATCATATTTCTTTGCGTCATTCTGATAAAAGCTTCTCTGTGGTATAATATAGATTGTTCGGACAGTACGAATGCTACAGGGTATAGATACTGATATACCGTACCGTGTAAAATTGTACAATTAAAATGTAAAGTTGTTGCAACCCATAAGTCAATATCTTATCTGCGCATACTTTCGGCAATTAAAATTTAATAACGGTCATAAAACGAAAAGCAAATATCGTTAGATATTATCTTTAAAATTAACGACGTTCCAATAATTAATTTGCCATTGTTTTCCTTATCAAGTCACCGAATTATTTTATCAAACATTAATCAAAAAAAGATTTGATTTATCAAAAATCGAAGTACGTAAGGCAAGTTTGTCACTAAAAAAAATGATAAGTAAGTAACTAAAAATCGTGGCCCACAAACGAAAGTTATAGGTAGGTACCTACATATACGAAAACTTAAGTTCTTAAAAACTCATAAAATAATAGTTTATGTCTTGCCCTTGCATGAAGGTAACGAGAGACAGCGAGTTTTAACATTACGAACAAAATAGATACTAATAGATAATAATTTTTTTATGCGTATCTTCTATAAAATAGCTGGTTTTCACTTAATTTAAAAAACTTTTAATAATTGAATTTTGAGCAAGATTATTTCTAATTGAAGGCTTCGTTCAACAAAACGAGATTGCTTTTTTCCAGTTAGAACTATTTCGGTTATTAGACTTCTGATTAAAAATTATGTTATTACGAAATATAGCGGAACTTTAAAAACGTGAAATAAACATATTAAAAGAAGAAGATGTTAATAAAAGTCAAGGTTTTATGCTATGAACCAAAACAACAAAAAGAGAAAAACTAGACCACCGTTCACTAAAAAAATCTAAGCCACTAAAAAGTCAAATCCGGCCCTGCCGGTACACATAGAAAGATAAAAATTGTGGTAACGCGTTCTCCCATAAAAAAAATATCTGAATGAACCTCTTAAAACTCAAAAAACAGCGAAAATATGACATACAGAATATATCCGTTGCAACATAATATTACAAAGTATGATTGTGCCGTTTCTGAATACTAAGGAAACATATATTATTTATTTCCTTTTTAAAGTCTCTGAATTGCTCTTTCAATATTTAAAAAAAAAAATAGCTGGCACAAAAATAAACTTGAAATTTCAATTCAGGGGAAAATAGAAAAACTTTTTCCAGGTTATTCTGCAGACTTTGCGCGTTGTTTTATGTTTACGTTCTTCTTTTATGTGGTTTTAGAGTGATACAGTAATAAAGTAGTCCACGTTGATTTAAATAATGCATTGTTTATAATTTAGTTGATGTACGGAACACAGTTTTAAAACTCTAAGAAACCACTGCCTGGTTAACTCAAACAAGGCAGTAGCTATTTAACCAATTGCGAATATTGAGATAAAATATGTGAAAAGGTTTAACGCCATAATAAATATATGTTAATTTTTTATTTGATTTATATTTAGGGGACACTCGTGCATCGAAAAGGGATTAAGCAATTAAATGTTTTTTAGAGTAGAGTAAGAAGATTTCTTTAATTTTTTTCAAATCCAAAATTGCGACAAGCCAGCAAAGATGTAAACTTTAGTACAGTATTGTATCCTCTAGCTTCATTTGGAAACAATTTAACCTAGGAACATGAAATTTGAGTATTCATGGTCGGCATATAATCAAAATAATTGCAACTGGGAGCTTGAAAAAGTCCAAATGCATGGATTGGTATACGAATATTGCTGGAGTTCCTCATGGTTTGATCATCAGTCCCTTTTATTCTCCAGGTTCATTTGGAAACAATTTAACCTAGGAACATGACATTTGAGTATTTATGACATACAATCAAAATAACTGCAATAATTGGGACCCTCAAAAAATTCAAATACATGGATTGGTATACGAATATTGGTGGAGTTCCTCATGGCTTTATTCTTAGACCTTTTTTTCGCAGCGTTCCGTTAAGACCTTCAATTTCATGCACCGATTTGAAACAATTAGATTGTCAGAATAGAAATATAATGCACAGTGCAATTTGAGAGAGATTATTGCATAATATAATGACATAACATTAATAAATTGGTTTTAGAATATACTTGGAATACAAGTGATATTTGAACGTTCACTAGCAGCGAAAATATATTGCACATTCCAAATTGGGATGTGAGTTGGCGTTGACATGTAACTGTTACAAGAATTTTTATAAGGTTAACATCAAACGGGATAAAATACCTGTATTTGATTGATGAAGTCATTTATAAAAAAAAATATAGTAATACGGTCTGTCCACCGTAATATAATGTTGTTAAGTTTATACAAAAGATTTATTTTTCTATATATTGGAACAACACAGACGTAGAGCGGCGAGTTCTTTTTAAATTGTCACTTCTTTAACTCGAGATGTATCCCTAAATGTTTATTTTAGCTTTTAAAATCTATTTTTTGAACAAATGTTTATAAATGAATTTTTTTATTGAACGTTTTCATGTAAGTAGAATTCGTAAGCAAAAAATGTTGGGGGGAAAATCAGGCTTTATAAGAAGTCGAACAAATCAAGATAGAGGATGAACCTGAAAGGGGAAATTTGACTAACTCCAAATAGAGCTCACTTGCTAGAATATTTTTTGAAGATATTATTGTCGAACGCAAAGAATTAATTATATTAATTCGTTCCTGATCTAAAAAAACTACTGGACCATATATAGAGAATCGCTCGTGGAAAGTTCGAGTGTGTAAAACATTAATTTTGTTTAAACCGTTAAAGATAAATATCTTAAACAATGTATGTAAGAGTGATTGATCATAAAAATATAGCCCCCAATAAATGTGCGAAGCTAAAGCGGGTCGCTAGTAAAATGATAATATATTTTAGTGTCGTTACGTTACCATTAAAAGTGTACTTTTTAAGTGTCGTGAACTTAATGAAAATACTTTCATTCAATGTAAACAACTATATATTTATATATGAATAATTAAAACTAATTATGTTTTTAGAAATTATCAACGTTGTTGTACACGACAAAAAATGTTACATTTTTATAATAATAATATTTATAACTTTTACTTTATTACTTAATCCATATGAACGGTACGTACTGAATGTAGGCGGTGTAAAAACAAATGACTTCTAAGTGACCATAATTCTCAGTCTCTGGGTAAACCAATATGGTGTCGATAAAACTCGTTCACCTATATCAAGGCTCTCAAGCTTTTATTTTTCAACCCACGAAGTTAATTTTCGGTTCGGTCAATAAAATCAGATATATTTTATATTGAAACTAGCGGCCCGTCCCGGTTTCACCCGGGCGCAAAACTTCTGGAAATATTATACTGACCTTCCCATCTACACAGCAGATCTATCAAAGTACAGTGTTTTGATGTAGCTCTAAAGATTTGGCGTTAGGTATCTAAGCGTACGAAAACAGTTTTTTTTTTTGACAAAACACCGTCATACTTCTTGCATTTTGTGCAAATATTTACAAAGTATATACACAAACTTTCCTCGTTTATCGCTCTTTTTATTAGTGAAAACCGTATGAAAATCCGTTCGGTAGTTTTTGAGTTTATCGCGTTCAGACAGACAGACAAACGCGGCGGAGGGACATTATTATAAGGGATATTATTATTAATTGAGATTTTGAAAGCCAAGCAAATATTTTTAGTTTTTGAGTAGGTAATTATTTAAATTTCAAAAGTTATAACACGAGCTAATAAAATTTTAACTAGCCACTGTTTAAACGAAGAAATTAAGGTGGTCGTTTTCGGCTATACTAATTTTTATAATGTTTATGAGTAGTTTTTTTCTCAAAAGTTATTATATGCCAATAAACGTTTAACTATATCTGACGTTAAACGTCCCGAGCTCGTATAAAAAGTTAAATTTCAATAAAATAATATTTTTCGCAGAATCGTTCCATGTCAATTTTGTGATATCAACATGGCCATCAGCTGACAAGCTCTCCATTAAAGCAGAGTTCATATTACAAGGCGACCTGGAATGCAGCCTCTGTTAAAATGTTCCATAATCCACACAAAGAGTCAATGATCTTCATACCTTCGTTTCTATTATTCACAGCAATGCGCGATGGTGAGTCATCACTAACTCATCATCAACAAACATTAAGCGAAACCACATTAAAAAGAACACATACTATAGTAGATCAACTTCTGTTGACTCATATCCACTCACTCATTCTAAAATTACGAAGGATTTGCTAAAACGGGAACTACCAGACTATAGTTAAGGAAAACTGAACTGTTCTAATATTATTGAAATCAAAACATATGCATAAATAGTGATGTAACCTGAGTTTTTGGCTTTGGTGTGAAGACTAAATATGCATGTTTCGCTGACTATGTTAGCATCATCAGGAGATGATTATACCTCAGGCAAACATAAACAAACGATTCAACACAATACGAATTATACACTAGGCTTAAATAAATCAATGTTCCAATAGTCTTCTTCCCTGGATTTTCTAAGACGAGTCGCGAAATCTTATACTGCTACTATAAGGAAGTATTCTCATGTGTAAAATTTAATCAAAATTGTTGGAATTGTTGGGCTTACTCCCTACACATCTAAGCTAGGATCTTCGAATTAATGTCGAAATATAACTGTCCTCACAGAACAGAGAAGCAAAAATTGAACCAAATTTATTCAGTGGTTTGGAGGGTTAAAAGTACGAAAACATGAATTCATGAGTGGACAGAAAGTCGATATAAAATTCGATAACGTCTATTTAAATTCAGGAAAATGCAAACACGTTTGAGAATGCGTCAAACTGAATGAAAATGAGATTGGGTTATTGGTTAAAGTAAGAAAAAAATTGACTGAAAATGGAAGAAGGAACAAAATAACAATGTAATGGAAAGGCTAGAGCAAAGACGACAATATGAAATGGTTATTTGCCAAGAACGCCGGAAGAGATATGACCAAAGATGATACTTATATGGTTTCCGCTATATATAAAAGGAAAACGAATTGAAAATTGCGCAGACGGAAGTTATACAAACAGTAATGAAAAAGATACAATTAAATATACAAAACGCTCTCAACTGGATATTAAGAATAGTAAGAATTGCGAACGTGCCAACTTGTATCTTTCAGAGGAAAATGGGCATTTTAACAACACATTTTTAGGAAGACAGAAGTTTGGGTGGCAATTAAGTGTCAAGTTTAATTAAAAATCAGTTCAACCGTTTTATAATCATGCTAATATAAACAGACAGACAAACTTTCTGGGACCAAAAATCATGAGAAAATAAAATGGTAAAGTGATCCCGGTAGAATGCTTGCTCGAAGTTGATTAATAAATTGTAGTAAAAATTTCATAGGAGATAGCTAACTACAATTATGTAGCGTTAAAAATTGCGAACTAAAATACCAGATACGCAACAATGATCTGCATAAATGCATAAAACAATATCGCATAGAGTGTAATTTGCATACAAGATATTTGCCTATCGTAAAAAACATAAAACCTATTGTTGCGTTATAATAAAATGTGTAACTTGTACATTTGATTGAATAAACTGATTAATTTTATGCTGTATATCAAATTTCGTAACCCAACATTATATTATAAAATTTAAGAGAGAGATTATAGATGCTCGACATCTAAGGTAATTAGAGTTTTATAGTGAAGTTTGTAATTCGAAATGATAGTCAAGAATTATTAAGTTATTTAGAAGATTATAGAAATTTTTTCTTGCATATTCTAAAACAAGTGTATTCACTTTGAAGCGGTTTTTCCGAACTTTTTTTGTTATTTTAGTGAAAAGACACTTCGCAGCCTTGAATAATTTTGTCAATGATATCTAGATCTAGTAACATATTGTGATATGTATTAAAAAAAAAATAAAGACTATAAATGATTAATCAATATATACAATTAAAAGAATGGCTTCATTTTGTGTCTTTAAAGAAACACACACTATTTGTAAAAAAATGGTTTACTCTTCTGTCATCTAGATTCTAGAACAGTTGTTTAGTTGCAACGATAATCAATAAAAATGGATTTATTATTATTGGAAACCGCAAAAAGAGAAATCACGGTTTGAAATTTATCTTAGATTACTATATATCTATCAAGTTTAACGCATTAAAAAGTTATATCCGCTATCTTCTCAAAGCAAAAGCAGCAGGTTATGAAGACAAGTTAATAGTGAGGAAGTGTGCAATTTATGATGCTTGAAAAATTGGAAAATTTCTGTTTTGATATTATGTCACCACAACAAATAAGTCTTTTTTAAATGGGGGGTTCAGTGTCTATACCCCCTCCCCCCATCTATGCCACTGGCCTGAACTAATATGATTTAAAAAATTAATCCAAGCATTTTCTGGTGAATCGTTTCAAAACTGACAATCATTATTTTTTAAGTGTAGGGCTTTTATATTTCCAAAAAAATAAAAATAATGCAAGAACTATCATTACTGCATGTTTATCTGTAGTAGAATACGTAGGTATCATTACTATAGGAATATATACATGGGAATTATTAAGTACTCTAATGTGAATACTATTATTACTCCAATAAATAGCATTAGACAAATCGAAATTACCATATATTAAAACAAATTATAATAAACTGCACATATAATTTGACGCACAGTTAAATAAAATTAAATGTTATTTCTTTAATTATACGCCAATCGATTTTAACAAACTAATAGAGCTTTCATTTTTTAGTTTTACATATTTTGAAGTCATGAAAGTGTGATTTTCGCTAATGAATAATTGATAAAATACTGCACAAAAAGAATAGGTTTTTAGTTTTTGACATTTCATTCTAAAGTATGCCCTAATAACCCATAATTTTAATCTTTTATTCAAAACGAGTCATCTATACTAATACATCAAAATTCTTACGGGTGGTGCATTGTATAACGTTTTAACTGCTGAACCGATTTTGGTAAAACCTGAACACGTTGCTTGAGATCTCAGGGATGATTTAAGTAGGCACATCACGCTGTGGCTCAAGAAAACTTAATAAAACAATATTATATAATGTCTCATTTTTTGTCTATTCGTCTATAAGTTCGAGAAAACCGTTGTACCGATTTCAATTTGGTTTTGACGATTATGTAGAATGTTATTCTGAGTGTGTATTTATCATCATGCTCATGGGAGGCACGGGTATTGTCGTGCTTAACACCTAATCTGTACTAATCTTATAAAGAGGTAAAGTTTGTAAGTTTGGATGTAAGAGGTAATCTTCGAAACTACTCATCCGATTTCAAATTTTTTTCACCAATATTTAGAATGGACCTTCAGGATGGACATAAGCTGTACGCCATCGCGGTAAAATAAAAGCGCTATTCGTGGAGATCAAAATGAACTATTATGATTGTCGAACATAATCTATTATATTATGTTTCAAAATATAATTTACCTAGGAACTGTGTATCCATTATAACTGCTAGCCGGTATAGCAGCCATTAACTCCTTATCTCTCATTGTGCAACTGATTTATCGATCACTCTGTACACGAAATAGTCAGTTTTCGGGGTGACACATATAGATTGCACCCCTATGAGGAACTCAACCCCGCATAAAATCAATATGTGTATACACAACACCCTCACTTTTGTATTTTCAGTTTTATTATACACATAATAAAGTCCACGTTTCGAATAACAATAGTTCAACAATTACACTATAACTCCATTATTTTTACACAATTTTCACTGAAAATTAATAGAGCGCAAAATGTCAAAATATTATAAAAAATTAAATAGTTTTTGCGGTACAAAATTCACAGTTAATTATTATTTTATTCCGATTAATTGAGTGCCTGTTACATTTAAAAACCACTTTTCAATTATTTATTATTATTTAATATATTTAGATACTGATATTAACAAATAACACATTTGGCAGACGCTACCATTCTTAGTTCAATAAAATATTAGACAGAACATTGATTTATTTTTTAGGTATTTCATTAATAAAACAATGCACAAAAACAATAGAAAACTAAACCAATCACAAAACAGTTCTGTCAAACAACTGAAGTACGAGAATGCTGTTACACTACTGGCAACGTAAACTACAATTCACTCATAGATAGGCCATACACGCGCACAAATTAAACTTATACAACTATATTTTATATATACGTGTATACTGTATATATACCGGCCTTTAGTAAAAAAAATTGCCACACTGACTTTTATCTTAAAAAAAATTAATAGATACTGCGTCTTTTTTATTTTTATCAAGAATTGGTTATTAACTCCGGCGTTTCCCGTGTCCCATTTTAAAATGGTTGCAAGTTTGTGAGCAACTAAGAATATGATAACTTCAAATCTTTGATTAACGTCTGAATAGAACTCTTGAAATCGACAATTTTATTTAGTTGAAAATATGATAACTTATCAATCAGCAGCTGAGCTAAACATATGAAAGATCCAACAAACAAATGAGCGAATTTCTTAGAATCTTCGGTACGCATGATGCCGACAACAAAATAACAATCCAGTACTGTTTATTGCTTGATAATTGTTGTCGTTATTTAGAGCGGGTGTGTCGTTATTTGGAGTGTATCATTGTATGAGCAACGAGGTAAACCAACTAGAATTAAGTAATTTCGACGTTATAAGGAGTTTGTCGTTAAATGGAGTTTACACTGTATTATACAAAATGCTTGAAAAGTATGCAATAACAAATTCCGTTACTATTCTAGTTTTTCATGTGTCAAACACTGACTCAAAAATTTATTCGTTTATAATAAAAGAAAAAAGGTAGAAGTTATCATCAGTGCGGCTAATTTTTAAAGTAGTGACTGCTTTTACGCACACATACAAGGTGTACGATTATACTTTTTTAAGTCACTGACCAATGCCACCGGTAGAGTAGACCACTAGGTTTTGTTATTAAAAGTGAATTATGATTAGTATAATTATACATAATTGTTGTCATTTTGAAATTACTTTCATTATTGTACTATTGCATGACTTTCGGATTATAAAGAAGACAATTTCGTATTTACAGTAATGTAAACAATATTACAAAATAATAATATAGGAAATAATCACCGGTGGAAGACCCAAATATGAAATAGGAGTTAGAAAAGTGCATAATTTCCTCTTATATTCTAAAGCTGTGCCTGACTATGCTGATCGGCAAAGCCGCACTATAGTGTGGACGTGACTGTCGGCGTCTTTTATCAGGCGAAACGTTGCCGATCGTAAAAACTTTGCCGTTCGGCATAGTCAGGACACAACTTTAGGCACGAATAGCGTAAGCTAAAACGCCTATATAGGTACACTTGCTTCGTTTGTGAATTTGTGTCAAGTTTTTTTGTATCAGTCGTACAAATGGCATAACCCTAATTAGGCCCAGGGCCGAGATCCAAGTGGAGCCTCAGAAGGCCTCAGAAAGAAAAAATTGCATTAGATTAAAAAAAACTGTACGCCCTTCAACGATTCTTTTGCAACCTATCCGAATATAGTAAGCCATCTCCCTCCTCCCAACTACTGTCCTACCAACATAGTAAAAAAAAAAAAAAGAAAAATACACGAAAATTTTAAAAATTGTTCACAGAAATCGGTGGAAACATATCTAGCTAAATTTTTCTTACTCTCCTTCCAAAGTTTGTTTTTCTGGTTGTACTACAAGTTAAAACTATTAATTAATTTTTCATAATTTTCGATAATTAATTAACTTCATGCTATTATAAAATAAGACGTGTAGATATATACAAATTAATTTTTATATTTTTTCTAAAGAAGATCCAAATCCGGATCGAAACGTCATCTTTTGTAATATTGATTTATAACTTTATGTTTATCTAATATAGTTTGAAAAAAATTGGTCGACAATTTTATTTATTTGAAGAGTTCTATTCAGACGTTAATCAAAGATTTAAAACTATTTTGGGGAAAAAAGTAGCTTTATTTTATTAACTAAATTTACGAGTATTGTAGAGGAGGCCTTGTGATAAGGTCTTTCATAGGGCCCCAAAAAAAGCAAGTTGCGGCCCTGATTGTATAGATTAATTATAGAGACACAATAATTACTGATGTAATTAGCGTCAAACAGATACTTCACTTATTTAAATTTACTACCAATAATTTCCCACGTTCTACGGTACTGGGTTTTCTTATCGGACGCATGTTCAGTCATTCTATCGAAACAAAGAGTCTATAGCCTCAGGTAGACACTAGAACTACAGGTACAAAAAGTAAACAGTAACTTCATAAACCTGTGTTTACGTCTCCATAACAGGTATGGTACAGGTGCTTATGAGATAGAAAACACAAGCATGGAATCACCGACCTATTACTGTTCTGTGCATGGAATGCTCGCTTATTACATAATATCTCAAGAGCATTCAACAGGCGACCATACTCTTCAATTGTTTTTAAATCCGGATTATAAATGCCAACCTTCTCATATTCATTAATGACCAGAGCCGGATTAACCCTGTTCGGGCCCCTAGGCAATGCAATCAGGTCTTTTCAAAGTTTATGAAGGGATGTGAGTAACTTCCAGATGATCGGCTCCAGACATCCTGTTACTTCAATGTCTTATGTGATATTGTAATGTAACAACAATCAACATGATTACTTTGACTAGATGCTGCAGCATCGCCTTATCTGACTCGTTAGCTTTATTGAAATGCTCTTAATAAATAGGTTATAGATAATTGGTGATCCAGGTTTTTTGATGGGTCAGGAAAGAGAAATGAGACGTGACGCAGTTGTTTTAAATTTTATCTTAGTTAAATGCAATAAATTACAATAAACAACGAAAGAAAATAATATTGTTGCTGGGACATTTTATACAAATTTTCAAATAAAATTTTCGTTTAATGAAAAGTTTTTTTTCTTGCTGCGTGCATGGGCCCTTAGTCGATTCGGGGCCCCTACTCTACTCTGCCTAATGATTAATCCGGCACTGTTAATGACTTGACATAATCATTATTAACTGTAACCAATTTTTTACGTGCCAGATTATTGAGATGAAATATTGACGACTCACTGAATTGCTAAACTCTGATCAAATGAGCAACGTTTCAACACCAGTTGTGTCTTCTTCGTTTACCATTCCAACTCCACAAGTTGGGAATGGTACTAACTTAAAGGTCAAAATTCACTTTTCAAAATTTTACAATATTTTTTTTGATTTGAGGCACCCAGAGTTCAAAAAACATATTTTTGGAAAAAAGTCTGTGCGTCTGTAAACACGAAACATGTTAAACGGATAAGCGGATTGAAACCAAATTTTGGTAAGATGTTTGGCATGTAAATATGAAGAGCTCTATTGATTTTGGGGAAAATCGGTGCATGCGCAGAAGAGATGTAAGCTATACCGTTTTTTTATTTTTAGTCACTGCGAAAATTTAGAGCATCAAAGGGAAAAAATTAAATATAAATGAATTATTATACATCTGGTATTTTTTTAGTGGATACTATTTAATTATATAATGTTATCAAAATATTATCAAGTCAGTTTTTATCGATAATGTATCAGTAAATTGTGATAACACCTCTAGTACGCATAAAGTCAATATGGCTGGCATTACGCTGTACTTGCAACTCAAAGATCATTATTACAAAAATACTATATACTATAGCGGTCCGTCCCGGTTTCACCCGGGTGCAAAAGAACAAATGGAGGGGGGAGGCACATGAGTACGCACGTTCATCTTACTTTATCGAGATGAATGTTGTGTCCAAATTTCATAATGATCGGAGTTACCGTTCAAAAGTTTTTGTGGGACGGACTTTTATTTTTTGCAATTGAGTTACATTATTGGAGTTTTCGTAGGGATTCCTAATTTAACTCGATTAATAATGTAGCCTATATAAACTTGGACAGAGTTCTACGTCAAGACAACTTCTACATATACAAAGCGAGAATATCTTATTCACCATTCACCGTAGGTATTCACCAAATGTTTAATCAAAACGCATGATTATTTTTATGCACGCGTGAGATAATTGTTTCCACAACAATTAATAATAATTAATATGTAAATACAGTATAACTGAAGCTATATAATATGCGAGTATAATAATATAATATTTTCTACTTAAATGTACACTATCGTTTATAAGTCATCTAAACGCTTCAAAATTGTAATCTCGACTATACACGGCAGTGATGTAACAAATATCAATTTTTAGAATTTAAGTATATATGCATTTACATTTGTCTGATCGACTGAAGACCGCTGCACACGAGGCTAGAAACACTGCTTAGACTTCTGCTGGCCGGCAGGCTGGAAAAGACGTTACTGCGGGCTCGCCTGCTAGCTCACAAAATAGATTTTAAAATTAAAACAGGGACTATTTTTCTTGCTAGGTCCGCTACTTTCTCTGAGCAAGAAAACTAATCAGGAAACAGTATCTTGTCACTTGGGCGACATGAACAAACGTCCACAAACCAACATGTCGGCATTCTGCTCAGTCAGACAACAGACACGTTTTGCTCTGTGTTTATATTTGAACTACCAGAAGCTTGAAAAGACGGCTCGTGTGAAGCGAGCACATAAAAGCAATTAAGAAAACCAGCGCTAGAAAACTAGTAGGCAAATCTAGCAAGGAATCTAGCCTCGTGTGCAGCGGCCTTTATTCTTGGTGGTGCTGCAGTACTTTTGGCCAGTACATGGAAATATTTAGAGAACAATACGAATAATGGAACCGTGAAACAGAAGTAAGAAAGAAAGGAAGTTTTGTGTTCAGAGAGAAACTGTAATGCTGGTGACATTTTTGATCAGTCGTCCGTGACAGCGTAACAATGCGAAAGACAAAAGAGAGACAGTAAAAACGTGATTCAGCTGTCGGATATCTTGACAAACAAACGAATTAACGAAAATAACGGCATATTTTAGAGAACTTTGTTACGATGCAACATTAATTAAGCGGAAACATCTAAATAAATATATCTAATTAATTACCGTTTGACGACTACGCTGTATTGAAGCAATTTTTACGTTAATAGCTCAATGAATATAACTACATCAAGAGACAATTATTTTTATATTCCGAGAAATGAAATTATGAATGTGTCTGATAAGATTTTCACTTTTTTAATTTTCCAGATGTGTAATTAAAATTTTAATAGTTTCAACTGTTCTATACCAGGTGTTTTACAAATCGAGGCTGTTGATTATGAAAAGAATCTATTTTTTTATGACATTGTCTTTTCATGTTTTTTAATGAAATCTTAACTCATAGTCCCCACAAGTATACCGATGGCAGGGTTCTAGCTTTTTCGATAAGCCATTCTCTTTTTAAGCGTATTCAAAAACTTAAATAAAACACTTGTCACGATTTTCGTCTGCGCTAATCTCCGAAACCACTGAACCGATTTTAACGAAATTTTCATGAATAAAATTGATCGACCAGTTTTATTCATTTGAAGAGTTCTATTCAGACGTTAATCAAAGATTTTAACGAAATTTTGTAAATGTGTCTTGATTGGTCCAACTTACGCTATAGGATAGTCTTTATTAAATATTTTGTACAAAATTACGATGTTTTCTCAAAAAAAAAACATTTTTAATAACATGCAGCGACATCTGATAGGATTTGTCTAAAGCTATTAGTTCAGAAGCAAACAAAAAAAAAACTGTTTTAGTACCAAGTAGCGACATCCGACAGAATTCGCTCAAAGTTATTAGTTCAGAATCAAATCTGGTAGAATTTGCTTAAAACTATTAGTTCGGACATCGGATCGGAAACGAAATACATTTTGCAGAATTATATCTATCGCACCCGGGTGAAACCGGGACGGACCTCTATATGTATATAAAATGAAGCAATAAAAATGAACGGCTTCCTTTCTTGAAACGTAAGAACAGACGTGCAAAGGAAATTCCACATTAATAACGCTTCGAAAGCAATATAATATAAAATGAAACAGGTTTTATAATTGATTAAAAAAAAACTCTTGCAGAAAAATGTACATATTAGAAACATGTGATCTTATTGCTTTCCTTTGAGCGAAATTTGCAATTTATAGGATCAAAAAATTGTGTAAAACAGCTACTATTTGTTTTTACGAGGCAATAATGATAACAAAATAATGAGGTAATCAAATCAGTTATCTGGTGTGAAGTATAAATCCTTAAAATTCGTTAATGATATCCATATACAGTAGAACTCAACTAAAGTGATCTCTTTTATGAGCTCATGGTTAACCGACGTTTCGTCTAAGTTTTCCTGCTCATATTAACTGAGGATTCGGGTGGAAGAATCCAGCCAAAACGACATTTTAATGAGCTGATTTTGTTAAATATGTAGCCTTTTTTAAATCCTTTAAAGTTCGTATTATCCGCGGTTATTTTGTTGTATTGCTTTTATTCGATATAGGATCTGTCCACAATAGCTTGTACAATCGAGGTTACAATATTATAGATAGACAAACGTATGACAACCCGTTCTGCAACCCAGCATTTATATAATTACAGTTTCCATACATCAGAAGCAGTCTAATGTAGTATTCAAAATACCTGTCATTTAGAAGATTAGATTGTATTCACACAAAAACAAATGATTTTTCTACATAAAAAATATATTGCTTTGCAAGCTAAATTTTGAGCAAATTTCGTAGAAAAATAATGCCTTGAAGTGAAAACCGTACAAAAAAAAAAACGATGCTAAATGCATGTGTACACAGTTTAAAAGAAATATCGTTTCAATCAAGCAGTTCGATTTAAAACTTTACAATGCTTTTTCATTGTCAAATCAAATTTTCTCACAATGTTTTCTGCATAATGGTTCGATTGCGATTTTATTCTTATGCTCTGTATATAATACAGAGCATATACGTCTGTCTTTTTTTAAGTCGTAAGAGCTCGTTGGTTCTGATTGGCCAACACCATAGATAAAGACATAAAACTTTTGATAAAGAGAGATATACTCCATGCTAATACATATTATAATATATATTGTCGGAATACCCAAGGAATTACTCCAAAAAAAAATTGGTTGTCTGTAAAGTCGGTTTACGGACGATAGTTTTACGTGATAACGTATTCCGTAATACATAACCTAAACCTCCCAAAATTTGGTTTCAATCCGCTTATCCTTGGTGTCGGAATGATAAGAAATGTCAAAAGTGACGTTTGCAACTTACAAAGTATTATGTTCTAATAATAATTAGTTATTCCAATAGTTAACTTAGAAGGCTTTGCAAATCACAAAATACTAATGTCAAAAAATAAACATTAGAAATGCAGCCGTTTTCATGTTAAGACAAGACATACGTTATTTTCTAATTTCCATGTACGGCAAACAAAGACGACCGACCGCGTCGCGCGCGCGCCATGCAATAGACAACAATGCATTTATACAGCTATTTTTCTATATAAATTTGTATAAAATATTTTTCTATATAAATTTGTATAAAAAAACTGTTTAGGCAAATTCTGTTATACGAAATCTATGTAAAATGTTCTCCTCTTTCGTTTAAGACTGGTTTCAAACCGATCTGATTTAAATTGAGCGAGAAATTAGCAAAAAGCACGCACAGGGTCAGGCGGAACGTTACGCGTTATGCGTTACGCGTTACGAACGTTAGGAACGTTACGTTACACTTTTTCGTACATGCAGCCGGTGTTTTATCAATTTATAATATTGGTGATTCATCATAATATTGGTGATTCATCAATTTATAAGACGTTATCACGTCAAAAGAGACGCAGATATATTTTCGATACGCACATTGAATAAATAGAAAATGCTTCATATAGTAATTATTGTATATATGGTTTTCTGCAACTGAGCATAAATGTGTGTAGTGAATGCGGCAAGAGTTACGGGAATTTACTAGCGACACGCTTGTTTTTCCACATGAACTATGCTTTTGATAGAAACGTTTCTATCAGAGGTTGTAAGTATATAATAGCGACACTCTCATTCTAATACATGAACTAAGGTGTAACAACACAGTGCACAGGTGTAACAATATGCTATAGTTCATAATCAGTGGCGGAGTAACGTGGGTTTTCTATTGAGCACGAGCACCCCCAAAATAAAACAAGAAATACTAAACGTGCTTACGCCTTGGAACTATGCAGATAGATACTAAAGTAGGTAGCTATTTATTTATTGGTATATCTTTGCAGAGTGATTCTTCTGTAAGTATTCTCTGGTTGTCATTCTCACCCTTGATGCTTGACACCCGGGCAGGACCGCCCCTCCCTTTTACGTCGACACTGTTCATAATATTGTATTTGGACATTTGTCATGTTTTGATTTGTTTAATAAATATAGTATTTCCTGTATACATTCATGGACATAAATAATCACAATTTTTTAATGATCGAAAATGACACTACTTCCCCGTTTTCATGACTGTTTTTATTTAGTGGTTCAGAGTTTTTAATATTATTATCAAATATCTACCTGTTTGAATGGTTCTATGTTTAATTTTATAAAAATGCGAACGGCCGGCAGTGCTGGCGTCACGTCCCCATCAAATATCTTACTCGAAATGTTTTTTTAATCCCTACATCTCATGCTTGAGGCGGCATTTCAAGTAGTGCCAGCGCTGCCCAGACACAGGGCGCAGATGTGACCAGACCAGAACCAAGTTTTTGGATTTTCAAGGGTGCAGTTATAGAAGCTCGCGCTGGGCGCATAACAGACTAGTTACGGTAACCCATTTCAAGAAGTTTTTTTGATACATTTTTTATATCGAAAACGATCAATCGAGATTTGACGATAACACGCAGCTAGTAATCGAAAACTCTCGTGATGGATCAGTTGTGTGTTTCGGCGAGGAGTGTGCGACCTACATGCGATAATCTTCTAACACAGGGCACAGGGGTGGAGAACCTATGGCAAGCGTGCCACAGGTGACACACGACAAATTATTATGGGCACGGCATTGATTGAGGTGCAAAATAAATTACTCTTTCCACCTATGTTTGAATAATTTTTTTGACAACTAAATTTCTGTGGTTTCCTGTCGTCACGTCATGGCTACAATAATTTTTTTTTAAAGAAATTGGCACGTAGATGTAGAAAGGTGTGCCACCCCTGTTCTAGCGACCTAATCGCAAAACCGTGCGACAAAAAGTAGCAGTGTGCGCTAGGGGGTTAGGGCTTATCAATTAAAAATAATTATGAAAATGTTCGTTACCTTTTCTGAGAGTGGTTTGTGAGAAGGGACGACCATTCCCGTAAGACTTCGCCTCCTTTTGCCGCAAGCTCGGAGCGTATAGCATCCTCGTTCAAGGAATGAAGGGCACTGTTGTCTCTGCCGTCCAATCTACCAATAAATAAAATTAGGGTAATATTTGCCATATTTAATAGTATATTATGGTATACTAATCTTTCTCGCAAAACTAAACCCATCAATAGAAATGACTTATTTTTAAAAGCTTAACTTTTTGCAAATACTCCGAGAATACGGTGTCTAATATTTTCTAACAAAGAATAGTTTTGCCTGAACAATTTTTCCTCCAAAAGGTTTTCTTTTCAAACAGGGGAAAAGATTTCAACAAACTGTTTCGTGTAAAGAATTTAGGGACTACTAGAGTGTACTATGATTATATTATTTTATTTAATAAATAGTAATTAACTTAATTCATTAAGATATATCAGCAGTAGGTACATACTTATAAACGGAGAGCTACTAAACTTTTTGGAAGCTGATTTAGGCATGCAAAGACATATTTTAGAATATAATTTAATCCGTGCAAACTACAAAAATGATATTTTGCGTGACCAACTCCAGTCGTTTTTAGGGGTAATCAAATTGTCAAAAATAATTCAAAAAAGCTAAAAGCTGCAAAGCTAATTTTTTCTCTGGTGAGTGTCTATACTCTATACCAATCAGAGAGCACAGCAAAAGCTCAGTCGCGAAGAGGTGGACTCTAATATACGTGAACTCATTTTGGCAACGCTGAGATTTTCGCTGTATTTCAAATGCATCTTTTTTAAACTGTATTAAAATAACAATCGGCCCTTTTTTAATTTTTTTAGGAAGAGGGTGAGATAAGGGATGTTCAAGGCAGGGTATTCCGACCAGAATTTTGTTCAGTTTTTTTAAATACAGTTTAGAATAGGGTATTTGAAATACCGTGAAAATCTCAGCCTTACCGAAATGAGTTACGTATTTTGTACAGTTAATAATAAGAAGTTTTGTTATTCACAACGTAACTTGACTATACTAATTAATTTAAAAATTGATATTTTTACAACCCCTAGCATTGCTAACATATACTTAAATTTTAATGTTACGTTTGGCAAATTGCAACGCCTCTTTTCAGAAGAAAATAATGAAATATAGACATTTTACCTGTCAGTTGATTCGTCGAGTCCACTGCTTTGGCTTTGATCATAATCCATCATCAAATCGTCAGATGCTATACTTTCGCATGGTGATAAAGTATCTAAAGAGCCAGCTCTATTTAACAATGGCAGTCTAGCTTTTGGTAGTCTCGGACTTTCCGAAGGACACGTCCCAGTTCCAATAATACGCTCCAAATGTTTGGATACACTATCGACAACCGTATTCTCAGTTACACTCATTACATCTCCTGCATCATTTGCAGTATCATCAAAAACCAATCCTGGTTGATCAGCTATTTCGTCGTCGAAATAGTCACGTCCATCAGATAAAGATAACGACGCGTTAGTAGGCGTTCCAGGACTCGTTAAACTCGGTGATTTTTCATTGATATCCTTCGACGTAGATTCAGCCATTTTATTATTTTTAGATTTGGTTTTGCCAATGCCTAATTCTTCTGAATTAGAATCAGTACAACTACTTATCAAACTGTCAACTGGTGATGTTTCATCTTCCAATAAATTTCCCGGACTAGCGGCAGCCGCCATTGCTGCAAATTTCGGATCTTCTATGGTCAGTAAAACATTCCGAGGCGGCTGTTTTGGTAATGCACCTCGTAAAGACGCCGTCATTAGGTTTTGTAAAGCTGGCGTCATACTGCTCGTCATTATACCGTGAACTGCTATTGGTGATTGCTCTTTCTCCTTACTTTCATCACTGGAACTAAAGCTATAGTTGTATTCCTCAGCCATCGCTTCGCCAGCATATCCCCAATCGTGTTCGTCTGAACTCGCAGGACTTGACTGTTTCCCTGAACTGTTCCCGCCGTTGTATCCTTGGTTTGTCGACGTTGTCATCGTTTTCTCGTTTCTAGTGCGATCCTGAAACATCTTTTCTTCTTCTCCAATAAAATCTTCATGATATCCTTCCGAAGACGTGATTGACGTTTTTCCGCGTTCATCGCCATAACTGTCCGAAGATATTGTCGACATGGAAGCGTTTCTCAAACGTTCTCGTTCGATTTGTCTTTGGTATTCTAAAGCCCGCTCTCGCACAATTCCGGTAGTTTGATTATTTTGAAAAACGCTCGGTAATCGAGGTAAAGCTATAACTGCATTATCTGTTATTACTGTACTATGTTGACTAGGCTCGACTTCTCTCAAATTAAAATTTTTACCGGAAACGACCATTTCTAAGTTTCTTTGCCGTCTGTTATTATATCGTCGATGAGTCGGCGAACTGTCTAAAATTTCAATACCGTGTAAAGTATCAGTCTCTCCGTTTCCTACATGGCCACTAGTATTACTCCCAACTCCTGAATCTTCAGTAAATGAACCTTCCTTTGAAGAATATTCTTCCCCCATCGCGGCTACTTTTCGACTATTGTTAACGGCTGTTTTTGTTACTTTACTATCACTCAATTTGACTGGAACTTGTGGCTTGGGCAACTGGGTTGATTGCAATTTAAAACGAGTCGCCGGTGCACTGTGAGGATGTGGAATGCTTGTTTTAGGAATCGTTCTATTTTTATTACTATCGGCAGCAACAATCGTAGTAGTTACCGGTTTTGGATATGGTGTCGCCGTAGTTGTGACAGTTATTTTTCCTCTTTCAATTGTTCCACCGCCTTTAGCGCGAGGTTTTTCTATATTATTATTTTTATTTTCTATATTGTGACTAATAACTTGTAACTGTTGTACGTCGGATACTTTATTCGTTGCTTTTGGAATGTTATTTTGTCTGAAACCGAATCGATTTGTTCGAACTGCTCCAGCCGCTTCTTTCTTCGGCGGAGCAAGACGCGGCGTCGTCCGTCCCGATGTTACTGGACTGTCGCTTGTTGCCAAAGATTCGACTGACCCAACGTCCCCGTTCCCGTTCGTGTCCATAGGCTTCACATTGTCCTGTTGAATTACCGCCGGCGCTGTTGTAGGCCGTTTACGAAAACCGAAGGACATCGCTGTTCCACGAGTGATACGTTTTGTGGCGCCTTTGGTTTCGTCGCTACCCTGCAAACAATAAATAAGGCAACTTAATTTTTTGAAATCCAAAACAAATATACAAAAGTCACTTTTAGGAGATCGCAAAAAGTCACGGCAAATAAATATTTCTTCTGAATCGATATGTCATTTAGTTTGGAAGTTAAAAAGCCTACGAACACAAATAACCAGTTAATAACATAATAATTAATTAGTCAATAAATACGCAGGGAGGCGATAAATCATTTTTTTACGTTTATATGACGTCACATTCTCAAGTTTTTTCCCATGATATTCTAGATCAAAACATGATAAACTAACGAGCGTCACGCAATCAGAAAGTTTTTCCCATTTTAATTTAGTAATTTCTTTGTTGCAAGTTTCTTTCTGCAATTTCCCGTTAGTGCCTAACTAAAAGTTCAAGTCGTGTTGGCATTATTAGACACACGCAAGAGTTGATCACGAATCTAGATTTGTGACTAGGAAAACGTTATATAAAACAAAACTGCAACGATATATCTCCCTTTTGGAGAATGCGGTACTATCAAAGGTGATCTGCAGTAATCATAAAAAATTGCAGGCATGTGTTACGTTATTTCATTGCTTTGTCGAGTACTCACGTTATTACAATAATAATAACCATGAATGACAATTATGCTATGACAGCTTGTCAGTCTCTGTCAACAAAACAGTTTACTGTCGAATGCCGTTTTATCCACCGGTTGTTACGTGGTTCAGAGATATATTAACAAGTTGCAGGACTTCAGTATTTTTTTATATGCCTGTCATATTTCTATTAACATAGTGAAGACACCAACCGCGGCTATAATAACTTTAAAATAACCGTCCGATGTCACTAGTGTACATGTCAATATTTATTAACACTACTTGGTTTGGTGGCTTCTTTTTAATTACAGTCTACAAAAACATGTTGCAATGACGCATTTATAGGCTAAGGTAAGATATTTGTAAAGCAACGATTGCGACCCATAAATATTTAGTTCATACGTCATGCGAATACTACGTAAGCCTATCATTTGTGTACTTGGCCGGTTTTTTTTTATGTTCTCAATTCTGTGATATACATTCTGCATATAAATCGATGTGTTGAAATTTCTAACTCATGTACTATAAAGTATGTACATTGGTACAATTCAGCAATGAAGTATATAAGATTTACATATATATTGTATTCACGTATTTTATACGCAAATAGCTGAAATGTCAAGGTGAAAAGTACGATAGTTCATGATGTAACATGTGAAAAGAGAGGAATAAAGCGTTTTAGAGACGACATATCAAAACCAATTTTTTTTTAGAAATGAAAGACCGGTTAAGTGAGAGTGTCCCTCGTGCGCTTGGAGTTTTTCGTACAATTAACAAACGAATAAAATATATACCGACTAGCCGGTCCGTCCCGGTTACACCCGAGTGCGATAGATATAATTTCTGCAAAATGTATTTCATTTGCTGCCCGGTGTCTGAACCAATTGTGTCAGGTTTGCTTCTTAATTAATGGCTTTGAGCGAATACTATCAGATGTCGCTACTTGGAACTTAAAACAGTTTTTTTTGTTTGCTTCTGAACTAATAGTTTTGAGTAAATTCTAAGAGACGTCGCTACATGTTACTAAAACAGTTTATATTTTCACAGAACACCGTAATTTTGTATACAAAATATAAAAACTATCCCATAGTCTAAGTTGTACCAAGCAAGACACATTTACACAATTTCATTAAAATCGGTTCAGTGGTTTCGGAGATTAGCGCGGCCAAACTTGTGACACGAGATTTTTATAAATATAGGTACCTATAGATTATTATTAAATTACATTTCAATAAATTTTATCCAATAATAAAATAAACTAGTAGGATTTCGTCAGCTGTATAAATTAGCCTGCTGATAATAGGTTTTTTTTCTGGTTCTATTTTTCCTGTAATCAGTGTGAATATTTTGAAATTTGTTCAGATATAAAAGGGCGGGAGGGGTACGTCATAGTTTCAAATAGTGATGTGCCGGATCGTTAAAAATGCATATCCGCGGATACGGATCTGAATACGGATATTTAGTTTTAAGATCCGCGGATACGAATACGGATCTTAACTTTCTTAGAGTACGCGGCGGTAAATATTGCACATCGACCTTTGGAAAGAGACTATCTGTTATGGGAAAAAGTTATTGACCTCTTTAAGAGTTAACTCTCATAACAGATTGTCTCTTTCCAAAGATCGACGTGCAATATCTCATTATAAAGATAGTTTTTTAGTACCTTTGAGTTATGTACTATTGGTATGGTACTCACTACGATAAATGTTTGCAATATAAAGGTGCCAAATACGATTTAATCTGAATAAAATTTAACAGTTTTTCATTATTACCAAATCACCTATATATATAAAATTTCATCTATGAATTGAAAATTAATAAGGTAAAAGATCCGCCTAAAAACTAACGGATACGGATACGGATCTTTCTTCTCCCTCGGATATCCGCGGATACGGATACGGATATCCGGCACATCACTAGTTTCAAATCAAATGTAACCACCGTGCATATATTTTTCTATAACCAGAGCCAACACAAACGTTTTCCCTGGATTTCTTTGCATGTGCGGCTTTGAACAAATATTAAATAATTTAATGAATTGATAGCGAAATTTGTTCGGTTAGCGTGCTCTAAGAACGATGTCAAGGTAAATATTTGACAGCACTTTTTACATTATGTCAATAAGTCAATAAAAAGCTGTATTAGTACATAGCCTAATTTGGTATCAAAAGCCTGTTTGCAGGTCCGTAATAGGAAACGATTAGTGCCTCCCTCTTCAAAAATTTGTGTGAGGACATTTTCAGGGTAATTATCTCCGATCTTACAGTAGTTAAAAAATTAAAGGCTACCAACAATATCTATATATATAAAATTCTCGTGTCATAATTTTGGCCGCGCTAATCTCCTAAACAACTGAACCGATTTTAATGAAATTTTATAAATGTGTCTTGCTTGGTGCAACTTACGCTATAGGATAGTTTTTATTAAATATTTTGTACAAAATTACGGTGTTTTCTCATAAAAAAAACTGTTTTAGTAACATTTAATGACATCTGATAGAATTTATTCAAAGCTATTAGTTCAGAAGCAAACAAAAAAGCACTGTTTTAGTACAAAATATCGACATCTGTTAGAATTCGCTCAAAGCTATTAGTTCAAAAGCAAATCTGGCAGAATTTGCTCGAAGGTATTAGTTCAGACGCCGGGCTGCAAAACAAATACATTTTGCAGAATTATAGGTATCTATCGCACCCGGGTGAAACCGGTAGTATTATTAATAAATTGATAGTATAATTATTGATACGCTAATTATTTCTCGAGTAAGAAACTCACAACGTGTGATTTGTAATAGGGGAACCATGAAACAATGGCATTGTTATAACCCAACTTGGGTTTATGAATTAACTTTTTTTAACTTATTATATAGAAAGATCACATACAAGTTTTGTATCAAAAGTACTTTTATTATTTTTTTACTTAATGTGCGAACGGTAAACTATTGCGGGTCTGTATTGTCTGCGCTCTAACTCGACCCAAATATTGACTCAACATGACCAATTTTAAACAACGAATACATTTCTAGAAGAAGAGTACGATAAAAATGTCGTAATTTACTGACATTATGATTTCATTTGTATTAATAAAACCAAATACATGCCTGTACGTTTTCACCTTCGATCTACGAAGAGGGAAATAAATTATCGTCACACAATCACTGCACAAAATCCACTGATGTTATAATTTTCACCTAAAATAAAGCTCGACAAAATTGCAGAACTGTTAAGTAGCCATTGAATAGACTTATTCATCGTTAATGTAGAGAAATTTAGCACATATAAATAGCACAGAATTAAACTATCTTCGTATAGGATCCGACTTGATGACAGCAACATATGAACTGAACTGAACCATATATACATAAAGACTACACATTTAGAGATAATTAAATGAAATACTAACGTTAATTGACACTCTGTCTCCATAAATAATAATGTGTGTGTGTCGCATGACGTCACATAATATTCTGTATCAAAAACTGTTCATCTCATTTTTTGGAATTCAGGATCTGTTGTGTTTTTTATATTGTACTAGCTGCTTCTCGCGGCTCCGCAAGCGATTGTGATGAAACACTGTAGCGACAAAAGCAGTGGAGCTTTTAGCTATATATATTATATATAGAGGAACAAATAAAAAATACCTAAGCAAACATAAAAGTATGATCTAACTGCTAGAAAACAATTTTTTAAAGCGCGCGTTGAGACACAACAACCCGAAATAGTCCGCTCGCGCGTTCTGAGCCCGCGCGACAGGCAGCCTTTGTGATATTAAGTCGTTGAAGAGGAAGCGGTGAGTGGAAGTTTCGGGTTCAAGTCCCGACAGTGACATTGTTGGAAAGTAAATTTAATTATACAGTATTGTAACTGTAACAATGTGAAATCTAATTATTGACATCAATTTTTTTAATGCGAATGTACTTTGACGAATTACAGTTTTTAATAGCCTAAGTTACTTCTTATAACATTAGTTATCTATCTGCAGTGAAAGTCTCATCAAAATCGGTCCAGTCGTTTAGGAGATTAGCCGAAACAGACAGACAAAAAATGTTTTTTGTTATAAGTAGCGTATATTATACACTTTCATATTATGCATTTAGTAAAAAGCTGTTGTTTCGACATTACAAACAGACACTTCATTTTTATTTATCTGTATAGATTAAAATTATATATTTTAAAGGTTTTTTATAAAGACACTTATCTGTTGCAAGTTAAATATCAACTGATTTATTTAATTTTAAAATTACAATCTAAAACTTGAAGTAAAACTAAACTTTACCTAATAACATTGAAAGTGACAATATGATAGCAGATAGTGTATTGAGCAACATGACTACAGTGTCCAAAGGATAACTATATTGTTCCAATATTGGTCCGTCTATAGAACCTCTAATATCAAACCAGCCTCAATCCGGAACTGGCTTTGATATTTGTTACTCAGTTCTAGCATTCCAGAACTAATTCCGATATTTACAAAAATATTGGTGTAATAAGAAACATGTCGTTTTTATTGAGATAGAAAAGTGCAAATTATACTTGCTATCCAACGTTACGAAGGAATAAATTAATATTCAAAAAAAAAATACTTTCGCTTAACGTGAGGCTCGAACCCACGACTCTGTGATTAGAAGTTACGTGCTCTATCGCAAAGCTAGGATATAGTTTGTAATCTGCACAAAATAGTAATATATATCCACTGATTTATTAATTTGAATTAATATAGTGTCAAATTAGTGCACTAATCTGTACTAATAAAGATTATTATATTATTATTTATTATTATTATTAAATAAATTGTTTATAACTATTAATCGCGCTAGAATTTTTCAATCCTGATAATTTTCGTCCAATCTACATCTAGTTCGCAATGCTCATGAGTTATTTCAGATTTTTCTGAGCGATTATTTTGGTAAGGGTGCAAGACAGTGATTTTAATGCATTTTTCTCGAAAAATATTTATAAAAAAATATTTTTTTCATTCCCAATTTACTCCCTGTAATAAATACTCAATCAAAATTCAAATTTTTATATTTCACGTTTGTAAACAGACCACCAGACTTTATCTTTGGCCAAATTTCAAATTTTTACGTCAAATATTTTCAGAGAAAATCGCCTGTGACAAACGGACTGACGCCGAAGTGATTCCATAGGTGTCCCATTTTGGAAGGAACACTAGAAAACACTAGCTTTACGGCGTGTATTAGATAGGTGCACATAGGTATAAACTGTCATTGTCAATTTTCTTATCTTCGATTAAAATTCAGTAACAATTATTTTATCTTTCTCCACGATGAATTGCATAATACGAATTACTGTCTATTTTTGTACTAATGCTTACAGAATTAATGCAGCAAGCGAATAAATATTAAAACCATTTCTATTAATTATTATGTATTATTATGCATTTGCTATTTACTTTGTATTATGAATAAACACATTTATAAAAAGTTTAACAACCGCGGAAACAAAATATTTGATAAGATATCACAGACAAAGTTGCACTAACATTATATTTATAGACACATGTGGTTTAACCACTCCTGTACTTAACATGGTTGTAATAAACGTTTTAAAATTTAAAGAATATAGAAGACGTATAATTCAAAATTTTCGCAAAGTAACTTATTACCCCTTTCGTGTGAAATTTCATACTTGTTTGTTTAGAGCAGAGCTGCATAAACTGGAGGACGCGCTCCAAAAGGAGGGGCACGAACTCACTCAAGAGGGCGCATAATTATTTTTCTGGTTTTTACATCATACTGGCGGCGTGTCCCGGTTTCTCCCTGTTTTTCTCTCTCTCTGTGTGTGGAAATATTATATTGACTTCCCATCTACACAGCAGAACTATTAAACTGATCTTCAGATTTTTTATTGAGATTTTCATATAAAAATACCATCAAAATTTCCAACTTTTCCGGTGGATTTTCCAAAAAATTTTTTTCATACAAACCTTGTCCTGACAATTACGAATACGACAAAAAAATCAGGCAAATTAGTCGAGCTATTCTGAAATGATGATCTTTCTCACAATAAATGGTATCCTATATTTTAACATAGGATTTTCAAATTATGGCGAAAAAATCATTAATGGTTTGCCATTTCTCACGATATAAGATGGGTATCATTCTATTTTTTTTTTCAAAATAATATTACCCAGAGATAGGGAAGGTTTGAATTTTTATAATCAATTTAAAGTAATGCCAAAGATTGCCCCTTACATTTAAACAAGCAAGGTTTACCTGTTTATAATGTTAGTAGAGATAACATCATTCTTTTCACGTTTTGAAAGCGATACACAAGCAGAATCAAGGAAATGACGCAAGAAATACGAAATAATCCAAACTGGATGAACACTTTAATCTGACACTGTAAGTACATACCTATACTAATCTTCATGAATAATTTAGAATGAATAAATATAAAATCACTTAAAAAAGAAAGTAAAAAGTGAATAAAATTAAAAAAGCTAAACTCATTAACCACAAAACAGATCAGGGAGATTAGTTCTGAAATGGAGAAGATAATGTTTTTACTATAAATGACAATTTAAAGATATTTTTTTAAATACTTCATGTTGATGATGTTGAGTCTTCTTTGTTTTCTGATTTTTAAACATAGAAAAATATTTACACTTTTGTTTTGCAAGATGTAACAAAATAACCATTTCACCTTATGTGATTTTTATTGTAGGAAAGAATAATCCCAATAAAAAATAAGTTTAAAAGTACTGAAAAGTATGAAACAAGAAAATATTCTCATCTGAGGATATAGCCATGGTCATATGCCAGCTATCTTAACAAAACATTACATTTTATAAGTAGTAAGCGATCATAAGCTCTAGGGCAAAGTGCATCACACTATACATCTTAATGGGGGCCTCATATATATGAGATGGCATACGACCACGGCTATCCTCAGATGAGAATATTTTCTTGTTTCATACTTTCCACGGTTTTAGTTTTTGAACTTATTTTTTATTTGTTTTCAATTTGCTCCCCTCTGGGACAAAAATTCACAAATAAATGTAGCCTATGTTACCCGAGCTATAATAACGAATCGATTGACACCTTATTTATCAAATCGGATGAATAGTTTAGGCGCTACGGTGGAACATCCGTAAATACAAACATACATACATAGGCTGCTAAACTCATAACCCTTCCTTTTTGGCTTCGCCGTAGTCCGGTAAAAATAGTATTAAATACTATTTTTCAATTCTCGATTAATAAATTGAATAAATGGTATAAAAATACGTGTATATCCATAGATAACAATTATCCGAAGTGCAACTAGCAAAACTACAATGTTTTGTAGAATTTACAATAATACATTTTTATTAATGAAATAACAATGTTGCTAAATGAGAAATAACTGTTTGTTCCTACAAGTGCTGCCTCTCGTGTCTAATCGGAGACACTGCTTTCATGAGAAAGGTTCGTTAGCTAGAAATGTACAAGTTAAAATTTCAATATTGTTTAGACACAATAATTTATTTTCGAAATTTTGTAATAATATTGAGAAAAATTATAAACAAGTAAGTATAATTTGAACAGGCATTCCAAAGTATAGCAAAAATGCATATTTTATATTTCATATTATAAACTTTTATAAACATAGATATTAAAAATTGCTCAAGAATTTAATTACGAATAATTGATGATATTTTGTTTGAAAATGTTGCATGTAATAACAGTACTCTTGCATCAAAGGTATTGTTTATTTTTTTTTCTCATAATAAATTATTACGTACAGCATCAATGAAATGTACAGTAAATAGACCACGCCTATTTTATTTTTTTTTGCAATTACATTAGGCAATTTAGCATGTCATTGTTTCGGTCATTGACTCAAAAATTTGCCTGATCAAGCAGGTCAGCCTTAAATTATAATTAAGGGGTACCCGTACTAACGGATATAAAAAAATTCAAGCCTATTAAACGATAGAACCATAATAATTTCAAAAATATTCAAAATATTTCCATAACTATAAAGTATAGGAAAAAAATGTTTACAAAATTTTCTTGTAAAAATATATAAAACGACAGACAATTATGGAAAATTTACGATCTTATACTTTAATATTATAAAGAGCTAGTGCGAATTTTGTGAGGTAGTGTACATGCCAGGAATAATCTCCGAAACTACTCATCCGATTTCATTTTTTTATTTAGAATGGACACTGGACAGAGGCTATAGGTATATTATCGCGTAAAAATAAAATTGCTTGTTTTTCGTATTCCGCATAAATGACCAAGTTGTCAAAAATGCACTTTTAATAAAAAAAAATTGCTTTTCGTGGAGATCGATTTTGCATCGTAAATCGAAGAAAAAACTGTGACAATCTACAAATTCGAGCGAATCCGAACCGGCCCACTAGTTATAGTATAAAAAAAAAACAATGTTATAGCATATATCTCTTCTGCGCAAGTGCCAATTTTCCCTAAAAACAATTGACCTCATCATATTTAAATGTCAAACAACTTATTTTGGTTTCGCACTGCTTAGCCGTTTGATTTATATTGCACTCAATAGACATTTTCCAAAAACATGTTTTTTGAACTCGGAGAGATCCAAAACTATTTTTTTTCGTAAAATTTTGAAAAGCTGTCTATCTGTTTGACTCTGAAGTCTGAACCCATAAAACTGCAATCTGGATCTGTTAATGAAATTATTACATTTACACCCCATTTGATAGAACGGCGTTAATAATTATTAAAAAATTGGGTCATTGAAATAAAGCACAAGTCGTCTGACAACAATAAGTGGCAGATTCGTACTGTGTGCACTATAAAAATAGATTTTTAAACAGTGTTTCTAAACAGTATTCATAGAGACTGTGTTTAATAGTTTTTTTTTTAATTTTCTTTTTTTACAGACCCAAAAAAATTACCCATGATATACTTTTATTCCATGTTTCATGAGGAAATGGATGTACGGTGATTGGGTCGAAAAACACTGTCTGAGATAAGGTTAAAATCTATCGTGTTCTTCGAACTGAGTTTTACTTTTTTTCAGAAAATATATCTTATCAGCGATTTTTTAGTACATTTTTTGCTAAAATGGTAAGTAAAGGATCTAGTTCAATAACTTCTCTATCGATTATATGTTTTTTTCTCCTCAAAATATCTGTCATCTAGATTTAAACACTTCTTCCAGTTTCCACTCATCGATTTAATAAGTCACCGATTGAATAATTATTGAATCGGTGAGTGGAAACTGAATTTGATTAATTATAATTAATCGATGCAACGTTTCAAGTGACCCTAATAAAAGCACAAATCTGAAATCAAACTTATTTCCATTTTTGTTCCTTGTATTGCTTATAAATTATCATTCATATTCATGTTTTATTATCATACTAATAACGTAAAACGTTGGTCAACACTGATTTTTGTTAAATTCACGCTAACCGGTTAATTTATGCAGCGGAACGAACACTTCGTATGTAAAATCCCTGATATGTCTATGCATTATGCTCAACGAAACACTATATGGGTGCATAATACCGAGTAAAGGTGCGGATGCGATGTACAAATGTTACGTACATTTGGTGTGTTCTGGAACTATCTCGTGACAAACAAAATTGCAGTATCCAATAAGTCTGCCGGTCAGACGAGGGGGGGAAATGGACTAGGTAATTTCCTTCAGGACTAAACTTTTTAAGAGCCCAAATTTTCGCAATTTAGTTTATCTCTAGATTTTTGGAAAACTTAAATCGATTGGAAAAAATTCCCATAATCCCGTTTTTCTCTTTCCCGAGTTGTCAGACGAGTGGGGGGAAGGGACTAGGTGATTTCCTCCAGGACTAAACTTTTTAAGAGTCCGAATTTTTCGCAATTCAGATTATTTCTAGATTTTTCTAAAACTTGACTCAATTGGAAAAATCCCCCCAAGCCCGTATTTTATCTCCCGACTTGTCAAAGGAGTCGGGAAGGGACTAGATGATTTCCTCCAGGACTGGACTTTTAAAGAGCCCGAATTTTTCGCAATTGAGATATTATTTCTAGATTTTTGTAAAACTGAAATCGATTGGAAAACATCCCCCCGAGCCCGTATTTTATCTCCCGACTTGTCAAAGGAGTCGGGAAGGGACTAGATGATTTCCTCTAGGACTAAACTTTTTAAGAGCCCTTTTTCGCAATTTAATTTATTTTTTGATTTTTGTAAAACTTAAATCCCCCCGAGCCCGTATTTTCTTTACCGATCTGTCATGTGTTGCACCCTTGGCCATCGACATAGAGACATAGACGGCTCACTCTGCATCGAAAAATTGGTCGACTAATTATGTAGAATGTAGTGTTGTATCAGACAATTTATTTGCAAGTATTCAGCCAGAGATCCGATTTTCTGATAGAAAGTATGAAAGTATTTCTACGAATCATTTACTGGCAAGTAAAAAATGCGTTGATAAATCAATTATAAAAATAATAAACGCATAATCGCGGCCGCTCATATTCTCACGTTTATGTTAAATGTGTTCAGTCTCGTTTAAAACCGTATTGTTGGCAAAAAAAAAAACTTCTTAATTGATAGTTGAATGAAACTAAAAAAGAAATATTGGCGAATATTCGCGAATTGAAAAGGTTTCATGTTTATAAATTTATCAAGTTCTGAAATTTTATTTCACTCGAAGAAAACTACACAAGCTATAGGTATTTTAAAATAAACTTTGTCAAAGTCATGTAAGTATTTTAGAGAAATGCAATGAACAGAAAACAGCTTTTGTTTAACAAAAGTCGCTTGAAAATTGCTTTGAACTCACAATAAACAAATTGGCAAAATTCTGATTTCAAGCATCTGTTTAATAAAAAATAAACAAATCAGAGTTTTTGGAATAACTTGAACAAACAAAAATTTAAGCAAACCGTTTGGCAAGTATTTATATTTGTCGCGAGAAAAAAAACTTGCTTATAATCATTTTTATAGACGGTTTATTAAAAATCACCACAAATCATCAAACGTTTAGTGGCTAGGTATTTTGTGGTCATTTTTTTATTCAGTGTCTTAATACCAAAGATCCCACCACTCTTCAAGAAATTCAAGAACAATTTATTACACAAAAAAAAATAAACAGATTCAATTTGTTTTTATTCAAATATACGTGTAGAGAAATATCACATTTTTTATGCAATTTTTTGGAACAAACTTCGTTTTTGGAAATTTTCAAGCAACAAACCAAATTTTGTTAAACTTAATGCTCCCAGCTAGTAAAAAGTTCTTTCACGATCACAGAAATATTTTCAAAGTCTAGAGACAATGGCAATATCTAGATACTTTTTCAAGTATTTTATAAGGGTTTCTGACCTAAATTGTCGGGCACCAATAATATACAATCTACAATAAATAAAATTATCGACCAATTTTTCAGACAAATATAATTAACAAAAAATTTATAAAATCAATACAATAACATTTCGGTCCGAATTTGGACCTTCTTCAGAACTGACCTAAAAAATTAATTAATAATTAGTTTCTAAATAGTTTTTAATAAAATTCGCTCAAAGTTTTTTAATATCGAATATTATTATTTTTTCAATATTTCGATATTAAAAAAATTAAGCGACTTTTATTAAAAACCAATTAGATAGGTACTAATTATTAATTAATTTTTATATTTTTTAGATCAGTTCTGAAGAAGATCCAAATCCGGATCAAAACGTTATTTTAATATAGGTATTTGTCTGAAGAATTGGTCGATAATTTTATTTATTGAAGAGTTCTAATCAGACGTTAATCAAAGATTTGAACATACAACGTATCTATCAAGCATCTCTCTATTTGCTTGTCAAAATTTCGAATTATTTATTGTAAATAATTTTTATCACCGGCGTTTGTTGAAAGCGTATTTTTGTTCAGTGCATCAAAATAAACTTTTCATCTGGCCATTAAGTGACAGTGCAGGTGCCGCTTTGGGCCGGAAGATTTGCCTCTGGGTTATTTTTAATGAACTGAGAGAGACACTACTCGAAAACAGATTTAACACTTTCACTGCATATGGTGCCTTGCGTTACACAAATATAACGTGCCAATAAGAATAAAAACAAAATAACTAACACTACATGGAGTCTGACAGCTTTGTGTATTTAATCTACAGGTTACAGAAAGTAGTTATTAAATCTTCCAATATCTCCCAGAGGCCGTGCAATATTTGCTTATTATACTTGAGACCATACCTATGAAAATGTTAATAAACCAACTGACATATTTTTTTTTCTAAAAGTAAAAACATTAATTAATTATTGTTGAAATAAAAAAATACAACTTAAGTGGATAAAACAGGATTCGACAGTAAACTGTATTGTTGACAGAGGCGAACAAGCTGTCACAGTGTATTACTTATTATTGTCATAACGTGAACATTCGAATTATTGCGGATATTGACTCGAAATTATTATTATTTTATGCTTTATAATTTCTGGTGGATGTCACTCAAGTCTATTTATATACTGTGCGATCGGCGAAAGAAGACCGGTGGGGAAAGGGCAAGAAGTCGCTGATGTGTTCCCAAATTATCGGAATTCATAGGCGGCGTATAGCAATGCATGCAAACAATGTATAGCTTTAAATTTTAAGGCATTATTTTGAGCCTCTAACTCGCACAATTTAATTACATTCGCTATGACCTCCCTAGCGCCACTTCTAACTGTTTTTCCCTTTTTACTTTCCATTTTGATGATATTCAGACAACACATCTCAACTTAGTCCGTGGACGCACGCCTATGTACTGTCTGGTGTATGATTTTTTTGTACTGTTAGCAAGTGTCGCTGTATAGTCGTACGGCTATAGCAATAGTACAATTATCGCGATAACACAATTGTTAAACGTTTGGTCGACTGGACTCCCTTATTGCATAGAAGCGGTTCCAGGATCATTACCTTTTACTAATATTATGTAATATAAAATACATGTGCGCTCTTCTGCAATAAGGTCATAGGACTACATTCCATAGACCGGTCTTCTTTTAAAAATCCAACAGTAGATACTATTTTTTTGTTGGTATATACTCGTAGTTCTGATAGCTTCTACCGCAAGTATATGGAATCAATAAGGAAACATTATTTCGGTTTTTTTATTTATTTCGCAAGTAACATCAACAAAGATGGACGATATACGTTTTGTAACAGTTTCAACTGGTTTTGACAGAATGAGATCACATGTAAATTAATACCTGTACCAAGAATTCTATGTAAATTGGATCAGATAAAATGCACACCATCATTCAATTGTCTTTTGTTCTTTCTCACGTTTACTTTAGTATTTCAATGAAGAACAACAAAACATTTTTTTAAAACATCTTAAAAGGCGAAGCGTTTATGTCAGTACAGACCCGAATTTAAGAATATTGTAGCAACCCCTGGGTGGAAAAAATATGGTAAATCTACACCTCTAATCCATTTTATTAAAAAAATGACAGCCCTTTAAAATTAGAATTTTTGATTGAGAATAGTTTTGTCATGTATTAAATAATATGGTTTATAAGATTTTTTATATCGATCCTCACATACAATTTTTTTTATAGTTATATCATAACTTTAAAATAAAATTGGGCTTTTTTATCAAAGTGTACCTACATTACAGTTTTTAATCTTTATCGTGCAGATTAAAAGAATTAAAGAAATGTGAAAATATCAATTAGTCTATTTGAACTGTATTTAAAAAACACTTATTTAGAAAGGTAAAGAATCGAGCAAGGTCAGCAATGTCAACCAAATCTTACGGATTAAATGTATACAATGACCGCCATTACATGGAAATGCGTTTTCCGTGTTTCGTTATAAAAACTAAATGGAAAAAACATTTTCAAAAATATATTTTAACATCAGACTTACGCGAATGACAAATGCAAAAATAATATTAAACTTACGTTAGATTAAAATAATAAAGTCGAAATGTTCAAATGAATGGATTGATGACACTCACCTGACTGGCCCCAGTGGGACAATCTTCATAAGTTAAATTATTACAGTCCATATTAATTACACGAAACAAAAAAACTGCTTCAAATCTAAATTATATACGTTCACATTTTTAAGATTCAAGATATAGTCAGTGTACCAAATTATTTTTAATCACCGTTATCTAATGAACCTGTATCAAGTAGCATGTTAGGTAACAATCTAATAAAAAGTTTTCACGAAATTCACAGTATTTTTAATGCAGACAGAAACACGACTATTAGCTATTCGTATGATGGAAAACCCGCGTTGAATTGATCGGTTGGACGCTAGTAGACGACGCTGGATCTACTGCGGCGGCGTCAAGGCGCCATCTAGTGAAGCGCCGACACAGAATGGGATCCTGTACTTCCTGATATTATACAGGGTATTTGATTTATATCAACGTATTGACGTTACGTGATGATTTACATTAAATGCAAGTTACATAAAAAACTAGGCTCAGTCTAGAAATGAGCACGTTATTTTTTGCAGTAAATTATTTAGCACAGAATAAGGTCAGTAGATGACAGATGTTGCCTCGTTCAGCGTAAGCTCGGGAATGACGTCAACTGGCAGAGCGTTTATATTTTTATCATCCAATGACGGTACAATGTCATATACCTACCTACATTTAACTAAATATATTACCTTAAAAATTCAATGTATTGTAAATAATATACTGCCCTTAAAGTTTATAAGCAACAGTTGTTACCGCACGTCATCGACTGACGTCACCTCTCCATTATCCAACGGAACGAGGTAGCCTCTGTAATCTACTAACCTTGAGTCAGTACCTACATGCATTGCCAATTATTATTTTGAAGTAAGGTTTGCAATAGACTTATTTTCGTTTTAATTTGAAACAAATTTTATTAATTTGACTTCTGTTTCTTGTTGGACACAAAGTAAAGTTTGAAAATAGCGAAAAGTACTATAGAATCAATAACAATTATATTGGGTATTTTCAAGTAAAAAAAACACCAAGCTGAGTAAAGAATAAAATTTTTCAAACGACTAAAATGTTAGAATTGGGACTTAAAATTGTATTTTACGTTGAGATAATAAATATGGGATTCTACTGAGGTGTATAAAAAGGCGATCTAACTTATATAATATAAAATTGTATTAATTTATTTCAAAATCTCCTTATTTCGAAGTTGAACGTGCACTTCGACGTGTTATGTTTTATTTTATTAAGGTATTCTTCAAGAGGCTCAGCTCAAAAAAAATATACTTAATGATATTTTTGTTTATATATAAAACATAAATCATTTTTGCATTGTCACGTTATGGGTTCGTACAACCATGTGAATTAATTGTAAGAACAGTACGAAAAGAAATTATTAAGGAAAATACTAATAATAAATAAAAAGAGGTTGCTTTCGATATGATAATATTGACCTATATGTGACTTATATACTTGTTTTGTATATTTTTTATGTAGGTGTTATATAATAAAACCATTCATAACAATCGTTAAAAGTAAATAAAATACACTAAAGCAACCATGTCCTGACAGTTCCCATTTCTGCCACCAGGAACGCGATCTGTCAGCTATCTCTACATTTTCTATCCGTGTACCAAGAGTAGTAGATACACAGATTACCGCGTTCCATGAATGACGACAGCTGCCAGACCGTTCTAATTTTCATCAACCATCCGCTGGATGACCTCAGTCTCTCAATAACGGAATGAGGTAGCCCCTGTATCTTCTAACCTTGCCCGTCATGCACATAGTATATCTACTATTGCAACGAAAATGGGATACAGTGGGCACACAACAAATTACAAAACTGGAAATAGGACCATTTATGGTGGCGCACAGGAAAGAACCCCCTTTTCATTTAATTTTTCATCTATTAGCAAGATATTTATAATTCCTTTTGCCTTAACCCGTCTTTCATACTTCCGTTCTTCGTCACGCTTTTTCCATACCCGATATGAATACGCGATTAAAGAAGTTTCACTTTAGAATTTGATTTGAAAACGCAAAAGAAACCTAAACCTTTTCAATAACATAATTTCAGAAAGAAAAATTGTTTAATATTTAAAACTGTCTCATATATCTGAAGGAAAATCGCAGTACTTGAAAAGGTAAGTGGCATTTAAATGTTAAGCCATGTGCCTTCCATGTCTATACAAACGCTAAGTGAAACCTACTGACAGTGAGACGACGCTTACTACCCCTAGTAGCAGTAGGGTGAATTTCCAGTACGATCAATAATAAGACACACTGCTGTGGGTGTCCTATGGAAGAAGAGGCCGATACATAAAGTAATACACAGGGTGTCCGACAAATAGTACACGGAAATAATTTTCAACCAACTTACAAAAGAGGTTATGTATATTTTTTTGACGTGTAAACATGTTTTACGGCCTAATTTGATTTGGCAAGGGAAGTGTCAGGGGAGATCAACTCTGCGCAGGCGCTTGACTATCATCTACGTACCTTCTACCATACACTAGTATACTATAGTACTTTAGAGCAGGGGCGGGCAAATCTTTTGATCGCCGGGCCACATTGCTGATGAAAATATGACCGTGGGCCAAAACTTTGGAGACAAAAAAAAGTCCTTGTTTCAAAAATTTTGAAGAGCGAAAAAAAGTCTTTTTATTTCCACAACGAAAATTTTGAAAAGCAAAAAAAAAACAAAGGTCCTTTCATTGTGTTTTTTGCTATTAACTATTTTTCAAAAATTTTTTTTCATACGCCAAATTATATTGACAAATTTAAAATTTAAAATGCTTCGCGGGCCGGACAAAAGTCTACTGCGGGCAGGATCCGGCCCGCGGGCCGCCATTTGCTCAGGCATGCTTTAGAGCATTGAATAGTCAATAGAGTATAAAATAATAGAGTATATATATAGAATGTAAAATAATAGAGTATCGTTTAATGGATAAAGTATTTTCATATAGTATAGTACTATAGAATAAACGTGATACAGACTAGCTAGACAGGATTTGAGGTAATTAAATTTTTTCATGATAAATTACTTAATTAAGTAAATAATAAATTCTTAGAAAATGATTGAATAAATAAATAATTAAAAACAAATAAATAAAAAAATAATAAAACTTGCTAGTTTGAACAATATTAACGTATGTTTTTGAAAATGTTACTGGCGTCGTATCACATTCTAAGTTAGCGTTAAATAATTAACGCAAACTTTCCGAACTCCATAAGAAGTTACACTTCAAGAAAATACAATTCATTGTGTTATTCTGTAGACACAAGCTTAAAAATTGCAATGCTTGTCACTTTTTAGCGAATTTAACATCCATAAGGCAAGGTGAGACAGAAAGTTTGCAGTACAGTAAATTCTAACATTGATCATACAAAATGGCACCATGAAACCTAATAATTTGCTGAAGAAGTCATAATAAATGATGAAACGTCCAATTTAATATAAACTCATTTTACTAATAATTCCAACTTCCTACGATTTTGTTATACCTACTATTCGGAACCCAATGGAATGGGGAGACCTCTGGTGAGAAAATGCGTCGAACTGTCCAAAGGGGGGTTTTTGACAGGTAAACATTGATTTAGAAAAGCATGATGGAGGCTAACCTAGCCTCCATCATGCTTTTCTAAATGCCTCCATAGTTTACCTGTCAAAAACCCCCCTTAGGACAGTTCGGCGCATTTCTCACCAGAGGTCTCACCATTCCTTTGGGTTCCGAATTATACTATGGAAATGAATAATGAAATATCATAAAACCTCTATACGTTCCGCAAGTAAAACAATCAGTCTATATATTGTTTTTGTGAGTAAAAGGGACAGAGCTATACGTGCACAGAATAAATAAGAAGGACAGATGCATGTTATGTCTGTGGTTACATAATACTTAAAGTGCGCCCATCTAAAGTGGAACAGATTTTTATCTCTGTTTCGCGAGATTTGTTTAGAAGGAGAATTTTTTCTCGATAACTCGAAAGTTAAAAATTAGAGTGAGTTTACATATCAAAGTCGTCCAAGGTTAAATCTAAACAATTAACCTAAAAACTAGAGTCGCAGTGCAAAACTCTGCGGACAATACAGCGTATTTGCTAATACAGGCAGTATCACTTTATTATGCAAAATAAAACAAAATAAAAAATTAACCCCTTAACATATCCCTTAAAATAATATTTTTTTTACTTAATTTAAATATTTATATTTATCCAACATCTGCAGCAAATTAAATATACCCTTCAGTAATTAAATTCATATTCGCAAACTAGTGTTTTCTTAAAAGTTGTAAGTCCGGTTCTGTCGGGTCGATTTTATTGAAGTGAAAACTTCTTTAGCGGCGTTGTACACTTTTTTTGTAATGGGTAAAAAATGTTAAACTCATGTCAGGGCACGTGACCTGATCGAAAATTCGTAAGACGGATGGAGAGTAGAGGTATGAGTAAAAAGTGTTAAACTCGCGTCAGGACACGTGGCCTGATCGAAAATTCGTAAGACGGATGGAGAGTATTTATTTATTTATTTATTTATTTATTTACCAATCAACAGATCTGTGCTCCAATTACAGATGGTTATATAGTAAAGGTAATATTCAAGTTTTCACTTCTGCAGGCACTCCCGGAATGCAACCCGTCTTTTTTTTTAATTTTAGCAGGACATTTTAATCTTTACTAAAAGGTTTAATTTCAAATTTGAAACGATTCTGAGAATTTTTTCGGTATTTTTAGGTTCAAAAACATTTTTCAACCTCTAAACACTACCCTTAAATTTTCACGAGCCGGAAATAAAATTTCAAACACGGAATAGTTTATTTCTCCGTGAACAGACTATACATTTGTTATGGTTCTAGTTAGGTTCTAGACATTCTAGTGCGTGGAAAAACGAATTTCAACCTTGTGATAAGAGTCGATAGACAAGTTTATACAACTAGAATGACGTAAAATATCTCCAAGCATAAAACACGATGACGCATCCTATTACAGAGCTTGTCACAATGTCAATTTTACTACTTTTTCTCCAAAGATATACAAATAAAGATATTCGCAAATATTTTCAAACAAACAAGCTACGTAATTAAACAACCTACGTAATTAAAAATATTTAATTGAAATTAGCCGCTTTGCTCAAGTAGTGTCGGTTTTTTGGCTAGTGCTTAGCCCCCTAATATTATATAAAAAACAGCAACTACTATTTTGAAGATAATAATAATATAGTGGAGTGGATTGGGAATTTCAAATCAGTGTGTCTCGAATCGAAAAATGTTTCCTACAAAAACTAGTAGAGTCGAGCTCCCTTGACATTTTGGTATAGTTTGTCGGAGGGAACGGAGAGGGATATGTCGCTTTAAAATTCCGTTTTTGCCCCATAACTCGGCTATTATTATCGGGGGGAAATATGTTCCAACAAAAGTTGTAGAGAAAAATAATCTGCGTAAGCTCGTTCCAGACCGGGTCTGATCAGACAACCCGGTCGCGAGATATCGCTATTTTAGTGCGCGAAATTTGGAAAAATTTAATGCCATTCAAAAAAAAATTGTAGCTAGGAGCTTAATTTGTTTTTTATAGCAAAGGTACTAAAGACCCCTTATTTGCACCGAAAGCTGGACGCAGTGGGTCAATTAGAACCGGCAGGAGAGGGAGAAGACGAATTTTTTTAAATCTCCCACAACTTTGGTTCTAATTGATGTATCGACCTAAACCAGACGCCATTTTTTTCGTTTTTTTATCTACTTTTATGTGACAAGAGAAAAAAAAATTCTCTCAAACTCAACTGTCGGGGAAGCTTGACTCTACAGTTTTTGTAGGAAGCATTTTTCGATTCGAGACACACCGGATTCAATGCTTGTTTTCCTAATCCACTGTACTAAATAAGATATTGTTTAATAATAAGTTTTTTCTACGAAATCGATCATACATTCTAAATGCACATACGTAGCTTTCTATATGATACATTTATTTATTTATAATATAAAATTTCCGGTTATTTCTTGAGAAAATCAGAAAGCAAAAGAAAACAATTAATTGATTACGTGACTGAATCTTCCACATTATTATAGCAAATAAATTAAAATTGAGCCACATTAACGTCGGATTCTTCACTATTTAGCGGCCATTAGACTGCTCCTGATATATGAAAACTGTATAATTATGATCACAATCTAAGGTCATTGCCAAATCAAATTTTTTACAATCATTTCTGTAACCCAGCACAGAAGTTCTAAACATCTAATCAATAGCCGTTGAATATATTACAACTGGAGATCTTGATTAAGGGGTAGTACAGTGTAGAAGGGTCAAAATGAAGGGTGTTTTTGAAAATTCATTGTGACTTAAATAAAAAACTGAGCATTTTCATATTAAGGATTAATATTAAGCTATGTTTCATGTACAATTCTTTTTTTCAAAAAAATCAATTTGATCCACTGAGTGACCCGCTACCAACAATCATTTAACTTAAGCGAAAAAAAGGGTCGGACGGCGCGCACTCTAGCTGCTCTCCAACGCCTCTTAAACAAAAAAATGAAAAATATTTTTATTCAGGTTACTTGCCGCTATCGTGTGAATCACAGTATGGGAGACCCAAATTTTTTTTGTGACTTTTAAAAATTTTAGACAACTGAAAGTTGAAAACATTGAACTTTACAACGTTGTAAAAATATTTCCGAGAAAAAATGCCAAATTTTAGTGGTTCACACGGGAACAAGGTTTTTTTTACGCTCTAGAGAGTGTCCGCCATATTGAAAGATGGCGTTACGAGAAAAATTCATTAGAAAAAAACGGATTATTTTGGTAATAACTTTCAAAAAACATTCTTATCAGTCTGAATCAATGCAGGGGCTCTACAACAGTCCAGTTTCGGCGATTGCATCGACCTGTGCCTTCCTCCGACGAAAATAGGAGGGGATAGCAAGAGCACAAGTCAGCAGAGAGAAAACGCCCCTTTTGAGTACAGGAGTGCTCGCATTTTATCCGGGAAGGACAGGAGATTTTTTTAAGCCAATAAAAAGATTCTTTCTTTTATAATAAATAAATAAAGTTTATTTATTCCGTTGAGATAAATGTGTGGAACAAGTCATAATAATTAATTAATATCCATAAATCGCAGAATATTGACTAAAAGGAACGCTACTAAGAATTATAATTTGTAAGTGACGACCCATGGTATGTAATTTAAGTAATGGCAAATTGCTAATCATCCCACAAGACTCACCTAGCTCGTAGCACCTGGATTTTAAAGCAGTTTAGTCTAGAATTAATGTACAGTTACCATGCAATCTCAATAAGCCAGATTCACAGTTGAGTAATCTATACTATTATAAAGACGTAAACGTTGTAAGTTTGGATGTAGGAGATAATCTCCGAAACTACTTATCCGATTTCAAAAATTTTATCACCGATATTTAGAATAGGCCTTCAGGATGGACAACTAATTGAGAGCCCAAAGGTCTAGCTTCCGTAGCGTTTCAGTGGATCAGATAAATGTAATAAAAAACGTTAGTACAATCAATGCTGAACCATAAAAGCTAGAAAATATTTGTGGGTCAACAATCTAGGGCTTTGATCAGACTAAAATAAAATCGTGGGACGCATCTAGTAGAAAAATTAATTTTGTTAAAGATCGAAAATCATATCCGCCCCACGATTTCATTTTAGTTTGATCAAAGCACCAGATTTATTGACTCATAATTATTTTTTAGATTCATCATCGATTATAGAATAAAACCGTTTAGCATAAAACGTTCATTACCTATTTTTAAACATGTTTCCTCACAATTCAATCGATTTAAAAAAGCAATGCAAATCGATCTGTAAAACAAAACAAGAAATCCATTGATAATCAGCAAGCTGTAAAAGACATGATGAACCGTAAAAGAGATCAATTCAGATGATTAGTCATGCCAACCTAAAGAATTTATTTAAGTACATTCTCCGTGCTTATTAATCTAACTTAACAGAACGTGTTTCAAGAACACCTTTAGTATTGACATTTGTTGTTGATTTAAAAGATTAATCAAATCTGCATTCCGCTATTCTCAATAATCAAGATCAACATCCGGGCACAAAATGTTTTACATAATACGTGAGTTGACGAGTTTGATCAACGTTTTAACTGAGCATTTAAATATCGTCAGTGTTTTGTTATTTCCATTTCAATTGCATCTTAACAGCTATGTCTTCGAACAGGAAATACAGACGCTAATGACCTCAGTTGTCGAACGTCTATAATCTACTTATGTACCTATCGAACAGGAAATGATATAAATTCATGTCATTCCCCAACATCTGTCCATCGTGTGAGATTTAAAATCTGATTATCAGATATGATTATTCCATTGATTTTTTACAAAATAGGCTAATGTACTATAATTTATAATCACGGAATTTATTCCGCGAATTCTTTGCTTTAAAGATCTGCCAATCACGTTATATTGTCGCCGTTCGCGTGTTTGCAAAATGTATATTTTCTATTCGATTCGATGGTCCCAAATCCACTACTTTTATCACTCAATCATTACGCAATTTCTCGAATAGTCGCACATTCCTAGTTTCAGCCCTAAAATTCTTCTTCACCCTGAAACTAATGCTGAGTTCTTGATACGACTTTCAACTTCAAATCCAGATTTAAATCTGAAAGTCGTATCAGAAATCCAATATAAGGACGTGCGAATATTCTAGAAATCGCGTAATGATATACTATTAAAATCATCTACTTCACCATGTTTAATTCATAAATCGTAACTCCCTTATATTTTCCTGAAATGAGTAATAATTCGTTACCTTGAAGACACTAGCGGCCCCCGATGACTTATGCATACTGAAGGTAGCGTTGCGACGTCGGTGTTGAGGCGACAGTGGCGCCGACGAGCGGTGGGACGCGGCGAGAGCGCCGGCGGCCTTACGGGATACGCATTGCCCCATATGAATTTACGGTTATTGCTGATTGCCTGTCGCTCGTTATTGACTGCTGATCTGTAACATTAAATCAATATATAAATTATTATCAATTCATCTATAAATCACAATGTTTCCCTGTCTGTCTGTCCGTTAGTACGCTTACAGCTCTAGAACCACTAATTCAATTTACATATATATTATATGCATTTTTTAATTTATAGATACGTTATTGATCAGATTTTAGGCTGTATTTTGTTACGCTATAGATAGCGTATGGAATTATGGGTGACAACTTTACTGAATCAACAAAAAACAGGTCGAGTGAATACTTTAGTGGCATAGATTGTGAGATACATATATCAATACAATGCATAGAATACTTATTGGTGTAACAATTGGCCGCACGTTGGGCGCCAATTGTAACGACTCTATATTTTCCTATGCTATAGATAGCATATGGAATTAAGGGTGACAATTTTACTGAATCAAGTCGACAAAAACAGGTCGAGTGAAGGCTTTAATGGCATAGATTTTAAAATACATAAATCAATACAGCATAGGAGACTTATTGGTGTAACAATTGGCCCCACGTTAGGCGCCAATTGTAACAACTCTATAGTCATAGGGAAGTATCAGTGACAGTTTTACTGAAATAAGTTGACAAAAACAGGCCAACTAGAGTATGTAACATGTGTTTAGCCTTCCACAAAAAAGTTAGTGAGGAACCCCAAAGTAATCAACAATGCAATTAAACAGTCTGCTTGACAACGCTTCAGTCCAAAACTCACAAATTTATTTACATTGCTAGAATAAAGTATATTCTTTGAATTATAAATTAATTACAGAAAAAATATGCACCAAAAGCATTCTTTATTTCAAAATGTGGAGGTGAAATGATAAAAGTTCTACAACGAGTAAGGAATTCTTAACAAAATGACATGCAGAGACGATCAAAAGCAAAGCATATTATTAAAGTATGAAAATGAAACTTATTTATTTCAAAAATATATAATTAAAATATCGTAAATGATTGCATTTTTTGTGATATGTCAGGTTAATTAAAATAGCATTTCTATTTGTCCCAAATGTATATGTGTAAAAAACGAGAGGAGAGAAAGTGGTAGCAATAATTACAGATGTAACTTATTATAATATATACGAGTTGTTCCAAAACGAGCTGACATAAAATAATTCAAGGACATAACAACAATGGCACTTTGGAAGGAGCAGTGGTCAAAAACACGGAAATCTGAAGTATTCTAAGATTCATAAGGACCTCCTGCACGAATCTCTTGTGGATTTCCCATATTTGAAGAATAATACATAGGTATATCATCCCTCCATTCATCTAGTTTTCACAGTTTAATAATTCATATTTCCGGACGCTACTAAACTTTGATGTTGATGCGTCCATAAATAAATATATTTAAAAAAAACCCAAAGAATTATTGGATTTCGTTAAACTGCCATCGAGAAATGCTATTTTTAAACTTAACGGTAAAAATAAATAGTCATATGAGGAGAATAATGCTTAAGAAAGTTATGAATCTAATGCCTACCGATTAGCAATGAAACAGAGGTAGGTTAAAGGTGGTTGACATACAGTATAATAATATATTGACTTTCAACCGCTACATTAATATTAGTTATGACTATATTATAAATAGATTCGGCCCTTACTTGATAAAAATTAATATTATATATAATGAACAGCGTTTTATTTACACTTAGGTATATTAAAACTTTATTTTAGAATAGTTGTTTCGCACAACACAGTGAATTCGTCAGACACAGATCTTAAACTAAGTTATGACTTATGAGACACAATATATTTGACAAAATTTCAGGTACAAATTACAGATTAAAAGAAATTTATTATACCTATACTTTTAGACATTTAATATATACCTATCTTCAACTTAACTGTAATAATTTTGAGCTGAATTTTTGTCTGATATTTTAGTGCTAATGAATCATATTTTTATAAACTTGGAAAATAGTATTCTAGAAATATATTTTGAAACATCCAATGTAACTTTATTACTCATAGTTGGCAAAAAATACATTTAAATAATGTAAATTAGATGCAAATATATAAAATCGAACTTTTGGCTAAAATTAGTGAAAATATTAATTTTAAATATTCGAATTTAGATGCAGAGATGTCCTCATTTTGAAAACAATCAAGTTTTAAGTAGTTTTAAAAGGTACCATGAATCTTTGCTTGATTACAAACAGAATTATATTTTTTTTTTGTATATTTATTTATATTTCTAGTTCATTTTTCTATTTATTTATTCTTTTAAATAGTTGTAATAATTTAATTAGAATTATATTTGTCACGTAGTAACTCCACATAGAGCTAAAAATAATGATTTTCAAGTTTTTTCCCTTTAATTGTGCTATAAGACCTCCCTTTGTGGAAAATCTCAAGATTCTAGGTCAGCGGGAAATACCCTTTAGGTTTTGATAAATACGTGATTTCAATTCCTTTTGTTGCAATGATTTAGAAGCTTGAATTTTTCACAGGATTATGGGGTTGTAGACCTTCGCATATAATATTCACTTTACCTGTTTCTCAGAAATATGACTGGACGGACATACAGACAACAAGGTGATCCATTTTTTACATTCTGAGGCACGGAAACCTAAAAAACACAGTTATTTAGGCCTAATACTAATTCGTATTAAAAATGTATTATAATTTTCATAATAAATTAAAAAATCATTTAATATTTTCCCCAGCTACTAGAACAGCTGGGGACTAGGAGCTTGATAAGACACTCAATATTTTGATTATAAAAAAATATAAAATTCAAATCTTTGATTAACGTCTGAATAGAACTTTTATGTTATATTGATTTGTTATTTTTTTATTTTTTGTCAATATATTGGTCTGAGAAAAATTGGTCAAAAATTTTATTTATAAAAAAATATACCTCACATAATTAAATAGGCAAGCCGTGAAGAAAAATTTAATGCCAAAAAACTATAATTTTTCCTTCATTTAAAATTCTTATCAATGAAACTTCCACGTGAAAGAATTCTTCAATTATAATTTCTTAGCAATTGCTTCTTTGGTTGTTTTTTTATCTCTGCATCACGCATGGCTAAATTATTGCATGTAAGTATTTTTAAAGACCAGTTCACACACAAGCCGCGACGAGCGGTAGCTTTAACAGGTTTAACGCGCTGCTCACGAATTACTTTACGGTGTTTACTTTTAAATACAATAGATTCCGATCAAACAGAATAGAACTGCCAGTTCCGTTTCCAATTAAATGGACCATCGGTTAATCGGGGCTGTTTAGTTAGGAAACATTTTATACAACAAAAACGAATCGAGAAAATAAACACAATTGGGCTTTTGAATGAAATTTTTTTTTGTCATAAATGGAAAGATCGTATATAAGTTTTATAACAAAACTATTTTTCTTTTTTTTATTTTCGTTATAATTCAAAAGTTATATCAAATCAAAAATAAATTTTTGTACCCAGTTCCGAGAACGCGCCATTTCCCGAACATAATGTGACGTCATAATGTTTTAGTCAATACACATGTAGAAGCCATTGATAGTATACTGCGTATATACATTTTACCATTATGACGTCACAACTGTCAAAAACAATTTTAGTGCGTTTGCAGTCACGTGATTTTTTTAAATATTTTATCAATTTTAAATTGCTTATAATTAATTTAAAAAAAGTTTTTTGAAAGTTTTTCGCATCGATTATCAATATTATTTATAATAAAGTTTTAAAATACAATAAAAAAATCGATAATTATTTTTTTTTCAAAAGCCTAATTAAGCTCGCTTATATTTAATAAGAGTGGTCCGATCCGGAAAGGTCGAATTTGTAGATTGCCACCGTTTTTTCGTCGACTTACGTTGCAAAATTTGATCTCCACGAAAAGCGCTTTTATTTTAACGCGGTAATATATAGCCTATGTACACCCTGAAACTCCATTCTAAATATTGATAAAAACTTTTGATGCAACTTGGTTATTAAACAGTGCCTAATTAATCATTAGGCAGAGTAGGCAACTGCCTAGGGGCCCCGCATCGACTAGGGGTTCGTGTACGCACCATGAAAAAAAACTTTTCTTTGAACTAAAATTTTATTTTAAAATTTGTATGAAATTTCCCAACAACAATATTACTTTCTTTCGTTGTTTATTGTAATTTATTGCATTTAACAAGATAAAATTTAAAATAACTACGTCTCGTCTCATTTCTCTTCCTGACCCATCAAAAAACCTGGATCATCAATTATCTATAACCTATTCATTAAGACCATTTCAATAAAGCTAACGAGTCAGGTAAGGCGATGCTGCAGCATCTAGTCAAAGTAATCATGTTGACATAAGACATTGAAGTAATAGGATGCCTGGAGCCGATCATCTCACATACCTTCATCAACTTGAAAAGACCTGAACGCATTGCCTAGGGGCCCGGACAAGGTTAATACGGCCCTGTTATCAAAGCACATTTAGAAAAAAAAATATCTCGAATAGAGCTGCAGTCTAATATAATGAAACTCCCTGTCATGTTGAACATTAGATTGTGCTCATATACAAACAAAAAGATCGCTTTTCAAGCTGAATTTAGATCAATATTGGTTAAAAAGTTGGTTCGAAACGGAAACTGTACAAAAAACTATGCTAAATACAGTATACACAGTTTAAAAAAAATATCGTTTAAATCGATCAATTTTTTATCGAGCAGAATCGATTTAAAATTCTACTATGCTTTTCTTATGGGGAAATCACAATCTAAAGTTTTGGTCAAATCAGATTTTTTTACAAAAGTTTTCAAGTGATTCAAAAGAAAAATTAAAAGATCGAAAGAAATAAAATTGTTGAGAAAAAAGCTGACATTGCAAATAAGAAGTAGAAATGAATAAAATCCTAAACCAAGAGCAGGAAGGAAGCAGAAGAGGCATATTATTGAGCAATGTCAAGGCTGATGGGGTTAAAGGAACTTTATAATTATTTTAATTACAGATTTTGTGTGGAGACCTTTAATAAAACCGGATGTAATTAAAAAATAATATAATAATTGAATTGTCGTTTATAATAAATCGAAAAATAATTCCAAATGTAAATTAAATCATCGTGTCGGAATGAGTTACTAACAAAACAAAAGAAAAAATCTAAAATTCAAATCAAAAGTTAACACTTTGTTACTAATTTATATAACGAGTTGAATGTTTTATATAACAATAATCATTATAGTTTATTTAATTTAATTACGTTACTCCGTTTTTTATTCATTCATAAAAATGACTTCCACATTACGGTGTCTTCCTTATGTGATTTTGTATTGAATGAGAATATCAAGCATCTTTTAATAACAATGGACAATGAAATAATAATAGTTGTGAAATGGTTGTCGTTTACATTGATATTGAGTAAAATAAAAATATTAAAAGGAATGTGTTAAGAATTTTAATATTTTTACCTTCTATAAACAAAGGACATTTTTTTAAATTAGACTAGATACGCTCTATCCAATGTCGCTCAAGTGAAGCTAGGCGTTTGTCATTTTAAATAACGATAGTATCTCGTAAAACCGACCCTACTCTTTTTTTGGAGGAATGTCTAGAATTATTGAGGTGAAATTAACATTAGAAATAAGGTCTACAACCCCACAGTTCTGTGAAAAAATCAAAATTGTAGCTCATGTAATAAAAAGATTAACAAAAAATCAAATATTTATCCCTATCGAGGACTTTCTGTTGATCTAGAATCTTGGGCACGAAGAAAGGTTTCATAGTACAAGCTAGGGAAAAAATCCGAAAATCAAATTTCTAATTGGATGTTATCACGAGACAAGTTTATTTTTAATGTTTAGGTTAGACCCTTTTTCTCAGGATTGGCTATAGAGGAATCCAAGTGAAATATCAATTAGTAAGGTCTAAAAGCTCGTACTCTCGTAAAAAGTTCAAGCTTCTAACAAAATAGATATGGCCTTTCGAAAATAGCATATCTCTGGTATTGACTCACTCATCAAAATCTACAAGGCAAGGACCCAGAATCTTGAAATTGGTAAGAAGGAAGGTTTCATAGCTCGTGTAAGGGAAGCAATCCGAACATCATCAATTTCTAAATTCAATTATAGAATTATCACGTGAAAAACTTCTTTTTTATTAATAAAAAATAGAGAATAGTTACTTCTTACCACAACAAGTTTATTAGTGGATGTACATTTCGAGAGCTATGCTCTCATCTTCAGCAATACACTAAACCAGTTTAGTGTATTGCTGAAGATGAGAGCATAGCTCTCGAAATGTACATCCACTAATAAACTTGTTGTGGTAAGAAGTAACTATTCTCTATTTTTTATTAAGTTCAAACCACAGTGCTCCTAATATTTTTGTATTTTTGTATTCTTTTTTATTGTTCTTGTTGTACAGAACCATCAGGATGCAAGTTCTACTCACAATTATCCGTCTTTTTTTAATTGAAAATTCAACGTTGTCAAAATGTGAAAGTGCTAATACAACATACAAGCATTTCTCAATTATATGCAATAACAATTTTCAATAAAATGTTAGATATAACCAATGCACTTAAGTTGTTGTTTTTACATTGACACGTTCATGCAAATTGTTGTTAATCAGTTGTTTTTACTGTTCTAACAGTTACATAAACACGCATATCGCATAGGTAACTAAATACTTGCTTCATTAGTAGCCATAGCTTAAGATAATTGCTTAAGGAAGCTACGCTGTTGAAAATAAACAAATCAAAACGCTCTGTTATTTCATTTCTTATGTACGCCATTTTTAGCAACTAAAATAATTCGTATAAATTCGCAAATATTTTATTGGGTACTGTAAAGACTAGACTATTGCTGCATCGCTAAAGTGAAGCAAATTTAAGAATTATCGGGAACCCGAGATTTGGTTATGCCGAGATTGTGAGATTTTAAGGAGGTTGATGCGTTACAGTCCCAATCAAAAGTAAGTCGAATCCTAAATGGGAACTTTTCCATAATACATTTTTACAAAAGGTTATAAGTCCATGATACCAAAATTATTGTCATAAAGACATAAATAAATATTTTTTTTAAATATTAATTAATTATTTCAGTATTTTACTTAATGGACTAACTTTTGAATTTTTTGTACAAAGTTAGGTTAAAAAAAATGAATTTATGTAAATATCTGTATTTTACATATTTTTTGCAGTAAATAATTAAAAAAAGAAATTAGAAGTAATAAAAATTAAATTTAAATCATTAAAAAGTTGAAAATTCTGTTAAAATTGTTAAGAATAAAAGTCCATAATCGAAAAGTGCTAAGGTATAATATTTTTTTTTATTGATTAAAAGTCTCGTAATTAAATTGGAAAAAATATTAAAATATGCGTAAGACATCGATGCTTTACATAGTTAGTTTTCGGTACTGCTGACATTATTTGGTTATTTGCAAAAAATGAATATGTACCGTTCGCATGCTAGGTTGACATATTTTCCATAAGACTACATTTAAAAGTTTTTTTTAATTTTTAACTTTATAAATCTCCTAATGATTTTGGATTGTTTACAGAAAATTTTGTCATAAAAAAATCTATTAAAAAAACTTTATTTCAGATTTTTTTCATTATCTTCGTAAAACGGCTCAACCTCTTTAAAAATCGATTACATTTTCAATATTAATTATCCAGATCCGAATAACAAAGTCACTCCTATAACTAATTATAATATGACACTGCAAAGATAATTGACAGTTTTGTAATGAAATTATTATAATAAAACCACTAAGAAAAAAAGACCTATATAGACAACTGTTAAGCTTCAGTTTCGTTCTGGATGAATGGAATATTACATTATAATCAGACAATGGAAGATTCGTGTTGTAGTACTGTTACGTTATTAACTTTACAAAATGTACACTGTGTTCACAAAAATGCTTCGATTAAATTTTGTTATGAAGAAACTTTCATATTTACAACTTTACACATACCTAAATAAATTAACAGATCGGCAATAGTAATCAGAGCTATTAAAAAGAAAAAAACTACAACAATGTTGTTAAATTTTTGTAACATACTTTTTCCAAAAATTTGTTTTTTTGGATTCGAGGGATCTCAAAACGAGAAAATATTGAAAAGTGAATTTTGACCTAAATTAGTAGCATTAAAATAATAATAATAATAATGTGTTCGTTGGCGTTCAAAACAAAATTTGTCAATTCAATAATTGTTTATAATATTGGTCATAATTAAGTCATTGTTTATTGGCTACATAACATATCAAACTTATGAGATTATTTTTATCAACGTAATGCTTAATAAGAAAATGACACGTATACATTTTTATGCTGTACCTACGAATGAATTTCATTTCGATACATTATTATAATTATTAACTCAGATGACACCAAGTGAATAAGAACAAAATAAAATAATAATTCTAAAGTTAAATGACTTGTATTATTTCAATTCCCTTAATCCTTCTAACGGTGTTTAACGTCCTTTTCTCCACTTTTTGTCATAACGGACGCCATTCACACCATTATTATTTTCCATATATCACACGTTATTTTCTGCATTTTTAAACTTCCACTTAATTAATAGCAATGGGCGAACGAAGGAATTTTAGGACATTAGGATAAGGTAGGCAAATTGTGAGCATAGGAGTTTGACAGGTAATCGGTCATGGCCTTGAATAAGGAACCATATCGATATTTATCTGAACTTTATTGAGGGAAACAATGGAAAACCTCAACAAGGTGGCCGGTACAGGAATTACCGTTTTTCGGCGAGAGGCAGCAGGAAAAAATCCCAGCCACATCTGCCCGAATGCGAGTCTATAGTGCTCTTACCCCGCTCTGTAAGAATGGTAAAAAAAATACTGGCGAATGTTTTAACCGCTACAGACAAATTTAGTATTAATGTTTATATGCTAAAATTTAATTTAACTACTACATTAACTTGAAGCTTTTACGAACACACAGTACAACATAATATATTATTACAGATATGTTTATATTGTGTCAGTAAGATAAAAATCGTGAGTTTATAATGGGATAGGCCCGTCATCATACCTTACATTACATTCTCCTGTACACTAAGAAATAATAACGCCGTGCATGGAGTACGCGAAATGTAAAATAAGGTAGGTGTACTATGAACTTGTAGCCTGGAGGAGTTGCACAAATGGAATCGTTTACAACTTGCCCCGTTCGCTTAAGCAACGTTCTCCATAATCCCAAAACTATGAATAGAGCCGTTTTTATCCGCATGATCGAATACTGTTGGGCTCCGGGAACTTTGTTAGTCGCACGAATCAAAATTGGGGGGCTAGAGTTTGTGCCCTTTCCTGCTTTTAACGTTTCCGTGCGAAATTAGAAAATTTTATTTCTGCGGCCAGGTTCACGCCAGTCGCAACTTTTTGGATTTTGTAAATTTGTTCCTTGCAGCTGTTTTGTGTTTCGTTTGTGCCTTTTCCTGCTTCAAAAAAATCTTTAATTTTAAACGCTGATTACCTTTAGTTGGCGATAGTCTATACTAATCTACAATAATCTTATCATGTCATTACTGACTGCATTTTAGCGTGTGTTGCTATGCCAAATTGACGATTTATTACAATAAAAAACCACCACCCATTCAAGATCACGGAATATACCGAATCAATAATGTCTGTTCTTTTGTGTGCCATAACCAACCAAAACCATTTGCGTAAAGTGTAAACCAATATGCCCGTGCAGATACGTAGTTCTTGCAAACGAAGCTTTACAATAAATAATGTTGCCAAACAAGTACCTTTAAATATGTACAGTTTCATTAATCTACCTTGTCAACCGCATTGCTTTTTTTTCTAAAATCAAATGATAATAAAATAATAATTTTAATGTTCATTAATTTAGACATGTATTTTCTACTATAAAATAATTTAAAATATATATGTGTCCACTTTTAATGAAAATAAAACAAATACATTGAGTGTTTAAAAATAGTTCTGCAGTTTCTAGACACATCGTTGTTTACATGATAGATAATTCGTCTATTACAAACACCCAGTTCCCAGAAATTAATTCGATAACTGTTGAAATTGTTCACTCATGAGTTTTCAATTTATTATTTAAAAAAATAATAAATTGAATATTTGAATTACTACCACGTTGGGTAGAAATGTCTTTATTAAATATATGGTCACTTACACACTTTAGGAACAACGCGGGTCTCTACTAGACGAATTTGTTTATACGTGGAAAACTACCAAAACGCGAAGTTATAGTATCTCATATAATATATACGCGATTTTTCACTTTAAGTACCCAATTGGCGGTAGAGATCCGTGGATAAATTCATAAAAAACATCTTTAAAAATGATTAGGGCATTCCTTCCATGTCGCCTCCATAATTCAGAAGCCACACCCACTTCCAGCAAGCAACATTTTTTAGTCAAAGTAAACTACCGTATTTCAGGTCATTTTTGTATATTTTAAACATTTTAAGTTGCCCAAAACTGTGTAGGGATGAGTTTGTTACTGTTTTTTTAATGCACTTACGCGACTTCACACTCCTTTAATATTCAGACCCTAATCCAGTTCCATAAAAGCTGCGTAATTTTCAATGCAAAACTCCATAATACAATGTTTTTTTTTAAGTTAGACTGATTTGATCTTTCGATAATAATCCTACTGTATAGGAAGACACTCTTGTCAACACAAATAGATTAATAAAACTGTATACACTTTATAATATTAATATTTTGTGGTGGTACTCACTGAGCACCAGATGGTAGGATACTGTTGATGTATTGCCGGTTCCTGACCCTGTTTCTTATTGGCCACGTGAGAAAGTGCGTCGCTGTAAAAAAATACAATTGTTCTTTTCTAAATTGCTATTAATATTCATGTTTAAGTTCTTCGTATTACGTGAGAATCTAAATTTATTGTTTAAGATGGTTTCATTTAGTTGTCGGATTTTGGTCTCATTTTAAACATTTAACACGTTAGAGACCACGCTAAATATTTCTCTATATAGCGCTGCTGAACTGTCCTTTTAATACTAATTGTTTCATGGACCACTGTTCATCTTTCCTACGAAGGCATGACCTTCAGAATGGTCGCACATACACTTTTTTAAATCGGTTCAGTAAATCAAATAAGTACTTATAATTTATGAGACTGCACTTTAAATTGTTGCGTTGCAATTTTAATTGCAATATTAAATAGTACACAAAATTGTTCTTAGTTTAATAATCAGTTGTTTCGAATTAATAAGCTTGCTTCTACCGCTATTGAATTTGTACTTTAAAATTGGCTTTAAAAATACATCGCAGAACTCAGGGATATTAAACTTGACACTGTGACATATCTTATTATACTCTAGAAAATGTCTCCCTCAATTTTATGTAAGCAAAGCTAAACTATATGTAATTGGATTAAATAACTGATATTACTTTCTTTCAAAAACAATCCGTCAGTGTTCAATCGATATCATGAACGCTGATCCTATAATGATGGAAGAAAAATACAGTAACTATATAATAATAGATTCGGGTGTTACAGTAAACCAGGGCTTCTCTGACATATTTAGAAAACTAAATGCAATGAAAACTGCTTGGGGTGTTAGAATTTTATGTCATTAATATACAAAATTAATTTAAACACTATTTATTAGTCTTTATTTACCACTGAACAAGGGTCATTCAAGTATTACGTAATCAGAACATTAGTAATTTTTGACACTATAGGTATCGTCACCACGTCTTCTTGCAAAAAACGGTACCTATTTACACGAGTATAAACAAAAGCTCTCTTTGGTGTTTAGTTCAAGGACTGCCAGACGCCAAGATAATAAAAAATTGGCTAATGACTCGGCATTATAGATGTAATGATGTCATTAAAATGCTAAATCATTGATTCGTTTTTTTACGCTGACATGTTACAAAAAACTACTTATTTACGAAATATTCCAGAAATTATTTTTAAGTCATTGTAAGTAATTGAAAGCTAGTACGTTATTTTCTAATATACGTGATGACAATTTTACGAATATGATATTTCATAAAAACATTTGCTAGCGAATTTAAACAGGCACACGAGCCATAATTTCATCGCACGTGCCAGATATATATGTTGTGATTGGGTTCCCATGTTTGGGGTTTCCCTGCCACAATATATTTAGTATTTTTTGCATTTACTCTCTACAAAATACACACATTTTTGACTTTATAATTTGAGCAAGCTCAATTCTAATTGCAGGCGGCGCTGTGTTCTCATGCAGTCAGACTACGATTTATTATGGAAATGGTAGACGACTGTACGTTTATTTTACGGTACGCAACTTTACATCACTAGTGTTAAATGTGTCATTTGACGACCTCCACTCAGGCATGAAAAACAGTTATTTCGTAGGGCAAGGTGTGCAAAAATTAAATTTCTTATATTTCATTAAAAAAAATTACATAGAATTATGAATATAAAATGAACAACAGCCATTTATTTCAACGTTATTGTCATTATGCATAAACGACGTCTGTTGTTTTATTGTGCAATATTTAACGCTGAATTAATTTGCACTTTTAACATCTGTTTTCTCACAGAAGTCAAGGTCAACTGAATCTGATTAATGGTTACACCTGATTTACTGCAACGGTAAGAACAATATCACTCTGCAAATTATTTTCTGAACATTAGACATTTTTTGTATTATAAAATTATGCACACTTATTCTGCTAATGAAATAACCCACGGAAATTCATATAGCGGTTAACAGTACTTGCCATGCTTACAGAATAAAATAAAAATTGGAAGAGGTCAGGATCAAAAAGTAGCAACTGACAGTGTAAAAACAGGACATATATATACAAATATAAAAAAGAGTTTAAAAAAAAACTTTAAAAAGTAAAAAATTATTTTAATTCATAAACAATCCGTATTTCATATGTCTACGCTCGCACTGACTGACTGATAGACCATCAAAATTCAGAAGGGTCTAGCCGACCCGAATTCATCAACAGGTCGTTCGAACACTGCTCGCGTCTAGTTGGCGTCGATGTCATGACATTGTGATATAATGAAGCATTCCAGCAGGAATATGGTATTACTGCCCAGCAGGAATAAGGTAACTGTGCAGCAGGAATATGGTAACTGCCTAACAGGAATAAGGCAAGAGGCTAGCAGGAATAAGACAAGTGCTCAGCAGGAGCATGGTAACTGCCCAGCAGGAGTATTGTAACTGGTCAGCAGGAGTATGTACACTGCCCAGCAGGAGTATGATAACTACTGTATCGATTTCGACGATCGATGTGTCATTTCAAAGGGCCCCACGTGCAGAAGTCCAATAAGGTGTCAGAAACGCGATAAGTGGATTTTAAGGGATGAAAATCAATTGTCAAAGCTTTACAAAAAGTATTGAAACATCATCAAAAACATAAATGTTAAAGTTCGATACAAAAAACAAATAGGTTTGCGGGCTTTGCTGAAAATAAGAAGTGCAAGAGGGTGCCAAGTTTTCATTTGATAAGTTTTTATAAATGACTCGTGTATGTAAATTTGCCAAGTGAATACTTGGCACCTTCTTAGATCGCCGGTAAAACTACTTGTTTTTCATTTATGTTTTTGGGTGCGTATATGTATGTTTACTCCATATACTTTTATTCTATACTGAGCATAGGAATAAAATCGCAATCGAACTATTAGGGTGCAAACATATATAGTACTTGTATTTTTTACGCCGTGAGCACTGGAGTATCCAGGAGGGCACACAAGCACGGGGGACCCGGCATAAGAAACTACTAATTTACCCCCTCCTGGGCCAAAAGCTAGGTACCGCCCATGTTAACGTCATAGAAAAAGACAAAGTTTTTGAAACAGAGATACTTTATTCAGATTGAATGCAAGTACATCAACCAATCCAATCATCGGAGAAATCAGGGAATTACATCAAAGAAAGAGACGCAGACATATTTTCGATACGCTTTGTTGCGTTCACTCACAGCACATTGAGTAGATAGGCAATGATTCATATAGTTAAAATTAATAGATATATGGTTTACTCATTGTCCGATACGAGGTACCGCGTATCTCTGTAAAATTTTGTAATATCTGCCCACACGGCTTATAGCGGTTTTGTAGTCTGAACTACCTCATACAGTGGCCTACTATGTGTGAGGTTTATATACAAATCACTATACATTCTTTCAAGCCTACACATTACGTTCAATAATTTGCGTCTGTCGTAAATTTCCCGTAAAATTCCGATTGTAATCAAAATTACAGTTGTATGTGACGGATTTTATTTTGTACTTTTTTTTTATTTGCTGTGTCGATAAAACATCATATAAATTTAAAAAATAGAAATTTTACCCTTAGGTAAATTGTTTTTTCTAGCATGCTCACAACCTATGAATTAGTGACATTCTTTGAGCATTATACATTTAGGTAAATACCTACCTATTATTATTACCTAAATAAATAAAATTGTCGACCAATTTTTTTCAGACTATATATTGACAAAATAAAATTATAAATCAATAATACAAAAGAAATGATGTTTCGATCTGGGTTTAGATCTTCTTCAGAAATATCTAAAAATATAAAAATTAATTACTAAAATCTACTTATTTTATAATAGAATGCAGAAAAAAAATTGGTCGAAAATTTTATTTATTTGAAGAGTTCTATTCAAGCGTTAATCAAACTTCAAAGATTTATGTATTATTATATTAGTTGTATTTCTTACAACTAATATTAAATTTTTAATTGTATATATAACATTTACAACTATTGTATTCTCCGGATTTACCCTATGTCGGAATAGACAAATTGGAAATAAAAAAATTGTTATTATTATTATGTTTTGGCAGGTCGGCTTTTCTATATATTAATTTTAAGATTTTCACTATATTTTAGTTCATCTCTGTTTAATTGATTTGGATATAGCAAATTTCCTTCAACCAAATATTAAAATTTAAAAATAACGCTATTGACATTTATTTAGTTTGTTTTATTCTATCAAATAAACTAACTTTTATGCCTTATCTTGTAAACACAGCTTTATATTATCAAAAATATTTAAATAATGACCGTTATATCGAAAAAAATAATTATTATCGTGAATTTCTTGAAAATCGTCTATTTGAACGAATAAAATAACATGGAGACTTCAATGATCGATAAGACAAGACAATAAAAAAAATAATAATTTGGTAGTACCTATTCGAATGACGTTTTTTGTCAACGCAAATAAATTGTTGTAATGTTAAAAAATACTACGATAGCATCTGTTTTTGTGTAATTTCAGTAACAGTTGACTGTCACGTACCTAGCAGCAGTATCAACCTATACCTACCATTTAGAAATATCTAGCGGCACATCTCTATACATAACTATCTATACAAGGTTACTGCCCTTACTTAAACCATCCTATAACTAATATTATAAATACGAATGTGAGTTTGTTTGTTGTTTGTTTGTTTGTTACGCTTTCACGCGTAAACCGCTCAACAGATTTCGTTAAAATTTGACAAGGAGATAGATTGCATCCTGAAGAAGGACATAGGCTACTGCTTGTCTCAAAAAATAACTCTGAAGGGCTGAAATAAAATCAAAGTGTATAAACATTGTATTTTTAAGTGGTACTACAATACGATTGTCGCTGCCGTGTTTCATATCTCAATCGCGTGCGGAGCCGCGGGTAGCAGTTAGTGTAAATAGTAAACATACAAATGTAGGTATATGTATAAAACGAACAGAATATGGAAAAAATGACAAAAGAACATTTTTGTTTTTTTGAGAATAAGATGCTATGGCAGCTGTTATATTATCATAAACTGACAGCGTTTTGTTCATTAAATTTAATTTTTTTTTCATTGATTTTTTCCGTGGGGAAATTATTTGTCAGAACAAATGCGTAAAAAAACATATCTTTATGTAATAACGGGCTAAAAAAATCTACTACATATATTTACAAAAACACAAAAAAATTCAATATTATATACCCTGCGCTTTGCCCTATAATAATAATAATAAAAAAAATACTAAATATACAGTATTAAAAGCATCAATAGGTATATTTGGAACACAAGAACTAATTAATACTAAGTAATAAAAAAAAACTCTCCAGCAAGTAACTTTTTAAGAATCTTTAAAATTTTAATGTGCTGATTGAATGCTGGGGATTTATTTGCTTACATTTAAGCGACTGTAGGGCACTCTTAACTCTTTCAGGTTTGGTGATCAGTTATCAAACCACCTATTCTAGATTTTTTAAACATATTTTCACGTCATCTGTTGACAATTTGTGATTAGTTTACTACCTTATTCCATAAAAGTCTTAGTTCGTAATTTTTTTTTAAATTTTTTTCCTAATAAACCCTAATTAAACTAAAAATGCAATTTTAAGAAACCGTGGCTGAAAGAGTTGAGGTGTTTTTTTGACCAATATATTATGCTTGGATATTGGAACCAAGGTCATATTTTATTATAAACACAGAAATTCATAGATTAAAACTGTATAGAGTTAACAAAAAATTGTAAGTATTTTAATTAAACAGCTGTTCAAGTACATAAATACAAAATAAGTTATATGTTTGTTTATAAACAGATATCTATTAAATTACGGTGTCAACGAAGTACAGTTAAAATTTAACTTTTATCGGTAAATATTTAATTAGATACCTAATTATAGACAAACGTGAAGAACAAATAACTCCAGAGAAGTTGTAAGACCGTTGTTTATGTATCTAGAACGTAAATGACGCTTTTATACGAGTTGTAACAATATGTTGAAAACGAGCCTCAGCGAGTCTTAACAGAAACACGAGTCATAATATCAGTACGTTCAAGACACATATTGCATTTTTTGCACGTAACCCCTACAAAATAGTTGATTTTCGTACACTTTGCAATATTAATTTTGACAGTTCAAATTCGGGAATATTGCTATGTGTACTGTTCAGAGACTACCTATTGTTATTATTATACTTTGCTTCTTTGCATGAATTTAAATGGAAACTAACAGAAATCGGATTGGTACAATCACGTTACTTTTGTACCAGTTTACGCACTAGTGTGAAAAAGATCATTTTACTACCTACCACTATTACAGGCACTAAAAACCGCTATTTTATCGGAGGCCGTGTGTAAAAAATAAATTGAGGAGCACACGTGCAAAACCCGATAAATCTAATTTTACTGGTTTCGAGTAAATTGTGAAAATCTGTCTCACAGAATCGTCCATTATAACGAGCAAATTTTATTTTATGATTCAGAAATTGATATTTATATAGACTGCAAGATGAGCTATCCAAATTCTTAACCTTAACCACCTGACCATGTATAGGTACTGATTTAATTTTTTATCAATAAAACAATAGATTCGGCGGTACAATTTTTTGGAGAATATATTCTTAAACTCCCCTAGCTACGTTTTTACCTTAATATATCAAAATAATATCATATGGCGTAAACTAAAAATGAGATAATTGTTTGTACATTTTTTTTACTTATGCAAATTTCATAGCAAGGACAATCTCAGCATGTTTAACTGAATAAATATACATAATTAATTGTAGGCAATAGATTATACGTAGTATTTTTATATGTAAAGATATTTTTTACGTCATTGTTTATATCTCGTTTTATGTGATAAAAGCAAGATTTTTTGTCATCCGTCTATTGTTTATTTAACAAAAAAAATTGTTGTACTTAAAATAAAGTGTCCAGTTTGACTTGACCGTATTTCATAATTATCTTGTAACGTGCCTGTATTTTTAATTCTTTAACAAGATAATTTGTCTCACTATACAAATAAAACTTAATTCAACAAGGAACACCCACAAATCTTCCCCTAAGTAGCTAAATTATATGCTACCACTCCCAGGTAACTGCTTATATACATAAGGGATGTTTGATGAACGATGAGAAAGATTAATTTCATAAAATAATAACATAAAACGAAACTCATATTTTAAAAAAATAAATCGGCATTTTGCAATGAAAAAAATATTAATGAATCGTTAAAAGCACATGGTTATTATAGCATGTATGCATTCTATTACAATTAATTAACCAAAATTATATATATACATTTATATACCTTTCAAAAAGTCTTGATAACAAAAATATGAATTGGGGTATATTTCGGTACACATATTCACCAAAAAAACACTATAAGAAAAGTTAAAAATTCACAGAATCATTTAAAAACATCATTTTTAAACAAGATATTTATTTTCATTGAGCGATGGATTAAAAACACAAAGAACTTTTATACACTTTAAAAAAACCAACACGTTTCAAACACTCAGGTATTGATGAATTTCGGGAAATAGTATCACCTGTCAGGCTATTTGATTTTTTTTTTAATTTTTTAAGCCGCTGAGTCGTCGTATCGTATTTTCTATACAACACGCACTACATGCTTTGACGTATATAACGTGCCTATCTACACTAGAATGGTATTACATGAATACATAAGTACATGGACAGTCGTACATAACTTTGCATGAAACCAGCTGATATAAAGGAGTGGGTAAACCTAGTTCAATAATCTACAAGCTGGCCATTAAAATACAGGAATGTCTTGCCATCTGTTAGGTGGAAGCAAAACTATACTCTCAATCTACATTTTTCAGGCAATAATTTCAATTCAAAAATTTAATTTCTAACGATTATTTAATAACCGTCAATTAACAGATTAACAAACTTTAAACCAATCGCTGATTGAATATGTTTTTGATGCAAGAAATAATAAACTTTTTGTAGTAAATATACTGACAAACTGTAGTTTATATTGCTACTAACAGCTGGCGCAAAGAAAGGTTTAGCTAAGAACTAAACCATATTTTTCAGAGTAATTGTCAAATAAGTGTCAAAATCAGTAATGTTTACAGTAAAATAATATTTAATAACTTATTTTTACATTATTTTTAAAATGTGTTTCAGTCCCTTTAATAGAGTATTTCATTGGGGACCTTTCACAGCTCTAGGTATTTTATAACAGTTATTTTAGTGCAAGAAGAATATAATTTGTAGGTTATAAAAACTATGAAATTTATTTTTCAGCTATTATAAAATGTGTTACTGGAATGACTGTACATTGCAGCAGCATGTGGTGGCCTCCAGAAAATTCTTTAGGAGGTTTAATTAATTTTTGTTGTTTTATGTCACTTTCTGGACTGACATTGTTCAATTTTATGTCCGCAATATTTCATGGTCCAGGATTTCTTCCTCTCAAATGGAGACCTGTGAGTTTTTACTTTTTAGGCAAAGCGGCAATTTTAAAAAGAACGGGTCATTTTCTATTGTTTTCTTTTAGGCATGCGGCGATGATTGCAAATATTTACAGTGGTGTGCTGTATGCCAAGGATATAAGGCACCAAGGTCGCATCACTGTCGAAAATGTAAATTTGTTTATATAATTATTGTGTGTAATAGGCCCCACTCACGATCAAACTTCATGCCACAGTTCAGTGTTCAGTGAAGTTGGACAGATTAATCGAAAGACTGACTGGCACCACACACAGTTCATGCAAACTGCTCAGTTTTTTAAATTTTTTGTGTTCAGTTTGGTTCAGTTGTTGGCATACACTCGTCGAGTATAGATACATAAGATATATTATATTATATACACACTATAATATTATACTATAGAGTATAGTTCATTAATAAGAACTAAATGAGTAATTTAAATGGTGAGGATTGGCTGTTCAGAGCTATGGGATTGTATTTAAAACAGAGAAATAAGAAAAAAAAAAGAATATGGGTGAAAAATTGGTTAGAAATGCGTGATTCAAGAAGTCATGTTTATTTGATTAATGAATTACATCTTGAGCCGCTTGATTGCAATAATTATTTACGAATGAATTAATTAACTTACAATTATTTACTGGAATTAGTTACCCTATTTATTAAGAACCAGGACACAAATATGTGAAAATCTATTTCTGCACAAGAAAGGCAGCAACATTGAGATTTTTGGCTTCTGGTTGTACAAAACACAGAACTCCAAAAACTGAACTGAAAAACACCCACACACACAACAGTTTACTTGAACACTGAACACTGAAGTCGTTCAAAAATCAAGATGCATTTGATGAGTTCATGCTTGACTTCAGTGTTGGTTTCAGTGTTTATTTGTCCCACACACTATCATGCTTCACTGAACTATAAGTTTGAACACTGAACTGTTGCATGAAGTGTGATCGTGAGTGGGGCCTATTAATATTATGACAAAATAATTTCTGAAGCTGACCAGCTCACAAAATATGATCAGAAAACAAGGACACATAAGTTTTTTTCATTTTGATCATGTGGAAATGCTGAGGCTTTCAATAATGTCTACTGATTTTTTAAATCAAGTTTGTTTATATTTACTTATTTTAAAAAAATATAATAAACATTGTGAATCGATTAACAAAGTCCAGACTGCATTAAAATGTAGACACTGAGTCAAACGAATTTGAATAGTATATTACACCACAAGGACCAAAAGTTTGATATTCTTGCCTTGCGCGTCATGATGCCCTCGGCTTCGCCTCAGGGCAAGATATCAAACTTTCGGCCAGTGTGTTTTTTCTTCATACCTTGGTCAGAAGTACGCTTATTAAATACATTAATTAATTAGTTACTTATTAATTAGATAAAAAAACAGATAAATTCCAAGCAAGCAGCTTTGAAGTTATACGTAAAAACACGAATGACAGCTGTTCGCGACTATTAGCTAAAATGTAATAGGGTTGCTATGGAAACGACACCTGAACAACAGTTGATAGGTTATTTTTTCTTTACTGTCGCCCGAACGTACGTACTTCCCGCATCAGTGCGTGTAATATTCCACTAATGCGTAAATGTGAGACTTTCTGCCTTACAATTGATGCCGAAAGTATGTATTTACTTTCGATCGAGGTATGGAGAAAACGTTTTATCAGTTAACTTCTTTGACATTTTCTTTCCAACATAAAATTCTGACTATATGAAAGGAAAATATTTTTAAAATCTTATTACGTTATTAGATTGCTTATTTTTCTAGGTGGAAGATGCGTTTTAAAAATGGATCATCACTGTCCGTGGATAAATGGCTGTGTCGGTTGGGGAAATCATGCTCACTTTACGGCATTTCTAGCATTTGCCGTGTTGGGATGCATGCACTCGACAATAATTCTTTCATGTTCCTTATATCGCGCTGTGAACAGGGTCTGGTATCTGTATTATGGCACGGGTACTGAACCTATCGTCAATTTGGGAATTTACGGAATTGTTTTTTGCGTATTTTCGTTAGGGCTCGCAATTGGAGTTGTTTTGGCTGTTGGAATGTTGTTATTCTTCCAGGTACACTTGTTTATATAATTCAATGGAGTCTAGTTCGATAACTCGATGTGCCCAAATTTTGACTTTTTTTTAAGTCATAGAAAATGCTAAATTTTGACGTTAAAAAAAATTATCCACAAATTTTCTCAAAAATACGTAAAAACTTTTCGTCTTTTACTGTATTTTTTTTTTAATCTAACCAATCTAAAATCACATATAGACGTCCTAGCAACTGGCGTAGAATCTAAACTTGGTCACATAATCTGGATATCGTGTTTTTTTTTTGCAAAATATCTTCTGACAATCGACCCTACTCACTAATTTTGTCAAAAACGAATTTAAGTCAAAAAATGTAATCAAGATTTCTTTTAAATTTTGAACAGATATGCCCTAAAGTTAGCCGTTTCCAATATAAAAAAAGGCTAGGTACTTACTCTGATCTGGATCCAGTTTTTTAGATCATCATTCTTTTTTCAGGTTCGTGCGATCGTCCGTAACAGAACTGGAATTGAGGACTGGATCTTAGAAAAAGCGATTCATCGTAGATATAACAATAAAGAAATATTTATTTTTCCATATAATTTAGGCGTTTGGAAAAATATTAGACAGGTATTGAATTTGACTTGTCAACCAATTGGAAATGGCATTTACTGGGAAGTTTTGGAAACATGCGACCAATATACTTTAACTGTAAGTTTTATTAATTTATTTTGGTATCATCTAACATTTGACATTTCTTTAATTTTAAAAAGTCCTTTCTTAGTGCTCACCTACATTATATAAGGGACTCCTGTGGAAAATTTCATGCTTTCAGACCCACTGGTTTACGTGAGTTGTCTGTCATTCAACCACTGTTTTAGGGTTTTATTAAGTAGAAGATAGATTCTTCAGTTGTATGAATAAATGAAAAAAAAATGCATATTACCTGTCAAAAAGTTTTACGAATCTTCAAGTTTTTTCCCATCCTTTAAAATAGGGTTGTGGTTTGTTAAGCCCTGGTTTGCGAGTGTGGTGGTTTGCACATATTATTAAACGAATCAAATACGTATACACTTCCAGTTGACCAATGAATTCGAAGATTGTTTCCACCTCCATAATATCCATATTTATGTGTTCAATTATTATATGCATTTGCAACTATGTATTTCTCATTGGTTCGCTAGTATATAATATACAATTTTAGTCCAATTAGATTTGAATAATAAATATGAATGAAGTTTTGAAGTTCTGAATTGCAATTTACTTTCGTCTGAACGATAGCTAGTTAATTACTGATTCTCAAATTTATGTATCTTTAACATAATTTCTTAATCTTAATTACATAATTAATTTCCATTGACTTCTTAATACTTATGAAATATAAAGGCAGATATACAACAATTGTTCATTGCGAGTTATTAAAATACACTATTGGAGATAGAGCTTCGATTCTGTATATTTTATCATATATATTAATACGCTAAGGTTTAAGATGTTTGCCTCTCTTTTTAGAAAAAACCACACACTTTCTCCACATAAATTATATATCATTTTACAGATAATTGCTTGCTCTACTGACATCGACAACTAAAAAATTTATTATTGCTATTGTTTTTGTAAATTAATTAAATTAATTAAACTCTGAACAATGTCTGCCATCTGACGGCGTAACGTTAACACTTCGATCTGTCATCTGACCTTCATATTGTAAATACTGCATACTGCCATCTGACGGGCAACGCTGAACAACGCTTTTGCTCCTTGCGCCTCTATATGACAATTTTAGTAAAATATTTCTACGATCTGTCATCTGAGCATCATATTGTAATACAACAAAAAGAAGAACGTTATAAGCAGTGTTAAAAATTAGAAACGAATTGAATACCTGCAATCATATTAAAAAAATAATTTTGTAAAGTGATAATTATTATATTTATTTAGTGCGAATAATTCGCACAGGTCACGCTAGTTTTATTTATTGAGCCAACGTGACTACTCCAGGACTGTATGAAAGTTTTTGTACTACCCTCAATAAAATAGCTGTTTAAAGTCCGCTGCACACGAGGCTGGATTTGCCGCTACGTTCCTTGCTAGATTTCACTACTAGTTTTCTAGCGCTGGTTTTCTTAATTGCTATTATGTGCTCGCTTCACACGAGACGTCTTTACAAGCTTGCTCTGATGCTGAACAGAACACACACTACGGCATAGTATTGGTTTGTGGGCGTTTGTTCAAGTCACCCACGTGACAAGATACTGTTTCCTGTTTGGTTCTTGCTCATACCTAGCAAGAACAATAGCCCCTGTTGTAATTTTAAAACCTATATCTTGTGAGCTAGCAGGCGAGCCCGCAGTGACGTCATTTCCAGCTTCGTACCCAGTCTACCGGCCAGCAGAAGTCCAAGCAGTGTTTCTAGCCTCGTGTGCAGCGACCTTCGGATTCATGTACAACTATCTCGACTAGCGACCACACAACTAAATGACCATCCCTTGTTAAAAAACGCAGATTCGAAATTCGTTTTTAGCGCAGATGTGACGCTACTATCTTCTCAAAACGAATATATCTATACTATATTTTTTTCAGAGGGAACAAATAGAGCAAAAAAGTGAGAAAAGACAGAGAACGAAAACGTACACAATAATAAAATCCGTGTCGGGATCTTGGTTTCCCATTACGCAGGGCTGGCGAGTATGTTTGCAGCCGCCTTGTACAGACGAACCTCGGATAAAATTAACCCCTGGCGACATTGTACAAGTTACCAGATGGAGAAAGTGAGTAACTATCCTATATACAGGGAGGACAATGCCATAGGGCATTTTTGTAAAAATCATAAAATATCAATTATTATTGATTTGCCATTAAGATGCAAAAAAAACCGGACGTCTTAAAATTTTGAACAAGTTTCAAACATGAATAATTTTTTATTTTTAGGCCTAGCACACATGAAGAGCGTTCAACGCCTTTCATATGAAACTAGGCCTAAATCTGATTTTAGTAATTTTTTTAAAGACTTGTAGAGACAGTTATTAAAATTTTAACAATTTTTTTGTACAAATTTTAATTGAAATTGGTTTTTCAGAAAGATAATCGAAATATTGTTTTTTTTTTTCCCAATTTCAAAGCACCGCGCGGAATAGCAAAATTATTTCAAAATGCCAGTTTTCGTTAACTATCTCTAAGGCAAAGTGCATCTAGCTATACATCTAGAGGGGCCTCATATATATGAGATGGCATACGACCGCGGCTATCGTCAGATGAGAATATTTTCGTGTTTCATACTTTTCAGTAGTCGGGTTTTAGTTTTTGAACTTATTTTTTATTTAAATTATTTTTTTTGGAACTTATTTTTTATTTGTTTTTAATTTGCTCCCCTCTGGGACCAATATTCAAAAATAAATATAGCCTATGTTACCCGGGTCATAATAACGAATCGATTAACACCTTATTTATCAAAATCGGATGAATAGTTTAGGCGCTACGGTGGAACATCCGTGATTGGAAACTTACATACATAGACTGCTAAACCTTCCTTTTGGCTTCGCCGCAGTCGGGTAAAAATAAAAAAAAATATCAAGCTTGAAAAAATCAAAATTTTAAGATGACAGTTTTTTTCGCACCTGAGTGTTAAGTACGATCTATCTTATCGTCGTCGGTTCTGTAATAGCTCTTATGTGCATAGTTGGCAGATTTTACGCTTTTTAGATGAAAAGATTCAGGAAACGGAGCTCTATACACTAGTAATACCTCCAAATTAATTTTACAGTAACCAACAAGGGGAAGTAACTTATGTGAAAAGTTGTATCAAATAATTCATCCCATGTGCCAATAAATCCGAAATTAACGTTAAATATTTTTTAAGAAATAAAATACTTCGTCTTAATTAAACATCAAACATGTATAGTGAAGATAAGTATGAATTAGTAATATAACTCTGAAATTGCTAGTTCTTACCATCCATTGCTGAAATAACCACTTTTTGACCTTTCCTGCAAATTTTACTTTTTGCACATTAGTGGTATTACAGAACCAACGACGTTATTTTGTTTGTCTTCCTTGTTGCAATCATAATTCTTGCGCTAGTGCAGATAAAAAGAAATGTTTCTATTTTAGACAATGGCTGTTTGGTGAAAAAGTACAAAATATAACCGAAAGTGGGTCACCAGCGCCGAGATTACGGGGCTGGTTTCCTAGAAGATGTGCCGTAGAACTGACAGAAAATAATATAGCGTCCAATCACGAGAGCTTATCGGATAAGAAACGTAATTAAGGTAGACTAATTTTCATTTTATATTTATAATCCTTAAGAGCCAACCGTCGGACTTCCTATATACCAACCTTGGAACTCATGAGCCAAGGGCGTAGATATTTTTTTCTGGGGCTGGTAAAGCAAAAAAATCAATATTTTTTTTAAGGTTTTTTTAATATTACCATAGATAAACGTATTATACTTAGGAAGATTCGTAACCTAGTTAACCAAAATGAGACCACTTTTATATAGTAAACCTCTTACGTTTCATACCCCTGGCCCACAAACTGAATGTTGTTTTGTGCTTCCACCTACATTATGGTTAAACTAAAAGTTCAGATAATCTTAAAGCTACCTCTATACTGATCCTAATTACGCGCTCAATGGTTTATAAATTGTTAAAAACCATCAATGTTTTTTTTTATTTTTGACGTAGGTATGTGATAATTTTAGTTTTCCGTGACGACAGTTCCCAGTTTGTTTCAAACCATAGAAACGCCACGTAAACAACGGCACTTAAATTTCTAAATAAATGTAAAAAACCAAATATAATTCAAAATTTTTGAATTTTCAAATTTGATTTTGAATAGTCGTGGTAACGTTTTTTTTAGTCTGTTTCACAGTTTAATCAAAATCATGGATACGAATTCATTTTAATAATTTAAAAAAATTCATTATTCGTCAAAGATCTTTTCAACTTTAAGACATATTAAAGGTAATCTGTAAAAACTTAATCCCGGTGAATTTCGTCTACAATTTTTACAGTTAACGTAACTGCACGAATTACTAACACAAGCCATTATTGAAAAATTCTCGGAAATGAAATAAGAAATAATTTTTTGACACAATTTATGAACGTACCGACAGAATTTTTTCAAATCATACATAAGGCTGTTTATATTTTAAAACCATGAATACGAATTTAAAAAAAAATAGTCGAACATTCTCTTTATTATATTTCTGGACTATAGATACCAAAAAAAATATCATCTCTGAAAAATCTTTAAAAAAAATTCAACTGTCAGGCCGTTAAATAATGAATCATATATTTTTTCACCTACGGATTTTAACAAATTTATAACATGTAATACAGGGTGCATTTTTCGTCCACTTTGGTTATGTATTCTACTCTACAATTGTGAATGACATATTATTTTGTAGCATCGAAGATCATGTCAATTATTTTATTATGGGAGAAGTACAGTGTCGGTATAAGCATCTAATTAATTAAGATAATAAAAATAATTCAAAATGAAATACATAATCTTATTTCTTGAATTTATATTTTTGTTCGGATTTTTTTGACTCAACATCAGAACTTTGTTTAAAAATAAAATTTTAATTAAAGTTATTCATTTAGGTACTTAATGTCACCGCGGGATATTGTACAATACAGTTGAATGACGGAAGAGGATCTTTGAAGAACAAATGTAGTTATGATGCTGGTCACTAGAGGACCAAATTGCCAGCACAATTCACTACGGAAAACATTATGTAGTTATGATGCTAGTCACCAGACGGCCGAACCATTATCAGCACAATTCACTATGGAAACTCTACATATTCTACACTCGCAGATTAAAAAAATTTAGCTTATGATGCTCGTCAATAGGTGGCCACCTAGCGGCGAGCATCATAAGTGGTCTCATTTTGGTTAACTAGGATACTTATCTTCCTAAGTATAATACGTTTATCTATGATATTACATCAAGAATACTCACGAAAAAGGTTGTCAAGCAAAGTACTAATTCCCAAAACCAGTTTTACGAGTTTTTTTCAAGAAGTATTTCTAAATTTTTTAACCCAGGTATTGGTATTATTTTCGGATTTATTATTTTATTATTATGATTGGGGGGGATTACAAACTTTACCCCCCCCCCATCTATGTTCTTGTCACAAGTTGCCACTGCACAGGTTTTATCATGTGTGAGTTAACATCGGTAAAGGAAACTGAAAAATTAGGACTGTCAAAGGGTTTGCGGCAGGTTAAACTCTGACACTCCGTAATGATCTGACAGCATTGGATATGAGACCGACATTTTGAAGTCAATTTCATTTATATATAGTCGATGGCTATCCAAAAAATTGACCGGAGTAGCGTCAATATCCCACGATCCACCAGAACAAAAATAACTCCTTATTTGTATATGTTCCAGCGCTGTACTTTCTACAAAGTGTATTCGAAAATCTGACGGTAGGCTCTACGTCTGTTAGCTCGTATATAGGTTCATAATATGTTGTATGACTTAATGCCGCTATTCTGTACGGTTAATGTTAAAATTAACAGCTCTGTTAAACTCTCTAACTTATGTGATCGTAGATTTGTTAGAAAGTGACAAAAACTTAACACGTATAAATTCTTGCATTGACCGTACAGCAAAGTGGGATTAATTTTTTTTAACTAAACATTCTTTCAGATTTCATATACAGGGTGTAAATAAATGACCACAACCACATTATGAACATTGTAGTCTGGACTAAATCGCAGGGGGGCTCGTACGTATATATTTGTAAATTTTAAAGGGGATATCTCTCGAAGTTTTTGTGGTTGTTTAACCCCCTCCTCTGACTATGGCCCTGTCGTAGTGGGTTTAAATAAATGCGTAGCCAGCGAATATAAATATGAGGGATCGTTTTTTTTTTTTGTAGATGAAAGTTTTTATTAACCTTCCATAGTTTTTCAATAAAAATTTTACTTTATAATAATAAATGTTTACCTATAACTGCCTTTAGACGGTTATACTTCTGGGTATTTATTTATTCCTGTGGTGGAACTCTCGCAAATAAGGCACTTTATCATTCCAAAAAAATCACAAAGAGATAGTGCACATGAAATATTTTTTTTATTGAATTACCCAATCTCAATTCAGGTCAAATAACAGTTTAACAATGCCTATTTGAAGCAAAACGTGGGGTCCTACCGAATTAAGCTATAATTTATGCTTAACTAACCTTAAAATTTTCTTCCATTGCTCTAAAGAAACTTCTTCCTTTTTATTAGGCGCGACCCAAGCTTTAGCAGGAAGCGCCTATATGTACTCGCTTTGTCTGTGAATCTGTGTGTCACGTTTTTTTTATAATATAGATATATTTTTGAAAATTTCTTATGCAAGGAATTTTGACAATAACTTATAATGTTTTCCATCGACTTAAAACTTCCTTAACTCTATTTTTGAAAATGACGAGCGCGCAGGGCCCCTAAATGTGTAAATTGTCCGGCTCATGAGTATAATGAATACTATCCTATAGAAAATCTCTTCCCACCTCAGATGTTTTGCACGGAAAAGGAATAAAATATTACAGAGTGAACTTAAACACTAGATATTACCAATATGACCACAAAACTAAGTGATCAGTACCTATCTTGAAACAACAGCCAATCAAATACGTTATATATTCCTACAGAGCATATGACGTTCACGTAATAACATTATATGTTAGTGAAAAAGACCATAGGGTCGCTTATTTTAACCTTAAAACGTGAAAACCAGAGACAAATTTGTGACGACTGTCCACAAGAGTACATTCCACTTGATTTCAGTCGGCTGTGGAAAAGGGTTGCCAGATGACGGATTTTTTTTCTCGTACCAGTGTTGCTAAATATCTCGTACTTTCAACAGTTAATCTCGTACAAGTATAAAGTAGGTATATCGAATAAAATTTATAATTTATGCTATTTACTGTACTATTGAACTTTGAGTAGTCATATTCTTTGCGCTTTTAGCTGTCAATTCAAATGAAACAATTAGAACTGATAGTGATTAACATTAGTGTAATAAGGACAACAACAAATAAATACATTAGACGGGGATTCCCCACTCAAGTTGTCTAGTTTCATATAGTGATGAGGTAAGTGCATTTAGTGATGCGCCCAGTCGATCGTTTAGTGGTGTGTTAAGTAGGTAAATATGCAAATTCTTACACTTTTTGGCTGATACCTAGCGAAGGCTGTCATCATTGTTAAAATCTCATACAAAATTGTACGAGAATTTTGTTATTCTTGTATCTTGTACAAAAACTGTAAATTTCGTAATGGTACGAGATTTCTCGTACGTCTGGCAACCCTGCTGTGGAGAAGAGAAGTGAGTTGTGTTAGTTTAAAGATTGGGTAGTTCACAGTCTCAACCCAAACATGAATTGCATTGTTATCAGTGGCGTAACTATATCACCTGAGGCCCGTGGCAAATTCATGGGATGGGGCCCGTCTTTAATATAAAAAATATTGTCTGAAGACACAAGTAATTCAAGAATTACAAGGCGCGAAATTCTATAAAATATACCCCGGCGTTATGTTTGAAAATTGTAGTATATTTTTAACGACACTTTGAGCTTAATAATATAATTTAATTAACTTATTCTACGAAAAAAATTACAGTTGAAAATATTGAAACACAGAAAGGAAAAAATCATTTTAATAATTTATTAATAATTAGTCACAACCAACTTTTTTATAATTATTACCCTAAATTATTAAAATAATTATATTTCCATTTTGGTACATTTCAATAAAAACTTTCTTTTTATTATTATTTTATTTTTCTTGTAATAACATATATCTCTGATGCGCATGCGCCGATTTTTCCCGAAATAAAATATAAAAATTTCTTGTAAAACAGATAGAATAATAAGCCGCTAAAAAAATTTTACCATTGTTATATAAAAAACGTTATAGCACATAATATCTCTTGCGCATGCGCCGATTTTCCCCAAAAATAAATTACAAAACTTTCTTGTAAGACAGATAGAATAATCAACCTTATGAAATGTAAAGCATTATTATATAAGAAACAACGTCATAGCCCATATCTCTTTTGCGCATGCGCCGATTTTCCCCAAAAAATTTACAAAACTTTCATGTAAAAATAGATAAAATAATAAGTCTTTTTAAAAACTATATTATTATTATATAAAACAACATTATAAAAGATATACTCTTTTACGCATGCGCCGATGCTCCCAAAAAACAATAGGCCACTTCATATTTGCATATCAAACATCCTCCCAAAATTTGGTTTCAATCCGCTCATCCGTGGTGTCGGAATGGTAAGAAATGTCAAAAATGACGTTTGCGTCTGTCAAAGTATTATGTTCTAATAATTAGTTATTCATATTGTTAACTCAGAAGGCGTTGCATTTCACAAATATTTGAAATGCCATCCGTTTTTGAACAAATGCAATCGTTTTAATTTAAGACAGAACAAACGTAATCTTTATATTACCATATTAAACCGTGCAACAGAGAGAGATAACCGAAAGATGTTTGCCATCGATTATATCAAATTGAATTTATTTCTAAATAAATTTGTATAAAAAACCTGTTTTGGCAAATTCTGTTGTACGAAATTTATGTAAAATTGTCTCCTCTTTCGTTTAAGACAGGTTTCGAACCGATCTGATTTAAATTGAGTGAGTTATAAGCAAAAAACTTCGTTTTTTCTTTATTGCTCCCCTCTGGGGTCAAAATTCAAAAATCGGGCGACGTTAGGATTTAAGTTACCCGGAGACGAATCGAACAAAAAAAAGTTTTTTAAAATCGGTTAAGGCGTTTGGGCTGTACGCTGGATACAAAAAGCGTGACTCACAGATTCACAGACAAAGCGAGTACATATAAGGCGCTTTAGCTTACGCTAATCGCGCCTAAAAAGCTTCACGTTGTAGTTTCATCTTTATAAATCACGAAGTAAAGTAGATATTTGCATAATTCGTGATGTTCTTGAGTTAATACCTAACTTAACAAGATTAAATACACAAATTATTTTTTTTTTAGCAAATTTGGTTATATTAAATGTTGGGTTCCTCCTGTCTTAACGGTCTCTCGGCCTGGGAGCTCCCTCAGGCCAGGGGCTCGTGGCATTTTGCCACTCTATTGTTACGCCACTGATTGGATATCGCGTCGCGTCTTTCCATTTGGGATCGACACAAACCCACTTCAGAGTTGCTGGTAGTTGGGTACAAGGAATGAACTATAGCACGTTTGGATTTACGATATAAAATAAGTTCGTGTCGTCTCTGGTTTTAGCGTTTTTGGACTAAAATATCTTATGTACATATTTGTAACAGTAAAATAAAAAAAAACAACTGCAGAACGTAAGAAAATTAGGTATGTTAACCTATAGATATTTAGTCCAGTCGGTAGGAATTCCTCAAAAAGGTTGATTTTTTATGAAAGTGTACTTTGTTATTGAAGAATCACAAGAGAGCTACTATTTTCATTAAAAAAAATAAACACTGTTTTTTGGATAGAAGAAATCGCTGACGACAGGAATAAATTTATTTTATTCATTAATTTCGTCCAGAAAGGTTAGGTGATTGACAATGTGATGTGTTGTATTTGATGTAAGAAATTAAATAAAAAAAATGTACTCGTATCCATATTTTTTTGTGTCATTGTTATAATGCAATTAAGTATATTTAAAGAAAATAATAAAATTTAACCTAGGAAATTTTGGAAGAGTTACGAATTGTCCCATTTTTTATTTACAGGCATCGAATATTTTTTTATTTTAATATTTTTTTAGTCAATATTGCAAGATGTTTTATTTTGTTAATTAATTTATAAGTACTCAATTTTGTACTTGTTTTTTAAATATTTTTTGTATGATTATTGACCTAAGCTGTGTTCTATATATTTTGAAAAATAAAGTCTGTTTTAAATTCATATGTTTTATTAGTTTTATAAGTATGAAAAATAGCACCCGACATAAGTTTCAGAGTTTCTTTTATACCGGATGTTCGTGCGAAAACGTTCAACGTTATATAATCGATAGGGGTTCTCAAATAGTTGTGTCGTTCCTCAATCACCTCCAAGCCCCAAAACCATGCTATTTTATATAGTAGCAGCCTGTATTTTTTTCGACATATTAAGAAAACAATCTTATTTTGAGCATTTCTTTATGGTTGTCCAACTATCTCACGATTTTGAAGCTATATTTATAAAAACCTTTGATTAACGTGTGATTAGAACTCTTCAATAAATAAAATTATCGACCAATTTTTCAGACAATACCTATATTAACAAAATATATAATATTAATACACGTTTCGATCTGGATTTGGACCTTCTTCAGAACTGATCGAAACGTTAATGTATTAATTATTTATTTTGTTAATACCTATATTGTCTGAAAAATTTGTCGATAATTTTATTTATTGAAGTATATTTATAAAATATTTTGGACACTAATATGCCACAATAAAAAAGTGACGGTCTATTTTACACTACATATTACAGAAGTAATACTTAGTGCAGGGCATAGTGGCGCATTCGTTTGCAAAATTCGTTTGGTTCGTAATTTTTTTTTTAAATGTCCAGGAGGCTCTCCTGATTATAACAGTGTAACATGACACTCAATATCTGTTGCCGTTATTGTTTAAACAACGAAAAATTGAAAATATTGCAAAATATTTTTTTTTGCAATAAATAATTTTTTTATATATTTTTCAGACTATTTTGAATCGAAAAAGTCCTTACACTCATTATCGTATCTTCAACTGGTGAATTTTTATGAATTTTTAAAAATTAAAAATCGTTGTAAATCGTGATTTTCTTGAATTAAATAGTACACCTGAAAAAAAAATACCGTGATTTCTATTTTTTTATTAAGTATTTAAACTTTAATAAAAAAAATGGCGTAATCAGATTTCAAATATTTTATTAATTAATATGTTTATTATTCATAATAACAATATGCAATAATTTGTCGAAGCGTACCATCTGCCTCTCTCTTACTAATGTCATACATAGGACTGGGAGTGAGATGACAATACTACTATCTTTAAAGTGCATGCGCGTAAAGAGCATAATATTGTTATTATGAATAATAAACATAATAATTAATAAAATATTTGAAATCTGATTACGCCATTTTTTTTATTAAAGTTTAAATACTTAATAAAAAAATAGAAATCACGGTATTTTTTTTTTCAGGTGTACTATTTAATTCAAGAAAATCACGATTTACAACGATTTTTAATTTTTAAAAATTCATAAAAATTCACCGGTTTAAGATACGATAATGAGTGTAAGGACTTTTTCGATTCAAAATAGTCTGAAAAATATATAAAAAAATTATTTATTGCAAAAAAAATTATTTTGCAATATTTTCAATTTTTCGTTGTTTAAACAATAACGGCAACAGATATTGAGTGTCATGTTACACTGTTATAATCAGGAGAGCCTCCTGGACATTTAAAAAAAAAAATTACGAACCAAACGAATTTTGCAAACGAATGCGCCACTATGCCCTGCACTAACTGACCCATTTTACCGTACCGTGCCTGCAAAAGAAGTTTTTCTTTAAATGGAATATTCAAATCGTCCGGTTACCCACTCTACTTGCTTAGTTTCAGCGCCTCTAGCGACGAATGCTTGAAGATTAGTCTCATTTCTCTGTCTTACTGGAATATTAAAAAAGAATTTCCCGCCTGTATATTATTTAACACTTTATTTGTGCATATTTTTTCAATACAACATCACAACATCAATTATATTAGTTTTTAGTAACAAATCAATTTAAGTTCGGAAGTAACGACTATATAAATACAATATGGCGATATAAAAAGTATAAAATAATAAAATTGCGTTGTTAAGAAAGCACTGATTGGTTCTAAATATTTCTTAAATTATGTTTTAATAACATTATAATTATTCAAATTTCATATACGATAGCGCCCTTAATTTTATACCACATTACAAAATCAGTGTAGAAAGTGATTTCGTAACGTCAACTAACATTAAAGGCTGTATTATTGTATATATATTTTTATTATTGACCTCAATAGCATCTAATTCTTACAGAATTTATAATTAATAATTATCGCTTTAGTAATATTATTGGTTTTAAAAGCACTTTTTTTAATATTTGAAAACGTATTTCAAAAATCCTCCAAAGACTGGACTATTGAAATAGTCCGGACGGTTCTGTCTTTAATATTCGTCACCTTCATCAACCTCTCCTTCGACAGAGTCAACTCCCACTTCTTCGTAATCTTTTTCGAGGGCAGCTAGATCCTCTCTAGCTTCACTAAATTCACCTTCTTCCATTCCTTCACCAACATACCAATGAACAAAGGCGCGTTTGGCGTACATCAAATCGAATTTATGATCGAGCCTAGAAAAGAAAATAACAAAATACGTTTATACGTTCGGTATCTCAACGGGAATAAACGGAATCCTTCTGGGGATCATTCCAGATGCGGACGAGCTGTCTCGGTTATGTTTTTAAATACAGAACAAGTGCGTCATGCCTGTAATGCAGCTATTTTATACTTAGATGGTACCCACATAAAATACATTACCTAGCCCAAGCTTCGGCAATGGCCGTGGTGTTACTCAACATACAAACGGCCCTTTGAACTTTAGCGAGATCACCTCCTGGAACGACGGTCGGTGGCTGGTAATTGATACCAACTTTAAATCCTGTTGGACACCAATCTACGAATTGGATTGTACGCTTGGTTTTGATTGTTGCAATTGCAGCATTCACATCTTTTGGTACGACATCGCCCCTGAAATATTTAATAAAAGTACCATCGCGTTATTTTATTTTTTAATAGTGCATTTAGTAAAGGGAATCGTCTATTTTGTAAAAGAATTTCCTTAATCAAAATCATCTCCGATTACATTTTTCGGATTGGCACTCTTAACCACACCACAATGCTTAAGAATAAAAAAAGAGACTCAACTCTTCTTATGATAACACTTATCCGGATGTGATTTAAATTTAATTTCTTCGAGAAGTGTCTAGTATTATTTTATTTACACTTTTTGTGATTGCTCACAAATAATACTGACCTGTAGAGCATACAACAGGCCATATACTTTCCGTGTCTGGGGTCGCATTTGACCATCTGATTGGCCGGTTCGAAACAGGCATTTGTTATTTCAGCAACTGTTAATTGTTCGTGGTAAGCTTTTTCGGCTGAAATAACCGGAGCATATGTGGCCAGCGGAAAATGGATTCTAGGATAAGGCACCAGGTTGGTTTGAAATTCTGTTAAATCAACGTTCAACGCACCATCGAAACGTAATGAGGCAGTTATTGAAGACACTATCTAAAATCACAACAAAAAAGATTATATTTGTATTCAACCTTTTAGTAAGTACATTATTGTCTATTAACATATCAAAATAGAATTATTAATTGAAGTTAAGACTTCAATATCTAATTTTACTTTCTTGTAAGATTTTGATGACACCCAACTGGAAATATCCATTTCCAGAATTTGTCAGTCTATATCTCTGTCGTTTGAACCAGGATTAATCACTGGGATCGATTGTGATACTGCCGATTGGTATCGAAACTTTACTACAGGCCACTATTTATTTGACTATGTTTGGGAAAAGATAAGATTTCTGTCAAAACATTAATGCGAGTTAAGCCACTATTACGACGCTAAAAGCTATTCTTTTGGAATTATTCGATGTATTACAAAATATTTACCTGGCCAATAAGGCGATTCAAATTTGTATAAGTTGGACGTTCGATGTCCAAATTTCTTCTGCAAATATCGTAAATGGCTTCGTTATCAACCATAAAAGCGCAATCGGAATGTTCTAATGTGGTATGTGTTGTTAAAATGGAATTATAAGGTTCAACTACAGCTGTTGAAACCTACAATAGTTTGTAAATTAAATTAATCAATTGATAAGCGAAATGATCTTGAATGTTAAAAAATCGCCACAAAACAACCAATCGCTTACACTATATTCTTGACGTGCATTTCACTAACCAAATTAACATCTGCAGGCGATGATTAAAAGTTTTCGAGAATAAAATGTATTAATATACATTTTATTCTCGATGTACGTTTGGATAATTCCAAGCGTGTAAGCTTTCACGGCCGGTGTTGTTCCAAACCTTCTTGGTTTTCGTGCTTATAAGCCATGGTTCATTGGTATACCAATAGACCACGGCTTATCCATTGGTATACCAATAGACCACGGCCTATCCATTGGTATATTAATGCACCACGACCTACAAGCCAGGAAACCAAGAAGATCTGGAACATTTCCTGGTGTTTTATACGGCGATTTTTAATATTTGGCATGAACAAATCCACCTCTCTTCAAGACATTCGTGGAAGTGGAGTGATAATGGAATATAGTAGTTTACCTGAGGGGCCGGATAAATAGAAAATTCCAGTTTGGATTTCTTTCCATAATCGACGCTAAGTCGTTCCATAAGCAGAGACGTAAATCCTGATCCCGTACCGCCACCAAAGGAATGGAAAACCAGGAATCCTTGAAGGCCGGTGCATTGATCGGCAAGTTTGCGGAGTCGGTCCAAAACAACATCCACAATTTCTTTGCCGATAGTGTAATGGCCACGCGCGTAATTGTTTGCGGCATCTTCTTTACCCGTAATTAACTGTTCCGGATGGAAGAGTTGACGGTAAGTTCCGGTTCTTACTTCGTCTGGAAAGGAATAGTGCGGTCAGTATTGACAAAACAATATGGATGAATTTTTGGGGATGCTACAAATTAGGAAGACATTTTTCACGAGCCCTATGAGCCGACTTATCCCCTAGACTCCGCTGGGATTATTTAAACATTTGAAAGATCTCTTGCTTCCATTTCCATTAATTAATTTAGGGTAACATTGTTATCTGCAATGTGCATCTTTCAGTTGTTGAGCGCTTATAATCTATAGTCTCTCTCTCTTGGTATGTCTAGCTTAAATATTTTTTTACAATAATGGAACGACTAATATAGACAAAATCATAAACGCCTAGAAAGCGATATTGATTTCAGTTTTAGTTATTACTAGGTAAATGTAGATATTTAGATAAAATAAGTTTCACATAAAAAACGTATTATTAATAATTAACATGTCAAGTAACACGCAATATTAAAAAGTAGACGGCAAAGAAAATTAACAAAAAAAGTGTTAAATAATAGATACCATAATTATATTCGTGGGTGGGCATCAGGGTAAGGCATTAGATAAAATTACACTGTATTTGATAAGCGATTAAATTGTCAAAATTGACGTTAAGAAGAATAAAAAACGCTTAGCCAAGTTTCATTATTACAACTTCTTATTTGCGGTTTATTTGAGGAACTTATATTAGAGTGCAAATGATTACATTAATAATTACTAAACAAATTAGGAAAACAACTAGAATTACTACTTTATTTGAATCAAAATTCAATTATCCTTAAAAATCAAACAAATTCCAAATATGGATAAAATGATATGAAATTAAAATACCATTACGCGAAATGTAAGATATTAAATACCCATTACGAAATAATAGCCTTTTTTGACAGTACATATTTTAAAATATAATTATGGCAGGTAGTCATTTCTTGCTAATTATTATTATCTCACTTATATTTAGCATTTTTTTGCTATTAATTGCGAAATTGAAACGTTTTTTATCAATGTTTTATTTCCACGAAAATTTGCTTTTTTTTAAATTCAAGGACGATAGGCGGTAGTTTTTCTTAATTGACCTACCAATTAACTAGATCTCTAAACCTACTGCCATATACCTATTGGCTGCCAATATTAAGGATGCTGCAAACGTCTGCATCTGCATCCGCAGATGCGGATGCGATGCTAGTCATAACAAGCTTATCAATCAGAAGTCAAATTTATTGTTAAAAACATTATTATGAACGTTAAAAACCTGCAGATGTCAGTAAGTTCCACATCCCTAGGCAAACAATCGAAACTACCATATGAATGTGAAACCTACTTAGTTCTAGTATCTATATCATACTAAAACAGAGCCTTTAAAAACTGAACTGCCTGTCAGCACCAAAAAAAGCTAACAGAAATATATTGTTTACGTTGACCATCACGCAAATATGGAATAATTAACTGAATCAGGAAATTATTTTGCAAATTCTAATTTTCCTTGTCACAAGATGTCCGGTTTTATTACTAACTTAATACATTATTATATTCAAGACATTTCTATTTTGTTTTCTGAATCAGATTTAACATTTCATAAATTGTTAATTTCGAAATGAAACCTTTTTTCGCTCGATAGAGTGAATTAGATACATGCTGCTGAACGTGTAACACGTGTGCACTGTGCACCGTTCAGTTAGAGTGGAACGCTGAGGAAACATCGCTGCATTGCCAGGGAGATACAGTAGACACAATTAGAAGTTTCACTTCTATATAGTGAGAAATACGCAGAAAAAACGCGTCAGTTCGCTTGTACAAATTAAAAATTATTTATGTGTAAATTCAATGATTTAATTTATATAATTGATAGTTTTGTATGTCAATACAATTAGCAACACGGCTTTGCTTCGCTTTTGTGTGCACAAACTCCGACATTTCCTGTGTTAATTCTCCTTTTACTTGATATAAATAATAAATAACTGTAAAGACAACCGAACACGCGACAAAATTTATACAATGTGTTCTGTTGATATTGAAGCAAGTAATACGGAAAAAAGATTTTTGAAGTGAAATTTCTATATCAGTGAAATGTGTTTTATTAGAAAAACAATTCTATATATTACAGAACAGATACTCAAAATTTAAGTATAGTCAGTATATATGTAATGAAATTGAACTAACTTTCGTATTTTTATTTATTTTATTTATTTTTATTGTTTAAAATGTATACATAAACTTGTTGCCATGTTTTTGTTTTATGTACCTTAACTTTTGTTAATTGCTATGGTTAGTAATTAATGTTTATTCTCATAATTATTGTTTTAAATTTTCACATTAATTGTACTTGAAAAAGTCTAAATTTATAGACGAAACGTCGTACACTGAATAAAGAACTTTTTGTCCACAATCCTGCGATTCTTATTAATAATTGTCTCGATGGACACGATTTCTAATATATAGCTGATTCTGATCATTAGTTTTAGGGTGTTTTTTTTTTTTTGTTATAGGTCCCATTGGCTATTATTACTCCCAAAATTTGAGATTCCTAGATCAAACCTGTGAACGGCGCAAACTGAGTTTGTTTCCTATTTAATTAACATGGGAAAAACGACGTTTTTACTCAAACGTGGATAGAAATTTCTTTTAAATTTTTGGTAGCAGTACTTTGTAAAGAATTAAATTTCTCACAAAAAAGTCCTTAGTACTTGGTACATGAATTCATTATTTTCCAAGATATCCGTTTAACACAAGATGTCAAAGATACGGCCCGCGATCAGAATCTATCCAGTGAGGATTTTAGACCGTGGCATCGATGAGCTTATCAAAAGAGACCTCACGTGTCTAGATCCTTAAGCTCAAGACAATTTACCTTTATATGAAAAAATAAATACAGATTTTAATTTATTATGTGTTTTAGTTTTTAATTTACAATCTGGCCCGTTAACACAGCTTGAATCTTATAAATGGCCCTTTAGAAAAATCAGTCTGACACCCCTGGTCTAACACTTTAATAGTCTAGAAATGGCCCGAGGTATGGACGTTCACATTTTGGTTTGTTTATCTTTCGACGTTGTTGGAACACACCGTATCTAATACTTGATGCCTGATGAAAAGGTTTGTATAAGGTGAACACGACATTGGAGTCAGTACTTGCCGTCACGAGACTACGGGTTCGAGCACAGATATTAGATAATGTTATGCTTCTGTACACATCGTCGAACATTGCTAAGGTTAATAATAATATGTAATATCTAGCATACACGGATAAAACCAAACAAAAAAAACTCCAGACCCATAAGATGTCACATGAAATCATTACAAAGTACCTATAAAATAAAGTCGGTGATTCCCTCTGTCTGTTTCTCCGCGTACTTCTTCTAAACCACGCAACGGATTTTGAAACGGTTTTCACTAGTAGAAAGAGCGATAAACCAAGAAGGTTTGCATATATAATTTGTAAATATTTTGTACAAAATATGGCTGAACTATGAGGATGTTTTGTCAAAAAGGGCTATCACTACATAATATAGAAAAAAATCGCCGTCTGTCTTTGTCTGTTTGTCCGCTTATATCTTCTAAATCACGTAATGGATTTTGAAGCGGTTTTCACTAACAGAAAGAGCGATAACTGAGGAAGGTTTGTGTGTATAATTTGTACAAAATATGGCTAAACTATGACGGTGATTTGCCATCACTACTAAGTTGCTGTTTCCCTCTGTCCATGGTTTCCGCTTACTTCTTCTAAACAACGCAACGGATTTTTGAAACAGTTTTCACTAATAGAAAGAGTGTTAAAGAAGGAAGATTTGTATATATAATTTGTAAATATTTCGTACAAAATATCGCTGAAATATGACGGTGTTTTGTCAAAAATCACTATCACTAATTCCATAACAATCTATCTTTTATAGGCAATCTACAAATCCACGTGAAGCTGGACCGGGCCACTAGTCATTAATAAAATAAAATCTATGCTAATATTATAAAGAGGAAGTTTGTAAGTTTGGATGTAGGAGGTAATCTCCGTAACTACACATCCGATTTCAAAAATTTTTCACCAATATTTAGAATAAAACTTCAGGATGGACATAGGCTATATATTTAAAATAACAGCGCTTTCGTGGAGACAAATTTTGCAACGTAAGTCGACGAAAAAACGCTGGCATTCTACAAATTCGGGCGAAGCCGAACTGGACTGCTAGTTGTTTATAAATAAATCTATTGGTTCGGAGATAGAGTCAATCTCGTTTTTCCCCCAACGTATATTAAAAAATAAAATAAAAAACATTTTCAAACAAAAAAAAAGAAATAAATTGAAAAAAAGTGAATTAAAATTTAAAATTACTGGACCATAAATATTACGAACAGAACGTAACAATTATAATCTGGTGTATAGTTTCATCAATGTACTAACATTCTTGTAATTTTATCCGAGCATGCGCTAGTTACGTTGATAAAATTAAAACTAATTCAGTTACAAGGTGTAATTACAGTTATTCGATACTTATGTTTTTATGAAATTAAACTTTCGTTATTTAATTACTTTTATCTACATATACAAAATGCTCCACGAGTTTATAGTAGGTTCGTTCCAAGCAGCCGCGAACGGTAATAGAACCGTACAGTCTTTTCACTGCGCAAGACAGTCTTGGGCAGTAACAAGACTGTGTACGGTTTTGTTACCGTTCACGGCTGCTTGGAACGAACTTATTATTGCACCAAAAATGTATTTTCAATGACAGTTTTTTTATTTGTGTTAATAGTTTGGATGGTCTATTAGAGCTTTATGGAGTCAACTACAAAAATCACTTTTAGCAAAAATTTAATTATGTGTTGACAGGGTGAAGCTACTCGAAGCTTGTACGATTTTTACTTTGCCAACGATATTTTGATCCATGATTAAAAAAAATATCTAGCATTCCGCATCTTATCTAACCATGGCGGCCTGTGCAATCATCCAGCAATCACTTCCTAAAATTGCTACTGTTTTTGAGAATGTGATTTATGATAAAATAATAATTAACTGTAATTATGCCTGCTCAATTAATTAATGATCATGTTATATTTATACTAATCTATATTAACATTATCAACAGGTAAAGTTTGTAGGTTTGGATGTAGGAGGTAATCTCCGAAACTGCTCATCCGATTTCAAAGTTTTTTCCACCAATATTTAGAATGATCCTTCGGGATAGACATAGGCTATATATTGTCGCGTTAAAATAAAAGCGTTTTTCGTGGAGACCAATTTTGCAACTTAAGTCGACGAAATCTACAATTTCGAGCGAAGCTGAACCGGGCCACTAATATTATATGATTTGATTAGAATAGGGTAGATTTCAATTTCGAAGATATATTTTTTTTACATTTTAGTAATTACCTATTACATCTATATGGTTTGATATGGAGTGTGTTTTAAAAAAGAGCGTTCTGAACTAAAAATAGACTTGTCTTATATATTTACCACCTTGTTTGGTTATGTATTTTAAAAAACTTCTGTATATATACTTAAACCTTAAATATTTAGTAAACTTGGTTAAAATATAAACATCATTCTTCACCTATGGCCACGAAAATAATAAATAGAGTATAACTATTATGGGTTATTGAACTTATTTTATAAAATGTTAAGTTTGGAAGATAAACCTAAATATAGGTACGTTTAGAAAACTAAACGTGTTCAAATTTTTATTTAGATATGGAATATTTTTGTCGCAGGAGATGCACAAGAGATACAGAGCTGCGGGCGGTCTCATTGGCTTCAACGTGATTTTTTCCATAAGAATGGTGAATACTAACCGTATCGGAAGGCTCTTAGTGTCTCAAAAAGTCGCCTAATTGCGAAAACATCGAAAAATATAAAAGTGTCACGGAGGCAAATTACAACTTTCTTAAGCCGAGTCCACCGTGCTTGTTTTGCCCTCCTGGATACGTCAGCAGGGTTCCAAAGGGATTTTTCGAGTAGAAATAAATTTGAACGGATAATGGAACGGATTTCATGATCTGAACGGATTTAACGGATTTTCTAACTTTTCCGAATGTTTTACCTTTTTTACTACATATAAATTCAAACTTCACTCGATAATTAATCGATAATTTGGGAACATTCGGGTATTTTTAGCACGTTCGAGCATATCTGAGCACGTTTCTTTCACTACCTCTGTCCTACTCCTCTCTCTATTTGGGTAGAAAAAGATAAGAGAGTGTATGAAACAATGTGTTCGCGAAACACACACCTATATCGATGAATATCGACTCGCTATCTTTGTCTGATGCGTTTTTTTTACACAACTGGAGTCAAGTGTTTCGAGTTACACGGATTTACGGAACACATTGAGGATTTAACTGATTGTACTGCCGCGTTTGTTACTATCGCAACATTCTAACAGTCAATATAATATTTTTATTTCAAAAAAATGTGAAAAATCTACGAAATAATCGATTCATTGGATGTGAAAAAATGAATCATTTCTATTCAATTTAAAGTCTGTTTGTAAGTAAAAGTAAATTCAACGAAAATTCATTTAATAATGTTAATAATAAAGCCATAATGAAGGTGGAAACACGTCGATGTGTCGTTTATGGTACCGCATACTTCACTTTACTCTCTATCTCTCTCACACTCATTGCATTAATGGGTGAACCGGGCGAACGGATGGAAACGGATTTTTCAGACCACTTCCTCAGCACTTTTGGTCTTACCGACGGATTTCTGAGGAGAAAAATCTGGCAGCCCTGTACGTCAGTACTTACGGCTTAAAAAAAAGACAGAAGTATATGTTTGCACCCTAATGGATGGGTTGCGATTTAATTCCTATGTTCAGTATAGAATAAAAGTATATGAAATAAATAATTTATTCATCTTGTGCACGCCTAGAAGGAGAAGATCAAAAAGAAAATAATATCCAAGAATCTTACCAACAACGGTCGGTTCCAAGTCGATGAACACGGCTCTTGGAACGTGTTTACCAGCTCCTGTTTCACTGAAGAAAGTGTTAAACGAATCATCGCCGCCGCCGATCGTCTTGTCGGATGGCATTTGACCGTCAGGTTGGATGCCATGCTCCAAACAATACAGTTCCCAGCAAGCGTTGCCAATTTGGACGCCGGCTTGGCCGATATGAACAGAAATACATTCCCTCTGTAATATAAAAACAAATAATTTAGAATACAATAAACAACTAGCCATAAAGATTGGGCATCTTGATTTCGGAACTGACTTCGATATTTGGTTCTCAGTTCCGGACCTTCGAAACTAGTTCCTATATCGAGAAAAGTCTACAAAAATACTGTATTTATATGAAACTAGCGGTCCCGAGAAATACAAATATATATTTTTTAAAAATTATAAAATGCATAGTTTACAAAATATTAAAGAAACTAATGAGTATTAAAAAATAGGGAATATAGGGCCCCACGCATAGTTTACAGAATAACTTAAACGAAAATCCTGTCTTAAAGTTCTCACTGGAAACAGGATGGGTTTCGAAACCCTCTCCACGCTTGTTTGGCTCGCACTTGACCAGTTTTTATCTTTTCATTTTTTTCAGGAATTCCGATATTAACTTCATCAAGTCCAGATTTGATATATATTTAAAAAAAAAACAACCCGGAATTCCCAACTCTTTGAATTCCGATAAGAAAGTCCTAGCTAAATGTGTGTAATTGCATTTAAAAATTAAATTGTAATTTATATTTCAGTTAAAAAGAACTCGTCGATATAGATGATTTGAATGAACATAACGATCATAAATCATAATTTAAGTAGTTTCCGCCAAAACTGTGTCCACCGGCCGGCGATCAGAATTATCTCGTGGGCGAGCGGATTTCGGAATCCTGTACAACGTATCGCATTGAATAAATTAGCACTGCATTATATGCAATTATGTATCATTATTTTCGCTCTTACATGTGCTTGTTTCGAAGGGTAGATTATATTATCAATTTTAAACATCTTAATATATAAAAATTACGTGTCACATGTTTGTCCGCGATGAACTCCTAAACTACTGAACCGATTTTAAATTTGATTTGCACACCGTGTGCAATTCGACCCAACTTGAAAGATAGGATAGCTTACATTTCAATTTATAGTCGCAATATTATTTTATTGCAAATTATTTGTCTATTCCTTGACAGTCATAATACAACCATATAAGATGGCGAACCTGTTGACTGGATTGAGTGAATTTTCAATAGATGGCGCAACGAACTTAACAACCATATAAGATGGCAATACCTGTTGACTGGATTGAGTGAATATTCAATAGATGGCACAACGAACTTAACAACCATATATCTAGATCGAGGATGTAAAAAAACTGAATATCGTTTAAAACTGCTCGGAACGACAGCGCAGCCGGAGTGCTCGAAATAGAGCAAGTGTTTTAAAGACCAGTTATCCGCGAATACTTTACGCTATTTTTTTTCGAGCACGACGGCGCAGCCGGAGTGCTCGACATACACACATATACGCCCATGTATATTTTAAAATAGCTAGCAACTAATAAAATAGATAGATAGATAGATAGATGTTCCAATTAAATTGTTTTATTATTTCACTTTATACGTAGCGAAGCACGTACAGGGCCGCTAGTATACTTATAAAATCAACACGCGTGTGAAGGTAATAATTTTCGATAGTTTTGTTTTCAAAGTATAAGTCAAAATAAAATTACTAAATTGCATACTGTTACATACAGATGTTACCAAAATAGGTAAAGAAACTTTAAGATCGCATATCTTTCCGTTAGACTTCAGCCGCGCTGGGACTATAAAAAGTTTTTGCAAATAATAATAATGCGTTTAACGTCCGTTTCTCGACTTTACGTCATAACAGACGGCATTCGCACCATTACTATTTTCCATCTATCACACTTCCCGTTATTTTCTACATTTTTAAACTTAATTACTAGCAATGGGCGAATGAATGAATTTTCAGCATAGGAGTTTGACAGGTAATCGGCCATGACCTTGAATAAGGAACCATCTCAAAGTTTATCTGGAATTATTGAAGGAAACCATAGAAAACTTTGATATTCTTGCACTGCGCGTCATGATGCCCTCGGCTCGCCTCGGACATCATGGCGCGCAGTACAAGAATATCAAACTTTCGGCCCTTGTTGTGTAATAGGTATACTATTTCAGTGACACGAGATAATTTTGATGATAGATACTATTTACGGGATCTTTGTTTATCATATAGTAGAACAAAAGTTCATTTTAATCAATTCGTGTAAGGCCTAGTTTATATGAGAGGCGTTCAACGCGCGTTGGCCCAACGCGCGTTTACAGTTTCTATACAATTGTATAGAACTGTTTATATGATAACGCGCGTTCAAGAATAATGGCTTATGTAACGGAAGTATCAAGGCGTACGCAAGGAACATCTGCATTCAGAAGCGACGCTTTGGTGTTACAATATGTGGGTGCCTTGTTATCAAACAATCCATTAGAACTTCCGAAACAAATTCATGTTACACATACTACACAGCATAATATTAAAATTACCACACTGTACACCGTGACGTCATAGTGGTAACATCAGTGGCGCCAGATAAACTAAACCTTTCAGACAACATTTTCGATTTAAAATGTGATTTATCAAACGCAATAAATCGTCATTTCGAAAGAAATGGGCAATAATGATAAAATAGAAAAGTAACTACTTCAAATTCTGTTCATATGACGAATCTAAAAAAAAAACTAAAATCCGACTAAGTGACAAAAAAAAAATACGTGTGAGCTTAACTCACATAAGCTCACGAAGGAAGTGAAACTTCTTTAGAGTTATGTACTCGTTTCATTGATGCGTTATCTATTTTGCAATGCCAAGGTTTTTTTTTATATTTCTTCGTCGATGAATCATTTCTCCTTTAATTTTGCGGTACCAAGGTTTCTTGTAAATTTTCACGCCGTTGAAACTTCAAACAGATGCGTCGCTAAAGAAGTTTTACTTAAACAGGCAAATCGAAACGTGAAATAGTCGTTTTTGTTATCAGTATAAGCGAAGCCGGACTGTACATTTTTTACTTCAGCTTTCAAGCAGGTCCTTGACTACTTATACAAAAAAAAAACTATCTATTATTTTAATATCCCTGTTTTCTACTTTTTCGTAGTGGGGATTTTGTTTCTTAAACTTTTATTTTTATTTCAGTTTTTATAAAAAAAAAATGTAAAAAAGCTGTTTATTATAAACAATAATATATTTTGAAAATCACCACCATAATTTCATTATTTAAAAACTAAAGCCATTTCTATTAAATGAATTTTTTATTTTTAAATAGATCCTTAGAAAGGTTTTATTTTTGAAATCATATGTAAAATAATATGTTAAATTATCTTATTGTAAAATATATTCATTTTAAAATAATCAAAGATTTTTTTGTTACTATTCGAAAAAAGTTAAATTTTAGTATATATTAGATATCGTGTCAATCGATAATAATTAATAAGAAAAATCGCAGGTTTGTGGACAAAAGTTTTATTTATAAATGTACGACGTTTCGTCTATAAATTTATATTGTACTTGTAAAAATTCTAAATTTATAGACGAAACGCCGTACATTTATAAATAAAACTTTTGTCCACAAACCTGCGATTTTTCTTATTAAATTTTAGTGCCAACTTGTAACAACTGAATAAACTGTAACAGTCTAGGCAAATACTTTTTATTGTCCTGCTGCTAGTCTAACTACCCTTTTTCAAACATGGGACGTCACGCGATTGGTTGGTACCAAAAATACACTCACTATAACGGCAACCAGTGGTAGGCCTTGATTCAACGAAATATTAAAATTACTGTAAATCGACTGTCTTTGATTTTAGGAATAAGTAGCTGTACTCCATCTATCGGTAACAATTAATTAACGCAAGGAACTCCTACAACGAACGAAATCAAATCAATACACGAACCACAGCACTGGCGTTCTATCAACTGGTAGTTAAGGTTTCGTATCGTGGATGTTAAAATCATAAACGACCCACCACTAACGGTAGCCGTATCGTCTGAACTACATATTATGGAAGTCGTAAGGGTCAAAAGCACTTGAGTGAATTTATTGTTGCAATGCAACATGTCTTCTACTTTACGATACTTAAATAGTATTAAAGATAAGAAAATATTTCTGGTTCATAAATTAAAGAATCCGTCGTAATAATAGCCGACTGCTTGGGGGTCGTCTAGTGCTCGACTCTGACCTAAAAATATTCCTAAAAGAAAAAAATAAAACTTTAATTTACATTTGGCGAACGGAATACAAGACAAGAAAAAGCAACTGCTCGGATTTTTAATTGGCAGTTAGTAAGGAAGACTATTTTAAAACTAATAGCAAATTTTTTTGTTCTTTTTCGAGTCATTCTGATTCATTTTTTTGATGTCATTTTGGTTTTATTTATTCTGTTTAATTATTTGAAAGCTTATGCTACTGATAACTATATATGTATAGAATTTGAAGTGACATGAAACCACATGACTAAATGTTTTTTATGTGAATTACACACATATTTGCGTGTTGTAGTTCTAGAAACGAAACATTTAAATCGGTTTCCTGTAAACAAACCGCAACATTACAAGTAAACGTTTTTGGTTTTCGATTCGACCACAAAAACATTTAGTTATTTGTTTGATATACCTATATCTACAATAAGAAGTACAGAATGTATTGATAATTTCGTGATACCGGGAAATTAAATTTGACATCATCGAAATCAATACCAGGAAAATGTTTTACTAGGAAAAGTACTTTGTTTTCAACAAGGGGTGTTGCAGTTTTACAGGTGGCAACCCTTTATATCCCGTGATCATCCGCGCTTATATTAGATGAATTGGGAAACAAGTGATAGAAGTCTATAAAAATGTAGTCAATTTAAATCTTTGATTAACGTCTGAATAGAACTCTTCAAGTAAATAAAATTGTCGACCAATTATTCTCAGACCATACGATATATTGACAAAAATGATAAAAATACAAATCAATATAACACAAGATGACGTCATCTTGTGTTATATTGATTTGTATTTTTATCATTTTTGTCAATATATCGTATGGTCTGAGAAAAATTGGTCGACAATTTTATTTACTTGATGTAGTCAATTTAAATTAACTTCAAAAATAATGTAAAAATTAACATAGCCTATAGGACTTCTGGAATCAGAAATAACATTAAAAAAAATTCATCAAAACCCTTTACAGACTTCGTGGTATAGCGAAATGTCTAAATCAGGAGAAATATTATTTTTTTTTAGCCATTACAAAATTTTCTTCACTACTGTCAGGCTGCTCAAAAATAAAAAACGTGCCTTCTGAAGTACCTATATTAAGTCATTAATATCGTTCTATTTTCAAAGTACTTTCGGCACATTATGATCATCATTCCAGTTTGCATGGAGATCAGTGATATTTTTTAGGTGTTTGTAGCGTGATATTCAACTGTTAATTTCACTTTTGATTTAAACATTTCTCCTTTCAAGTCTGAAACTAAAGAATGGAGAATATCCACATAATAGTAGTAACAAGCATTGATAGCTATTGATAGTATCTATTGTTTAATAATAAACTTTAAGCTGTTACGAAAGTAATTGTTTATATATGTGAGGTATATGTAAAAAGTAACTTAAGGCCGTTGCACATGAGGCTGGAACTACTGCTGGAACTTTTCTGGTTGGTTTTATTTTCTTTTTTAGCATAGCGAATTCGTCAAGCAAAAATCTTTGTCTGACGAAACCATAGCGTTGTGTAAAACTAAACGCTATGTTTTATTAAATTTAAATATCAAACATAAATTTACATCAAGTAATGTTACATTTATATGTATTTACATTATTTAATTACTTTTATTTGAAACTGAAAAAAGTTTTTAATAATTGGATTACATTTTCAAACTAAATAATTAATAAATGATAAAAGAAACAATTTTACTACCTATTGGTATCTACGTGGGCAAAATTTGAATAGATATTATAAAGACAGTCATCGATTTGTATTTTCAATACTACAATATTAATATTAATGTACGGAATAATATTATATCTGAAAAGATTACAATATCTAGGTCAATACAAATCGAAATTCAATATGTCAAAGTTTAATATTTAATTGTTAGTCGACTGGTGTCCCTCCATTGATGTCCAGTTATGTCTTTATCTACTAATTTCAAAGCTTTGTAATTAGTATTAACAAAAATAATTGTCACTATGATCAGACAAATCGAAGACCTCTCTGGAGGATTTAATTATTCATTTTTAAGGCCACCTTAGTTATTACTATTATTTATAGTTAGTAGCAATTCATTTTTCCAATTTATTATTTTTAGGGTTCCGTTCCTGAAAAGGATTAGAACCCACGACCGGTGAATCCGAGAGTTGACTTCAGCGAAGACCCGCGCCTTAGACCGCTCGGTCAACGATTGCTCTTACAGTAGTGGCATAACATACTAACAGTAATAAACCACTTGCTGTAGTCCAAACGCAGGTTACAAACAAACATACATACATACAAACTTACAAGTGAATTTAATATAAAGCGTGTAATAAAAGGAAAAAGCTAAATATCAGTTACTTTAGAGTATAATTTAAAGTAGGTACATAAAAATAGGCTAAATGTCTCCACGTGTCTATTTTAAAACTTATAAATATTCAAAAGCAATTTTCCGCACGCAAAATTTGTAGGACAAAAAATGTCAATTATTTTTCATACTGTCTCGTTTAACAACGCCGGGCAAACTTCCGTTAATAAAAACGTTAAATGGAAAAAACACGGAAACATTTTCTTTGTAACATGAAAATAATATCCGGCCTCATTTGTGACATGTTCGTAAATATATACACTGGGGGCTACGACCTCTAACGACAGGCGACAAGAAAAACACCCTTATAGCGAGTACAAAGTTGAACACATGTGTTGCGAATCAGCGCCTGGCTTGCGAAAAACGGTTCCAGAGATGCAGTGAACACGAAACGTTAGTTCGCGGAACTATCTAGTATCATTGATATCTTTTCGTTGAAGGAAAAACGACGAAACATAGACACAACAACCAGTTGTTGATGTCCGTAAATATATTATACATAGGTACTTCTAGTTATAAATAAAATTGTCGACCAATTTTTTTCAGACCATATATTTACAAAAATTATATAAAAATATAATTCAAAGTAACAAAGGATGACGATTCATTGATTTGTTTGATTCATTCTAACATTATCATTCGCGCATTCTATTAGATAATAAATAACAATACTAATTATTTTTATATTTTTTAGATTTTTCTGAAGAAGATCCAAAGCTGGATCGAAACGTCATCATTTGTTACTTTAATTTATATTTTTATATAATTTTTGTAGATAATATATGGTCTGAAAAAAATTGGTCGACAATTTTATTTATTTGAAGAGTTTTATTCAGACGTTAATCAAAGATTTGGACTTCTAGTTATAAGTAACAGAAAATGAGACATTTTTTTTATTTAGATAATAAATTATTCAGCTGACACAGTTTAAGAACCGTGTCCCATATAATATTCAGTAGTCCAAAGATTTGTATCACAAAAAGATATGTTTATTTTTATCACCATCATTATTCACAAATATCGATGAAATGGGCGTATAATAATACAGAATTATCTTTTCAAAACCAGAAGTAGAAGCTTTCATCGATGGAATATGGAACTTATACACTGTCGAAGAAAAAAATGGACATACAACACAAAAAGGATATTTAGGCCATAATATTATAGAAAGCAATCAGCTGATATGGTACGGGCAAAATGAATTATGAAAGGGTGCCAAAAGCGATACTGGAAGAGCTAACAATGGAAGCCTGAGGAATGCAAAATGAACTGGAATTTGGAAGCTAGAATACTTCGTCAGATGTTATATATTATATCATATTTTGAACATCAAGATTAAAGAGCAACTGCTGATGATTTTACTAAGTGGCAAATTTTTTTAAGAGAATATAGACATCATTTCTGATTCAATGATAATGTTTCCCGTATCATGGCCAAATAAGTTTCGTTTAAAAAACTGTACTTCAATTTTTTTCTGTTTTACGTTCAAATTTTTGACACAAACTTGAGGCGATTTTTTTATAATCAGCTGTGCTTTATTTCGTTGAATCTAACATTCTAACTTGTTCAATTTAAATTGAGACATATAAAAAACTGGCACACAAATACAGCGCTGAAGGCACAATTTCACAAAAGGCGCCAACAAAAAAAAAAAAAAATCGTTCATTGTTCAAAGCATGTTTTTCTGAGATTCTTTTGATCAAAACAAAATAGAATAGAATAAACTTTGACTTTAGTCGCATAAAAGTATAAAACTAATACTAAAGTTGGGTGTCAAGGTACTAACTTTTACGATGGTTCTACCTTGACACCCGACTCACGTCAATCAGTCATTTTTCATGTCTTTCTTGGATTTTTCACACAATAATAATTACGCAGCAACTAGACGGAGGGTAGTTTAACCTGTTCACATGTCGACCGGTAGACTCAATTTTGTATTGGTAAAATAAGAAGGAGCTATTGCAACTCGTTAAATAATAAATTTATAATTTCACAAAGGAATCAGGAAGTAAGGTTATGAACATACAAATAGAACAATATAGAATACAAAAAAACTTCTATGATTTACACAAACAGTTTTTTAAAATTTTTTCCACTTTTTAGTGGCTTTTTTGAGGGATATTCATTTTTAAAGTGAAACTTTTATTCTATCGCCCCGAATTTTTCTGGCCGTCTGTTGCATGTCGCATTACAGGCGGCCGCGGAGTAGGGGTAAAGTGAAAGGCGTTCGGAGAAGGCGCTCGGTAGAGCAGCCAAGGTCAATATGGCGGCGTCCATGGTTAGCATCAGCTGATCGTGTAGTATGTATAACACATAGTCAGTCTGTCATGCGGGCAAGTGCTGTACAGTGTTTACATGTTTTTATTCGTGTATTCATGTGAATATTGTTGTTTATAATTAATCGTGATAGATAAGTGTCTACAATCCAACGCCTACAATCCAATAAAAGTTTCACTTGCGTCGTGGTTTCTTAAAACCACACAACTGGTTTTTTTTGTAAGTTAATTTTTATTGTAATTTATTTTTAGAAGAAACGATTAGAGATAGAGATGGTGAAGTTGTTTAATATTTTTTAGTCAGAGTTAGACATGGTAAAAGTCGTTACTATGTGATCACAGTGACTGTTATTCCAGTTACATAAAAATCACAGTGACTTTGTCACGTCGATCCCGACCGAGCAAACACTCGGTCGGGCGTTACGTCAGTTACTCGGTTGGAGCGATCGTCGTGACTGCGGTGACATGGAACAGCATACGTTACTTTGGAACGTAGTTACCTCTTGTCAGATCACAGTGATCATTTTAGACGGGTGGTCACAGTGATTTTTTCATCGTGAAGATATTTATTCCTCAACTCTACTTAGGGTTCATTTGGTCTACTACTTTGTGAAAATAGAAGCCACGCCCTGGTTTCTTCCAATAATACTACTGTATTATATTGTAGTAATGTAGTGAAGTCAGTGGACTCAAGTTGAAATCAGGTCGCGCCGAAGGGGATGCTCGCAACAAACGATGACTCACGTCAGCATTGCAGATACAGTTAACCTGACAGGGTCCTCTTTTTTTGCACTTTGCCCCGGTGCTTCACACAATATCCGCTAGTCGTACATACACGTGTAACTGTGTTAATATGAACACCCTTTTATTTCTTTTCTCGGCTAAAGGAAATTGCGTATCGGATATCATTGACGAAAAATTAAATTCGTGTATACCGAGACTTTGATTTGTATCGTTTCGATATTGCAGTTTTAAAAACCGCAAGTGTGAGCCGATCTCGGGTGGGGAGGATTCCGTACCAATCAGTTTTCCGTGAGAACTTTAAGGCTTATGATTTTCGTTTAGATTTTCCTGTATAATACGCGCCACGGATCTAAAAGGTTCGGAAGTTAGTCACAAGCAACGTCGCAAAGGCCGTTGATATTCCCACCACCTCCCAGCTACCTGCACGGAACGTGCGATCGTCGATGATTGGCCGTGATCGCTCGTTGCCTTTGTCACTTGTCGCTTTCCTGCTTTAAAGTAGAGTCGAGTACGCTATTGTCAAATTGTTATTGCTATTTTAGTTTTATTGAGTTGCGAGTTTGTAGTTTTTCAACAGACTGTACAAGCGCAAACCCGCATTCGCATCTAACTTCTGAGCCTTTTAGATTCGTGGCGCGTATTAAAAACTATGAGTGAGCTATATTTTATATTTTTTTCTCACAATTTTAGAGATAAGAGAAAGAAAATTTTGGAGATACAAGGGGGGGTGCTCGATTTTCGTATATTTTCTTTAATATCTTTTGAACTATGCAATTTAAAATGAAAAAAAAAATCGTTTATCTCATAACGAACTCTTTCATTCGATACGTCATTAGAAACACTTGAAAAAAATATTTTTATTTTTTATTTTCTAATTTACTCCCCAAAACTAGCTCCAAAAATCGGAATTAATTTATCCTCGTGTGCAGAGGACTTTAAAATAATTTTCTGTTAGTTCGCCATCTTGGGGCGATTTCATTGTTAATTCTGTCTAGCATATGAATTGCGACACTTGGTAAATTTAGTAACTTTTCCTCGAATCTCAGGCACTCCCTTTGTCATGATACGTCAATATTTCTTGTCACCCTATCAACAAAATCATATTTAGGACGACCGTATTGTGTCCCACAATAATTAATGCAACTATTTTATTAAAACTTCTCGAACAAAAGAGCGTCGTAAGTTTTAAATATATATAGACTAACTTTGGAATCAGTTTTCAGTGAATTCAGCAAAAGAGCATACTACGTTTAAAGTATAGCAATTTGTTGGGAAATTGCTTTCCTATTGTAATAAAAGCTATTAGCCTAAATAAATACTACAGAACAAAGTTTGAACGATAAGTTTGTATGTATTTAAAATTTTCAATTAAATTTTCAATCAAAGTATTATGATTGTGAGACCATTAATATCAACTGTCAATTTTCTAAGAATTACTGTAGCTGAAGTTATTTTACAGGTCATTTATGAATCCATGGTGAAATAATTGAAAATGTACTTTTTCAAGCAAAAATTCGTTCATAGTTAATCAATTTTTTTTCTATTATTATAAAATCACTGGAAAAACTTATTTATTTGGATAAATAAAATTGATCGAAAATGTTATTTATTGAAGAGTTCTAATCAAACGTTAATCAAAGATTTGATTAGATATTTATTTGAGTAAACAGAAAATTTATATCAAAAACAAAACATGAAAAATTGATAGTTTTACATAAAAGTAGATACTTTTCTGAATTTCGCGACTCAAACATTTTGCACTACCGGTGTCTATGACGTTAATATTGTGTTCATTTGTTTTGTCTACGCACAAGCCTAGCTCCAGTCATAAGTCTGGAATCTGGATCATATAATGTCTGACCATTTAAACTACAATTTGTATTTGGCAAACCATGCGTGTAGAAGCACATATTATGCTTTCATGTACTTAATTAGTTTTGTGAGAAGTCAGTCACTAAGAATAATATGCCTTGAAACATTGTATTAAGCTATTGAAACGTGACTTAATCTTCGAGCAGAATCGAAGGCGTTCAAAAAAATATAGTCATTATTTTATTTATGTAACTACGTGATGACTACATTGTAATACATTGCAATTTGAAGGTAGGGTAGTATATTATGAGAAAGAAGGTTAGAGAGGAGGAGAACGAACTGCCTGAGACAAAATACGACCAGACCATAACGTTAAAACTACAGTAAATTTGAATAAGCGTGAAATTTTATATGAATAAGTATATATATTTTTTTTTAAGTATATATATATATTTCATTCATAATGTATTTACACGCCACACCCCTTCATCATGTAATTATTTCCACCCTTTACACTGAGTATTGCACGATATGAAGTATACAGAATGTTCGGTAAAAATATACTTCAGGTATTCAAGGAAATTACACATTTTCAAAAATTGTACTATCTCAGAGATAGGAACATTTTATTAGCTATATTTAGATTATACAAGTGTGTAGGCTTTCACGGCCGGTGTTGATTAAATTCTTCTTGGTTACCGGGCTTGTATGCCATGGTCTATTGGTATTTCTACCTGACATTTCGTCTATAACGGCGGTAGACATTATCAAAAGCGATGTGGTAGCGGGCGAAGTGTTCTAGGCTGCTCACAGGTAAGTGTGTCGATAAGTGTGGTACTTCCTTCTTCTACGACCGAGCAGAGAACACGAGTACACTGACCATAAAAGAAGGAAGTATTGCACTTGTCGACACACTTACCTGTGAGCAGCCTAGAAGGACACTTCGCCCGCTACCACATCGCCTTTGTAATGTCTACGGCATACAAGCCCGGAAACCAAGAATATTTGGATATATTTAGATTGTTTAGAAGTAAAACAAGCCAACATTTTTTTATTGAAGAAATAGTCCAAGCTCCGACAGCAGAAAAGTATATTGAATAACATCCTAGTAAAATTTGATTATTGAATTTAACAGATAATGTAATGAAAAACAACAAATAAAATTTTTTCCATAAGCATTAATTGAACTCCCTACACCAGGGGTGGGCAAATTGGACCGTGCATGGGCCAAACAATTAATTTTTCTAATTTTAAGTATAGTTTTTTTGAAACAATAATTTCCAGTTTAAAACATCATTTACTACATTTCTAAAATTTTTTGTATGCCCAATTTATATTGGCAAACAGTAATATTTTTTTTGCTTTTAATAATCACTTATAAAATGCTTTGCGGGTCGGAGAAAATTCTACTGCATGCCGGATCCGGCCCGCGGGCCGTCTTTTACCTAGGCCTGCCCTACACGATGCCCTTAAAAAAAGTTTTTTTTTTATTTCCCATTTCACTCCCTGAAATTAAATCCCATAAATAAAATTCATTTTTTATACTTCACGTCTGTAATTGAGCCACCACTCTATCTGTGTGCCAAAGTTCAATTTTTTATGTCAAATAGTTTCAGACTTTCAGAGTAAACCGCCAGTTACGGATGGACGGAAGGACAGCGAAGTGTTTTAATAAGTGTTCCGTTTGCACGGAACACTACAAATGATAAAAAAAATTAATTTCGTGGTCTGCTACCGATTAGATTTCTTGCATAATTATTCATTACTACGGTACTGTTGTCCAGTAGAGTTTTGTACGGTTAACGCTTTAGCTATAACCCGCATCAAAACTTAGTATAGATAGATTTCTTAAACATTCTGTATAATAATAATAAAATAAAGTTAACGTGTGTTATACAAATAAAATGTTATGTCATCTCTCGTTTAAATAATTATTTATTCGTTCATTAAAGCTCAAGATAATCATCTTCATATAATCTGGTCGATAAAGAAAATGTTTTCACTATTTCTTGTTAATTTCCCGGTACATTGGGATGACATAGTAGTCAGTCCGAAAATTAAAATAAATTTTACCATTCCAACCCACAAGTGGGGAATGGTACTAGTTTAGGTCAAAAATTTTACAATATCTGTCCGTTTTGAGGTCCCCCGAATCCAAAAAACATATTTTTGGAAAAACTCTGTTAGTCTGTTTGTCTGTGAACATGATACAGGACAAACGCATGAGCGGATTGAAACCAAATTTTGGGAGGATGTTTGGTATGTAAATATGAAGAGCCCTATTGTTTTTGGGGAAAATCGGAGCATGCGCAGAAAGAGATATATGCTAAAACGGTGTTTTTTTTTTATATAATAATGGTATACTTTTCATAACGGCTTATTATTCGATTTATTTTTTTGAGAAAGTTTTGTTAAAAATTTTTTGCTAAACTATAGTTTCAGAAATATTTTGAAAATAAAAAAAAATCAGCCGCTCTTTTGTTTTATGGATCTGTCAGAAATAAACTAGTTAGGCATGCTTTGATTAATTTTTACATGACGTGGAACATATTATGTAGGTAAACATGGCAACGAATAGTTAATATCATATTGAATACTAGCCATTACCCGCGTCACCTCACGCGATATCAGAAATTTTATTTTCTTTATTAAAATCAAATGTCAACATTTTTGAAGTTGGAATGGTCCCGTCGTTGGCTGGATTTTTTTTAACAAATTTGTATGTTCCCAATAATTTTTGAAAAGAAGTGTTCACAACAATATCCAAATAACTATAAGATTAGCGAGTTTTGGATCGTTGAGTCGTGGTGGGTGATGCTTTGTTTAAATGTGTATGGATTTCGAAACGACGTAGCGCCGCGACATTATAGCTACGTATTACATATTAGAAAAGGTCTTAGATCACCGGAAAACTTTTATATTTGGGAATCATTCTGTATATAAATGCACAATTAATTACTCCTATCAGATTTGGATTTTTTTTGTTGTTTTTACGAATGCATATTACGTGTCGGAAAAAACATAGTTGACAATATTAGCATATTAATTATTCTAATAATAAATATATAATATATGACTCTGGTCTGTGGATAATTAAATTTACAAGTCATATTGCAATCAACCCCTATTAAACAAAAAAAAAGTTTTTGTGGTCCATTAAAAATATGGATATTATACGAATAAATTATTTACAACCAATTGCAATTACCTTATTAATTTCTACAATTTTATTTAAATAAATACTTCATAGAATTATTTTTCTTTTCTTTTCACATATATTTAGAACTGCAAGAATAAGGTTTAATGACACTAATTAATATTTTAGTGTAAATATTAATATTAGATATGGTAGCGGAGTTATTTCTAATTCGCAATAACTAGTTCTGTGACAGCGAAATTCTAAAAATTATTAATTTCGGTGGCAGCTCGTGATTGTTACTGTAAAACGGTCGACAATCAATACCTGAAATAAATAAAACCGTAGCTTTGTTTTTAATTGGAAGTTTACAACTAAACTAATATAGAATACCTTGAACAAAAAATATGAGCAAGTTTGGGATAAAAATGAATGAACGTTTGCAATGATAAATGTCTCACTATGTCTATATGGTTAGCGAGATAAAACAATGTTGCCGTGAACGTTACAAGGCTATATAAGAAATATAAGAAAAATTGAAATCGCACTGCCGGAAACGAACTCGAAACTACCCTAAAACATTTTCGATTTTTTTAAATTTTTTAGTATTCCGTGTACATCATTTCGGTGTCCGTCCATCCGTTTGTTACGAACGATTTTTTTTAACTACTTGTCAGCAGAATTTGCAATTTGGCACAGAGATAAATTGTGGTGGACCAGATCCAAAGTACGAAAAGTTGAATTTGAATTATGGGGGTTTTAAAAATAATTAAATCTAACACTTATTACATGAAATTGAAAGTCGCTCAGATAATAGGTATGTATTTAAAATATTAATAATAAAATTACTGTTCGTTTACTTTCAAATCGCACAATAAATTTTGAAAACAGTTAGTGATGTTTGATTTTTATTTACTCTCAAAATACCACAGTCATCCTTTAAGTACATCATAAATATTAATACAAATTTGAAAAAAAACCCAAAAAACTACCCTTTTGATTTTAAATTAAATAATACAATTATTTGAAAAGTAAATCTTTTAAAGAAGCGCATTTTTGTTTATCAATACAAATATTAAGACCACTGTGGTTGAAACAAAAATAAAGAATAGTTACTTCTTACCACAACAGTTTTATTAGCGGATGTACATTTCGGGAGCTATACCCTCTAATCTTCAGCAAACACTAAACTTTAATGTTTGCTGAAGATGAGAGCATAGCTCTCGAAATGTACATCCGCTAATAAAACTGTTGTGGTAAGAAGTAACTATTCTTTATTTTTTATTAATTTTTCAAATTGATGCGCGTTTAAAATTCGAACTGTCAAAAGTAATTTTACCGGTAAATTACACAACATGAAGTTGCAGTAAACATATAATAAAATCACTCACCATTTTTATTTAAGATGAAAAAACACGGGTCACAAAAAATATGCACAAAATTTACCAAAAAAATAAAACCGAATACTCTTTGAAGATGATTGCGCGAACGCCACTGCCTGCCAATGTGTCAGCAAGGAGACACCTCAGAGACGAATGCAAGTAGCGCTTAGATAAGCGGCGCTTATAAGCGCTCGGTAAAGTCGGCTACTGTTCGACGTGAAACTATCGATTGTGTCTGAGGATGGGAGTCTTGAAACGAATCAAGCTTTGTATAATACGCGCCACGGATCTAAAAGGTTCTGAAGCTAGTCACAAACAGCGTCGCAAAGGCACATTTTAGAGCCGTTGATACTCCCACCACCTCCCAGCTACCTGCACGGAACGTGCGCTCGTCGGTGATTGGTCGTGATCGCTCGTTGCCGTTGTCACTTGTCGCTTTCCTGCTTTAAAGTACAGTCGAGTATGCTATTGTCAAGTTGTTATTGTTATTTTAGTTTTGTTGAGTTGCGAGTTTGTAGTTTTTCAACAGACTGTACAAGCGCAAGCCCGCATTCGCATCTAACTTCCGAGCCTTTTAGATTCGTGGCGCGTATTACCTATATTGTTTTTTTCACCGTTAAGTTATTTATTCCCCAACTCTACAGTCGTCGTCGGCAACCGAAAGCAGAGCCGACTCTTATCAAAATTTAGTAATTTTGAACAGTGAACATTATTTCTTATACATAAACAAACGATTGTAAATTCGTCCAAGGATATTTTTTTTATTTTTTTTAAATGTGCAAATATTATTCCTGTAACGGATTAACAACGTTCTACCTACTGCTTTGTTTTCTTACTTGTGCAACTTGAAACATGATGGTTAGCTATCCAACAATGTAGTGCACTGTATAACAATGCAAATGTTTGTAGAACTGTTAGTAGATCTAATAATTGAAATGTGTAGATATATATACAAAATATGCATAATTGCGTGATTGTTTCGTATTTAAGAATAAGAGATTCACCTATATATGATTATATAATTTTATTCATCTTATAATTTACAATAAAATTACTATCGGGCCATTTATGGGCCATACCTTTTCCGGTTGTCACGCTAATAAGCCAGCCTAACAGACGTATCTAATTATAGACAATGATTGAGAAGAATTGATTTTCGGTGTCCGTTGCAATTTTTATGCACGTAAACAATAAACCTAGTTGCATTTTTACGGTTTCCACTTTCGATGTAATTTTATTTGTGTACATTAATTACCTCACTTGTCGAGCGTCTATAATCTTCAATCTTGAATTGTTGCTTCAAAAATTATGCCTCGGTATCATAAAGACTGAGTTTACTTTTCAGTAAGGGACTAATTTAATATTGTTTGGAGCAATTACAAATTCAAAAGTTACAAGATCTTTTAATTTTATAATCAGTTTTGCAGTGAAATGGACTTCGATAGTTTCGAATCTGTATAATTTTTCTCTGTTGGCGAGGTTTCCTGTCTTTTCCTAGAACGCTCCTTGGCATGCCTATTTAGTTCTGATTTCATCACGAGATGTAGTTAGACAATTTAAGAGATCACTTTCTGAAGCATGTTTTGACCGAAAAATGGATCAGAGAAAACAAAATGTTCAAATATTCCTTATGGCAATTATCAGAAATAAATAAAGGGCTAGAAAGATTTCAATTTTCAATCCTTGCACGTGAGGCTACCAGAAAAATAGTAAAATTATATTTCAATGAAGTAGTTCCACTCAGCAAAGGAAGTTTCTATGTAAGTCTCCAAGTTAAATAGTTGTTCACATTGCTAAAACCCATACAGATTTTGTGCATACAGTAAATCTAGCGATTGGCTCTGGAACTATCAGAATATGTCCCATTTCACTTGTTATTTCATTTTCTTTCAAATCCCCGATAACAAAAAAATAGTTTATGATTGATCTTTGACATGAATAAGTCGCAACCCTACTTTATTTAGTTTTTCATTGTTCGGTATAATATAATATAAATAACGATCTGATTTCGTTTTCCAGACAACGATATTATATCATATACCTAGTCCAAGAGCTCGTGCTTATAGTTAGAAGACGGTGACAGTAATGGTCAAGGAGCACTTGGTGGCAGGAACCTCTTTCGTGTTGTCTGAATCTCCCACTACAAATCCGCGTAGTAGAGTAGGGGTCTAGCGCATTGCGATACGACGCTAGGGCACTTTAAAAAAAAACGGCAAAATTCAAAATTCCTCTACTAAAGGCATCTGGGGGACTTCCTAATTGCAGAAAAAATTTATTCTGCCAATTTACTCCCTGTAGAGACTTTCAAAATCCTTTCAAAAAATCGAAAAAACGTCAAAAAAATTTTAATTGAATTTTAAATTGAAACTTAACGAAATGGTTGATTGTGCGGCCCGGAATACGAGAAAAAATATTCGAGGCTCTAAGTGACCCCAATTCTTTTCGATGATTCTTCAAAATTTGCATAGACAAAAATTCGCAATGTTCTCGCTCGATGGCAGAAATTCTTACCAGGCTTTCTATTAGTACCCAAAAAGTATCAAGAACTCACAAAAATTGAATTACTATCATTTAATACTTTTTCATTAACAATAAGCACTTATCAGTACTGAAAGATACAGTTATTATTAATGATTACTAGCGTGACCTGTGCGAATTCTTCGCACTAAATAAGTATAATAATTATCACTTTACAAAATTATTTTTTAAATATGATTGCAGGTATTCAATTCGTTTCTAATTTTACACACAGCTGCTTATAACATTCTTCTTTTTGTTGTATTACAATATGAAGCTCAGATGACAGATCGAAGAAATATTTTACTAAAATTGTCATATAGAGGCGCAAGTAGCAAAAGCGTTGAGCTAAGCCGTTAGATGGCATCATGCAGCATTGCTGTGACGTTGTTCAGCGTTGCTCGCTGTTTCAAAATTAAAGCCGTTAGATGGCAGTATGCAGTATTGTGTCTGTTGTATTACAATATGAAGGTCAGATGACAGATCGAAGTGTTGACGTTGTTTCAAAATTAAAGCCGTCAGATGGCAGACGTTGTTCAGCGTTGCTGTATTTTAATTAATTTACAAAAACAAAACTAATAATAGTTTTTTTTAGTTGTCGATGTCAGTAGAGCAAGCAATTATCTGTAAAATGATATATATAATTTATGTGGAGAAATTGTGAGGTTTTTTTTAAAAGGGAGGCAAACATCTTAACCTTACCGTATTATTATATGTATATGATTTATCAATATCATGCAGAGGTCCCGACGCCAGCGGTCTTGACCGCTGATTTGCTGACTGTAATATTTATTTATTTACACCCTGAACACCAGCTATTCTCAAAATATTATTCTTTACAAAAATTTAGTTACCACAAGCTCTAGGACTATTATTATTATTATCATAGCATGGCACCACAAAAACCGAATTACCTATATACGTTATGTCCTCACGTGTGGGTTTCAATAATTTTATTGACATAAAAAACATCACAACACGCATTCTGTAGGTCGCATGTGATGTCTCCTTAAAAGTTTTTTCGTTGTAATTTAATTAGGATTAATTTATCCCGATTTTTTCTTCGTCTAAACTTTCAGCACATCTGTTTTCTAGTTAATTGACGACTCATTAGACTAAATTGTTAAATTACACCTATTAATAATCGATTAAGTTTAATTTATTTGTACAATAAATAAGATATTTGTGATGCATAAACCAAATAAGTATATTAAAGTTAATAACTAATAAACTAATTTGTGTTTGGGTTCAAACGGTTTGAATTGACAATTATTTAAGCAATTCCAATCCATTGTAATGAATTTATCAAATCAGTGCCGTCGAAGTTGAGCATCAGAATGGATTCATCCCACTTTTTAAGATTGGAAACTACGTTTCAAATAGATATTAAAACAGTTTTTGTAACGAATTTCCGGAAGCGCTTACTAAAAGCAAATAAATCCCAAAAGTGTAATTTTAAACATAGAATAATAGCGCTACGGAGATTTGTCATCGCTATAGACAGTTTTGAGCTGATGTAGCTAGTTGACGACCACTGATTCCTTAGACTTTGATCATGCGGTAGAGGTATAGACAACTGATATATACATCTCTTTCCTTAGACATATCTATGCGCGAAAGTGATGTGCTGGCTCAGGTACAGCTTTGACGTCATCACATAACACCTAAGCCCTGCAGCTGTTTGAAATAAACAAATTTTTTAAATTATTGTTTGCAATTAAGAGGGAGAATATAAAAACTGATTTACATTATTTGTTTATGTATAAGGAGTAATGTGCATCTGTTCAGGCTCTGATAGGAATAAAATCGCAATCGAACCATTATAGGGTGCAAACATATACTTCTGTCTTTTTTAAGTCATTAGAGCTCGTTGGTTCTGATTGGCTATAGATAAAGACATAAAACTTTTGATACAGAGAGATATACATATACCTCATACTAATATATATTGTCGGAATAACCACGGAATCACATCGAAGAAAGGGACGCAGATATATTTTCGATATGCTTTGTTGCCTTCACTCACCGCACATTGAGTTGATATACAATGATTAAGATAGTTAATTAGTTATTAGATATATGCATATTATAAACACTCGTATCTACAATAAGAACCCTGATTTCCTAATGTTTTTTAGAGCAGCGAATGTATGAAGCTAAAAAACTATGAAACGTATTTCCTGCATGTATAAATATAGTATAAAATAAAAATACGCACTATGATTAGTAACACTAATGACATATCAAAAAAATCCCATAACTCAATGTATAACTTTTGGGAACAGAAACTCGTTCTATTTTTAGAAAACTGTAAGTTAGGTGACTCTCACACTGAACTGAAATTAATCTGGAGTACAGAGGTTGCAATAATAAATTATTCTCCACATGTTCCGCTATGAGATTACACATAGGGTCTCCACGGGGCGTAAGTTTACAAATTCTAAATCATCTGTGATAATCGGTGTATATATCTGAGTAGATTCATATTTTTGATGTTCAATTTTTACGTCCATTTTGAAAAGTTAATAACTTTGATATTTTTTTTGTCACAAGAATTTTAATCATACAGGGGTACCTATATATAAAATTACAAAGAGTCCTGTAGATTAGTCGGTGCCCGGTACGGAGTGATGTGGAGATAGGAGTAGCGGTGTAAGATGGTCAGTTAAAAAAAATTTTTAGTTATAGCTTCTGAGGTGTGGATTGATTTAAAAAATTACGGTTTGGTCTCATATAATTTTTAAAATAATTTGATCAGTCGTTTTTAAAAAAAACAGAACCTCCTTTGAAAAAACTCACTAAAAAGCGTAACATAATAAAGTTTTGAGACCAGCGCCAAATAAATGAAAGTACATAGATAAATAAAAAGTTATAGTAACTAAATTGGCGCCAATCTCAAAACTATTTTATTTTAAGCTTTTTAGTTGCTTCAAGAAGGTTCAATTTTTTTTATAGATAGATAGATATACTTTTATTTACGGAGCTATTATAAAATACATACAAAACGTCATATATATACAAAAAAACACAATTATGGTGACGTCAAATCATTTAGATCATATTATATTGATTGTTCTACAATAAATATATCCCACTCACTTTAGATTATAAATTCTAGTTTGTTTATGATAAAATACGCCCTCAAACTAATTATAAGAAAAGTAAATTCTCTCTCATTACAGTAAAATCAAGTTAGTAAATGGGCCAGTTTTAAAAAGATGATTGGTTTCATTAAAATCTCGTATAAGGATTGAAAATTGCTTACATCCTCGTGTAATTATTATTATCAATGTAATAGTTTCTTTTGTTGTACACTATGCGCCAAGCCTACGCACTCAATACTTCAGTTGAGCGAGCCGCACGACTTTGGGATATTTGGGTCTCTTATTAAGTTTAAAAAAAATAATCAGACTGGTGCTTCATTCCAGATTTCCAAGAAACCGCACTTTCGATATTTCAAACAAAAAGATATCAATTCAGTAAAAAAATTCCAGTCAATTTGGCGACGGGACCATTCCAACTTCAAAATGTTGACATTTTTTATGGTATAAAAAAGAAAATAAAAGTTCTGATATCGTGTGAGGTGACGCGGGTAACGGCTATAGTATTCAATATGATATTTGCTAAAAAACACTGTTATAGCATATATCTCTTTTGCGCATGCATCCTACCAAAATTTTATCCGTTTGACCTGTATCGTTCCGACAGACAAACAGACTATCAGATAAATAGACGCACAGAATTTCTCCAAAAATAAGTTTTTTGGATTCGGGGGACCTCAAAACGAAAAGATATAGAAAAATTTTAAAAAGTGATTTTTGACCTAAACTAGTATCATTCCCCACTTGTGGGTTGGAATCGTAAAAGTAACAATCAGACTAGTGCTTCCATTCCAGATTTCTAAGATTTCAAACTTTCGAAATTTTCAACAAAAAATATCGATTCGGAAAAAAATGTATTGCATGTTTTTGTTAGCAAAACATTTAAAGGTTTAGAGAAATCTAAAAAAAAGCCTAACATACAGATTCACAGACAAAGCGAGTAGATATAGGCGCTTTAGCTTACGTTATTCACGGTTATATTCACATATCAATGCACTAAAAACACATTGAATATAAATTTCTTTCTCTCCATACCGTGCCGAAGCGTGAGGCACTCACTTGATCTATAAGTTGAGCGTTTCTAGCCGTTATTATTATAGAAAAGAAAGACATTTAATTTCTGCGTTTGAGTGCATTGGTTTAAGCGTGTTTCTTTAGATTTGTTGAAGCTGTACTTTTTAACTTTTTAGTCTGATAAGTTTTTGCATACAACAAAACATTCAAGCGAATAAACGTGTTTACAACGATAGATATGGTCCAAGCAGCCAGCAAACGGATACGAAACCGCCACCGTCATGCGCAGATAGCTAAACCGTGTTCCAAAACCGATACACAGTTTCGTTTTAGCTACTGCGCATGCGGGTGACGATTTGCTGGCTGCGTGGAACCTGACATATTTCTTCTACATAGAGTACCTTTATTATAAGACAGACGTAAAACTGAAAGATCAAAACCATATTAATTTTTTTTTATCTTGACGCTCACCAAATGCGTAAAATTTATTTATTTTTTATAGCTCAATAATAATTATATCTAATTTCTAAAATACAATACTTTGATAATGAAACTATTGTTTTACGCAAAAAAACGTGTTGTAAATTGTAATCATTAATCAATTAAAACAATGTTTTGTCTGGTACAGATAATATTTTAAATTTGTAATGCAATATTATTATTTGTATTATAATCCATTGTTAATGTCCTATATTTCATGTAAAAGTTTAAACATAATAACTTCAAAAAAAGTTTTGTATTAGGTATAGGTAGGTGTTTATTTTATAATCAATTAGGGAAATTAGTTTTTTTTTATTATAGGATGATTTTTTAAAATTTCATTTTGGCATTACAAGCTTTCAAATAAATTTTCAAAACGTTCTTATCGAAAGGAATATCGCTAAAAAATCATTACTAATAGTTGAGACATTAGTGACATCTTTCGTATCCACTGTAGAGTTGCTAGTGTAATACTAGGAGTGTTTCTCTGAAATGTTATATAAAATCATGTAAAAATATTAAATTATATTGCATAAACGATAAATTTAACAAAACTCAACAAATCTGCGTTCGGTAGTTGTTCGTTAGTTAATTTAAGATTTAATTACGTAAAAAATGTTACAATAAACTGTAAAATACGCTCGTTTTTCAACTTTTTGCTTTTCATTTGTGGTTAGAAGTTCGGAGATGTCACACTGACAGTAAATATAACCTATAAAAGTTAATTTTAACTCAAGTGTGTTTTAAATCATTTAAATATATATAACCGAAATGTTGCCTATTTATAATAAACATTTTAGATTATTGCCGAGTTTGTATAGGTATTTCATTGTAGAGAAAATCAATAAAACTGTAAACAAGTGTATTGTTATAAAACGAAATTCGTACAACTCTGTGACTGACACTCATAATCACAAATTTTTAACTGTGGCACCTAGTTCTATATTCCGAACATTTTGCAGCGAAGTGTCGAGTCCTGTATATGAAAAAGCTTGCGAAGAAACATTACAATCTTTATGTGATTTCTTTGAAGATTTGATTGAAGAATCGCCTCATCTAAAATCAGCCGATGTTACTTACGGGGTACCTATTTTAGATTTTTTATATTACATAATTTACATAGTATGGCACGTGATTAGATATTATATAAAAAACACATTTTGATAAATTTAATTATTACTGATTGCACGTTTCGAATATCTTTTCAATCAAGTTCAGGGCGCAAAAAACAATAATAAGACTTATTTTTAACCTCTGTTGAAAAAGGTGTCTTAATCTTCTTATTCTCTTACATATTTCAATAAATTATCAATATGAAATTAAAATTCAACCATTTTTCAATATTCTTAAAAATCGTGTACAGTTCGATAATTAAAAAAAAAATCACTTATTCATTCACAGCAAAATCGCAAAAAAATGTCACTTTCGAAAAAATATTAAAATAAAATACTACGAATACTACAGATAGAAACAGCGTTAGCAAAAAATGTCGGCTCAGAGAAAAAATTAAAGTAAAAAGTGTCGGGTGCAACCTGGCTTTACTCATTTCTTTATTTTATCTATATCATTGATAACATGTCATTTCTATTAATCTATGATTTACCAATTGCATCATTCAATGATCAGTTGCAGTATGACAACATTAATATAGATTTGTTTTCACCGAGTTCTTTCACACATGCGATTAGTTGCAGGCTGCAAAAAATGTGAGCAATGCTATATCCCCTTCAATTATTTATCTGAGGTTTATTGTGCACTCTGCTGCACTGCTAATTGGTGTGCTCTATTTTATCGTGCTTTCTTGTACACTGTTATGCTGCTACTGTTAACTTTAATAGAAATGTTTTGTTTTCTTGCAGGATGGTGTACTGACAGTACAATTCGGTGAGCCATATGGCACGTACGTGATAAATCGTCAATCACCAAACAAACAAATTTGGTTGAGTTCACCAACAACTGGTCCAAAACGATATGATTTCGTTTCTAAAGGTGACCGCGATGGATACTGGGTCTATAAACACGACGGATTTTCACTGCACCAATTATTAAAACAAGAAATTAAAGAAATTGCTAAAAAAGAAGTAGATTTATCTAATTGTTCTTATGTTTTGTTGTAGTTGCTTTTGTATTTTTAGTTAATATAAATAAATTTTCACATTTTTTGTTCAATTTATTTTATTTATTTTTTTGTTGACCACTTTTTTTTTATTTATTTATTTTTACTGTTATTAAATAAAAACACCATGGAGGTGATGGAAGAAGGAAATTTGATGGACAGAGTCCGTATTTTGATACAAAGAGATCTGCAATATTATGAGGTAGGTATAATAAAGAAAAGTATAATACGCGCCACGCATCTAAAAGGCTCGAAAGTTAGATACGAATGCGAGCTTGCGCTTGTACAGTCTGTAGAAAAACTACAAACTCGCAACTCGATAAAACTAATATAAGAATAACAACTTGACAATAGCGTACTCGACTGTACTTTAAAGCAGGAAAGCGACAAGTGACGAAGGCAATGAGCGATCACGGCCAATCACCGACGAGCGCACGTTCCGTGCAGGTAGCTGGGGGATGGTGGGTGTCTCAACGGCTTTAAAATGTGCCTTTCAACGCTGTTTGTGACTAGCTTCCGAACCTTTTAGATACGTGGCGCGTATTATAGTTGTGTGATTTTGAGTGACAATAGGTCATATGCATGCATTTTTTTATATTTTTAATAGATTATTTAGTCAAGCATAATACGGAAAAAAATTGATAATCATTTAAAAATGTAATATTATCATAAGAAAAAAAATATTAAATTTCACATTCAAAAATAGACAGTTTAAACAATCGGCCATGTTCGCGGGCTTATGTGACGTCATGATATACGATGTCAAATTGTCAATGTTCTAAGTGAAGTTTATTTGTTGTTTTCTCTAAATACTGACATAATCTTACTGTGAGACGACATCGTCGTCATGGAAACTGTTGTTGATATATACTCTGACGTCACGATGCGTTTTGAGAATTCGAAAATAGCGCTTATTTTCTACATTTCTTTTTTATTAGTTGTATTTTTTCAGTGATTAGATTAATAAAATAACCATTACGTTATGATCAAGAACTAAAATATATTTCGAAATAAAAATTTTAACCAATTTGGAGTTTTATGCATATGAGCTATTCGAGTTAGCGAGTTAGGAACATAAAAAAATATTGTGAATTATAGGCGCTTAACAGCAAATGTCACAAGCGTATAAACATGAAAGAGAGCTGGGTTAAAATAGACAGTTAGCTAAGTCCCATATAAAGAAAATAACAACATGCCCAGTGGCGTAACAATAGGGTGGCAGAACGGACAAAATGCCACGGGCCCCTGGCCTACAACATCGACAAAATAAAAAATTATTTTACCGAACTACACACCTTCACTACTTGAAAACTGCAAAATGTCTGTCATACACAGAACTGCACAAACAATTGCTGGTCCGTGCTGGTCTAGGGTGTGAAAGCGTGCAGGTTGCAGGTTCTTGCTGGTCCTGACTTGATACGTGTGCGCGGTCTTTAAGGTTTAGGGATATAAATGCAATTGAAAATTGAACGAGACAACGCAGTTAAAAAAGTTTCCTGTTTACAGGACAAACAAACGATTTTACAAGAATCACTGTGTCCTGCAGTAGTTGGTGGTAAGTTGGACTTTCCGAGGAATGCTTCTTTTGCGGCCGTCAAGTTGGTATTGTGGTGGGAAGAAGAATACATTGCGGCATATCGAAAAGGATCTGGCTTAATGCAAGGATCCTCGAACAGTCAGGACATAGATGAGGCATCTGGAGGATGTGGAGGAATAGTAAAGTCGTCGGATCCTGAAAAATTTGTTTCGATGGTTACAAAATGTGCTGACCAACTTTTAGGTGAACATTTCAAAAATGTTTACGACGTTTTGTTATTCCGTGATCAGGTCCGGCTTATTACCATTCCAACCCACAAGTGGGGAATGGTGCTAGTTTAGGTTAAAAATCACTTTTCTAAATTTTACAATATCTTTTCGTTTTGAGGTCCCCCGAATCCAAAAAACATATTTTTGGAAAAACTGCGCCTGTTAGTCTCTGAACACGATACAGGTCAAACGGATTAACGGATTGAAACCAAATTTTGGGCAGATGTTTGATACACAAATATGAAGAGCCCTATTATTTTTGGAAAAAATCGACGCGTACGCAGAAGAGATATATGCTATAACGTTGCTTTTTATATAATAATGGTATACTTTTCATAACGGTTTGTTATTCTATTTACTTTTTTAAGAAAGTTTCTTTCAAAAAATTTTTTTCTGAACTTTATAGTTTCGGAAATATTTTGAAAAATATCAGCTGTTCTTTTGCTTTGTAGATCTGTCAGAAATAAACTAGTTAAGCGTGCTTTGACTAATTTTTACATGACGTGAACATATTATGTAGGTAACCATGGCAACGAATAGCAAATATCGTATCGAAAACTAGCTCTTACCCGCGTCACCTCACGCAATATCAGAAATTCTGTTTTGTTCATTATACTATATCAAATGTCAATATTTTTGAAGTTGGAATGGTACCGTCGCCCAATTGGCTGGAATTGTTATATCGACATTTTCGTGGAAACTCAGTTTCTCCTATTGTTTTTTTAGAACATCTTCATGTTCTCAGTCAAGAAGCATTGGATCATGCAGACTTGACTGTACTTACGGGTACACTCGGTGCAGCAGCGTTAATTAAAAATTGCATGTGGTGTTACATTCAATCGTCAGGTGGTACACCAATAATATCAGATTCTGGCACTCTGCAAAAAAGTTACAAAGAATATCAAGAAATGGATGAAGCTTTAGCAGAACGCGTTCTAGATTTGCATTGTCGCCTTATGTCCCTCTATGTACTTCAAGATGCTGAATCATTGGACTGGGAAAATACCCAACCATTTTTTGAATCTGAACGTGGATCGTTTGTGATTCAAATGTGGTGGTTTTATATGCAAGGTAATTAAATCAAAATCACGGACTTTCAGATTTATTGATACTATCCTGGGTTCTTTGAAAAAAAAAATAGTGTTTTTAATTCGGCTTCTAAGCGCGTAATAATACAACATTTTGTCATGGCAGCTGCCAATAATGGTCAAATTAAAATACTATATTGGATATGTCTGTGAATAAGGTGTTAACTTTCAACGTTTGCTATATTTTGAATTATGATTATTTTTGTTGAATGAAACATATTTTTTCGTTCAAATACTTGAGGCAGAAAGGATTATTTAATTCCACAGTTTCTTTTTTTAAGTTATAAGTATTTTGCAAAACTGTCAACTAGATTTTAGGGAATTTTGGAAAATATTTTTTGCGATTTCTTGGGTGTTTTAATTTATTTTTTCTGTTTCAAATATTTCATTATTTAGTCGCCTTTTCTGTAAAACTATATCGACTTTAGGTACAAGAGATGATCTTTGGAATACAGTGCCGCCGAAAATCGCTCAAAGAATTTTTTCAGGAATGTTAAATGAGTCTTTAACGATATTAACTGTTCGCTATATGCAGGTAAACCTACGTCCTTTAAAGTTAAATAATATAAACGACGATTTCAAAAATAAATTATTCAATAATATTTAGGCTAAGCCAAGTGAAGCACGGAGCCATTTGTTAGTGGTTGACATCAGCAATCTATTACTATGTGTTACACAACTATTACCAGCCATTTGCAACAATGCGGAAGAATTAGCTGGGTTATCTTTGAACACCCAAAGTAAAATGCTACGTGATATTCACGCCAAATGTCACAAATTATTGATGTGCTTCATTTTACGAGGCGCTCCTCTTGAAGTTTTTCATAAGGTAGGAGAAAGTCGGTGTCCTGACTCCTGATGAGAAATTATTGCTGTGTTATAGTTTAACTAGTGTATTTTTGAGCGGTTCTTTTTAAAAAAGATAGATGATATGACGGATACTATTGCAGTTTTAACAAAATAAAATGTTCTTAGGTTTTTAAAAAAGGCACCGATAATGTTGGAATTTTGAAACCGCGCCTTGCAACTCCAAGTCCTTGGTTGGTTTTGACATCACCGGAATTGTTTCCGAATAATTCTCATACAGTCACTAAACTAGAAGATTTAGATGCTAATTGTGCCCTTGCGTTGGAATTACGGGTGCTGCTTGCCCAGCCGCAACCAAATTGGCCGATTCTCTTAAAGGTATGACGAAGCCTAATACATACTTGATTTCATTTTGCGAAACTCCGATAGAGCTCAAAAAAAGATTTTAATTGTTTTGGGATCTGCCCAGCGTGCCGTTTTTCAAAGGCGTAGTATTTCATTTGGAAAGAAGACCCATTTTTACACCTCTTATAATCCAAAGATACGAGATTATAATTGTTTCAGATAATTCTAATGAGAGATTGTAAAATATCGGCATTGATTCTTCAATACACTGTGAAGAAAGTTTTCGAAACAAGCAATTTCAATCAAATGCAACCGCCAACGGATGAAACAGTAACTTGTGGAGGTTTTATGTGTTCTGGAGATGGTATTTGCAAGTATCCTTCAGTCCCTGCTAATTTCTTCTACGATATTGTGGCGGCCATAACTCATATCGTCATTTCTACCGAAAGTGAGGCGAATATTCGACAGACTATTTTACCATCGCTGGAAAACTGCGGAAGGAGTTGGGCAGTTTGTTTAGATAGACAACAGGTACTTAAAGAACAATAATAATTAATCGTTAATTCTTCACTAATTACCAAAAAAATATTGTTTAATAAATTTGATGGGATATTGCCGATTAACTTGAAATTTGGCATAGTTACTCCCTTCTTGACGCAGACACCCACTAAGTACGAATTTTATGTAAATCTTATCCAAAACGGATCTTTCACCTACTATTATATATACTTTGGGTGTGAGTTGTCACGTGGACGGGTGTTAATGGTTGCGTAGATAAGAAGCTCAATATAATATTTCCAGAGGAAGAGAGAGAGAGAGAGAGATCTGTGTAATGACAGGAACACTGACTAACTGACCCATTTTCTATAGGAATTATCAAAACATTCTTTACATTTCGAAGAAGGAAAAATATTTTATGTAACTTTAAAATATTTTTAAGGTATGGAATCAAACGAAACCTCCATGGCTGAAAGCAATTTTATGGTCAATAAAGCCGTATTTACCACCAATAGTGACAACTTTAATATCAGCCGTTCAGACTGGGGCCAGCATGTACCAAACAATGTCTTTAACAATTGCCTGTTTCAGTCAACTTTGGGATTGCATTCCTCAGTATGTTACGCGTATAGCCAAATTACTCAACGAAATTTTACCAGCCGACGTTCATCCCGTAGCCAATTCAGTCATTTTACAGTTGTTAATTTCTGCACTGTACACCGCGCTGTACGAAAAAGCACACGACGAAAATAAAAGTATTTCTAGTCGAATAAAACTTAATTCAGTGCAATCGTCAACAAGCAAAGGAAACAGTAAATCTGAGGCTAAAGCTGATCCTACATTGGTACATAAAAATTCACAGATTAGTTTCGATGGTACAGCTAGCGATTCACAAACAATTTCTTTAGCTTTAGCAGAAGCGTTGTGCAGTATTGATAAGGATAATAAACACACGGAACAGATCGACGAATTTTTAGAATGTGTTGAGAGTGAATATAATTTGTATGGACAGACTCCTTCAGGACAGTCTGATTTATTAGAACAAACTGGACATTTGGCTGAAGTACTTGCCAGTGATATATTGATGACTACGGAAGGAAAGTTAAGCCTGAAGGTAAATTATAGGAACGTATAGACCTAAAATAATAATTATATAAATAAAATTCAAGTGTCATGAAGTATACCTACGCACAAACAACTATCTGTCTGTTTGGGTGGGTTAATCTCAAAAACTCAAACATTAAATTTATTATTTAAGTGCTTTTAATTTATTAAACACATAGGATGGCATTCTACATCTACGAGCCATTTTTTTTCAAAAGTGTTTAATATAATTATGACGAAGCAGTCAAAGAGTTGTCAAAAAAAATTAATTGAACATAGATGAAAAGATTATATAATTTCGATAATACATTGAGAGCCATGACATTTTTTCGTATTTGTTATTTGATGATAGTCAATTTTTGGACATCTGGTATATTTTTAATTATTTCGATTTTGCATCTCAATCAGTGCCGTGCCAACAATAATCTGTCACGTGCCACCTGTTCTCCATCCCTGACATAGGTAAATTCGTGCGTTATGCATCAACAATAAAGTTTTAAAGAATTTTGGTACCAAAATATTAACGCTGTGTTTTTTCATTTAAGGTTTTGTATCATTTTATTGTCCATAACAGAGCCTGGCTTTTTCAACAGCTAGGCGTCAGTAAAAATAACACACAGCTAGAACCAAATCAGTTCTCTGTTAAAGAAACGCCATTTTTACATGCTGTGTTCCATATTGGTACCCGACAATTTGATGAGGTAAATAATAGTCTTCTACTTATACACATTTCATTTTTACATCATCTATAGACGCTATTTCGTCTAAAACACTTTTGCAACGATCCCAAACCGTTGACAAACTGACGACGCATGCGCGTTTGCTTAGAAGCGTTCGTATGCATCAATCACGTAGTCTGTAACTAGGAAACCAAGCTTGAGCGTAGCGGTGGACCGATATCTGTCGCATGAACCAATATGGCGTCAGTTACTGGATAACGCAAACACGTTCATCGCTTACATGTGTGTAGTGTCTGTGAAGTTAAACAACTATTGCGAAAACAGGCGGAAAGAACTGAAGTTTTCCTAGCTAGTGACAACAGTGCCATCTCGCGTGCGCCAGCAAACGGTCCGTCTCGAAACATAGGAAGCTGAGTCTCCTGGTTACAGATTTCGTGGCATTAGGTAATATTAGCGGATTTTTAAAAATGTTTCTTAACTTTAAACTTGTTTGTTTAAGTTTTTGACAGGAAAGTGGAAGCCAGAATGGACGGACTTACTCCAAACACCAATGGGTTTAAGTATTGACCGGATTTGGATGCAAATAAGTAGACGGTGGGAATTTAATGAAGCAGACCCATCTCAACTTAGTGAACATGATACGGCAGTTGTTGCTTCTTTGACATCATTTTTAAAAACAAATTAGTTAAAATATCCGCACATACTGTAGTTTTATTTAGTGTAGCAGATTAAATAAATTGATCTTTTTATATTTAGAATTATGATTTGTAACACTTTTTGGAAACAATGAACTTTCACGAACTCAAATACGCCGAATGCTGCTGAAAATTAAAAAAAAGATAATTTTTCGAAAATTCGCTTTTAATTAATTTTACATTCTGTTGATGGGGAAGTCTATTCGTATCTTTACATAAAAAAAATGGTGATGTTGGTATGAGATTGATGTTTAAGGAAAATATTTTTATGAGTTTTTTATCGGAGAATAGACAGATCTGTAAGCGATGAGTATTTTTTTATCAAATTTATTGACAGAAAATAACATATCTGACGCTTGTTACAATTAATATAATATAAATAAAAATAAATAGAGTTGTAAAATTTTGCTGAGATTGTACGTTTTTATGATTGTCTGTTTCTTTTCAAATATATTTCCTTGAATGTCCGTTCCACCGATCCATAAATCTTGTTGTACCACAAAACGTTGAGTCTCATTGTTTCAAGAGCTTGTTTTTTATTCAATTCGATATCTTTGAAATACTTCGAGTTTTTCTTAATAAATTCTGAGATCTAAAAAAAAAAAACAACTTCAAAATATAATATTCTGTCATCGGTCTAGTAGATAACATTAAACTATGAACATATTTTTGATTTGTCTATGTATTATAGTAATATTAATTTCCTACCTCTTCAAATTGACCCTCGAGAGATATTTGTTTTGCTAAAGTTTTTAGTAATCTTCCAAGCGTCACTTTCTTAATTCCTAAATAATTATCAATACGCTCTATGTTCATTTTGAAAAAACTTAAAGCCAAGTTAAACCCAACCTCATTGCTAACAACACTTGAAAAAGCGTACGTCATATCTTGTTGCCTGATCCCTGAATTTGGAGTGATTGACCATTCGAGATATCTAAAAACAATTTATTTAATAATGTTTTTTGGTAAACAAAATTGTTCCTATTATTAATTTTAGTTCAAATCTGAATACCTGTTCAGTAGCCAAGTTCGCTTGGTACAACCAAGAGCACCCAGAATAACCGCTTTTTCAGACGCTAGATTTGATTTTAAATATTGTTGCCATAGGAAGTCCCATTCTTCATCATTTCCAAGAGCCAATGCTTTACAGTACACTACCGATCGTAGGTTAGTTGGAACCCTGTTTATTTATATCAACACTTAATAATCAATATATTTTTAACAGTTTTTATATACGTTGCTAAAGTAATATAATTACAAGACGCTGATCATTTCAACTGTCGAATCTTTATAATACGCAATTTATCTACATCATAATTACACCAATGAAGCCATTGCTTCATAAACTACACTATACCAACTTTTATTGCGTGGCGAGTCTAGTAAAGCCCATTGTAGGAATGGCTCAATTAATTTGACGGGTATACCTATTATTGTCAAGCCGTTGATTATTTTTTTATTTTCACTGAACTCTTAGAAATACAGCTCACTGTAGGAATGGGGTTGGGATAATCATGCCTTCCACGTCCTGTAGCGGCCCCCTAAAGTAAAATCTTTGGTGGGTCTTTTGTTTATCTCTATTTTCTTAGTTGGCTAATCCGCTAAGGAAGACTCCTCCTAATCCCGAGGCACCAGTTTAGAGACATGGAGTTAATGTACTAACAAATATCAGGATAGCAATAATGCAGCTAATTCACTTCTATAGGCAATTACAGTACTGGCAACGTGAAATTTGATTTAAACAAAATGTAGACAATGTTATTTTGTGGTTAGTTTTAAAATTTTATTGAAAAATACGCACGGGTTTGGTTTTTGTGGTTCTTCCATCCATTGGCTGAATAGTTTAGAAGCATATTCCCCACATTGACCAATATCCAATGTACAAGCCCACGACGAAATTAAAACTTGAAATCTGACTTTATCAGACACTTGTTTTTCGTAAGATTTTTTGATGTCGCCAAATTGGTCGTAAACCGAACCGATCAGACTTCGTGCAAATTTCTATCCACAAACAAATATTTTGATCAGTTATTGATTTCTCAATGTTTAATAAATTAAAATAATTACCATAAAGTATCCGTATTTGGGAGTTCTTTTCAACAAACTATTAATTTTTCCAAGTCCACTGAGTGCCGATTTCCAAGGGAGGTATTCAGTTTCGCTCTCTAAATACGATAATAATTTCAAGGGTATGTCATATTCTAGTTCTCCAGATCTAGCTAGTCCCAAAGAATCCAATATAAACTGAACTCTATTTAAAACGGGGAATGTGTTGGGTTCTTCTAATAGAGCTTCGGTGATCAATTCCCAATTTTTATCGTCGTAATTGATGCGATATGGAGCTAGAAGGTAAATTTTAAATTAATGTGCTTCGAGTCCAGAAACTTTTCCATCTTAAGATTTTCGTTTAGGGATTGACATAATGACAAATTAGATAGAAAATATGTAGGTACATACTTGCTACTTTAAGATTAAATACAACCCATTCGTCTTCAGAAGGTATATTTAGAATCTTGGGCGAACTTTGTCCGTTTTCACAAGAAATCCATTCTTTAGGTATTGTATTTTTAAAATTCTTTTCTCCTGCGGTTGTATAAGTAATAGGGATCCACCAGCAAGGTGATTCCTTTGACTGTCGATTTATTAATTCATCGGTTACAAATCTTTTCTGAAAGTATTATTTTAGTTTTAATTTATATGAAATTCGTAAAGCGTAATAATATGATATTCCATTATTGAATAAAGTTGTGTTCCAGAAAGCATGGTCAAAAAATTTGATTTGACAGTGACTTCAGATTGTGAAAATATAATTATGGTTATTATACATATAGAACCAGTCTAATATCATTGTTCAAAAAATAAAATTTTAATTGATTAATTATTTTTCGAGTAGGATTTCTGTTATAAACAGCGGAATTGGTATAGACTCGACTATTCTTAATTTCTACAGAATATTAATAATTATATTCAATGAAATTTTCCATACCTGGCTAATAGATAAAGTTTTGCCATTTCTGGTGACATTTATCACGGGATAACCAGTTTGTTGTGTCCAAGTGTCCATTATAGTTTTTACCGACAAATTGTCTGGCAAAGTTTTTTGTTTATGAGCTTCATCTGTTAATGCTTTCCATAGGTCATCAGTTTCAGCATTACCATATTTATATTCCGTTAAATAATTAGTTATTCCTTTACGAAATACGTCCGTTCCCAAAAATTGATTGATCATTCTTAACACTAACGAACCCTTTTGATACGAAATACTATCAAATATTTGACTGATTTCGCTTGGATGTCCAATTGGTACCGAAATCTGGAAATAACACAAATTTAATTTTCTTCAATGTTCTGTCACATGAGTGAGAAGTTGCGGATTCAAGCTAGCAATTTTATAAATATTCACCGGATGTGATGAGCTTAACGCGTCAACAGTGAAAACAGTTTGAAGGTTGGATGTGACTTCATCATTTAGAGAATTCCATTCAGGATTAAGGGCTTCAACCGCCAACATCGACATATACGTGGCAAATCCTTCATTCAGCCATAGGTCCGTCCACCATTTCATGGTTACCAGGTTTCCAAACCATTGATGTGCCAATTCATGCGATATTACTTCAGCTACTCTGGCTTGGCTGAAAGATGAAGACTTTTCTGGATCGTACAGAAGCGCCGTTTCCCTGTAAGTGATCAGACCCCAATTCTCCATAGCTCCAGAATGAAAGTCGGGAATCGCAATCATGTCTTGTTTGGGCAAAGGATATGGAACTTTGTAAAATTGTTCAAAATAATGCAAATATTTTGGACCGTAATTTGCGGCAAAATCAACCTAAAATTATTATTTCAATCAGGAGATAATTTTTTATAAATTAATTGTGCTAATTTTAAGGCCACTATCAGCTTATACTCTTGTTTAGGTCTAGTACTGAAATTGATTCATATTTTAATTGAAACTTTTATCAGTTCTCAGAACTTGGAACTGTGTGCTGGTAATGACGCCTTTAAGCCCTGTAAATTGTGTAATTTGCTGTACTAACTTGATCCAAAGCATCTTTTCGTGCCCAAATTCTGAACGTCACGTTGTTGTCTACAATACCAGTTGGCGATGTTTTGTAACCAAATTCATTGACAGAATACGCTACTAAATAAGTTGACATTTTTACAGATTTTTCATAATGATCTCTCACCCAACCCGGCTTACTATTTCTGTAATCAATGATAATATTATTAAAACAGTAGTTGATCATTATTATGGGAAAGAATAAGAAATGACTACTAAATATTTTGTTGATATCATAATGACATCAATAAAATGCATGCAATATTGCGGTCATTTTGCGTTGATGGGGAGGAATATAATATGTAATAAAATATTGCAATATAAGTTTAAACGTACATTTTTTCTCTTTTTTCCAACGGCATATTACTAATAGATGTATACTTATCAGAATGACCAAGCTTTATTGTATATTCTGCTTTCATTTCCGGTTCGTCAAAGCACGGGAAAGCTCTGCGTGCATCAGTAGATTCAAACTGAGTTATGGTCATCCATTTTGTTTTGTTAGTTGACTTATCTTTGTATGAGCTCAAATAATATCCAGCCAAACTGTTTGTCAATTTTCCAGTAAATGATACATATATCTTTAAAACTGTGTGTGGTTCTAAATCGTCTTTTAATTCAATTATAAAAAATTCATTGTCCGAGTCGAAGGACTGATTAAGAATTGGAAACTCTTCTTTTGTTTTCTGATTTTTTACTTTTACCAACTTTTGATCAATCACCAAATCTTTGGAATGGAGAATTATTTTTTTCGTAGGTTGTGCCACATTAGCCTATGGAAAGATAATAGTGTTTCAAATATAAATCTGTTTTCTAATGTTATTAGGTACGGAATAAAGCTGATTTTTTCATTTTGATTGAATATTCTTAAATTGATAAGATTGGTTTTTACCGATATTTTGACTCTTCCGAAGAATGAAAAAGGTTCATATTTCTCATCGATCGTTTCTTCTAAATTTGTGAAGATCTCTAGATCATAATGTTCAGGTAAAATTGATCTTGGCAACCTAAATGATTCTGCACTATAGGTGTATGATATAAATACAGAGCAAATTATTATACATGCTTTTAGGATCATTTTGGTTACCTAAAACAAAAAAGAATAATTAAGCTATACACGTATCTAAAATTACCGATTTTTGAAAACAATAACTGGACAAAAATATGTTCCTCTATCAGTGTTTCTTAAATTTTATTCTGTTACGCGTACCATAGACGGTACGCGGAAAATTTTATGTGGTTAGTAGGTGACAGAAAAAAGCTTTTTGACAGAAAGGCCATTGTTCAGATTGTGAACAGTACCTCTGGAAATGAACTTAATTTCATCACATTGTAGCGTGTTATGTTGAAATTGAATTCATTTAGGTACTTACAACTGAAATAAGAATTTTTTACTTCTTCGGTACAGTTACTTTAAATCTAAAAACAAAATTAGTAAATTTTTCGGGGAGTGATTACTTGAAGGACTTTTATTATAGCCTCCAAAGTTGTCTTCAAGTGTTACATCTTTTAAAATCGCCTGTAGAAATATTTAAACTTGACTCGGGCGAAAAAAAAAACTAAAATAATGTATATTGTGTAATTATGATTTTTTGCAATCACATTATGTCGCAATAACATTGGCTTCACAGAAAATACAGGTCAGGGACATCAAGAATGTTTGGTAGATGAACATGCAAAATTGTCAATAACTGACAAAAAGTCAATGACGATCTTTAATTAATTAAGAGGGATCTAGCCCAGTCTATTCCAGCATAAGACTTTAGTACTAGGTCCCGATCGCATTTTTGATCCAAGCATGAATTTCTTGCGTCAAATTAACCCTTTTTCGGTTATGAGTCACATATTGGCGTGAGCATGAAAATGAAGGAATCGTGGTTTATCGAAGTGTAATCCTTTTTCCACCCGATTAGGACGGTTCTTTAAGCCTTAAATAATTTACGATTGATTTACATCTATTTAAAATGAAGGACAAAATTATATTAAATAAATTGATATGCTTTTCATGGTTAATTATGTTCAGTAGTTATCTTATACCCGGTTTATTTTATTATTTGCATTATTTTTTGCGGTTAAGCGATAATGACGAATTTTTATTGAAAAGAAAAATTGTATTTTTTGTTGTTCTAGAATATTTTTACCTTAATATATTGTCCGCTTCAGGGCATTAGATTATCCTTTTGAAATTTAAAAATAATTCACTTAATTTTTTCCATAAATGGGTAGGTATATCTATAGAAACCAAGCCTATTCATAGACATGTCTATTTTCTTTAATAAAAATTATATATATACTTTTGCTAGGTTGATATGTGGGAACTGAGCAGAGACGGATCTAGGTTTTTCGGGGCCTAGGGCTTATTGAAGTCCGATGAGACCACATATTTTGTTAGATCAAGAATCTTTAAATTGGAGTTCAAATTCATTTTTAATAACATCAAAATCAGAGTTCCAACTTGACCCGACCAAACAAATAACTATAAGTTGACACAAAAAACCGTTAAATTTCATCCAAAAAATTGTCAAAATTCATCCGAAACATTGTTAAAGTTTACCCAAAATTCGCTAAAAAAATTGTCGAAATTTACCCAAAAAATTGTCAAAAAAACTTGCCGGTTTTGTAAAAAAATACAGGTTTTCGCTAGAGACCTACAAGAGCTCACGCTACCAAAAATTCTAGCATCTCAGTCATTTTGAAAACTAAATTGGCCTTTAATCTTTCAGTCAATAATTATTGAAATACTACAAACTCAACCGTAAAATTGCAATCTAAACTGATAATAAGATTATAATATGTTGTAGTTTTTTTTTTGGAAGCAATAGGTACTTATTCATAAAACTGATTTGCATTTGAACTCATTGAACCAGTTTTCTTTTTCAGTTCATGGTCAAATCAAAGAATTCTGTTATGATTTGATATAACGGCTGCAATTGAAATACATACTTTATACCTATGTGACTGTAGTCTCAAAAGTAAAAAAAAATGATTTTGGACCATTTTTGAATATACAAAACTGAGATCATAGCAAATCTATGACTGCAACAAGGAAGGCATAAACAAATTAAGTAGCGCAACAAAGCGATTATTGATCCTTATTGATTTTCACTACAATGTTTCCCTATGTTTTGAATTCTGTGATGCATCCTACATAAAGAATATTAAGATTCCGAAAGAGAATTTATTTCTCCCAGCAGTGTAATCAACTTCGGAATATATAACTTTGAATTCATTTCTCTGAGAATCAAAATTAACATTTCTTCTTTCCATTCAGCATTTCAGCATCTTCTAATTTTTCAGTTCGTAGGGGTATCTTCTGTAGAGTATTAAGTGTAATTATAATAATTTTCAGAGAAGACCCGTGTCCCGGAGTACCCCAATTCATGAGCCACAATAGCAAATTGTTTTCAAACCTACCAACTCGTGACTCTTCAAATTTCATAATGCTCTACGATGATGTACAAAAGTTAGTGTTACTTGAACCTGGCACCAATTTATTATATTTTCGGTTTATTATTTTTATGATACCAGATTTTTTTAGAACCTAGGAACTGGAACTTTATAATAATGGAGTGATGGAGACCCCATACAAATAATGGCATTCGGTTATTCACAACAGTTATTATTTCAATAGGTATTTTACTTATAAATATTACTCTATTATAAGAACAATAAAGTACAATTAAAAAATAAATCGCATGATTGATTTTCTGGATTAAAAATAGAGAAAGTTTCAATCAGCTTCCAATCATGCATATTAATGTTTATAAAAAATAATTGAGTAATACTGTGATAAAGTAGTTGATAAAAATCGTATACTTTTATTCTATACTGAGCATAGAAATTAAATCGTAATCGATCTATTAGGGTACAAACATATACTTCTGTCTTTTTTTACGCCGTAAGCACTGGCGTATCCAGGAGGGCAAAACAAGCACCGGGGACCTGGCTTAAGAAAATTCTAATTTGCCCCCTCCTGGGCCAAAAGCTGGGTACGCTCATGTTAACGTCATAGAAAAAGACAAAGTTTTTGAAACAGAGATACTTTATTCAGATTGAATGCAAGTAAATCAACTAATCCTATCATCGGAGAAATCAGGGAATTACATCGAAGAAAGAGACGCAGATATATTTTCGATACGCTTTGTTGCGTTCACTCACCGCACATTGAGTAGATAGGCAATGATTCATATAGTTAATTAATAGATATATGATAAAAATAGATCTATTACAAAAATTGAACAAGGTATATATAAATCCCAAGGTTATGTAATACTTACACAGGATTCTTTTATGTTTAATTAGTAGTTCGGATACAAAAAAGGGGTAAAGCTTTACGGTTCGGAATTTTACAAGGAATCCACGGCTTTAGTTCTGGAACACTTGTAGGTTCGTATTTTGTATTCCACTGTTCCTAGCCGGATCAAAACTGAAGCCGTCATTTCAACGGGTTTGGTCTGAGCTTCTATTCGTATGTTGAATTATAATATTTGCCTCACCCGCTAGCTACATTATTCGGGTTATCCAAGATTCTTAGAACTGTTGGTTTTTGTAAACAAAAATTGGGAAAATCCCGGGATATTTTGTTGTTTATTTTTAAATTACATTTTTAAATGCAGTTTACAGAATATATTTAACAAGCGGTATAAAATATTAGAAAGTGTTATTATGGCGCAGAAAATATCTATATAACATAAAATATTATAACATACTCCTTGAGTGAGCATGATTTTGTAATTCAAGGATTTTGTTAAAATATATATACAATGCTCTTAATATGTAAATAGGGAAGATGTCTTCGTGGCTTGCCATCTCTAGGGTGCAATTTTTTGGCGACTTTTTAGGCATTGAATGTAATATTTTAGGACAAAATTTGTTGAAGTTTTGTATATGTATTTTTTGATATAGATATACGACTTTTAACAACTTGAGCTAGTTTGTGATAACCATTCATATGATTTTACTTCTATATCGAAAAACAAGGCTAAATGATAACAATCTTTATTTTAATGCCTTCTTCAAGATTTTGAAATGATTAATAATTATTATTTGGCCGTTTACCTATCTCGATTTTATCTTTAAGTAACAGCATTAAAAACACGGTGGAGAAAATTAGCATGACTTTAGAAGATAAAATAAAAAAATTGACTACGTCCAGCATTGAAATTGAAAATTTCAGAAGATTGGTTCTCTTACGAAATTCTTAAAGAAAAATTGACCTTTAGTCGACTATCTGAATGTATTACCGCGATGACGCAAGAAGACTTCTTGCAGTTCGAGTTAACTGTTAACCAATATTGAAACGCGATTGTAATACAAATGCATTTTACATACAGTGAGATCTGTTTTCAACGAACTTCTATTAAACGCTTTTTTTGTGAAAACTTTTTAAACTCAAAATATCTGAATAAAGGGACTAATATTTAACCTTTGATCTTCCGCGAAGCCTTATCTTCTAATACGAACGCCTCAAATTATTTCAAATTCAAATTTTTGATTAGATTGGTACGTAAACATTGAAAAAATCCTAAATTAACAGCGAAACTCTCCTTTAGGAGTCGAGGGACCCCAAAAGTTAATTAAGAAGCACTTACTATAATTCTCTTAATAAACATTTCTTATATTTTTATTCGTATAGAAACTCCTCATTGTACTAACTTATAACGAAAAAAGTATGGGCAAAATTAATATCGTATTATGAGTAGAATTGTTTAAACATTTATAATTCTAAAAGTTGAAAATTACTTTTTTTGCATTTGCTCAAAAAGTTGTCTGGATGCAGAACCTGTCTGTTCGTCAGTAACTGGAATAGAAATTTGCTCCTTAATCGTATATCAGATGAAGACTTCTCAAAGTTACTGGAAGGAAGAATCAAGGAAGAAGGAACTAACGAGGAGAATTCCTAAAGAATGCCTAATCTACAATACTGCATAACGTAACGTAACAATAGGATCTATTTAGATATGATTTTAGAAGAATATATCATTGCACTGAAATATTTAATAAAATTAAGTTTTAAAACATTGATTCCATCGCTTACCGTTTATCAAGTATCACCCACGCACAAAAGGAAATCACAATCAATTACAATTCATTTATCGTAAATTTCATTAAAATTATTTGTTTCGTGCCCAACAAATAATATATAAAAAACTAAATTTGCGTTCAATAATATTATACAGTTGTGCTTAAAACCAGTTTGCTTTGCAAACTGTGGTCTTCTTAAAAGAGTTCAGCATCTTAAATAATATCTAAGTTTTCTGTTGTTTTTTTTGCGTGTCGCGTGTAGTCCCCACTTTTTATTTAACGCATTAAACCCCACTATAAGCTTAATAGTTTATTTATATATGTTAGTGTTAAGGTTCAGTAAGCGACTTTATATTTCTCCAAATATTTCCTGAATTTTAAAATTACCACCTGGTGTTGGTTTTGTTATGAAATCAAATATTCCAAGTTTTCAGTTATTTTGGTGGTTTAAAAAAATTGCTTTTCTATGCGGCTTCGCTCTAATGAACGTCAATATTGCTGTTAATGGTAATTTTGATTCATAACAGGGGCGTAGTCCAATAAAAAAAAAATGGTTGTCTGTAAAGTCGGTTTACGGACGATAGTTTTACGTGATAACGTATTCCGTAATACATAACCTAAACCTCCCAAAATTTGGTTTCAATCCGCTTATCCTTGGTGTCGGAATGATAAGAAATGTCAAAAGTGGCGTTTGCAACTTACAAAGTATTATGTTCTAATAATAATTAGTTATTCCAATACTTAACTTAGAAGGCGTTGCATTTCACAATATATTAATGTCAAAAAATTGAATTAAACATTAGAAATGCAGCCGTTTTCATGTTAAGACAAGACATACGTTTGCTTCTAATTTCCATGTACGGCAAACAAAGACAACCGACCGCGTCGCGCCATGCATTAGACAACATTGCATTTATACAGCTATTTTTCTATATAAATTTGTATAAAATATTTTTCTATATAAATTTGTATAAAAAAACTGTTTAGGCAAATTCTGTTATACGAAATCTATGTAAAATGTTCTCCTCTTTCGTTTAAGACTGGTTTCAAACTGATCTGATTTAAATTGAGCGAGAAATTAGCAAAAAGCACGCACAGGGTCAGGCGGAACGTTACGCGTTATGCGTTATGCGTTACGCGTTACACTTTTTCGTACATGCAGCCGGTGTTTTATCAATTTATAATATTGGTGATTCATCAATTTATAAGACGTTATCACGTCAAAAACGTTATACTTGCCTAACGTTAGACAGACAAAACAATTGAAACTGTTCAAAACGTTGCAAATAGCAACTAAATTATGATGAATAAATATTTTCGTTTTTTTTCAAAATTTAGCTTAATAGAAGAATACACGGAATTCTTGGAACACTTCAAGATGCGGTTGATGTATAAGAACTTTTCAGTGAAAACAGATGAAAGTTATTTTATCTTTATTGTTTCAATGTCCCCATTTAAAAATTATACTTTGACATTACGATATATTCTTACGTTTAGATTTTCATTTCATGGAAGATCGCAGTATAGATAACTTTATTAACGAATTAATTACACATAATTCTGTAGTTTAATTGGTGTTCAATGACGCATCATTTAACTAGACGTCAAATTATATTTGAAATAAGTTTTTAAGCTACAAGGGCCGTGTAATTAATTTAAGCTAGAATTTAATTTTGGCACCTTTATTGATATTCTTCCCTGTTTTTATTTACGATTTCCGCAGTGGCTACAAAATTGGGATCCCTGATACATTTTGTTGGTGAGCCCTCTAATATTTCGAAAATAAATTTGAACTCATCAATAAAAAGGAACCTTGACCAGTGCTCTTTCCTTTCTCTTCACAATTAATGAAAAAAATATTGTTAAAATTCCGAGGTATGTTGAATAGGAAGAATATTATGTGCAGGATAGTTAATAAATAAGTCATTTTGGTACCTAATCAAAGTTTGTGATCGTTAAAACTAGACAATCAGCAAAGTTTTTTTCTTTTTTTATAAACATTACAGTTCATAATCTGCATATTCAATGATCAGAGACTGGTTTTTGTTGATCGGGGTTATTGTCCGAGACAAACCTTAAACTTACTAGTTCTGTGTTGAAAATAAATGTTGCTCTTAATTTGTTGCTCGTAGTACGCGAAGACCATTGCTTGTTCAACGATGACAGGCAATTTATTAAAGTGATTATAAACTGCGTTCATGAAATGGTTAACTTTTGCGAAACTCCGATAATAAAGAATTCATTTTTACTGTTACTAATAACAATATATATTAGATATCGTGTCCATCGATAATAGTTAATAAGAAAAAATTCGCAGGTTTGTGGACAAAAGTTATATTTATAATTGTACGACGTTTCGTCTATAAATTTAGACTTTTTCAAGTACAAAATTGAAAATTATTTAAAACAATAATTATGAAAATAAACATTAATTACTAACCATAGCAATTAACAAAAGTTAAGGTACATAAGATAAAAACATGGCAACTATGTAGTTTATGTATAAATGTTTTAAACAATAAAAATAAAAATTAAAATATTAATTAAAAATTCGTAAGTTAGTTCAATTTCATAATATAGTTGTACTGACTACTTAAATTTTGAGTGTCTGTTCTATAATTAATAGAATTGTTTTTTTTTTTTAATAAAACACATTTCACTGATATTACGTTTTATAGACGAAACGTCGTACAATTATAAATATAACTTTTGTCCACAAACCTGCGAATTTTTTCTTATTAACTAATAACAATGGTTTAAGAATACCCAACGCCCTTATTTATATAGCGTTTCCATGGCTACTCTATTACAAGCCTCCCGTTCACAGGTTCTAGTTCGAAAGTATCAATTGGATTGAAAATTTATTATTACAAAAAAATTAAATTGAAAGTATATATTATGTCGTGTATTGTAAATTATAGATCCTCGCCAATTTTTTTTGCAAGAAACTGAACATTCAATTGATATTATACCAAATAAAGTCTGAAAACTGATGGTGTATAATAGATTAATATCTAATATATAAAAATGACTTTTTTGTCTCTTCGGAACCTATGCAATATGCATTCCTAAACGATTCATTCGACTACGATGGTCCCTAAGGCAAGATTGTAATACGGTAAACCCGTGTTTTGTCTCAATTGCGTGCGAAGCCGCGGGTAACAGCAAGTACTTAATAAAGGTCGCGGCGTTTGAGCGATCTCGACTCTGTTCTCTGGTCTATAGGTGTAGTTCTTCAAAGTATAAAACAATGATATTATGTGTTTCACAAGCGTTGTTATTAGAAAATCTAAAATGACAATGACCTTAGATTGTGAACATATAGGTACTAGTCTTAATACACTAAAACATTCTAAACACTAAATTCTTTATTGAATAAAACATTACCAATGATTTTAGATACTTAGTATTCCTATTATGGTTACAGACAGTGGAATATCGAAATATATGTTTTAATAACGCAAGAAATACTTGACAAAAATGTTAGTAAACAAAATGTTACAAAGACTTTTTGAACAGCCCCATAGAAAAGATCCCACCGATTGCTTGAAGCAGACCTGATTGACGTAATTATTTTTTTGAATATGTATGGTTAAACTTTTGGATTTCAAACTAGGTACTATTTAGTGTCTGAAACTTTTTAATTTAAAAATAACTAGTGTATATGTTACGGTTAATACGAGAAACTAGTTTATTCGCGAATTAACCGGCGTCAAGGATAAATGCCGAATATGTTTCTCGCTTTTTCGCCTATTATCAAGTGCAAGCAGGTTAAAACGCGAATTATCCAAAGGCAACCGTATAAAACGTTTATTGTCTCAGTATTTTATCATCTGTCAACATGGCTGGTAACACTATTTGTTTTTTAAGTGTTGTTTTATTTTATTTGGAGAACATTTGTTATTTTGTATTATTTTAATAAAAATTACAGCTCACTACTTATACGCACGTCTATGAATTTGAGGTTAATTGCTTACTTAACATATTATCCGGCTAATTCGCGAAAGAGCCAAGAGCTATCGGATATAACCGATCATATTGTCTAATTCGCGTTTTAACCGAATAATTTGCGAAAATTGTTAAATCATATTTCTTTCTTTGGTAATAACCGGCTGTATTGGTTAATTCGGGTATTAGCCGGTTAATTCGCGAATAAACTAGTTTCTCGTATTAACCGTAACATATATACCAATATTTATGAGGGCTATGTATTTAGTTTTTTAAAATGCACCAAAGTGATTTTATTAGTTCCAATAATAACTCATGAATACTAGACTTCTTTTGATTTAATAATCTACAAAACAGTATCAACATATTGAAATGACCGTTTCTAAGTTGGAGTATGGTATTTGTCAAGCAACGATTGCGATCCATAAATACCCATAAAGCTCATATATCCGTCATAAGAATAATATAGAATCCTGTGTTCCAAACACGTGCTCAGTCGATTTTTGAAATGAAAACTTCTTTAGCGGCGTTGTACACTTTTTTTGTAATGGGTAAAAAATGTTAAACTCGCGTCAGGTAAAGTAAGAACTGGGTGAGCGAGATACTATGAGAGTAGGTACTCACTTTTTTTTATACAACGTTAGACATCTAGCGTTGAAATATCGTACATAAAAATGCAATCTATGATACAAACCATTTTGATCGAAAATTCGTAAGACGTTAATATTCAAGTTTTCACTTCTGCCGGCACTCCTGGATTGCAACCCGTGTTTTTTTAATTTATTATTTTTAATAATAAACTGAAAAACCAGCCATTACTTTCACCAGTTCTGATCCCAGGAAGTGAAGATTTCATTTGGGTTAAAATGTTTCCGACAGTTTTTTTTAATAATATTTTTGTCCACAATTTTTGCGAATTTCTAATTTATTTTTATCACGATGGACATAATATCTAATATAAAGTTTTTTTAATGTTAGAATAGAATTTATTTGTGAATTAGTTTAGCACAAATCACAAGCACGGGCGTAGATATGGGGGGGATTAATATCTACGTCCCTGATTACAAGATCATTAATGCTTTTTTAAGATGTCCCTGGAAATATCTAATAAACTTTATAATTTATGTATTTTCTGTAATATTTATTTGTTTAGAAAAATAATTACACAATGACAGACTGCTGATAAATATATATTTTTTATTCAGTGATAATAATCAACCAAGAATAAAATATGCACGTTTTAACAATAAAATTAAATGTTTTTTGTACATGAAACAGTCAGTATCAATGATATCAGTAGGTATCATTTGACATTAATTATCTAATATCTTCACATATTATGTAATTCGTATTTAAAAACGAAATCTAAGGCCTAGTTTATATGAGAGGCGTTCAACGCGCGTTGGGCCAACGCGCGTTGAACGCTCTTCATGTGTGCTAGGCCTTAATCGTTTATACAAAAGGCTCATCGTATACAGTCTTTCCACCAGTAGATCAGGCGCTAACAGGCAATTTTGAATTACGAAATTATTCGGTCGATAGATCGACGGCCATTGCACAAAAACTCAACTAAATTATTCGCGAAACTATTTAATCAGCTGATTTAACAGTTGAAAGTGCGCGCGTGCTTCATAAGATCATAAGATCCAATTAAACGAAATTAAGGTGCGCTCTAAGGTCAGGCGTTGACAGGCGATTTTTAGTCGGACGACTGTTGCATGACTACCAAAGTCATGCAACAGTCGTCCGACTAAAAATCGCCTGTCAACGCCTGACCTTAGAGCGCACCTTAATTTCGTTTAATTGGATTAGTATCCTACCCGTTACTAATTAAAAAAAAATCATTGAATAGGAAGTAACTTTAAAATAATGGGTGGAAAATCAAGTTCAATATTTTACAGTATTTATTCAAAAATTACTTTCAAAATGACAAACCGCAAGAGGTCTCACATTTTAGAAATATCAAAAATCGTAATATAGGGGTCCAGATAAATGATTTAAATGGAGTTTTGATAATTGGGTGTACATACAAGTACGGCATATTAATTAAAGTAAAAAATGCAACTACGTAACTATCCAATGAGAATAACAGAAGAATCAATTAATGAAGGATTATCATATCAATCTAGTTTTATCACAAAAAGACATCAAATATTAGATACTCAATTCATATTTCAGACAAACCCTAAAATTTAAACTAAATATGATGGTTTTACGCAGTGGCGGATCCACGGGGGGGGGTTTCGGGTTCAACCCCCCCCCCCTTCCAGAGAATCAAAAATCTCAAATTAAAATCTTACTGCGCAATAAAAAAAAAGCTTTTCATGTTTTTCATGAATTCTCTGCAAAAGGAGTAAAAAATTTTCAAGACCCCCCCCTTGCCGTAATCCTGGATCCGCCACTGGTTTTACGAGATTTTTGTTAATTTTATATACAGTAGAACTGATGTATTTTCAAGCTGCTGAAACTAATCGACTTATGTGTTTTTAACTTCTTCTTCATCCTCGCTTCCTGACTGTCATAGACCAATCAGAAAAAAAACCTTTATTCATTTGAGGTTAAACATTATCAAACATATTTTCCCATTGGCTGGAGTAGCGACCAAAAACTTGAAAACACGTGAGTAAAAATGATCACAGCTTGAATATGCGTCTGTTGTATGGAGCCCATATTATTTTAACAAAATAAGTCGCATTGAATCTATCCAAAAAAGATTTCTAAGAACTGTCAATTGGAAATTCAATTTACAATTAACATACGAAAGTAGACTATCTTTAATGAAACTACAAACTCTTGAAGTTAGAAGGAAAATTTCTGATATGTGTTGTCTACATAAAATTATAAACGGTACAATTAATTCACCCGACTTACTAGCGAAATTTTATTTATCTGCTTCAATCTACCACACTAGGAATAGAGATCTATTTTATTTGTCCTCAGTCACGACCAATTATGCCTTTAACTCTCCGCTTTTCAGAATGGCGTACATTTTCAACGATATTAACAATAGAACGGATATTGATATTTTTGGGGATAATCTAAAAAAATTTAAAAGACAAATTTCTGTTTTTTGAAGTGAAAATTATATCTTTTCGATTCTCTAAGTTCTATATTATTCAATTATGTTTCTTATTTTATTGCTTTTTTTTCTTTCTTTTATATATAGGTATAGTTTGTAACAGTGCTGCAAATGTATAAAAATTATTGTATAATATTGAGAGCAGGCTTGTTACTGGACATTGTCTGTTAGCCTGCCAGATTTACAAATAAAATAAAATAAAATAAAAAATAAAATCAAATGAAAATAGATGGTATTGAAAATACATGAGTTTTTTTACTGAACCACTTTCAGATAAATTTCTAAATACCTACACTAAAAATCAATAAATTAAATTTCAGTCTCAAATAGTAACAAATCAACGAGCAAGCGATTATTTTGGAACGATATCACCAAGCCATTTGAGATACGGCGGATTACCATTTTCAATTGGTAGTGAAATAACTTCACAGACTTCATAGGGATGATTCTCACGTACAAATTTCGACAGTTCATCGACTTTCGATGTTCTTGTTTTGATCATCAAAAGAAGTTCTGAATCTTCGTTAATCTTACCTTCCCATTCGTAAACAGAAGTAATACTTGGGATAATATTAACGCAGGCAGCTAATTTTTTTTCAACGGCACCACGTGCCAATGTTTTTGCTACGTCCATATTGGGGACAGTGACGAAAGCAGTTGAATGTGTGCCAGCAACGTAACTTTCATTGCCAGTTGATTCGGCGTCGGCCATGACTGTTGAGGCTGCTGTTGTTGTTGAGGCAATTGTACGCCTTAACAATACTGAATACAAACAAGCGCCGACAATGAAACGAACATTCATTACTAGAATATTAATTTATTCAATGATTATTTCTGTGAAGAATCCTTCTTCCGCTTTTTACTGTTACTGAAATTATAAAGGAAAGTAGATAAAGTTAAATTCTCATAGGTTATGTCTTTACGTACGTACAGAATATATTTTCGTGTAAATATTTTTGTTACCTTACAACTTATAGAAACTATTTTCTTGGACTGATTTTTTACTTAATTCGAAATATGTTCAATAAGTAATATTAAAAAAATATTTTTTTGACACCTTTGAGAGTTTATTAAGCACGCAGTGTACTGCCAATATCGTAAACTGAAAAACTCTAATAAATATTTTTATTACGAAAAACTATTTGAACATCAAAATTTGTTTTCCTCAAAAAATATTTGTTTTGTAATTTAAAATTATATCTTGTCCCCAATTTTTTTGCTAATATAAAAAACGATTTAACCTCCAATGAAAGATTTCCGAACCAAATTTTCGTAAACGACGTTTTGTTATATAACCTGTCATTGTACAAGACGCAATAGGCAGAAATGAGAACACAATACAGAAAAAGAGAGATGGGCAAATATATATTCGTGCATAGCCAGGTATATCTATCTCTGTTTATAAGAAAAAATATTTCACTACCTGACACAGACTGCTCCGGTCGCACGTGTTTAAAAGAGATAAGTTTGCTTCTGTTATTCGCCTTTTTCTGATCGAAAATTTTTACACTTTACAAAATTTACAGTTTGAAATGTGAATTAAAAGTTGCGTTATGGAATCAAAACATATTGATTATTAATATTTAATAATTAATATAATTCATTGTTTAAAGCAAATAAATTTCTCATTAAATTATTGAGATACATAGACGTACAATGAAATGTATAAATTATTGACGTAGTACCTTTTCCCCTAATAAAATTTAAAAAAAAGACAATTTAACATTTTAGATTTGAAAGAAAAATCATTTTAAAGGTGCTTCTTCGATTTCATACTGATATTTTTTCCACCATGGTGTGCTCTGATTTTTCAGACGCCTTTTGTGCGCTAATTTTGCTTTGGCAACATTGGAAACTAACGGACTTTGGAACACAATCCAGTCAATTTTTTTTGATGAATTTAAAGGTGGAATGTTCTGAAGCAGACTGAAAATATCATCGATTTGTGTACATAGATTGTCGGCACGTTGTTCTCTCTGCTTACTATCCAAAGCCTTATAATAAAAATCGTTGAGCTTAGCACACACGGCGTTATGCTGCATATATAACTGATCTTGATTATAAAGTTTGATGTGATTATTTTTGTGCCACCTAAAATAAAAAATCAATTATTAGAGTCAATGGCATGCGGCACTGAAATTTGGGAAATATACAGTAGAATTAAAAAATTGAGGTGGGTCATACCTACATGAACGCTCCAGAAGTGACCAACTTTTCAGTATGATCTTAACAAATTAGACCGAGATTCTAAGTTGGACCGATTTTGATAAAATTTCTTTCGGGTCATATTGACGTTGATATACTTCGATTGGCACCTTTTATTTAAGGTAGTACTGTCGGTTAGAGAGTTACTGTTCCGAATTATGCCAAACTAGCGGTCCCGTACGGTTTCACCCGGGTTTAAAAGAACGAATGGGGAAAGGAGGAACATTCATTTTAGTTTACCGAGATGAATGTTGTGTCCAAACATGATGATCGGAGTTACCGTTCAAAAGTTTTAGTCGATAAAAAGCAGTAGGTATTTATACTTTTTTAAATTATTTTTTTTTAATTAATCAAATAAAGTTCAAATAAATTTAAATGTAAGCCTTAGAAAAAAGCAATGTAGAAATAAAAAAAATATTTCATTAATGCTCCGCTCCTAATGATTGTAGCGTGATATTATATAGCCTATAGCCTTCCTCGATAAATGAGCTATCCAACTAAATTTTTTTTTTCAATTTGAACCAATAGTTCCTGAGATTAGCGCGTTCAAACAAACAAACAAACAAACAAACTCTTTAGCTTTATATATTAGTATAGATTAAGCAGAATTACTTACTCTTCAATTTCATTATTACATTTCTCGAGTCTTCCTTCGGTTATTCTACTAATATAAGCATTGTGTTTTGAAGAAATTTTCGGTTGTTTTTTCTTAAACAACCATTCCCTGATATTCCGCTGAATTGTTTTGGCTGATCTTTCTTTAATAATCATTGAGTGTTTCTTTTGTAACTGTTTACGACATACGAAACCTCTCCAGGTGGCTTGTATTTTTCTGGCAGCATGATTTTGAAGGTCTTTAATATACTGTTGGATTTTGTCTAAAAATTGTGCATTACATAATGTAAAAAGTATAAATGATACAAACTTAGACTCACCATTTGACATTAACTGTAGCGACATATATTGGAGTTCGTAAAAGAAACTTCTGGCTAAATTGTATTTTTGTTGTCGCCATTTTTTATTATTACTCATTTTATCTTTTTAAAAGAACACAATGCGAAAGAATAACAGTTAAAATATTAATATAGTAATTTTATGAAAAATCTTCTGGCCATTCTTGAAATTTGTTTGGAATTTGTTGCCATAGCAACGAATAAAATATTCAGCTTTAGCTCTCCAATCCAGACGGTTGTGTAAATATTGTAGCAACTAATGACATCTCTTGCTCGACAAATAAACTTAAAAATAAGAAAAAATTCGAGAAACTGTAATTTTAATGGGCGAATATTTTTCTCACCCAATGAAAATTCAATTGGAAATCAACATAAGTTTCGTTGATTGATTTTTTTCGTTAATAATAATAACTTTATCGATTAAGAAAGGGTTTATCTAAATCTTAACAATAAAAAAGGAAACAGTCATAGCTGTTTCGTCACACAAAAACTTTTAGACGACATAATTCAACATTTGTTTAGCATTTTCATGGCTCGATTACAAGCTTCCAAGCTCTTACCTAAGAACTAAAAGTATCAACAAATAAACTAATAAATTAGATACAAATACCTTGTTCGTGGCATTTATAAAAAAAAAAAAACAATATTATCCTTAATTGAATATTTTAATTTAAAAATAACAGTATAATCGTCTTGATAGTTTCTCTTCATAAATGTTTAGCGTGTTTGCAGGTGGTCGATGCAGGAGCAATAGGGAATAAAAGTGGAATCGATGCAATTATTGGATTTTTAAAGAGGTTTCCCCAGCACGTACTTTGTATAGTCCCAGTTCAACCTTTATATGCTCGTCAGAGCCGCAAACTGTTTGAGAAACGAACAAAAAATACACGTTCCATTAAAATTTCAGTCCTATATTGGTTTGCCAAATCCCACATCTTAATATTCTAGATACACAGTTATCAGTTACCATCTTAGATATAGATATCTTTTCGTTTTGAGGTCCCCCGAATCAAAAAAACATTTTTTTGGAAAAACTGTGTGCATCTGTTTGCCTGTGAGCGGGATACAGGTCAAACGGATGAGCGTATTGAAATCAAATTTCGGGAGGATGTTTGGTATGCAAATATGAAAAGCCCTATTGTTTTTGAGAAGAGATGTATGCTATAGCGGTGTATTTTATTTAATAATGGTGTACTTTTCATAACGGCTTATTATTCTATTTATTTTTTCAAGAAAGTTTTGTGAAAAAAATGTTTTTCTAAACTTTATAATTTCAGAAATATTCTCAAAATAAAAAAAATTAGCTTTTCTTCTGTTTTGTAAATCTGTCAGAAATAAACTAGTTAAGCATGCTTTGATTAATTTTTACATGACGTGGAACATATTATTATGTAGAGCTAACCATGACAACGAATAGCAATGATCATATTGAATACTAGCCATTACCCGCGTCACCTCACGTGATATCAGAAATTTGATTTTCTTTATTATACTATTATATATCAAATGTCAACATTTTGTAGTTGAAATGGTCCCATCGCCCAATTGGCTGGAGTTCTAGGAGTACAAGAAGAGTGTATACGGCAAACACATTTTAAAATAAACAGAAAAAGTCTTTAGAATTGCGACATAAAACCTACCTTGATTTTTAAGTACGGTTCGTAAAATATTAACGTATATATTTTATTTTCGGTGTTGAGGATAAAAAATAACAATAAAAACTTTTACTTCAAACAGTTTTGGTAACTACAATAGTCGTGATTTGTTTCCACAAAATAGTGACGCAGATGATTTAGTTTCTTTTATTTAAAAATCAGTTAACAGAGTTCCGTCACATAAATAAAATAAGAAATGTGCATTCTGTAATAATTTACTTTCAGCTTTTCTTAATGGCTTTGTTTTGATCTTATTTTTTCAAGAGAGAAAAAACTTTTTCCCGAATATTATATTACGTATATGTCTATGCTACCTTCTGAATCTATAATAGATACTCTTACAGCGTTACAGTTGGAAAAGAAGTTGAGAACAACTTTCTTTTATGGGTATAATTTAGAAAAGTTTAGATGTCTATTTTCTCAGCAGACAAATCGAACTTACATAGTGCAGAAGAAACTGGAAGAAGGTAGGGCGTGGTTTTGTATTCACAGAAATACCGCTTCCGTATTAAAGACATCAAAATGCATTTGTAATAACTGTTAGTGATGAATTTATAATAGGTCCCACTAGGCACCAGCCTTGGCCCTCATCACAGATGGGGTACCACAAAAAAAGCCTATTTTTTGTTCGTCCGTCTGTCTGTTTTAACTGTATGATAATAAACTTTCGTTTTATTCAGAATCGAAAAAGAATATTTTCGATGTCAGCGCATACGGAACTTCGAAGAGGTAAACACTAACCCAACGAGAGCACTCCTTCTCTTTATTCTTCTTAGTCCAAACACGCCAAATTACGATGTACAGAATTGGGGAATGAAAAAGGGTTAAAAGCGCTTAGCGAGTAAAGAGTTAATAAGTGCCTCATGTACCATTTTAGTCTCCAAAGTTTAAAGCTATTTTTCAAAAACCAATTAGAATCTAATTATTAATTAGTTTTTATATTTTTTAGATCAGTTCTAAAAAAGGATCAATCCAGACCGAAACGTTAATGTATTGAATTTATAATATATTCTTTGTTAATATATTTGTCGGAAAAATTGGTCGATAATTTTATTTATTGTAAAGTTATTTTTGTTATACGTTGAAAAACACAGCCAAATTTTTGGTAATGAAACACTTTTAACAATTTTAAATAATTATTTAAAATAAATATTACGGACTTTAAATGGAAAATAATACTAACTTTTAACAATACAAATGTTTTCGTCTAAGGTTTACATTCTTTGCGTGTGTTTGTAATTTTTCTCTTCCTAAACGGTTTGACCGATTTTGATGATTTTTTTTATACTTATAGGATCATCTGGATGGTTGGACCCGGTTGGTGGTGCTGTTGTTGAGATCCAAAAAAAAATATTTAAATTTTCCGACCAAATGTATTTTTAATATCTTTTTTTTATTTCTTACATAAAAAAACATACAATCGCAAACTTTCAGCCTCGCAGCAGCTGTCAATATTTTGTAATTCAATAATATATTTTTTTTATATATTTGAGATCTGTGGCAAGATTATTACTATTCCGCTAGTTTACGATTACAAACAGCGCCTAACAAATTAGGTTGTCAGACAAAAGAACTTGTGCCCCTCAAATAAAAAAAAAATGAGATACAATGCATGAAGCACCGTAATTCTGGGACCGGATCTGCAAACAACCAGATCTAAGAAAAAAAAAATAAGCGTAGGTATGAAGTTATAAACAGAGTTGAAAAACATATTCTCGTGTGTTTTCAATAAAATATATAAAAGTCAAAACAAATAAACTTGATCAAACATCGTAAAGGAAATTTTTTGACAGTTAACTTTTCTATAGTATTATTGTAACAGTTTGCGTCGTCTCTAGACTCTAGAGAATAGCGACTGACTTGTAGAAATCGATTTATGGATATTTGAAAATTTAATTTCTCTTGCTTGGATGTTTTCCAAACTTACTTAACTGTTCTTTTTTTTAAATATTTTTTCTCCAAAATGAATTTATTTAAAACACAAGCCGTTTTCTTTCGACAGTTCGCCAACGGTCCCCACTCAACTGATTTACATTTTTTTTTGTCAATTAGTACAATCAATCTGGCGAAAAAAAATCATTTCGTATCAAAAACACCCAAAAAGGTGAAATTTGGTGAGTCGTTATAGAATGATGAAAAAAAGGTTACCTGGCAATGGCCACCTGGTACCTGTTCAAATAGTCAAAAAAAACTCAAAAATATTTTGAAATGCATTTTTCTCGAAAACTATCCATTTTACAGAAAAAATTATTGAACAAAAAATGTAGAGGGCATCGTTATCTACAATTAATGTCATTGGTGCTATGTTGTACAACAAAAAATGTGCGCAGTAGGTGGCGCTAAAGTGCCAAAAAAAGTGTTTTTCCACTTTTTTGCCCTGAAATTTTCATTTTTCAGTTACGATTCAAATGGAAAAATTGTTCCTTTTTATTTTATAAACAACTTTTATTTCAACATTTGTTTCATACAACTTACTTTTCATACAACTTATTTTCACTTCAACAAGCTGCAGCTCTGAAACGGTAAGTTGTATGAAAAAATGTTGAAATAAAAGTTGTTTATAAAATAAAATGGAACAATTTTTCCATTTGAATCGTAACTGAAAAATGAAAATTTCAGGGCAAAAAAGTGGAAAAACACTTTTTTTGGCACTTAAGCGCCACCTACTGCGCACATTTTTTGTTGTACAACATAGCACCAATGACATTAATTGTAGATAACGATGCCCTCTACATTTTTTGTTCAATAAATTTTTCTGTAAAATGGATAGTTTTCGAGAAAAATGCATTTCAAAATATTTTTGAGATTTTTTTGACTATTTGAACAGGTATTTGAACAGGTACCAGGTGGCCATTGCCAGGTAACCTTTTTTTCATCATTCTCTAACGACTCACCAAGTTTCACCTTTTTGGTTGGTTTTGTTGAGGTTTTTGCCAGATTGACTGTACTAAATGGAAACTTTTTGTCCGGAGATGTGACATTACTATTTATATTTTTATTATAATTTTTTTGCCTTTATTTATTTATTATTGAGGATTGGAATTTTAAAAAAATCTTTTTTTAAGAGCTACCTATACTCAAGGGCGAAGATATTTTTTTTTCTGGGGGTGTAATGCAAAAATTATCAATATTTTTTTAAATTATATTAATATTAAAAAAAAACTTCGGAGAAGTAAAAACTTCGTTCTGTGCTAAATTCAAAAACTTGAGGCGACTGAATCTTAAGATTATAACTTAAAAAAAAAGAATTTCGAGGCAGACAAGAAATTGAAATCAAGCTCGAAATTCTGTGCGTAAGACGTCGAAAAAAAATGAATTTCGAGGCAGACAAGGAATTGAAATCCAACCTTGAAATTCTGTGCTTATAAAAGCTACAAGAGCAACAGCAAAAAAAATGCAAAGACGGTGTTCGCATAACTCCTTTAGTTATCACTAAAAAAACGCCGTCTGTGCACTTTTTTTTGCTGTTGCTCTTGTAGCTTTTATAAGCACAGAATTTCAAGGTTGGATTTCAATTCCTTGTCTGCCTCGAAATTCATTTTTTTTCGACGTCTTACGCACAGAATTTCGAGCTTGATTTCAATTTCTTGTCTGCCTCGAAATTCTTTTTTTTTAAGTTATAATCTTAAGATTCAGTCGCCTCAAGTTTTTGAATTTAGCACAGAACGAAGTTTTTACTTCTCCGAAGTTTTTAACTTCCCGCTTAAAAAAAAAAATTTTTTTTTTTCAAAAATCGGGAAGTTATTGGTTTCACCCCGATTTTCGAAAATCGAGTTTTCGCCAGATCTCGACGTTTTGAGGTCCTATGAAGCTATTAAAACTATTTTGGCGATGATGTCCGTAGGGCTGTATGTATGTGTGTGTGTGTGTGTGTGTGTGTGTGTGTGTGTGTGTGTGTGTGTATGTATGTATGTAAACCTTTTATATCTTTTGAACGGAGTGTCCGACTGAAACGCGGTTTGCGGCATCTGACGTGATCTTGGTGAACTTAGACTTCCTGAAAATTTGAAACGATTCGGCCCAAAAAAATTTGAGAAATCTTAAAAAAACAAGTTTCAAAAATTTTTAAAAATTTGTTTTTGTAAAATATTTTCTAAACTACTAAACCGAATAATTCCAAAATCTAATCAGCTCTTCTCCTTAACAAACTGCGTCGATTTCCGCAAACCGCATCAAAATCGGTTCATTTGTTCACGAGATACCGTGAACGAAAAAATCGTAAAAAAGTGTTTTTTTAAAATGATTCTTAAAATTGTTATCAGATCGATTTTTTTGTAATAAATTATTTTCTTAGGCTAAAAAAACTGCGTCGATCGCCGCAAACCAGATCAAAATTGGTTCATTTGTTCATGAGATAACGTGAACGAAAAATTAGGAGAAAAGTAATTTTTTATAATTACTCGTAAAATTCTTATCAAATCGATTTTTTTGTAAGAATTTACTTTCTTAAGTTAAAAAAACTGCGTCGATCGCCGCAAACCAGATCAAAATTGGTTCATTTGTTCATGAGATAACGTGAACGAAAAATTAGGAAAAAAGTAATTTTTTATAATTACTCGTAAAATTCTTATCAAATCGATTTTTTTGTAATAATTTACTTTCTTAGGTTAAAAAAACTGCGTCGATCAACGCAAACCGCATCAAAATCGGCTCATTTGTTCACGAGATATCGTGAATGAAAAATTTGTAAAAAAGTGTTTTTTTTAAATTGCTCGTAAAATTCCTATGAGATCGATTTTTCTGTAATAAATTACTTTTTTGGATAAAAAATTGAGTCGACTGCCGCAAATCGCATCAAAATCGGTTCATTTGTTCATGAGATATAGTGAACGAAAATTTCGTAACAAAGTGTTTTTTTTTTGAGCTCGAAGAGCTAAAAAATAAACTTCTTGCTATATTTTATATATTTTTGAGCGTTTTGAACTCGAAAATAGCGGGAAGTTACAGGGATGGCCTGCAGGGTCAAACTTCTTTTCAATTTTTTTTTTAAGATTTCACGTCTTTTTCCAAAGTGTGAGACATTATTTTTATTTTTCCTCCAAAATAAACATATGTGCATTTTTTATATTGTTGTATTTAAATGCAATAAAAGTGTTCATATTGTTGTATTTAAATGCAATGAATCTCCGAAATTAGAATATGTATTGTAAAAAACAACACGATCCTTACTCCATGCAACTGTGGTTTCGAGCGCGTCTCTCATGTATTTTGTTAAATAAGAAGTAACAATCAAAAGTCGGTTATAGAAATTGCAATAATCGACTTTTGATTTTTACTTCTCATTTTACAAACAGTACTACAAAAGTGCATTTATATTTTGCCGCGTAGTCCAGTGCTGCCACGGTGCAACACCTAGTGGTGCAATCGGCTCATCACACCTCCATGCGAATACCATGACATTCAATTTGTAAACAATCCATGTGAAGTCTATTAAAAATAAAAATGAGCTATAACAAGTCTATGCTCTGTAATACATGATTCTTTTTTATTAACCGACGAAAAACAAAAACGGAGGAGGTTCTCAAGTCGACGCGTATATATTTTTTTGTTTTAGGTTTTTTTTTTTATTTATATTCATTTGAAATATGGATATTCTTGAAGATTCCATGAAGGCACATTTTGAAGGCATGAAAAAAAAATCAATGAACAAGGCCCACCATTAAAAATACAAATTTTTTTCATATCATTTGTAAAATACTTATTTTGCATTAAAAAAAGAAGTTTCACTTCGTAATCTTTTCACTTTTTAATTTTTGTTGCACTTTTTATGATAAATATGTTTTTTAATAAATTAATTTATTTAAATCTAACTTCAATCATATATTTTGTTATTTTTTAATAAAAGATTTGACGAGTGAATTTTTAAAAAAAAAAGAAAATAAAAAAAATTAAAAATTAAAAAAGAAATTAAAATATATGAGAAAAAAATTGAGAAAATAAATTAAAAATAAAAAAAACAATTAAAAACATAAAAAAATTAAAAATTGAAAAAAAAACTTTTCCAATGATGCTGGCGGGAATCGAACTCAAGACCCTGTTATTAGTTATTACTAGCCTACGTCGTAACCCGCTCGTCCACGGGCACTCACACAGTATAAGCTGTTATTATGGTACAGAAGTATATATGGGTGATACGAAAAATCGGTCCTATGAAAGTCACGTGGTCACAGAACTATAAAACTTGGAAACTTGCTTCATATACACGGCGTTATATGGGACAAAGGCAAAATCAATGTATAAGAATACGCTAGAGATTCGTTGGCATTTAGCACAGAAAAGAATCTCTAGCGAGATTCTTCGATCACACAAGAATACTTACGAAGGACGGTGTCAAGAAAAATATTAATTCCCAAACCAATTAAAATTTTTTTTTCAAGGAGTATTTCTAAATTTTATTTTTTAGACAGTTATTTGTATTATTTTCAGTTTTATTTTTTTATTATTAAAACCTTGGGGGGGGGCAATTACAACCTTTTACCCATCTTATCTGCGCCCTTGCCTATACGTGATGAAAGAAATGCATTCTCCAAATTTCATGTTTTAAAGATTTATAATATGGATCGAATTGTTAAATTTGTAAAAATTATATTCACCCTTAAGGGTAGAATTGACCACACGGAGGCCTGGCCACATGTGTCTTCTTATAGCTTAAGGTCTTTAGCAATCGTACCATGAAACAGAAGTACCCTTGGCGCCTCCACTAAAACTAATGAGTTAGTATCATTTTTTTCTGCGAAAAACCATGTACTAAAGAAAAAATCTGATCTATCTATATAGTAGCTTTACTATAGTTTATTTGTTTATTTTGAATTATGATTAGCTTATGAAAATTTATATCGATGTAAGATATAAAAAAAAATATTCATACTAATTGTACTTTTTATAGCCAGACCATGATTCATGAGGCAAGACTAATTACTTTCAAAAAAAAAATTGGTTGTCTGTAAAGACGGTTTACGGACGATAGTTTTACGTGATAACGTATTCCACTCGAATATCATATTTAATAATACATATAACATAACCTAAATTTTAGTAGCTGTCAAACTATGCTTGGGCCGATCGTGCATCTCTATCGCTTATATCGCGCTCTCGCTTGCGGAACGTTACTCTTTTTCGTGTGTGCTGGCGGTGTTTCACCAATTTATAAGACGTTATCACGTCAAAATCGATTTATTTAAAATTGCAAGATTGTAGTAAAAGCACTAACAAACAGGTTGTTTGCGATCGAACTGTTAGTGACAGCTTCATTCCGTCGCGTCTTCTTGAGAAACATTACACGCGACCACCGAAGCGTCGCGTCGCGTCGGTACGAAGTTTCCAACGTGGTCATTGTCCATACCTCTAGCATAGGATGATCTGATTTTCGTGAAGGTTGTCAACTTGCATATAAAAGACACTCTTAACTTTTCTGGAATTAAGAAATATTGAAAATCGTTTGACATAAACATTACTGTTTCTTTTATTTATATAGGAAAGCTCTTTATTTTTTAGAAACGTGTTGACAAGCTAGTCAGCCTATCGAGAATGGGCACGTACAAATTTATGGAAATGGGATGTGAGGAGATTTTATCAGGGGTACGAAAATTTTTGTCTATGGTATGGGGACCGAGCTTCGTGATCATCACGCCAACTGGTGGTAAAAATGTTCATTTTATGGGAGAATTTTTTCAAAATATAATGATATAAAGGGTGTTTTTTTTGGAGGTTTGGTTTTGAAATTGGCAACACCGTTTCAAGTGACAGTTAATTTGACAGTTGACAGATGATTTGTGGTCAGTATGTTTTGCCATTTAACCATGAATAGACTTACATCAGTACAACGCTTGCAAATTGTGCAAATTTATTTTGAAAATTATGGTTCAGTTTGCCAAACTAACCGTGCGCTACGTCCATTTTACGGTCGACATAATCGTCCATCCGAGCAAGTTATTCGGAAAACCATGGATCGTTTTCGAACTACGCATACTCTAGTTGATAATACGCATCCACAAAGACGCCATGCAGTGCGCACAGAAGATGCCATTGCTGCTGTGGTGCGTAGTGTTGAGGAGGACCCGAATGAGTCGATACGCCGTCGTGCACAGCAATTGGGACTGTGCCCATCCACGTTGTGGAAGATTTTGCGAAAAGATCTTGGCTTACGAGCTTACAATATCCAGCTTGTGCAAGAGTTAAATCCGCGTGACCATTATGCGCGCCGTACGTTCGGTGAATGGGCCGAAAACAATATTCAGCTTGATCCTCTTTTTCAACGCAAAATTTTGATCTCACACCTATGGATTACTTTCTTTGGGGATACGTGAAGTCACTAGTCTACGCCGATAAACCACAGACGTTGGATCACTTGGAAGTCAACATTCGCCGCGCTATTGGCGATATACGGCCCCAGATGCTCGATAAAGTGATCGAAAATTGGACTTCCCGATTGCGCTTCATTCAAGCCAGCCGTGGCGCCCATATGCCCGAAATCATATTTAAACATTAATGGCATAAAATTATATTTTAAACAAAGCCAACAACGTGGCCAGCAACCTTATTTTTACGTGTTTTATTTCATTTTAAACTTGTATACCTCTAAAAAAAACACCCATTATTATGAGCAGGCTTTGGATAAAAAAATTGCATTTATATGTCAATTAGTGACAGTTTGCTTTTCAGTTATCGAAAATATAAGTAAAATACTAATATTATACAAAATATTATATTATAAAGAAGAAATTATTTATACATTTATACACTTTAGACACTGTTGTTTGTGGTACTTTGCGGTTATGACAACTTGCTCATTTAAATAACCTTCGACAACATCATATACATGACCATAATTATATAATTTTTCGCTTTTTGAGCTATTTTGTCCATGTACACGAATATTAATTACAGGTTGAAATGCGTACTTCTTATTTTTTCCATTTTTTCAAATATTTTTCATTGTTTACTGTTACAAAATAATCCCATTTACTTTATTAATTAGATACTAGAGAGCGCCAACTTCGTCAGTAGTGCTGCCTCTATGTTTCACGCACGGTCCCCATAAAAGTTCTTTACGATGGTAACGCCTACTATGTTTGTCTCATCTGCTCATATACATTTTAATGGCAGTTGACAGAGATATTACTTACTATTGGTTTGGTAACATTTTCTGTTTAACTTTACGCCCTAGTGCGAAAAAGGGTCATTTTACAACCGCTATACAGGCATAAAAAGCGGTTATTTTGATGGGGAACTATGAAAAAATATTCGTTAAAAGGCCACCCACAGTCAGAATCATTTGAGCCTGACACCAATTCAAATTTTCAATTTACCAGTTCTCGAATTAGAACGTGGGAACTGAGGGCTTGCAGGAGAAGAACCATCGCTACATGCTCGGCAATTCTCAAGCCCTATAAAATAATACAGTGGACCCCCGGTAATCCGGCCTCTGTCTAATCCGGAACCCCCTGTAATCCGATATGGTATATTATTTATTATTGAATATTTTTTTGACAATCTTCGCTAATGTATGATTGAATAAGTTATAACTTGTATGGTACCGTAGGGTATTGTTTTGATTCTGATTGGTTAGTTTGAATTTGAAGTTTGAAGAAGATAGCGGTGCGGTCTAGCGTGTGTTCATTGTTTACTGTTTATTCATTGTGTATAACGTATTCGTACCTAGTAATGTCGTTACAAGCTCAGAAGCGAAAGCACAAAACACTAACAATTAAAGAAAAATGTGATATTCTTAGGCAGTACTCTCTAATCCGACAAATTCGATAGTCCGACACTGCCCTGCAAAATGTTTGTCGGATTACCGGGGGTCCACTGTAACCCGTTTTTGAGACAATCTATATAATTAAACGAAATTCGTGAAAATTTGAGATACGACTTCACGTCAAATCAACATTGATATGCGGTAAAAATTGGCCAAATTAGTTTTGTGTAGCCCTGGATCAAATTCATCAGAGCGTGTATCGTCAAGCGATAGCGATAACGAGATGTTTTATTGCCACCTCAACTGCTAGCAATCCGTCCTTTATATCCATTTCATTTCCTTAAAAGTATTTTTATTGATCACGCCATGTGGGCACAAGACTGGGACAGCCGCCGCAAAGACCATGTTGTCTTCCACCGCCCCTTATCACTCCTCTCTCGATATGGGACTGTGTCGCGCTCTTTTCACCTCGCATTCATTTCAAACAATCTACTGGTAGCAGTAGCGCTTCCTTACGAGAGCTGCAGACCTGCAGAACAACCAAAATCTTAGGTACTTCATAATTAAATTTAGAATTGATTATATATTTTCCATATTTAACCAATATTTACTGTTAGGAAATAATTTAATAGTTACACAGCCACTGGCAGATCACAAAACTCGTGCATGTTCTGTGTGGCAGACTTTCTTGCGTTCAGGAGCTGTTCTGCGCTCCGAAGTAGCACTTGAAACGTCATCATCTTTCCGACTATCCGATTAGATTGAAATTTTGCATTTTATGTATTAAAAATTCAAAATGGCGGTTCCAATATGGCGTGCGAATTTTTGTCAATAATTATGTTTCGATCAAACTGAAAGACTATATCGATGAATTTCAAACTTTTGATTAAAATTCAAAAAATCAAGATGGCGACTTCAATATGGCGGACGAAATTTGTCATTATTTCGATCAAAAAGCGTTCAATCTATATATGTTTAAAATTTTTCTTTTTTATAATTTTTTAGAAGTTACATTTTTTTAAAATAAAAGCTTTTCTTAAAAAATATTTTTGTATACTATATAATATAATTTTTTACCGTTTATATTTTACAAAGTGGGACGAATTATATGACTCTGTTATTATTCTCATATTTTTGTTGTGTGATCGCATAATCATTCGAATGAATTTCTTTATTATTTTACAGTGGCAAACGTTTATATTTCTGGTACGAGATGTTTTTAATGCCACTTATATGAAGAGAATATTTAATGTTTTTATGATGTTGTCGACGACTCCATACTAACTTCGTTTACTGCTTGTATATCAGCTGTAACCTTACATCCTTAAATGAACCCTAAAAGTGATTACACAAATTCATTAAAAAAAAATACCCTTTGGATTACATATTACTGGGCATTATACAGGGTGTATTCCTCTCGGGAGAAGTAACTATGACTAATTTGGAATGATTTAACCTCTATCACTTGGGGGTCGGAAATGCGTCAATTTCGAAAAAATCTAGTTCGGTTTTCTTTTCACAAAAATCCAAATTTTGGGAGTTAAAAATTGAAAAACAAAAATATTCTCACTTTTTGGCCTGAATTTTTCCATGATCTGAATTTACTGTGAGATTTTATGTTGTGTGTTAAAACTTACAATAAATAAGCAAAAATAAAATAAAAATTCTTCACAAAATTGTCATTATAAAAAATGACGAATGTCCGACCCCCAAGTGATAAGGTTAAATCATCCCAAATTAGTCTTTCTCCCGAGAGGAATGCGATCAATTACCGGTCACCTATATAAAACCGGTTAAATAGTAAATTTTACATTTTATTCATACAACGATGACGGAATAATAAAACACTGGTCGCAATGCAGAACCCTTGCTAATGTTGGGTGTATTAAAAACCGCGATTTCATTAAAGATTACAAAATTAGAATTTTGTCAATCTTGCTTTTGTGTTCGTTTTTTCTGTGATTTAAACAGCGTCACGATATTTGCACGATTAGATATGAAAACAGCCTTGTAACGATTTTTTAAATAATAAAAATGTCTTATTTCTTTGCGTGGGATTACGGTTTCTTGACCGTTTTCAAGAACGATGCTATGCACTAAATAGTACCTCTGTTGACTTTCTAACAATGCATAAAGCAACTTATTAAATGTCAGTTTTCGTATTAAAAGTTCTATGTATTTGAAGGACCCCGCACAAACCTTGTGGGATTTGGTTTTTGCTTAAATTGATCGAAAATGGTTTTATTTTATAGTTTTAAGGTCACTAAGACAAATAATCTAAAACTAATAGATTTTTAGCTACGGACATGTTTAGCAAGATTTTAGATATAGGGATATCCATTGAATGCACAATCTTAAAAAAATCCTACGCTCTAGAAATATGTTTTCGAATGAGAATATGACATAAATATTTTATACCGGGTGACACCTTTCAACATTACCTAGTTTTCGAGTATTTCTATTTCTTAAAAAAAGCACAAACGTTGTGAATTCAATGGATATCTCTATATCTAAAATCTCGCTAAATATTTTACTACAATGTCTACCAGCAGCACCAGGAAAATCAACTTTTTCCCCAAAATAGTAATTTTAACCAGTAGTATAACCAGAATGGAGGGAGATAAAAATTTTTTAGCCAGGGTTGTATCCACTGACTTCTACGAACAATTTTTAAATTTACATATATTTTTCTTGTTCTTTTTTAGCTATGTTGTTAGAACAGTATGGATTAATAATAAAGTTGATTTTCAAATACTGAAATAATCGTTTTATCTGTAAATTTCACTCAATCGATTTTAACAAAGTACATATTGTTAAGATGAATGTATTAACAAAGCATCATTTCGGCTAGATCCGGCCGTATCCGTCCGGAATGAAAATCATGCCAGATTGCAATCCCTAGTGCAAACACAATATTGCTTGAATTTAGGTTTGCATTTTATATCGCCTGATAATGCAGTATAAATCAAAAGGATCATACTGTATAGTTTATTAGTTTTCTGGATCCAGCAACACCTGGCTATATTTTATGGTACATGCACATATTTGCTGTAGAAAATAATACGAAATGTTCATTTTAGTTTTGTTTGTTAAATAAATAAATCTAAAGATTATGTCTGCAACTTTCAGCGGACGTACAAAATTGTGGAAGCTCAGAGAACATTCGCTTTTTTTTAACAGATGAACCTACACCCTGGTATCTTCCAATTTTAATATTACTATAATGCCGAGACTTCATGTCAAATCTCCATCTAGCGTTCGTGGTATTTATTATGTAGCTTCAAGCTTTACCTAGCTAAAATATAGCTCACTTCTGAGAAGCTAGTAAAGAATGTTACTAAGCGACCGAACGATGCACGGTACAGGAAAAATGGTAAGTCAACAGCACCCCGTAATCGTTTTTAAGGATCTCTCTCATACCCCCATCGCAAAAACAATGTTTAATTAAATAAAATTGGTTGTCTGTAAAGTCGGTTTACGGACGATAGTTTTACGTGATAACGTATTCCGCTCGAATATCATATTTAATAATACATAACCTAAATTTTAGTAGCTGTCAAACTTGGGCCGATCGTGCTTCTCTATCACTTATACTGCGCTCTCGCTTGCATGCACAGGGTCAGGCGGAACGTTACGGCGTTACACTTTTTCGTGCGTGCAGATGGTGTTTCATCAATTTATAAGACGTTATCACGTCAAAAAAAAATGAAGAAAACTATTGGTTTAAGTAATAAGAATTAAAATTAGTTGTGCCATATTATTTTGATGTTTGGAAAATCTATTTGATTGCATTCAGAATTGTTTAAATGACTTAATGACTTACCGCTGAGAGCGATAATATAATATATATTATATCTTACATATTACAAAAATATCGCTTGTGATTAAAAAGTACAAAACGCCGCGCATTGACGCTATAATATATATCTATATCCAAGCGGTATATTTCATGAAAGTACAAATATGCTTTCCGAGCGATATTTTGCATTATATCTCACCTTCCTCTTGCGTCTTGTCGCCCGCAGATGTCCTGCTGTCGTCGATCACTGTTGTCTATAGACTACACATGCTTTTTGGCAGTTTTGTTTTATTAATGACTAGTTTTCTATTTCAAATCACCGATATACAAACCTTAAAGTAATTGCTAGTCGCTCTAAAGAACTAATGCTTTCCCGAAAATTTGTATTTTTCTTCTTTATATCATCTTTAATTAAATCATGAAGTTCAAAAAATGTTTTTCTCTCCATTCGAAAATAATTTGTGAATTTTTCGTCACTTCAGTCATTAAAAAGCGTAAATTCAATCCCGTTCTTTTCTAGATTTTATATGCACAGAAACCCAAAATCTTGGTTTTTCATTTTGGACAGTAGCAATCATTAAAATATCATCACATGCGGCATTTGATTCACCCTCCGATGAGCTATCGATGGTATCCAGCAATAGCATGCTATTAAGAGCCATTTTGAAAAAAAAATATGCACACACACTAGGAAATAAAAAGTTTAAACTTGCAAAATATAAAAAATTAGTCCGCTGCACTCAACATATAATATTATATTATATCTCATTACAGAGCTATAACATATATTATATTATCGCTCTCAGTCCGTTACCGGCTTTATTCTTTAATAATTTTTTTAATCATACATACTTTCAATCTTTCGTGATTTCTATTAGATAATAAATAACTTAATACTAATTAATTTTTATATTTTTAGATATTTCTGAAGAAGATCCAAATCCGGATCGAAACGTCATCTTGTGTTATATTGATTTGTAATTTTATTATTTTTTGTCAATATATTGGTCTGCGAAAAATTGGTCAACAATTTTATTTATTTGAAAAAATATTCTTTCTGTAGGAAATTTGAAATTACCGATTTATAAAGTTTTTTTCTTGATCGCAAGTGAGATCACCCCTGACATTATTTGCATTTTATCATATTGATTGACCGCAAGTGGGACAAAAGTTGTTCCGACCGCAAGTGGGAGGACACCAATCTTTCAACCCTGGACGGTACAGTATCGTAAATTGACTAAGTTAAGATGTAACTACGGCAAATTAGAATAAACGATATCACATAACATCAAGCCACTTGTTTTAGAATTTAGTAACATCTTTTTCGAAACGGGAAGTAGATATTTCGCTGGTGTAAAACGATGTATAGAGGATATATGGAGTTGCTGGAGACTGGTTGCGCGGTAGCTTACCACTTTCTCGCATGGACGAATTCAATTTTGTTAAACTGATATCGCCTCCCACAAATTGATACTGGTGTATGGATCCTTCTAGTACACTGTAGTTTTCTAATACCTACATTTCATTCATATAGCGTTACTATCGAAGGCGCTCTGAGTTGTAATGCCGCTTCACAATCGACCGACTTGTACCGCAGTTGGGTCAATAAATTTTTAATATAAACTACTGAATTATACGTTTCATTGGATAGGTAGTCAATTGTTGTTCTTCGATTCACTTCGAGTCTTGGGTTTGTCAATAAATGAATAAATCCATCTGAAAAAAAACTGGAAAATTCCACTTGAGTATTTTTGAATCTTAGCCATAGATCTACATGATATGAAGGCAGAGGCATAGACCGCAAACTTGTTACATATTTTTGCACATTAGCGTTTCGCGAACATTTTACTTGTAGGTAGGTAAGTTTCTCATATGAGTTTGCGATCTTGTTTGGGGTGACCCAGAAACGTATCTAAGAAGTTGGTGCAGTCTGTGTACACTTACATTGGATATGCGTTTATTATACAGATGATTTTTAAGTTGATTCATCTTTTTTAACAGCGTGTAGAAATCAAATAGACGAAAAAATATTTTAAGTAACTTTTTTATCAATACTCAAAAATAAGAGAGAAACAGCCGTACACAGTTTAATTAAGACTTTTTATATTTTATTTAATCGATTCAAAAGCCCGGTTAACACACGCGAAGAAATGATAGCAGCTACGAAAAGTTGTGTTTCTCTAGCGATTATTTCACTCTCCAAAGTTTTCAGTGGTTTGCCGGACACTTCGCTCAGAATATGACTAGGCCGACAATAATATTCTTAAAGTACAGGCATTCTTTCACAAACCCTACGAAATTTATCTAGATGTCACGTGACGGACGCGAAGTGTTAATTATTTGAGTTTAGTACGCGCCACGAATCTGAAAGGCTCGGAAGTTAGACGCGAATGCAGGCTTGCGCTTGTACAGTCTGTTGAAAAACTACAAACTCGCAACTCAACAAAATTAACATAGCAATAACAACTTGATAATAGCGTACTCGACTGTACTTTAAGGCAGGAAAGCGACAAGTGACAAAGGCAACGAGCGATCACGGCCAATCACCGACGAGTTGGGAGGAGGTGGGAGTATCAACGGGTCTAAAATGTGCCTTTGCGACGCTATTTGTAACTAACTTCCGAACCTTTTAGATCCGTGGTGGGTACTATAATTAATAAATAATCATGTCAAATTCAAACGCGGCTTCGTTTTTAATTTTTTTTAAACTGGTGGGATGTTGCAAGAAGGTCAATTTCTTGCTATTAACGCTTATAAAGACCTGCTAATATTATATTTATCCATTTACAATTTTGATAGACTTTTTATGTAGTACAATAATATAAGTTTTAAAGTTTGAGTTTATTCATTTCAATAGTTTTGTTAAAAGGGAACAAAACTTAATTGAACATTGGATATTAATATAATATATAAGACTGTTTTCGGTTCCATATTTCCGTAATCCTTTACAACCAGCCAAACTTGTTTTGTTTTTGATTATTTAGGGATCAAAGAACCTAGAAAAAATAATTAAAAAAATGTGTACCCCTGCTTAACTGTAAAAATAATCCGCACGAAATAACCGTTCGAAGCCGGTTGCGTTCACAAAAATTAATGTTTCGCGCCAAAAAAAAAAATGTCGATAGTCAAGCCCGTATGGGATTGGTTGTAATGGGGTAAGTAAATAAAAATATTGTAATAAATTCGGAAAATCGTTAGAGAGATAAAATTAGAATTTCCTAAGCTTTTTTAAAAAACGTTAAGAAAAGCAGTTTCATCTATGATGGATGTAATTGATTTTTTTTTCGTTTTCTTTTAGCGTCGCTGGCTAAATCACAGCAATTGTTTTCGCACAATAAAATTAAGGTTACCAAATAAAAATTTTAAATAGTCTAGAGATTGTTCCAATAAGTCTGGAGATATATATTCAATTTGTAATTACTAAAAAAAAAGATATTACTTTGTGAGGCCAGGGCCGGATTAACCCTGTCCGAGCCCCTAGACATTGCAATCAGATCTTTTCAAGTTGATGAAGGGCTGTGAGTAACTTCCAGATGATCGGCTCCAAGCATCCTGTTACTTCAATGTCTTATGTGATATTGTAACGACATGATTACTTTGACTAGATGCTGTAGCATCGCCTTACCTGACTCGTTAGCTTTATTGAAATGGTCTTAATGAATAGGTTATAGATAATTGATGGTCCAAGTTTTTTGATGGGTCAGGAAAGAGAAATGAGACGTGACGTAGTTATTGTAAATTTTATCTTGTTTAATGCAATAAATTACAATAAACAACGAAAGAAAACAATATTGTTTTTGGTAAATTTCATACAAATTTTCAAATAAAATTTTCGTTCAATGAAAAGTTTTTTTTTTGGTGCGTGCACGGGCCCCTAGGCAGATGCCTACTCTGCCTAATAATTAATTCGACACTGAGTGAGGCTACTATATAATATCTCAAAGTATTATTCATAAAGAATCAATCATTTTTTTTTTCATAATTATCGAAAAATTTTGAATCATCCATAAGCTAGAGTCTGGAGAAACTTCAATTTTTCTGGAGTCTCCAGGCTAAAACTATAAGGTTTGGAAAACTTGATACAATAAAAAACTTAATAAGAGATAAGTTGCGAGGTGTTCCAAGATTTCAACTGCCCTAAAGCCTCCACAGGGTTTAATCCAGTACTAATTCCAAGCTACTTCAAAATCAACATTGAATCTATGAAGAAAATCAGCTTCAATACTTACTCATTTATTAATTAAACATCCTATGAGAAACTTAGATAATAGAATAAGACCGAAATTTATTAAATTTATTAAGGGCCTTAATAATATCTCAACAATTATAAATGTATAAAACTAAGTTCGGTAACGTTAGAAGTTTGTACAAACTTCTAGTCGAAATTGTGCAATGCAAACATTAAAACTGGTCCGAGTATAGTGTGATATAATACGTGTTCATTTTGGATGTATTGGTGTGAAATTCATGAGAATGAAATCGATTTAGTTTTCACAGGCAATTCGCCGCTTAGTCGTGTGAAAATTCTATGTATCATAACATAAGTATAGATAGTATTGTAATATGTTAGTACTTTACCACTATTAACACTGAAAGGTTCTACATTTGCTCTTATACATTCAGTGCTGGATTATTCTATAAGCAAAATAAGCATTATTGCTTTGGGCAGGGGTCGGCAACCCGCGGCCCGCGAGGTTATACCTTGCGGCCCGTGACTATTTAATAAATAAAAGTCTTATATTCCTACCTACATAAATAAATAAACTAATTTTTACAAATCCTTTTTGACGTGATAACGTCTTATAAATTGATGAATCACCAATCTTATAAATTGATAAAACACCGGCTGCATGCACGAAAAAGTGTAACGTTCCTAACGTAACGTTCCTAACGTTCGTAACGGTCGTAACGTTCCGCCTGACCCTGTGCGTGCTTTTCTCGAAAACGGCCCTAACGATTTGGATGAAATTTACTGAAAAGGGATTTTGGGGGGCAAAACATCGTTTTAGCTAGGTCTCATCTCTCGAAAAAATCGTTTTCTTACAAATTTTATCATTATAAAAATCAATTTTTTGACGTATGAAAATACTTAAATATTGTAAGTAGATATCGTGTCCATCGAGATAATTATAAATAAAAAATCGCAGGATTGTGGACAAATATTAAATTTAGACTTTTTTTGTCTTATGTACCTTAACTTTTGTTAATTGCTATGGTTAGTAATTAATGTTTATTTTCATAATTATTGTTTTAATAATTTTCAACTTGTACTTGAAAAAGTCTAAATTTTATAGACGAAACGTCGTACAATTAATAAATCTAATATTTGTCCACAATCCTGCGATTTTTTATTTATTATTGTAAGTAGGTTTTGGAATTTTATATAAACAGTGAAACAATTGTTTTCAAAATATTATGACAGCTAATCTTTGAGACTTAAATAAATACGAAAGAAAGAAAGTTAATAAAAAAAATTATTTTTATAGGTGGTGAGTAATTTCATAAATAAAATTTACCTAAATTTGAAGCGAAAGATGCAATATCATAGATTCGAATTATTATAATTATTATATTATAAATTTAGGTTATGTATTACGGAATACGTTATCACGTAAAACTATCGTCCGTAAACCGACTTTACAGACAACCAATTTTTCTTGTGAAATTGAAGATGTACCTAGTCATTTACAAATGAACGTGATTGATCTCCAATCTAATGAAACTCTTAAAAACTCTTTCTTTGAAATCAAAGATCTTGTTAAATTTTATGTCAGTTTGCCATCTAATTTTGACAAATTGAAAAGGTTTACTCTGCAATTAATTACAATTTTTGGTAGTACTTATGTGAACAAAATTTTTCGATTCTCAATTACTGAAAAAATAATTATGCTTTTCGTCTCACAGATGAGCATTTGAGAGCTATTCTACGAATTGCAACTACAAACCTGGAACCTACAACAAATAGCCACTCAAATACAACCTCAAACTTCACACTAGTTTTTGTAAAAGAACAGTTCTATTTTGAATTTCTCAGTTAAATTTTTAATAAAATTCAAATGAAATGTTTTCGAATTTTTAATATCACAAATATGTACCTATTATTAAAATTATGAACAAGTGCGGCCCCCGCCTTTATTTCAATTTGTCGCTATGTGGCCCTTGCTTGCCAAAAGATTGCCGACCGCTGGCTTAGGGCAACATGTCTCAGAGGGCACAAAAAATCACAACTCAGAAATGAAAAGTACCTCACCAGACCGTGTCAACAACATTTTTTTTGTCAGGTTCTCAAAAATGTGATCTACTGATATAAAATTGTCTTCAGAAGTACAAAAATTAAAAATAAATAATAATTTATTTTTGAAAATGAATACGTAATGTTTTTTATAACTTTATATTTTTTTTAACTTTTTTTCAATTAACTGTGCAAAAATGCCTATAAGGACCGATATTAGACAGTCAAATTTTCAATGAGAGCATTAATTGTAAAATTCAAGCTTTTTAAATTTTTTTTATCAGTTTTAAGCTTATGACAAATTTAATTTTTTTTTATAAACTTAACATGACAGAGACAGACAATATTATTAGAATTTTTTTAGATTGCTGTTAGAAATGAGTGCCCATAGGCAAGAAATGCTCACATTTATGTTTTTGGTGGGTATTTACTAAAACTATAGTATATATAGAACGACAGGATCGGAAATACGCTTATTCACAAATTGCAACGCTAGGCAAGAATATAGCAGGATTACCAAAAGGACGGCTCTCTAACAAATGCGACAGCAGCCACCAACAAGGATAACAATCCTGACAGGATACACAAATTGGTCGTACACAAAATCCGGTCGGGCGGTTGTTGCTTTTTGTACTGTATCCAACCAGTATCTAAGGTACTTGAATATAGGTAAGCATATATTATTGTTATACTAGATTGCAGAAAGCATTGTCAGAAAATCTGATTTGACAATGAACTTAGATTGTGACAACAATAAGAAAAAAATTGTGGAATTTCAAATCGAATTTTCTAAAAATAATTGAGGTACCGGGTTCGATGTGACTAGGACTTTTTCCTACTGTCTCTCGCCGAGAAACGGTAATTCCTGTACCGGCCATCTTGTTGAGGTTTTCCATGATTTCCCTCAATAATTCCAGGTAAATGTCGAGATGGTTTCTTATTCAAGGCCATGGCCGATTACCTGTGCTCAAAATTTGCTTACCTTATCCTAATGTCCTAACATTCCTACATTCGCCCATTGCTATTAATTAGTTGAAGTTGAAAAATGTAGAAAATAACGGGAAGTGTGGTAGATGGAAAATAGTAATGGTGAGAATGGTGTCTGTTATGGCATAAAGTCGAGAAACGGACGTTAAACGCATTATTATTATTATTATTATTATTATTATTATTATTATTATTATTATTATTATTATTATTATTATTATTATTATTATTATTTTTTAAGTAAATAAAATTGTCGACCAATTTTTCTCAGACAATTTTATTTACTTGAAGAGTTCTATTCAGACGTTAATCAAAGATTTGATTATTATTATTATTATTATTATTATTATTATTATTATTATTATTATTATTACTTCTACGCATTTCGATCAAAATTCATGAAAAACGATCTTTTTCTATACACACCAATAGATAATCTGTTTTTGTGGGAGTACATTCTAATGTTCTACATGACAGAGAGTTTGACAGCGACATTAGACTGTTCCTACATGTATAAAAACTATAATATAACTATCGGTCCGGCCCGGTTCACCCGGGTGCGATAGATATAATTCTGAAAAATGTATTTCGGTGCGGCTCGGCGTGTGAACTAATAGCTCTGAGCAAATTCTATCAGATGTCGCTACTAAACAGTTTTTTTTGTTTGCTTCTCAACTAATAGCTTTGAACAAATTCTATAAGTTATCGCTACATGTTACTAAAACAGTTTTTTTCACAAAACACCGTAATTTTGTACAAAATATTTAATAAAACCTCTCCTGTAAGATGTGCCAAGCAAGACACGTTTATAAAATTTTATTGAAATCGGTTCAGTGGTTGCGGAGATGACCGTGGACGAGTATCGTGACGCGAGATTTTTATATATATAGATAGATATCACCACGATATTATAAAGTCATTGTTAAATCAGATTTTTTGACAATGCCTTCTGCAACCCAGCATCAAGCTAGCAAATCGGCCCAGCTTCGCCCGGATTTGAAGATTGAAACTGTAAAAATGCGGATAAATCTCTGTTTGAATAACTTAAGTACAAATTACCCGTATATACAAAATGCATTTTTCGCATAGTAATTAAGTTGATATCATTTTTGAATGAGGGTTACAACTTTTTAAAAGAAAAAAACTTTGCTGCATAAAGCAGTGATCTTTTTTAGAGGCTGCAGTAAAGTTTTTCAAAGTAAATTCGGCAAAGATCAAGTTTTGTATGTATTAAATATTTTAAAATTGTTCGCGCAGTTATGCATCATAAATAAAACGCTTTAAGTTTTTAATGTAATATAAGATGCATACACAGTGTATGCAGATATTGGTGTAATTTATGATATGTGTAGTTACACGTCTAAGTAGTTGCTATAGGCTCGATTTATACAGGGTGGCTTAAAAAATAAGAAGTATTGAACATAATGTAGAAGAACACTGCACACTGTAGGAATTGAACTCTTTTTTTTTTTGAGAAAAATAAAGTAGTTTTGAAAGAGGAAAGTAAAAAGTAATCGAAAGATAAAAAAAATTGGTTGTCTGTAAAGTCGGTTTACGGACGATAGTTTTACGTGATAACGTATTCCGTAATACATAACCTAAATTTATATAATAATTATAATAATTCGAATCTATGATATTGCATCTTTCGCTTCAAATTTAGGTTAATTTTATTTATTTAAATTACTCACCATATAATATAATTGTTTTTTTTAACTTTCTTTCTTTCGTATTTATTTTAAGTCTCAAAGATTAGCTGTCATAATATTTATAAAACAATTGTTTCACTGTTTATAATATAAAATTCCAAAACCTACTTACAATATTTAAGTATTTTCATACGTCAAAAAATTGATTTTTATAATGATAAAATTTGTAAGAAAACGATTTTTTCGAGAGATGAGACCTAGCTAAAACGATTTTTTGCCCCCCAAAATCCCTTTTCAGTAAATTTCATCCAAATCGTTAGGGTCGTTTTCGAGAAAAGCACGCACAGGGTCAGGCGGAACGTTACGCGTTACGCGTTACGAACGTTAGGAACGTTACGTTAGGAACGTTACGTTAGGAACGTTACACTTTTTCGTGCATGCAGCCAGTGTTTTATCAATTTATAAGATTGGTGATTCATCAATTTATAAGACGTTATCACGTCAAAAGTATTTTGTACTATCTCCTATAAAATAGCTGCTTTACGTAGAGTAAAACAAAAGTAATTAAATTTTACCTTGGTGTGGTAGCTATATTAATTATAAGGTATGGTTGGCTATCTGTATTGTTTTCGCTGAATTCAGAAAAATGAGTTTGTACCATAGAGGTATTATACTAGAGTACGCGAGTGATCTCTCAACTGAGGACACTTTCACTTATGGCAAGCATACGAACTAGCGAACTCTAGTTACTTATATCTTTATGGTTTGAACATATTTTGTTGTATAAAAGAGTAGGTACTACAAATTTTTTAAAAATTATTAACTTCGAAACATCTTCAGATATAGCTTTTTCTGAATTCCGTAAAATGATCTAACCCCTCAAAGTTTCCAATTGCTAACTTAAACGCGAAAACTTTCCACGAATGGAATTCGTGGAAAGTTTTCGCGTGGACACCCGGTATACCATATTATATAAGCTGATACAAGTTTGCATATTTTATAGCCTATGTTACAGCGACTATTTCGAATTTTGTGCAAATTTTGCCAAAAATTAAAAAACACTATAAGAATGTTGACTTTCTACATTTGGCTGGACTTGCCTTAGTGAAACTAATAAACTATGAGAAAAACAAAATAGTTATTTGACTTTAAATTTATAGAACGAAACTTAAATAATTATTACCGACGATGGCTGATTGTGCAAACAAAGGCCAAAAAATTTTTATATTAAAAAAAAAAGAACGAAACTTATGATTTTTTTCTAAAGGCTTGAATACAATACCTACCGAAATTTCATAACTTAAAGCGTAAAATTTTAATAAGAATAACTAAATCTTCTCGTTTCGATTAAACTCGACAGTTGCAACAATGCTTTAGAAAATGAAGAATAATATGAAAATTACAACCGTCAGTGGCGTACATGAATATATTACTGAGTTAAATGTGTTTTGTGTGTTCGGCTCTTTCAAACAATTTAAATAATGGACTAGTGAACTATGTTGATTGAATTATAATTCTAATGACAGAGCTGTTATAGCTGAAGCTTCTAACTTTTTCGGTTATGAGTTATTCGCTGCCATGTTTTTACCCAATCTCAAAATAATTTTCTTGTGAAAAAAAAGAAATGCAATACTGTAGGATACAAAAACTGATTATAAAAATTAAACTACTTAACACATTTAAGTGAATTTAAATAGGGCTCTTTTCTGATAGTAAACAAAGTGAATAAAATATAACCCAAGGCGATCCGAACAAAATTGTGATCTGTAGAGCTCGGACTTACGTACAGACTAACTAAGTGCTGTTCGAGATTTTCAATTACAACTTTAGGGGTAACTATGAACTCGAATCAATATAAAAATGGCTCCGTTTTATAGAACAGAATCTCCCCCTTTTAAAAATCTACAATTTGAATGGATTTCATGCGAAATTAACCTAGATATAAGTTATTTTATGAATGAAAGTCAGCTCTGACGCGCAAAGCGATAATAGAGCACATACCGTTAGTAATAATAAAAGAACAAAATTGAAATTTGGCTAAAAAATAAAATTTAGAAACATTTCTTGAAAAACAAATTGTAAAATAGGTTTGGGAATTAATATTTAGCTTGACACCTTCCTTCGTGAGTATTCTTGTGTGATATTTACGAAACCTAAAAAATATTGAATTTTTTTGCTTTACCCCTCCCCCCCAATAAAAATATCTACGTCCTTGCGAGCCGTCGCACCTCTTTTTTTAAATCTAGAAGTTAATAGTATGTGGTCGTTTTATTTATTAGTTTTCTGCGGAGGTAAACGTGTCCCCCGTGTTGTTACGCCTATGGATGCGTGCGCTAGATTTTGTGCAAGGCAATGTTTCAGTTTCAGGCGTCCCAGAGTTGGTTGGCAAACTCCGTATAAGAAGTAAGCGCTTCTTAGTACTATATAGTATATTCTCATCTGACTGTCTGGTGTGTGCTTATACTGTGTGGTGTGATGATGCTGTTTGGTCACATATCATAGTGGCTCAAGTCAGTTTTTGGATCAAATTATTTTGATGACGATTTAACTTTCTGATGGATACATACAGCGCCGGATTTAACTTTTTGGTGCCCTAGGTTTTTATACTGAACGGTGTCCTAGTTTTACACATTTTGTTGTTTTCATCCACAGCGCAGGATCTCGGTTTTTTTATTAAGATCGTCTTCTTTTAATATGTTCGTTTCTCTTTTCAAAGTCTCACTATTTTTCACAATAGTTCATTCAGAAGAAACGCCATTTTCATTTTCTTTCTATAAGTCCTGTGCAAACATATAATTTTTCTTCATACCTCGATCGAAAGTACATACTTTCAGCATCAATTGTTTTTTTCGCCATTTAAAAATCAAGTGACTATATAATTTTATTTCTACACATGTGTGCAAAATTTCATATCAATCAGAAAGCGGAAAGTAGATGAAAAAAATATTCAATGCAAATTATTTTCATTGTGCCAAATAAAATACATGAAGAAAATTACGTAGCTTGATTCTTACCCCTCCCCCCTCTTACGTAGCTCAGCGTAGCTTTCGAACTGACCCCCCCCCCTTTTTTTTGACCGAGCTACGAGACGTGAAGTCAAATAAAACCGTTTAAAATGTTCAAAACTTTGCCATAAACCGGTTACACTGTGGGCATAGATACTTAATGTATATTGGATATTGTGTTATGTGCTAGAACGTGTGGAAGTTAGCCAGACGTGTGTGTTGCATTGTTAATTAGAGCTTAGAATCTTGGGTTATCTCAGTCTCAAATCTTTCACTATTGGTCCAGTAACTCGTTCAATGAACGAACCAAATCTATTCAAATGTGCCGAATGTAATTTTAATTTAGCAATATCAAAAATGTATTATAATGATAGAAAAGAATTTGAGAAGTAAGGTTTATGATAAACAAACCGTGAGATGGGTTGTTAATAACAACCCTTGAAGTCCACACGACCAGCTTGACAGTAACAAATGTGTAAATAAATCCGAGAAATATTTTTCGAAAAATTCTAAAATATTCTACTTGCAGTCACCATAAACTAAAATAAAATCTTTGGGGGCATTTATAGTTACACGATGGTCGAAGAAGACAATCGAAAGGTTTCCAATCTCAAACAAATAAAAGTTTTTTACTAAATGCGCCCCATAATTTATTTTAGTTTAACCAAAGTTCCCTATGGTTACTCACAACTATTTTCTACTTTTTAGGACATCGTCGATTGTAAAATAAAATCGTTTAACTCAAAAAGCTTTTTACCTATTTTATATCAATTTATTAAAACTGATTGACAGTAATTCAAAAAATTGAATATTATTATGCTATGGAAAAAAGTCCAGCCAATTGAGCGATGGGACCATTCCAACTTCAAAAATATTGACATAGTAGGTATAATGAAGAAAAAAAAATTCTGATATCGCGTGAGGTGAAGCGGGTAATGACTAGTATTCAATATGTTATTTGCTATTCGTTGCCATGGCTACCTACATAATATGTTCTACGTCATGCAAAAACTAATCAAAGCACTCTTAACTAGTTTATTTCTGACAGATCTACAAAACAAAAAAACAGCTGATTTTTTTTATTTTTAAAATATTTCCGAAACTATAAAGTTTAGAAAAAAAATGTTTTGACGAAACTTTCTTGGAAAAATAAATAGAATATTAAACCGTTATGAAAAGTATACGATTATTGTATAAAAAAAGTATGTTATGGCATATATCTCTTTTGCGCAATAAAGCTCTTCATATTTACGTATAAAACATCCTCCCTGGTTTCAATCCGTTCATCTTTTTGACCTGTTTCGTGCAGACTAACGTACGCACATAGTTTCCAAAACGGAAAGAATTTTGAAAAGTGATTTTTATCTAAGCTTTCACCACTTGTGGGTTGGAATGGTAAAAGTTATCTCACAATAGACATTCATTCCAGTTTTACGAGAGTGTGATATGGATTTCATTATTTTATAAATTCAGAATTATCTCTGCAAAAAATGGAAACGATAATTCACCAGTGAATAAGCGCGCACTCGTATATTTTATAAAATATTTACGTTTTTTGCAGCCCAGCCAGTCAGTATATTATTTGTTAGGGTAGCTTACACAGTTTCTCATTTATCTGCGACACATCCTTCCCGTTCGGCCGAATGTCCTGCGTCCTGCATGTACGTTAATGTGTTTCGTGTATATTTATGTTTACGTGTGTGGTAGACCTGGTTTCGCTCTTCATGTCTTATCAGTTGGCACTTCGTATATTATATTCAACTTAACGGTTATGTATTTGGTATATTTATATTTACACATGTGAAATGGTAACAAAAAATAACGTATCGCATGAAAATGAAATAGACACGGTCTGGCAGAGATTAATCCTTCTAGACCTGAATTTATTCTCAAAGTAATATTTCTGTAAGACATGATTCAGATTACAAAACGTTTCCAATAAGTATTGATCCCTAGGAACGCCATGCTCATTTTTTTGGTGTAAATGATAATTCTTAATATTCAAAAGTGCATCATCAAAATGTTTCCAAATATTTAATGAACAAAACGCATCACAATAAACCGATAGTTTTTTTATAAATGCATATTTTATAAATACATTTTTCTTTAAAAGAGTTACAATTATCATTAGGTATTTTTATTCTGTCGGTTATTGAAAAATTACAACTGCCAAGGAGTTACGGTAGGATGAGGTCTGGAACTCCACGATAACACGAAAGTATTCGCTGAAAGTCGATGTTATAAGAAGGTAAAAAATAGGTAAAAAAACTTTTTAAGTTAAAATAGTTGTATTGTACAAATCGATGATGTACAAAAAACTAGAAAATAATTGAGTCACCATAGGAGCTTTGCTTAAATTTGTGTGGGCATTTAGTAGAAAAATTTTAAAAAATTGTGAATGAATCTTTAATTTTATGATTGTGAAAAATAACTATAATAATTTAGAGTGATGATGATCCTGTTTAAATGTTGGAATCCTGATGGCATAGGATCGATGAACTAAGCAAATACTGAAGGTTTTTTTATTGTATTTTATTTTCTGACGTTTCGGCAATCTTTATGCCATCTTCGGAGAATCAATGCTGTCTGTTTTCTCAGTATTATATAATTTTATATTTGCAGCTATGTAAGTTGTATAATGTATGTTATGAAATTGAATCTATAAATACTTTTTGATTTTTGTATGAGATTATAAATTTTGATTTTATAAAGTAATGAATAAAAATTTAGTTCAATATTACAATAAAGATTTTTACTCTGCGCAACAAAAACTTTTATTTGTTTGAGATTGAAAATTATATTTAGCTTTCGACTGTCTTATTCGACCATAATGTAACTATAAAGGCGCCCCACGATTTTATTTTAGTTTAAGGCTCCTACGTTGACTCATAATTATTTTTTAGTTTTTAGTACGTCATCGATTTGTATAATTAAACCGTTTAACTTAAAAAGCGTTTTACCTATTTTATTTGGATTACCTTCTAATGTCATCAAAACTTCATACGTATGCAAAATTTCAACTCAATCGGATAACGAGAAGTAGTTGAAAGAGCTGTCGCAACAAATATAGTTATAAACAAATATACGGGATCAAGCTAAATAGAACCGTTTAAAAATGTCCGGAAATGATGTCAAAATACCATGATCTGGCGGAATAAAAATAATGGTAATTGAGGTTCCCTATTCGTCCACGTATTCGATACATACAAAATTTTACGATGGGCTCTCGGTCTAATACAACTTTATAGATACAATGTGGCAATAAACATACCGTTTATTTGGTCCTCATATTTACATACAGTCGCCGTATATTTTCATTTATACTAATCCTTCCACAATTTGCGAATCATTAGTATAGGACTGCAATTAACAAAACTTTCAAAGGTTTATCGTATCGTATAAATCAGCGTTTTCTAAACGTTTTCGCCTATAAACCACTTAATTTTAATGATAAATTTTAACGTGCCTTTACATGTTGTTATATATCGATATTTTTGAAGTGAAAACTTCTTTAGCGGCGTTGTACACTTTTTTTGTAATGGGTAAAAAATGTTAAACTTGCGTCAGATCGAAAAACCGTAAGACCTGATCGAAAATGCGTAAGACCTGATCGAAAATTCGTAAGACGAAAACTTTTGTACACTTTTTCTGTAATGGGTAAAAAATGTTAAACTCGCGTCAGGACACGTGACCTGATCGAAAATTCGTAAGACGTTAATATTCAAGTTTTCACTTCTGCCGGCACTCTCGGAGTGCAACCCGTCTTTTTTTAAATCTGTTTTTAACTATTTCAAAGCTTTTGTCTATGGATATGTTACGTATGTGTAAAACAAACTGAAGATTTTAGTCGATTTGAGTAAGAAGCGTATATTTTACAAACGGACTAGTCGGTTTATAAAAGAACTAGTCAATTTATATACGGGCTAACTGTACTTAGGTCGTATATGATTTTAATATTTGTACCAAATTGTGACATTTGGAATTACATTATTTTTTCGACAAGCGCATTTGTTTGATTGGTATTTGATTTTGCAGTCACATTTCTCGGTTAGGTATTAATACGACCCCACAGTTTTGGAAACGCCTGTTAAAAAGATGAATTACACACAGATTAAAATACGTTTTTTTTTTAATTTTTGATTTATTTTTCTTTCGGAAAGCAATAAATAATATATATTACAAATTTGTTGAGACGTATGCTAATGGGACGCTATGTTTGACTAAATATTTTACGACTTGTAGTCATAAAATTTACTGTGATGGAATTTTAATCGAATGTAAATTTGAAATATTTTAAAAATGGTGAAAGTACGCAAACATTCTATATATCGAATTTACATATGGGGTGTTCAATTTTTTAATTTTGTGAAACTGTGCGAACGACATTAAAATAATAATACGTAAAAAAGCATTGTTAAAAAGCCCCTGTTCGTAGAAAATAAAAAATATCTGTGTTTTTTTGCAACGAAATCCAACTTACTGCTGCCAATGTGCACCAGCTTTATAGTCTATTAGATCAGGGAATTGAATTTAACTTATACGTATTGGTGAATTTATTTACAAAATAAATAAATTATGAATAAAAAAAAATATTTCTAAAAATCGGATATTATATGTGGAATTGATTTGAACATTTTGAATTAAACTGACCGAGAATAACAAACAAACATATTGTAAAGTTGAATGAAAGCATGTAACAATTAAAGTCAATATTAATATAATTGCTGTATTCAAAATGACCAAGTTAATTAATTATTTATTTCGCTGATTCAGATGACCAATCAAAAATTAAAAATAATGAGATGAAAAGTTAATTCTAGTCGTGGGAAACTTTTTGGAAAGCCTAAAATTATTAAAGTAACAACGTGTATTATAAGTTATATGAATAGGCTACATTCAGAAACTCACCCTTAAATATATATATTTTCAAAATCCCTGAATCATTTATTCAGAACCAACGGTGCATATGCTTGTTCTCGAGTATGGAGCCCTCTTGATATGTAACCCTCCTCCTGTTTCAGTCTCGTTTCAGCCCTTCTCTTATATTTTTAGACTTATACGTATGATATTTCTGCGGTATGAATTTATTAAATGTAAACAATTGAAGCGCTTACCCACAAAACTTTCGTAAAAATAAGGGATTTAGGCCTAGCACACATGAAGAGCGTTCAACGCGCGTTGGCCCAACGCGCGTTTACAATTTCTATACAATTGTATAGAACTGTTTATATGATAACGCGCGTTCAACGCGCCACCAACGCGCATTATCGTATAAACAGTTCTATACAATTGTATAGAAATTGTAAACGCGCGTTGGGCCAACGCGCGTTGAACGCCTCTCATATAAACTAGGCCTTACAGTGGAAGTCGTCGATTCAAGGTAAATGAAAATATTGTCATACTAAACGGATGCCATAATGGACAGATTATATATTATACATAAAAATTAGAGTTTAAAAAAATGCAAAAAAACTGTTTTATAGCAATGTGAACTAAAAAGTTGACAATAATTTTTAAATATTAAGATTTTGTTCAACAGCGATAGGAAGTCCCCCTACATAGATTTGGGGAAGTTCCTATTGCTGCTGAACAAAATCTTTATATTTTAAAAAACAACCGATCGGTGTGGCGTAGTGGTGAGAGCACTAGACTCGCATTCGGGAGGTACTAGGTTCGAATCCCGGGCGGCCATGGCCGATTATCTGTCGAACTCCTATGCTCAAAAGTTGCCTACCTTATCCTAATTACCTACTAATTCCTTCAATCGCCCTTTGCTATTAATTAAGCGGAAGTTTAAAAATGTAGAAATTAACGGGAAGTGTGATAGATGGAAAATAGTAATGGTGCGAATGGAGTCTGTTATGACATTAAATCGAGAAAAGGACGTTAAACGCATTTTTATGATTATGATTTTTATTATTATTATTCTTCTTATTATTTATATTTAAAAATTATTTTTAATAACTTTAATACGACTATTATATCGTCGCTAGTGTGCTATTCTATTTATAAAACCTAAATAAATGACGATACCCTTGAATATTTACCTTTTTTTCTTCTTTTTCTCATATATTTATCCAACGAATGTGCAATGTTCGTTCGTATAGATTCAACAGGGATGATTGGGTGCATTGTACCATATTATAATGGTAGCAGAAATGATTTTTTTCCATATTTTATAGCTGATATGACTTACTCGTCGTCTGTAATGCATATTTACTGAAATATACTGCAAACTTAAAACAAGATAAAAGTCTCTAAAAATAGCAGTGAATAAGCTACTCTACTGGATGTTTTAAAAAACGCTTATTACCTTCCCAGTACAACGGAAAGTTATTGTAATGGACCCGAAAGCGAAATAAAGAAATTCAAGAAATTAAATGTTTTCTTCATACCTCCATCGAAAGTACATACCGTCGTTGGTTCTTTAATACCTCCTATGTGCAAAAAGTAAATATTTGCAGGAAAGGCCAAAAAGTGGTTATTTCAGCAATGGATGGTAAGAAACTAGCAATTTCAGAGGTATATTACTAATTCATACTTATCTTCACTATACATATTTAATTAAGACGAAGTATTTTCTTAAAAAGTATTTAACGTTAATTTCGGATTTATTGGCACATGGGAGGAATTATTTGATACAACTTTTCATATAAGAGTTATTTCCCCTTGTTGGTTACTGTAAAATTAATTTGGAGGTATTACTAGAGTATAAAGCTCCGTTTCCTGAATCTTTTCATCTAAAAAACGTAAAATCTGCCAACTGTGCACATAGGAGCTATTACAGAACCAACGACGATACTTTCGGCATCATGACGCTCAGTGCAAGGTATCAAACTTTTGGTCAATGTGGTGAATATTATTTTTCTTCATACCTCGGTGCGGATTAGTAAAGTTATTAACTGTCCCTTTCAATTTAATAGTGACACATATGGTCGGAAAAAACCAATAATCATTATAAGGGTTCCCGTTTTTTCCTTTTAAGGTACGGAATACTAAAAAATGAGCAAAGACATTTAATTTTGCTCGACTTATAGTTAAAAACAACATCGTTATTGTATGAAAAAATACTGAAGAAAAAGAAAAGTACAATTGAGAAATATAAACGTTCTAGTATCCACTTAAATAGAAAAACATTGAAATTGTCAGAAGAATTTGACCAAATATTATTTTAAACGTTCCTTATTGAATTACTTCTTGAATGTAACTCTATTTCCCGTTTCTTCAGCAGAAGAATTAACTTGACTTTTTCTATCGTTTGTGAAGAATTCGCTGCACGATTCTGAGAGCCAAACCATCAGAACAATAATTTTGATTTATAAAAGCGAAAATTAATTTGCTGCCAGTTCCATTCTGTTTCTTATATTGCTATCGGTTCTTCTTGTTACCGTATAGCACTTCTGATATAAAAGGTAGTGTATATCATCTCTATTTGTACGAAAGTTTTACAAACTGGCTCATAATAGTCAGAGTGCCCTTCGGCAAAAATTTTATTGACACATACTCTCCCCAAATTTTGTATATGGCTTCATTAGGTCTAGTCTGACACCTATTTCCTCTATGACTTTTCTTGATTTTGGGGCGTTTTCTCTCTAAATTTTCCGAAAGATGTCGTTTTGACGACATGTAAAAAATGTATAGATACTGTTTGTTTTTTAATTGGATAGCTTAAAAACTTCAACCAAAACACTAAAATAATGTTCTCTGACAAATAACATGAAACATTTAAAATGTCTAACACCTCGAATATGTTCGACATATTCGAGGTGTCAAACATTTTAAATGGGGAGAGTATGTGTCAATAAAATTTTTGCCGACAGGCACTCTGGCTATAACATTTTGTTATCGTACTGAATGCTTCGTGATTCTTAAAACACATAGATTTCCTTTTTCTATTCACACGTTTTTTTGTTGATTTCATTTGTTGGGGTCACATCTTGGAATCTAATTTTGGCCCAATTCCACATTGATGATTTACATATATGCGTTGTTCTGATAACTACAATATCTTCATTACTCCGTAAAAAAGGTAGTTTTAATTAAAAAAAACGCACCAAAAATCTAACCAGGTAGCATCCTCCCATTAAAATAAACATAGCACGCGCGACTAGATCCTAAATTTCGGAAAAACCAGATGCACCTTTTGTCGCGCTCCGATTACGAAATCCGTAACGAAATGTTCGTCGCGAGTATTAAATTACAAAATCCCTCTCAAGTCAATCACGACCTTAACATTTTTACAAGGACAGTTCGTCGTTATGAGTCACTTTGTATAATTGCTGTACACTTTCAATAAATCGATTGCTCTTTTTTATAAGCTTTTATTATCTCTGTGATCTTGTGTATGTTGCATATTGTAAGTATAAGAACATCGATGTATTATCGCTCGGCCACAAAAGAACTCAACACCACACAGCATGAGTTTGTGTTGAAAAAAATAATACGCAATGATAGGTACAACAATATAAGTAAACAGGATAGAAAGTAGGTACAACGTTGGATTGCAGAAAGCATTGTAAAAAAAGAGTGCTTTAACAATCTTAGTTTGTAATATATATCATGTAACTGCACTTGGCTCGAACGTTATTGTATTTATCGCTAATTAATCAATTAATAATAATAGAGGTTCGACGGTTCTGTTACCGTTCTCAGACAGCTTGGAACAGACCTTATATTTATTTTTCAATAAACTCATCGAGCGGGGTGGCGTATTGATGAGAGCTCTAGACCAGGGCTGCCAGATGAACGGATTTTTCCGTTCCAAACGGATTTTTCGAGTAGAAATAAATTTGAACGGATAATGGAACGGATTTCATGATCTGAACGGATTTAACGGATTTTCTAACTTTTCCGAATTTTTTACCTTTTTTACTACATATAAATTCAAACTTCACTCGATAATCGATAATTTGGGGACATTCGGGTATTTTTAGCACATTCGAGCATATCTGAGCACGTTTCTTTCACTACCTCTGTCCTACTCCTCTCTTTATTTGGGTAGAAAAAGATAACAGAGTGTATGAAACAATGTGTTCGCGAAACACACACCTATATCGATGAATATCGACTCGCTATCTTTGTCTGATGCGTTTTTTCACACAACTGGAGTCAAGTGTTTCGAGTTAACGGATTTACGGAATTGAGGATTTAACTGATTGTACTGCCGCGTTTGTTACTATCGCAACATTCTAACAGTCAATATTATATTTTTATTTCATAAAAATGTGAAAAATCTACGAAATAATCGATTCATTGGATGTGAAAAAATGAATCATTTCTATTCAATTTAAAGTCTGTTTGTAAGTAAAAGTAAATTCAACGTCTTATACGAAATTCATTTAATAATGTTAATAATAAAGCCGTAATGAAGGTGGAAACACGTCTGGCATTAATGGGTGAACCGGGCGAACGGATGGAAACGGATTTTTCAGACCACTTCCCCCACCACTTTTCGCCTTACCGACGGATTTCTGAGGAGAGAAATCTGGCAGCCCTGCTCTAGACTCGCATTCGGGAGGTACTTTTTCCTGCTGCCTCTCGCCGAGAAACGGTAATTCCTGTATCGGCCATATTGTTGAGGTTTTCCATGGTATCCCTTAATAATTCCAGATAACTACCGAGATAGTTCCTTATTCAAAGCAATGGCCGATTACCTGTCAAACTCCTATGTTCAAAATTTGCCTACCTTATCCTAATTTCCTAAAATTCCTTCATTCGCCCATTGCTATTAATTAAGTGGAAGTTTAGAAATGAAAAAAATAACGGGAAATGTAATAGATGAAAAATAGTAATGGTGCGAATGGCGTCTGTTATGGCAGAGAAACGGACGTTAAACGCATTATTATTATTATTTTTCAATAAACTCTTAATATGTTCTTTAGAACGAAGTTAAATATAATTTTATTCATACGGAGTAATACGTTACGCTAAACAATGTGAGATACACCTACATTATTGTCTACTCACAAGTGCCTATCCGTATTGAAAGCTTAACCGTAAGTTTCAGATTTAAGCGATTTTGCTGTGGATTTCACATAATATATATGTTTCTATATATCAGATATTCACCAGACGTTGAAGTAAAGTTTAACGCATGTCTTATTTTCTATGTATATTTTAAACATCGAACGCATAAAAATTCATAATATTACCTATATGTTTTATAGTCCAATAAAATTCAGCTGAATGATACGTCAGTCAATTTAGAATGTTTAGATTTTCTAATTTCAGACCAGTAAAATGAAGATAATTTGACATTTCCACAAAATCGCGAAAGGGGGACATTTATATAAGTATGATACACAATCTCTCAAAATTGCACCTTCGTGCGATGATTGAACTTGTTAAAAAGAGTTAAAAAACCGAGTTTTATAGTTCTTTGCTTGCATCTTGTAAAAATTCAATATTGTAACCATAAAAAAGTTCTTCTAACTTTCGAATTAGTGGAAATTGAGTTCGGCATTTTACTGGCCTAATTTTGTACAAAACTTGTCACTTTTTGATAGTGATACATTCGAATATGATATGGAATGTAAGGTACAGTAAAACGTTTATACAATTATGATAATAATAATAATAATGCGTTTTACGTCCGTTTCTCGACTTTATGTCATAACAGACGCCATTCGTACCATTACAATTTTTTTTCATCTGTCAAACTTCCCGTTATTTTCTACATTTTTTTAACTTCCACTTAATAGCAATGGGCGAATGAAAGAATTTCGGATAAGGTATATTTTGAGCATAGGAGTGTGACAGGTAATCGGCCATGGCCTTGAATAAGGAACCATCTCGAAATTTATCTGGAATTATTGAGAGAAACCATGGAAAACCTCAACAAGATGGCCGGTGCAGGAATTACCGTTTCTCGGCGAGAGGCAGTAAGAAAAAATCCTAGACACATCTGCCCCCCGCAGGGATTCGAACCCGAACATCCCAAATGCGAGTCTAGTGCTCTCACCGCTACGCCACTCCGCTCGGTTCGTTTATACAATTGTGGGTAACTACGCTGTTGAAAAATAACAAACTACCTAAATTAAACAGGCATTTACAAGATAGAAACTATACATAATTATTATAAATATACCTACCTAAAGCCCAAGTAGTACGAGTTGAAATTATGATTCATTTTAAAAGATATAAATCACTCATTGCTGTAACAAAATTATTGTCCTTCAAAAAAAGTGGTTAAAAAGCGGAAGATTATTAAGTTTTGAAGTCGGCGAGAATTTAATACAAGTACATGGTTGATTTGTATTACGCTATTAAATATTAACCAACTTATCTAAATAACAATTATGTAGGAATCACCCACAGTGTATCTTCTATTAATTAGAAAAAGAAAAATTAAAATCGGTTCAAAGCTGGCGAAGATATCGCGGAACATATATGAAACTACTGGACCGATTTAACTAAAATATGTGCGGAACCACCCTAAATGTTTGCTTTTCTAAACAGAATAACAATCATTACAGCGATTTACAACTCACGGAAATATCGCGCGATATACATTAAAAAGAAACTACTAAACCGATTTAAGTAAAATTTATATAGGACCTCTCAGAAGGTATACTCTATTAAATTAGAATTCGGAACATATATGTACAAATAAAAAAAGTTCTAACTGAGAACTATTTCCTTTTTTGAAGTCGGTGATAAAAATTGCGCAATCTTTTAAACATTTTTGATTGACCATAAATAATTCCGTACGTGTGCTATATTTTTCCGTTTGTGTTTCACGGAATTGTAGTATTACAAAATATGTATACGTGTAGGTAAGACAAATCGTTCGAATATTCCGTTACAAAACACTTATCCCTCCATATTTATAGATATTTTGCTGTATGACGTCTCTCGCACATGGGTTCCACTAACTGCTTAGATTTCGATATAACCCACAATATCTCACGCATTCGCGTCGCTATCTCCGAGATAAAAAAAAACATTTGTCGAAAATTCGTGACGGTTTTCCAATGAGCATATCTAAATGTGTTAAAGCGCTGTCGAACGTCTATAATCTGCAGAAGTGTAGCCCATGTAACGTTTATTGAGATTTTACTTCGACCATGCGCCATCTACTCAGCATTTCAGTGAACTAACATGTAGTAAAGCATTGGATGCTACGTATTTTTGCAAATTTTTATTGTTTTATAACAGTAAATATGTACGTGTATTTTTTATACATATTATATTAACCTGTTTTACACCAGCTTTAGGTTTTGAGAATTGATTTTAATAGCTTATGCAACATTTCTCCTCGACAAGTTAAAAAGTGTAATTTTTGTAATATTTATAAAACATTTATATTTAGCTTTTAGTTATATTCTTTTTTTGTTTATTATCTTTTAGAAAACCTGATATTTTTATTTCAGCCGTATCGACTTACCTTAAATAAAAAAAAAACAGACAGACAAACAAATGATGTTTTTTTAACAGTTTAATTGTGTACAGGGTGACCAGTAATTGTTCGTATTCCTCCCCGGAGAAGAAACTATGATTAATTTTGAATGATTTGACCTCTATCACTTGGAGGTCGGAAATGCGTCATTTTCGAGAAAATCTACTTCGTTTTCTTTTTACAAAAATCCGAATTTTGAGAGTTAAAAATACAAAAAAAAATATTATCACTTTATGGCCTGATTTTTTCCATATTTACTTACTAATTGGTCAACTTTCCTAAAAGTAAAAACCACAATATTTACTGTTAGATTTTATGTTGTGTGATAAAACTCAATAAATAAAAAAAAATGAAATAAAAATTCTTCATAGAAGTGTCATTATCACATAAAAAAAATTACGCATTTCCGATCTCCAAGTGATAAGGTTAAATAATTCCAAATTAGTCATAGTTTCTACTCACGAGAGGAATACGAGCAACTACCGGTAACCCTGTAATACAAGATGTTCTCGGTCTACTTAATCTCATGTAGGGTGCGTCTTAAGGGACATTTTGGATCGACTCATAGATCCTGCAATCTGTCCGACGTCAATAGTGTCATGGCAATTACATTACATGATACGGATACATAATAAAATCCCTGAAGATATTAAAACTATAGAAAACAATCTAAAATTCAAATATAAGTTAAAAACACATTTAATAAAAAAAACTTATTATTCCCTGGAAGAATTCTGTAATTAATGCAACTGGTGACGCTATTTACACATGTATACATGTTTTTTAAAATAAAGTTTGTTATTATTATTAAACCGAGATGAGTTTTGGAAATGTCATACCTGAAAACAACGCAACACTTTTCGTTTATAAATACCAAAATTTAATTAATAATCTGAAAATGTTCTATTGATGCATATGTGTTCAGCAATTGATAGATACGAATTTGGACATCACACAAAACTTAAAATGCAGTTGAGTTTTTGGAACAAATCCAACGGCTGGTACTTAAGATAAATTCGGTGTTTTTTTTTTTGCAAACAACAGTTGTACATGGATTGAGAGATAAGAGTAGTACAGATGGCATCGGTAGAGGGTCGAAACTTTGCCATTATCGACATTGCTCACGTTTTCCATTCTAGTTGTTGAATATTTGATCCAGACGTACATTATTGAAAAGGACGTACATTTCCCTGTGTGTAATCCGAGACACAGAACACTCACAGTAACTAGCAACTATAGTTAAAATAGGTATGTCCTACAGAAATTCACAACCGTTCGTCTGCGATGCAGTTACGATTAGTAAAATGACTCATTATAATGAAAAAAAAAATTCCAGCCAATCGGGCAACGGGACACCATTTCAACTTCAAAATGTTGACATATGATATCTGGTATAATAAAGAAAATAAAATTTCTGATATCGCGTGAGGTGATGCGGGTAATGGCTAGTATGATATTTACTATTCGTTGTCATGGTTACCTACATAATGTTTCACGTCATGTAAAAAATAATCAAAGCATGCTAAACTAGTTTAATTCTGACAGATCAACAAAATAAAAGAAAAGCTGATTTTTTTATTTTTAAAAATATTTCTGAAACTATAAAGTTTAGAAAAAAATCTTTAACAAAAAAATAAATAGAATAAATAAGTCCTTATGAAAAGTATACCATTAATGAAGTATATCATTAATAAGAGAACACTCTGAAGATGATACAAAACGTATCGAACGTTAGTATTAAATGCAAGTTTAAAAAAATCTCAGTATTGCTTCATTTTCGATCCTTATGCCACGGAATTCTTTCGAAATACTCATCATATACCATTAATTCAAATCTTTGATTAACGTCTGAATAGAACTTTTCAAGTAAATAAAATTGTCGACACGCCATGAATGACTTAGACTACTGGTTACGCCAATAACTATTGTTATTAATTTTTCATTATTTTTTTAATCATTCAAAGTTTCACTCTTGCGTGAAATCTATTAGATAATAAATTACTTAATAATTAATTTCTATATTTTTTAGATATTTCTGAAGAAGATCCAAATCCGGATCGAAACGTTATCTTGTGTTATATTGATTTGTATTTTTATTATTTTTTGTCAGTATATCGTATGGTCTGAGAAATATTGGTCGACAATTTTATTTACTTCAAGGATATACCATTAATGTTTAAAAAACACCGTTATAGCATATATCTCCTCTGAGAATTCGTCGATTTTCTCCAAAAACAATAGGGCTCTTCATATTTGCATACCAAACATACTGTCAAAACTTGGTTTCAATCCGCTCATCCGTTTGACCTGTATCGTGCTCACAGACTAACAGACCAACAGACAAACAAACAAATAAACAAACAGACGCACAGACTTTCATTCATTAATATGAAATGTGGTGTAAAATAAATTGTTTATAATAATTGATCACGCTAGAATTTTTCAATCCTGAAAATATTTGGTTGAAAATGAGAAGATATACTTTCCAAAACTTTTTTTTTTATTTTTTATTATTTAATTGTTGAACGCTTTCGAACATATTAGTCCATCTTCAGAATAGATATCAAAATATTTCAATTAATCCTTACACAAGATAGATTGATAAAAGTTTTTATTCAAAAATACACGCCATTGAAATTGAAATATTTTGATATCTAATCATATCAACACAAGAATTAAGAGAAGAACCTTATCTTTTATGATCTTCAGAATAGTTTATTCTTTTTAGGCTTTAAAATGTTTTAACTAAAAAGGGTATTTAATACAATAGAGAATAAATAATAAAATAAAAAAAAAATATATTATTGCCTACATTGAACATTATTGATAAATTTATAAAATTGTGTATTCAAAAAATCCCTTCTTTGTAATAAAAATCGATTTACTTTCTATGAAACCAGTTGTTGACTGAGAATCCATTTTTCATTGATACACGAGCTTACTAGTTAAAGCAATGGTGCGTATTTCAATCGGTGGAAAGCAACCGGATGACTCTTGGTATTTGAGTTCCTGAAGCAATTTGGAAACTTTTTTGTTCAGTACCTCATAACCCCAAAATGGAAGGAATCGGAGAAAAGGGGGGGGGGTCAAAACGTAAAAAAAAATTGTTTAGAAACCAAATGGAAAGGCGGTAGCATTAAAGTACGTGTACTCACTATTGTTTAAAAAAATTGTCATCCGAAACGTGCGGACGGTTTGCGCGAACCGATTTTTTGAAAATCGGAAAAAAAAAATTGTGTCGCAACCGGTTGCGATTTTGAGGAAAATTCTTGTTTTTGTTCAGAGATGCTGTAAAAAAATTGTCATCCGTTTCTGCTGGACGGATTTTGAGGAATTAAAGGTTTGAGTGGCTAAAATTCTCGATTTTTCACTAGCTTTTTTCAAACATCATAAAAAAATTGCTAAAATTGTTAAAAACGGATGACGTTTCTTATACATGTTCTCAGAGGGTCCAACTATAATATGTATCAATGTCATCCGTTTTTATAACATTTAACCCCATTTTTCAACCCTTTACTTTTGTGCGATATTAATCAGAATATTGAGGTTAGACTCGTTTCTGGTGGCATACAGATAACGTACACAACCCCTTTAGGGGTTGAAAAATGAGGTTAAATGTTATAAAAACGGATGACATTGATACATATTATAGTTGGACCCTCTGAGAACATGTATAAGAAACGTCATCCGTTTTTAACAATTTTAGCAATTTTTTTATGATGTTTGAAAAAAGCTAGTGAAAAATCGAGAATTTTAGCCACTCAAACCTTTAATTCCTCAAAATCCGTCCAGCAGAAACGGATGACAATTTTTTTACAGCATCTCTGAACAAAAACAAGAATTTTCCTCAAAATCGCAACCGGTTGCGACACAATTTTTTTTTCCCGATTTTCAAAAAATCGGTTCGCGCAAACCGTCCGCACGTTTCGGATGACAATTTTTTTAAACAATAGTGAGTACACGTACTTTAATGCTACCGCCTTTCCATTTAGTTTCTAAACAATTTTTTTTTACGTTTTGACCCCCCCCCCTTTTCTCCGATTCCTTCCATTTTGAGGTTATGAGGTACTGAACAAAAAAGTTTCCAAATTGCTTCAGGAACTCAAATACCAAGAGTCATCCGGTTGCTTTCCACCGATTGAAATACGCACCATTGCTTTAACTATACCGTTTTGGTTTATTGATTAAAAATATCTTGAATTGATTTAATTTATTTTCGATTTTTTTCCTTCTTTAGTTACATAACTTTTCCAGTAAAAGTTACCAAATAAGCCTAAATATATCACAATATTAGGAACCATTATATATAACGCGGCTCTTGATACATGACAGTTGTTGAGAATTGCCAACGTGAGATGTACTCCGGCCAGCATGAATTGAACCTGTAAAAAATAATACAATTAAGTTGCACACGAGGTTAGAAACGCTGTTAGAAACACTGCTTGATTTTCTGCTAGCCGGTAGGCTAGGTACGAAGCTGGAAATGACGTCACAGCGGGCTTGCCTGCTAGCTCACAAGATAGGTTTCAAAAATTAGAAGAGGGGCTATTTTCTTGCTAGGTTCGTTGCTAGGCATGAGTAAGAACCGATCAGAAAGCAGTATCTTGTCACGTGGGCGACTTGAACAAACGCCATGCCATAGTGTGTTCTGTTCACTGCGCGCGCACCGAATCTACCTGCCGAGCAAGCTTGTAAAGACGTCTCGTGTGAAGCGAGCACATAATAGCAATTAAGAAAACCAGCGCTAGAAAACTAGTAGTGAAATCTAGCATGGAACCTAGCGTCAGTGGACTTGAATGGCAGTTTATGTATTTAGAATGTGAACGTACTATTTTAAGGATAAATTAACTAATTTATTTAATAAAAATAAAAATGCCTTTCTTTTATAATCTAAATCCCGCAATGATTTACGGTGGTCAGTATTAATGAGAAAATTTGACTTACCAATTGGAGTGTTGTTAAGTATCGTTTCCACCATAAATATTTTCTTATATTCGGTCCAAAAACGGCCAATAAATAATAAGAGTACATAACTACATGCACAAATACGTTCATAAAACCTGGAATAACGGCGTGAACTTGTGGGACATATTTAGTAAACATCCATGTAAAGAACACCATGGAGCTGTGATGGTAAACATGGAGAAATGAAATTTGATTTTGTTTCTTTCTCAGTACGAAAAACACTGTGTCAAGTAGTTCAACTATTTTCGAGATAAAGTACCAGTACGTGCCCACGTTTAGCTGAAAAAATATAAGTTTCATTAGTCTCCTTGATATTAACAATTACTTCAAACATGTGCTATGGGCTATATGCAGGAGGCGGAGTTCCAAATTTTTCGATCCGAGCGTTTGTAGTGAGCACTAGAAGAAACTTCAAACTCACATTTTCCGTATGTCAGTGAGCAATGTTTTTTAAAAGTGAAAGTATAGTTATAGTTTTATAAAGTTTTTTAATTACAAAGAAAACGTAGGAAAACTAAGCGATCTGGAAATGCTTGTTGTGTTCCGGGCTGTTGCGTTGATGGCGATTTAAGACCATTGGCGCCCTAATTTGACGTTCCGCTGTCAGTGTAAACAAATTAACATTAGTTTTCCTTATTACATTTTTTTTGACACATCAGGGCCAACTAAAGTTTTTGACTTATCACCTTAGAAACATGTCGCGATTTCCATAAAAAGTGAGTTCAATAATTCTCTACAAATCTTTAATTAACGTCTGAATAGAACTCTTCAAGTAAATAAAATTGTTATATTGATTTGTATTTTTATCATTTTTGTCAATATATCGTATGGTCTGAGAAAAATTGGTCGACAATTTTATTTACTTCAATAATTCTCTATTACCCACTAGCGGCGCTAATAGGCTTCGTGCACACAGCCTATAGAATTGCAATTATTGGTTGAAAAATTTTAGAGAGAATTGAATTTTGCAATTTAGAGTCTGAGACAAAAATGGATGTGTACAAATTGAAGCTTTCCATTTTTTTACAAAAAATTCTATGCATTTTCCCCCCTTAAGACTAACATTTTCGACGTAATAGTCATACGAAATTGAGTAATTATCATGATAGACCAAGATCCCAGACCCGTCAGACCTACATCATTTCAGTACTGCTAAGGTTTTATCAGTAAATGTACAATATTTAGTAAGTAAGCGACCCAAAAATTAGTCGATTACCAATTTTGAAGACAACGTCTACAGTGGCCAAAGGATCCAGAAAAACGCAATTACAGATATTAAATTTGCATTTATTGACTAACGTAAGGTAAATCCTTCGAAACGTTAGTCAATGAATGCAAATTTAATATCTGTAATTGCATTTTTCGGGATCCTTTGGCCACTGTAGACGTTGTCTTCAAAATTGTTAATCAACTACAATATTTAGTTAAGAACGTATGCCAATTTGCTAGCTTGAAAACGGGGGCCTTTTAGAGATAACATGTTCCAAAGGTACATAAAACACGCAATGGTATTATGCATGCATTTGAGTGAGAGAAATAGATGATTTTTTTTTGACAGCTTCATGAAATTTGTTTCCATGGAGTTTTTCTCCCTTAAACTCATGGACTACTCTGTGTGTGTGTGTGTGTGTAAACAAACGAAAAATCTAAATTTCTTGAAGTTGTCAAAAAAAATCATCTAATGCTCTCACTCGCACTCATATGCATGCATAAATACCATTGCGTTCGTAGGTAAGCACGTGTTTCATGTACCTTTAAAATCATTTATCTCTAAAAGGCCCCCGCTTTCAAGCCAGCAAATCGGCATACGTTTTTTTAACTAAATATTGTACATTTACTGATAAAATCTTAGTCTACCCAGGTCTGGGATATGAGCGTTGTGGACGTTGCCCTGTTTTTACTAAATATTATTTGTCACATGATTTGGCCACTATTTACTACGTGGCAGTAAAAATCGACGCGTTGGACAACCCTTGTCACTTTTATAATAGTTATTCGTTTATAAAAATATAGAAAATACTTACGTAACGAATCTGGTCTTCGGTGAAATCTCGCTTGCAATTTGTTACCACTAATTCAATAATTCCATTTTTGATACAAAAGTAAAATAAATACGCATTGAAAATAACTAATCCCGCGTTGTAAGGTATTAATAATGCATCTAAATTGAACGGTTTCCTATTTGACATGAAATATGGGCCTAGTTTTAAAACCACAACTAAATAGATTGCTATTATTGCAAATATCGGCATTGGAGAGTCCATTAGCACCCATCCTTTTATCCCCGGATCTAAAAAAAATGAAAAAATGAAATATTTTTCTAATGCGAATTTTGATATCTAGAGTTCTAGAGCGTAATACGAGTCGGCAACAAAATGTTAAGGAGGCTGAGCCGTTTTACGAAGATAATGAAAAAAATCGGAAATAAAGTTTTTTTAATAGATTTTTTTATGACAAAATTTTCTGTCAAAAATCCAAAATCATTAGGAGATTTATAAAGTTAAAAATTAAAAAAAACTTTTACATGTAGTCTTGTGGAAAATATCTCAACCTAGCATGCAAACGGTACATTTTAATTTTTTGCAAATAACCAAATAATGTCAGCAGTTCCGAAAACTATCTATGTAAAGCATCGATGTCTTACGCATATTTTAATATTTTTTCCAATTTAATTAGGAGACTTTTAATCAATAAAAAAATTATAAACCTTAGCACTTTTCGATTATGGACTTTTATTATTGACAGATTTAACAATTTTAACTGAATTTTCAACTTTTTAATGATTTAATTTTAATTCTTGTTACTTCTAATTTCTTTTTTTAATTATTTACTGCAAAAAATATGTAAAATAGAGATATTTACATACATTTATTTTTTTTAACCTAACTTTGTACAAAAAATACAAAAGTTAGTCCATTAAGTATAAAGTACTGGAATAATTAATTAATATTAAAAAAAAAATTAATTTATGCCTTTCTGACAATAATTTGTTGGTATCATCGACTTATAAACTATAAAAGTTCCCATTTAGAATTCGACTTACTTTTGATTAGGACTGTAATGGATCAACCTCCTTAAATACATTTTTCACGTGCTTTCTAGAAAGTAACTGATTTCCACAACATAACAAGTATATATTTTTGACAGTTTGATTATGAAACTAACTTCATTTCTATTAAGACTGCTTACGAAAAATGATATTTGCCGTGCTATACAGGGTTATTGCTCGTATTCATCTCGGGAGAAGATTAAACTATGACTAATTTGGAATGATTTAAACTCTATCACTTGGGGTCGGAAATGCGTCTGTTTCAAAAAAAATCTACTTCGGTTTCTTTTTACAAAAATCCGAATTTTGGGAGTTAATTAAATATAGAAAAAAATATTTTCATTTTAACCTGAATGTTTCAATGATCTGATAGCTTATTAATTGGCCAACCTTACTAAAGCTAAAAAACCACGAAATTTACTGTTAGATTTTATGTAGGTAGTGTGTTAAAACTTACAATAAATAAAAAAAAATAAAAATTCTTCAAAGAAGTGTAATTATCATGAAAAAAAAATTACGCATTTCCGACCCCCAAGCGATGAGGTTAAATCATTCCAAATTAGTCATAGTTGCTTCTCCCGAGAGGAGTACGAGTAATTATCGGTCACCCTATATACATGAGCTTTGTTAGAAATCATTAATATATTACAGACAACTGGCTGTCGCTCGTTTTTAACATAATGTCACATACTCAATTATACATATAAATGTCATCATCCACTAAAAAAATAACTTATTGTTCTGATAGTTTTAAATAAAAAAAAAAAAAATAAATGAGCACCAATCCGAATTATTTTTTATAATTTGCACTAAACTTTATTCATTTATCCGAGATTACTTCAATAATAATAAAAAAATAAAAATAAATATGCAAAAATATTTGCAGCACTTTATAAATGAAAATTGATTGACTGTTTAGAAAAATACTCACTATCATATTCCGTAATTTTTTCAAAAAAGTTTCCAATTAATTCACCAAAACTGGACATGTTTTCTATTCGAACTACAAAGTTGCACTGCGTTAATGAAAAAGTTTCAAAAACCGATTATCCAAGTATATGTCTAGACAACATAAGCTAATTATTTGCACACTGCACAGTAACTATAATGAATTTCTTATTATTGCTAATAATGTAAGTGCGTACAGTAGCGTGCAACTGTGTTTCTGCGATTTTTAAAAGTTACTTATATTTATATTCGAGATGATTTGTATGCTCTGTTGGCAGGTACACTATGCTAACATTCGAAAAAAAATCGGAAATTTGATTCTGAAAACTCGGGTTGCAGTGCCAAATCCTACTAAAAATGCAGTGTACAGTTTACAATTCGCATAGAGCTGAAAATTGATATTGGTCTTAGGTACACTATTACAAATAAAATATTAAAATTCCTTATCGATCCTACATCTGCTAAAAAAATTAATCAAGGTCAAATGTTAAAAGCCTCAGTTTTTTGCACTTTTCTCGTAAACGGTAAATGTTATCTAAAAATAGGTCAGACAAAAGTTGTAGATCATGCAATTGTCTACAAGAATTGTTCTTATACTTTTTCCCCCTACATCTCACCATTCTTATGAAATAGTGATTTCAGACATCGAAAACACTAATATTAACATTTAACGGTATTTTTGATAATTTAGGACGTACATAGATATTTTTGTCTTATATATCAGGAATAGTGATTCGTAGGAAAAAAATGTAAAAACAGTTTTTGCAGACAATTGCATGATCTACACCTTTTGTCTAACCTATTTTTAGATAACATTTTCCGTTTACGAAGAAAAGTACAAAAAGGAGATACTTTTGACGTTTGACCTTGATTAAATCGGTGGGGACGTTGGATATTTTATTTGTAATAGTGTACTTAAGACCTGTACAAATTTTCAGCTCTATGCGAATTATAGTAAATTGAAATGTTTATTTTGACTGGACTATGAAATCGCAAATCGACGATTCACGAAATCAGCTGGTTTTTGTGATCATATGCGTGCTGCAAGTGCAAGGCGGCTGTCTTTATAAATTGTTTTATGACGTAATTTCTCAACCTGTAATTATTAAAAAGCATGAAGCTGCAAATGCTACTAAGTGAGGTACACAAAGAAATTTCAAATGACACAATTAGGAGATAATAAATGTACAAAAATTGTTTCTTTTATACATTTTTACAATAAGGGATAATTGGAACCTATTTAGTAAATTTGATAAAATTATACGTATACGTTTGTAGTCTTGGGATAGAAATTTTAATGGGACATGATAGTATAAAGCAAGTGCGCTACACACAAAGGCGTAGATAGGTGGGAGGGGTAAAGGGGGTAACTATCCCCCCGCAGGATCATAATAATACAAAAATAAAACTGAAAATAATACGAATACCTGGCTAAAAAATAAAATTTAGAAACATCTCTTGAAAAAAAAATTGTAAAATTGGTTTGGGAATTAATATTTTGCTTGACACCTTCCTTCGTGAGTATTCTTGAGTGGATATTAATAAAACTTAAAAAAAAATACTAAATTTTTTTTTGCTTTACCCCCCCAGGAAAAAAATTATCTACGCCCTTGGCTACACATTTGAACCTTTTGACAGTATCGAAAAAACATATAAATAATAATAATTCGTTTAACGTCCTTTTCTCGACTTTGTCATAACAGATGCCATTCGCACCATTACTATTTTCCATCTATCACACTTCCCGTTATTTTCTAAATTTTTAAACTTCCACTTAATTGATAGCAATGGGCGAATGAAGGAATTTTGGGACATTTTGGCAAATTTTGTGCACAGGAGTTTGACAGGTAATCGGTCATGGCCTTGAATAAGGAACCATCTCTCGATATTTATCTGGATTTGTTGAGGGAAACCATGGAAAACATCAACAAGATGGACGGTACAGGAATTACCATTTCTCGGCGAGAGGCAGCAGGAAAAAGTCCCAGCCACATCTGCCCCCATCGGGATTCGAACCCGGTACCTCCCGAATGCGAGTCTAGTGCTCTCACCACTACGCTACACCGCTCGGTGTAGCGTTGTGGCGAGAGTAACAGACAAAGAGTGCATTGCTAAAAAAAATCTATAACGTTTAAATTGCCTGAACTATTATAATTAATTCGTAGAATACATTACCATTTGGGACAATGACTTGTTTAATTTTGATGTATTTTTCAAAATATTAATTAGTCTATCTATTGTTCCCTATTAAATAGTGTTGTAACCTAATTCACGAGTATTAAATTAGCATACTGGGTCGTTATTCACAAATTATAAGAAAACACTGGTCGCAGTGCGAAGCCCTTAAATAGTGTATTTATTAATATTACATGTTTGCGCAAAATATTGTTGTTATGAATTTTATCGTGAGCCAATTTTGTTAAAATTTTAACATCCGTTTGTGAATTGTTAAAAATCACGGCGCTAATTATTTCAGTTGTTGAGCGTCTATATAATCTGTAACCCCTGCACTGAAAAGATCATGTTATAATGGGTATAGGCACATATTTACATACAATAAACATTTATCACAGAGGTTAATAGGGGAATTCCAAATATATGTGTTTAATATTAAGTATTAATATGCGAATTTTCATTACGGTATAGTGCGTACTACTATTTTAATAACTGTTGCTACATTGTGTTAAAACACCCTTTGTTACATGTTTATATTAGAAAAATTTATTTCTCAAACAATGTCACCATCGGGATACGAACCCCGAATCTTTCCACTATCCCGATGGTGACATTGTTTGAGAAATAAATTTTTCTAATATAAACAATATTAGAACGATGAATTGACCTTACTGTGTCACTGTGGACTAACTCAGTCCGCCGCGATAGTGGAAAGATTCGGGGTTCGTATCCCGATGGTGACATTGTTTGAGAAATAAATTTTTCTAATATAAACATGTAACAATGGGTGTTTTAACACAATGTAGCAACAGTAGCTAGACTTTAAAGTTATTAAGTATTAATATTATTATTAATTATTATAAGTAATTGTATCCAATTCTTAAGGTATTCTTAGAAAAAATTATACATTTCAGTATTATCCAGTTTGCAGAGAAAGTTTCAACATTTTAAACAACATTATAATTAGAAAAATTATCTTTTGTAGGTAATAATACCTAATTAGTTTTACTGAATGGGGTTTGAGTAAAGACTGCTGCACACGAGGCTATTAGAAAAGCTGCTAGATTCCTTGCTAGATTTGCCTACTAGTTTTCTAGCGCTGGTTTTCTTGATTGCTGTTATGTGCTCGCTTCACACGAGACGTCTTTTCAAACTAGCTTTATGAATAAATCTGGTGCACGCGCAGTGACAGTTCAAATATACACACAGAGCAAAACGTGTCTGTTGTCTGTTGAGTAAAATGGCGCCATGTTGGTTTGTGGGTGCTTGTTAAAGTCGCCCACGTGACAAAATACTGTTTCCTGATTGGTTCTTGCTCACACCTAGTAGCGGACCTAGCAAGGAAAACAGCCCCTGTTCTAATCTTAAAACCTATCTTGTGAGTTAGCACGCGAGCCCGCAGTGACGTCATTTTCAGCTTCGTATCCCGTCTACTGGCCAGCAGAGCTCTAGGTAGTGTTTCTAGCCTCGTGTTCAGCGGCCTTTAATAACCAAAACTAATTAAAACTCAGCGGTTTTCAAACAGTGTGCTGTGAATGTGAAGTTTTGAAAATAAAGAAAATTGCCCATTTAGGGGATCACATTTAACTGAACATTTTTTAGAAATTTTATTAGGGTACGTAAAGTTAACAAATAAATTAAAAATGGCATGTAATTTATTGATCACTTATATTTGAAGAACAATATTTAAAAAAAACACACAATATATAACATATTATATACCGTTTAGAAGGTCCTGTAAAAAAATAGCGCTTCAAAGTGCTTGATATCGGAACTACACATGTGTGCAAAATTTCAAGTCAATCGATAAACGGAAAGAGACTGAAAATTTTAAAGTTCGATTCGCACCCGGACGCAGCCAGGCCGGCATTATAAGACTAAAAAATAAATCGAAACTACACACGTGTGCTAAATTTCAACTCAATCGGATAACCAGAATTGTGCGAAAATTGAATTAAAAATATCACATTCAAACATACATACAGGTAAGGTAAAAGAACAACGAATAAGTATTTACAAAAACACCATAAACACGTATTTATAAGTTGGTTGAACTATCAGATGTAGTTTATCAGATGTAGTTTAAAATTATCATCTAGGATGACGCCACTTTCGCTCTCGATCCGAAAAGCACTTTACCTTCGATTGCACATGCGCAACTTTTATTTTATGTCATTGTTTTGAAAAAGCCAACCGCGAAAACTGTAGTATTATATGTGTTACAGAAATGACATTTTTTTAATAACTTCTCAATATTTGAAAAGTAAAAAGAGGTGTCGGTAAAGTAGTATGGCATTTTATTGTGATAAATAATTTAACAATGGCGTTTTGACGCCATACAAATGGAATTATAATCACATTATGTCAGCGGTTGGACATCGCGTGACGAAATACCACGCACCTGGAACAATTCAGATGTCAAATGGTAAATTTGCAATAACACAACGTGAAAAATAGTGTTTTCGCTCAATTTAACATTGCTACTGTATTCAATGTTTATGTTTAGAGTCGTACAGGGAACAAAGACATAAAAAAATAAATTAAAATAAAAAATGTCATCAACGGGTAATAGTAATTTTAATACACGTTGATGACATTTTTTATTTTAATTTATTTTTTACATAACAACAATACTGAGAAAAAATACAGCATTGATTCTCCGAAGATGATATAAAGATTGCCGAAACGTCAGACAATAAAAAACGGGGAATTATAAAACTGTAGAATAAAAAAAAAATTGGTGACTTATGATGATTACTGTTTTAATAACTTGAGATATTAAAATAATAGTTGGGTGATTAAATTACTAAGTGAGCGACTAAATTACTAAGTGAGTGACTAGAATGCCTTCGGTAATTTTGAAGCAGACGTCTTCTTTTGTTTTTACTTTCTATTTTTTTTTTACTTTGAGACTACAACTTAAAACACACATTTTCATAAAGATTGAAAACCACCGCTTTTTTTGATAAAGGGGTTTTCGAATTGTCTCGCATTGAAACGAGAAGGGGCAAATGTGGAGTTTTTAAAAAAACAATTCCGGGGTGAACGATAACGGAGTATGCGAATTAAATAGTTAATTGTTTGAATAGAACTGCGTTTTCTAAAAAATGTATATTTAATTGACAGTCAATTAAATATATATTTTTTAGAAAATGCAGTTCTATTCAAACAATTAACTATTAACAAAATGTCGCTCAGAATAAATAAATCATTTACCAAATTTTGAAAAAAAATGCAGGACGTAACGTTGACAATCAAACAAATATTAGGTCGCTCAAATATTATGAAGTTACCCATTTTGTATTTTAAGTAACTCAAATGGATGTTTGTAAGTTGCTGTTCTGTTGATTTCTCGTCACGCGCAGTCAGTCGCTCACTTAGTAATTTAGTCGCTCACTTAGTAATTTAGTCACCCAACTATTATTTTCTCGTCACGCGCAGTCAGTCGCTCACTTAGTAACACAGTAACCCAAATTGATTATTTTTGTCACCCAAAATTGTAATTTACAGTCACTCGTTTAAATACTACCCATAAAAAACCTTCAGTTTTTGCAAAGTTCATTGATCCTATGCCACCAGGTTTCATCCTTTAATCTTCTAATAATAATAATTTCTATTAATTAATTATCAATGATTTATATGTTTTACTGATTCAAAAATCATATCTTTATATTTATTTTACGGACGGTCGTAAATGTACCGCTGATGCTTTCTGAGTGTCTGACGATGCTGATCAATGAAATGTGACGCTAACAAAACAACGGCGGTTGACAGACATGAAAAGCAGACATGAAACTCCTCATCTCGACGTTTCGGGATGAGAAGGCAGCTCGTGCGTCGTTTGCGAATGTGATAGTTCGACGTGCTAGCCGCTGGCGTCTCTGTATGTGCGATCACAAGACAAAAAGTATTACGTATCTAATTTATTTCCCGGAGAGAGTGTGTATTATTTTATTTTGTCTATATTGCATAAATCGTTATAAAAATTTCAACAGCCAATTTTATAGGGTTTGTGATAACGGAAGAAGATATCTGGTTATGGAGCCATAACGCCCAGCTTAAGTCCCGATACTGAAAGTTTTTTTTATTAAGAACTAACTACTTATTAGCAATGATGGGGGGGGGGCAGAAGTGGATATAGACAGCAGAATCAAAAAACATCCCAAGCGTTCAGAAGTTCAAATCGTTTTTTTCATTTTAACAAATCTTCATAAATAGATGTCTAAGAACAATCTTCAAGGTGAATTGGTACGAACACGTCTCCAACAGTTTAGAAGCGTACGTGTATTGAAGAAGTTTGGACAACTATAAAACGTTTGATATGGAATTGGCCAAGACAAAAGACAGATGACGACATAGTAAAGAGAGCCGTGAATTGGAACCCACAGGGATATCGGAAAAGTGGAATACCCAAAATATCTGGGAGAAGAACTGCAGTTCTCGAAGAAGTTATGGAAGCAGGAACTAGTTGGCTTTATGTAAAAAATATTCAAAATTTTATAATTTTGGAAATATCAACAGTTTTTTTTTGTTCTGAAGATCTGTTAAAAAAAATTAGATAGGTAACATGCTTTGGATAATTTGTACATAACGTGATGACATATTATGTAGGTAACCATGATGCAAACGAATGGCAAATGTCAGAATCAATATGGCGTCAGCTACTGGGTTCACACCTGTTTTTCCATAGTTACCAAAGTTGTTTAACTTCACAGACACTACCCACATGTAAGCCATGAACGTGTATGCGTTAATAATAATAATAATAATAATTTTATTCAGCCAAACGTAATAAAAAATTACAGTGCCATTGTCATAAAAGTTACAATCACTCATAAAAGTTACAATCACAATTGGTTTAAAATTAATTATGAACTCCATTCAACAGTCTCGTCTAATGAATAGAGACATTTTAACAATAACGTTTTTTTAATTTTTTTCGAGAAAGCAGCTAGGTCCAGTTTCTTAGTCTCTTGTGGAAGATTGTTGTATGCATGAATTGTGTTTAAGTATTGTTCAGATTTTTTTAGTCTGTGGCGAGGAGCTTTGATGTTATTCTTAAATCGCGTTTCATAACTGTGAAGTTCTTCTTCATGATTTACAAATCTGTCTAGGTGACTATGAACATATATCAAATGTTGGTACAGAACGAGTGAGTAGAAGGACATTATTTTTAAATTGATAAAGTGGGGTTTGCAGTGTTCTTTATTTGTAGCGTTTACTATAATTCTAATGGCCTTTTTCTGTAATATAAAAACTTTATTAGCATATTTAACATTGCCCCATATAATTAGGCCATACGACATTACACTATGAAATAGTCCGTAGTACGCAGTTATAGTTGTACTTAAATTGATCGTAGATGATTTGATCTTTCTTAGTGCGAACAGCGTTTTACTCAGTTTTTGACATACGTAATCAATGTGTTTTGTCCAACATAGACTAGTGTCTAGATATATTCCTAATATTTTAGCACTTGTGAGATCGTTTCCGCGGACGTTTGAAAAAAAGAGATGTACTGTTTTATTTTCATTGAGCTGTAGTTCATTTGCTGAGAACCATTGTTGGGCAATATTTAAAATTTCGCTTTTTTTAGTGCTCACTTCATTTACATGATTGATACTGTATATAAAGGACGTATCGTCAGCATATAGTATCGATTTACAAGGCATATTTGTTGGCAGGTCATTTACATAAATTAAGAACAGTAGCGGTCCCAGTATACGCCATATTGGCTCATGCGACAGATATCGGTCCATCGCTACGCTCAAGCTGGGTGTCCTGGTTACAGAATTCGTGATCAGAATATTAATTACTAGCCAATACGCGTTAACAGAAATTTTCTTTTCTTTATTATAATATGCCAAATGTTTTTGAGGTTGGAATGCTTCTGTCGCTCAATTGGCTGGAATTGTTTGAATATTCATTAATCTTATTTTACTAAATTTTTGACCTAAGTCACTTGTCTGTGTGATCAAAGATATACATTTTATTTGTGTATGCACTATTTTACGATTACTGCATCTGTGAAGACGACGGGATAGCTGTCTGTGCGTGATTCTATCTTTTTATCACATCGTATTATTAATTTTGCTATAATATAGTTGTCATTTGGCCTTGCCCACACTGGTCTTTAGTGCGTTGCACTCATACAACAATACTGTAATAAATACATTGCACCTAGAACAATGAAACTAATCAAAGATGCAAATTTGAATGATACGTATTAAAATTTTAAGAGACTAGGCCATGGAGTCGGCTTTCTAAGTAAACAATGGTTACCAATCCTGAATTACAATGCTAATTATTGCGATTTCGATTATTTTGCAATGAGCTGACAATATTGTAGTCCAAGAGCTCTACTAAACTTTTTGGAAGCTGACTTAGGCCTGAAAGTGACATTATGTAGAAAATTTATTCGTCGTTTTTTTTTTTTTTAACCGAGTAATAATAAAAATAATGCGTTTAACGTCCGTTTCTCGAATTTATGTGATAACATTACTATTTTCCATCTGTCACACTTCCCGTTATTTTCTACATTTTTTCAACTTCCACTCAATTAATAGCAATAACAATAACAGCTTAGAAAAACGCTACTATTTTTATAATTTAGCAAGTGGCCACTAGATGAACAAAATGGCTCATTAAAAATGTTTCAAAGAAAATGTTACATATTTATATGTACTGTTCTCTGGCATTTAAATAAACAATTTAGACAAAATAAAATATAAAAGGGTGGGATTTTTAGTATGTTAGTAAGGAGGCCACCCTGGACAATTTTCCGTAAAATCCCCGTTGCTTATGCATTTTTCCTCTATTTTTTTTATAAATTTTAAATTCTTGCTAACTTCTTTATGAAATAGAGAATAAATATCTTAAACGTGTGCATATACGAAAAAGTAAACTTTCGAATGTACATTTTCAAAAGTATGTGATACCAATAAAATAAATTTAAACTTTTTCGGCACGAAAATTTCACCACTTTATGCGACTTCAAATTATACTTCCATAATATTCGCCGTGGAACAATTGAAAACACTTGCGCTACTCGACGGAAAAATATGACATCGTAAAATAAGTGAGCGTCGGAGATTCTTTTTCCGTGAATAAAATAGCATCGAATCGCGATATGGCAGACATAGCCACCTACAATCTGCATACATATGTTTATAACATAAAACTGCATTGTCACCAACGACCGGTTTTTACCGGACTGTTTTTTATAGTACCTACCGTTATTTAGGTTTATGTAGGTACATCTTTTAAATCGATTGATTTTTGATTACACACTTTCAACATCAGCGTCCATTACGTCTTAAAATTATCAATCACTAACGACCCGGATTGGTTTACCCAGATGCGATAGATATATTTTGTGTAGTGCAATTTTTGGTTCGACCCCTAGGTCCCGCCATCCGACCGACGCCAATAGTGTAAATATGACATAAGGAAAATACACTAATAAGCATTAAGGGATTAGGCCACCAATTGACGCTACGAAAACTAGGTATCAAAAGAAGCTTTTTTTGGCGCAGCCGCTAAGTATATAAACTGATCTTTATTTTACACACTCTGTATATGTGTGTAAAATAAAGATCAGTTTTTTATCAAAACTCAAAAATAAGAGAGAAACAGCCTTTCGAAGTTTAAATAAATTTTATTAAATTTTCTTTAATTTTGAGGTCGGTCCTGGGGTTATATTATGTCACTATGGAAATATGTTATTATTATCAAAAATAATTGAGGCACACATAATTCTCTCAAAAACAGAACAATACACATAATTGATAACAACAACTTATTTCCATAGTGACATAATATAACCCCAGGACCGACCTCAAAATTAAAGAAAATTGAATAAAACTTATTTAAACTTCGAAAGGCTGTTTTTCTCTTATTTTTGAGTTTAGATAAAAAAACTATTTGAAATATTTGCTCGTCTATTTGATTTTTACACGCTGTAAAAAAAAGCATCAACTTAAAACTCATCCTGTATAGTAGCTTTATGAACAATTGTAAAAATAACTCTAATAACTTAGAGTGATGATCCTGTTTAAATGTTGGAATATTAAAAGGATGAATCCTGGTGGCATAGGATCGATGGACTAAGCAAATACTGAAGGTTTTTTTATTGCATTTTATTGTCTGACGTTTCGGCAAACTTTGTGCTATTTTCGGAGAATCTAGAAGATTTATATATAAAAAGTTTTTAATGAACAATTTACGATATTGACAATTAAAAAAAAACTAAAAAATGGCGCAGATAATATCTCCGCCATTTTTTAGTTTATTTCTCTCATATTATGAGCTGATAAGTAGGACCTTCTTTTGAAAATCTTTGATGATGGTGAACACGATTTCTCTATTAGGCATTGACAGAAACATATTTTTTTTCCTTATTTAAAAGAAAAATAGCTGCAATGTGACGTAGGACAAAATTTTTCAATTTTTTTTTGTAGAAATGATAGCTGTTTAAAAAAAAACTCGTATTTTCATCGAAATTTTGAGTTTGAAAAATTTATAACTTTTGAACACGGTACCCGATCAAAAAAATCCTACGTCACATTGTAGGTAACATTATAACAAATAAGTGCTGAAAATTTTAATCAAATCGGTTGAGCAGATCTTGAGATATCGTGTACACCGTTTGGAAAAATGTTGTTTCGAGAAAAACGCAAAAGAAAAAACTAACTGGCTGAATGCTCTATGACTAATATGAACTAGTTATTGCTATAACTTCGATAATAGTTTGAATTTTGGAATAGTTAAATGTTTAAAATATTCCCAAAGGTATAAACAATTCATGTATACTCTAAATACGATTTTTTGAAAATCGATTTATTTTATTTTGCATAAATTGATTTCAAAACATGTTAAGAATATGTTGGTAAAATGATTTTATAATATTCGAAGTTGTTGGAAAGTTACAGCTGTTCGAAAAGGAGATGTTTGGAGTACTCAGTTGAGCGCTTGGGCACCGAGCCTATTGTGACCTTTCGGCATATTTCTTGAGACCTAAATCAAATGAGGAGCAAACAAGCAAAACCCGATAAATTCATTTTTTCGTTTTTGAGTTATAATATATCAATTCTAAAGAATTTTGGTGAGCTTTTTACAGATTAATGGTGAGTTAAGATTTCATAGTTTAAATCGTAGGTACTTGAGTCTTTAAACGCGTTTTTTCAAAACTGTGTTTTTCTAACTTATCTCCACGATATCCCAAGAAAGATTTGACCGATTGCGTTGAAATTTTAATAGTAAATTTGGCACATGTATAGCCGTGGGATGAACTAGGATCTTTTGGAAATTCGGAGTGGCTCTATTTTTTTAGACGTAAAATTATCGAAAAAAATCATGATATTTACAAATTATTTTTCAAAAGTGTGTGTCAATTTTCAATATTTTCGAATAATCCTAGTTCATCCTATTACCACAGCCTTACAGATTCCTTTTTTTCAAGATGGGTGTCTTCGGAGTGGTACGACTCATGTGTTTGTAGAGATTTATGCTTGAATTTTTTTTTATAAACATTACTGAAACTTTATTAAATATATCATAAAAAATTTAAAGTTCTATCTTTGTATTGTTCGTTAAAAGAGATTCCTAAAACATGTCTAAAAACCGGCCATCACATGGGGTGACCCCTTTAATTAAACATATTATCGATTGTTTAATTGTAGATTATAAATAATCAATAACTAAAAACCTGAAAGGAAACCCACCCTCCTTGGTTCGAGAATTGTGCACCAGAGGTCCGCACATAATACTCGTATACCTTCATCCTTTTCAGTTTACAGGAATTACCGCCGTACACAGGAATCCACATTTGTGGCTCGTCAGTTGGCGAGCCTGCGGTAGGTTATGTTCGACCGAACCCGTACCTACTGTTCAGTTGGTAGACGTGAAATAACTTCGAGGCTTTTAAAATATTATTATTATCATTTCGGTTCAACGACTTCAAAATAATTTACAGTCCTGTAGAAATTTATACGCAGTTTGTTAGAAGTTTTATCTTGACATAATTCGTAAAGGGTGCTTCTTAAAATAGCACAATTTTTAATGGATATGTCAGTTTTTGGTTTTTATTTTTTAAATTTTTATTTCTTGGTAATCAAAGTTTATAAAAACATATTTAATTAATAGATGGATGAGATCCTAGCGGTACTATTTTTAAATTGAAGGAGATTTATTTGGTTGAGGAACAATTGAAAATAAGCTTTACCAGTGTATCGCTTGTGACCAACGTTTCGAAAAATATATTTTCATCATCAGGGCCTATGAACATGTATAATATTCGTTACATATATTATTATAATTTCTAACTTACATTATAAACATTATAGATAGATAATACTAAAACTATAACATACCTCAATGCAAGTTAAGATGGTAAATTGTAAACATTATTCTAATATTATTCTAATATACATGATCACAATTTTAACTTTAATGAACCAAAAATACTACATAAAGAAGTGAATTTAAAAAAAGACTTTTTTTGGAGATGTGTTACATCAAAAAAAATTCAAACACTGTCAATAAGAGAACGGACATAGATGGGTTAAATAACATTTATGGCAATATAATTAATTAACAAATTTTAACGAATTCTAACTTGTAAACAAATGCAGTTTGTATAGAGATAGCCTTTCTTTTACATTAGTACAATATTTTTTGCACAATTGACAGAACAATTTTATAAGAAAACTGTTTTATGATAATTTTAAATTTAAAAAATTGTCGAGATTCATAACAAATGATCATGTATATTAGAATAATTTTTACAATTTACCATCTTAACTTGCATTGAGGTATGTTATAGTTTTAGTATTATCTATCTATAATGTTTATAATGTAAGTTAGAAATTATAATAATATATGTAACGAATATTATACATGTTCATAGGCCCTGATGATGAAAATATATTTTTCGAAACGTTGGCCACAAGCGATACACTGGTAAAGCTTATTTTCAATTGTTCCTCAACCAAATAAATCTCCTTCAATATATATTTTGGAACAAAACTTCTACTAACTATTTTTAAAATTCAGAAAAGAAAATCTTTCTTGATTTAACGATAAAAAAATTGCAATACTGATGTCTTTAAAAATTGTTGAGATTTCGTAAAAATTTTTTTCATACTCAGAGTTCAAATTGCACTCAGTTTTATTTGTAAATCATTATAATGTTGAATACTCTTGTATGATAAAATTGTTGCAGTTTTTTAATAACAAATATATTCAACACCGTTTTTTACCATTTACAAATATAATTTTAAAAAAACCTACTGATAAAACTGACTGGAATTTGAGCTCTGAACCTCTGAAAATCTTTCCGGAACGTAAGCAATAGTTGCAGTTTTTGAAGACATCAATATTGCAGATTTTTTATCCTTAGCTTAAGAAAGAATTTCTCTTCTGGATTTTCTAAAATGCCTAATTATATGAGTTACATGATTTCAATTTAAAAGTTACAAATAGAACTCGTTTTAACAATAGAATACGTTTTAAATATATATGGTTTAAAAAACATACAAGTATGATTTGAGAACTAACAGGAGATGTGGGTAGAATAGAAGGGAAGTCAGGCAGGAAGCGAGGAAAAGCGGGAACGATAGGATGCAATGAGTAGCCGTCGCGTTATTACGTTATGAAAAATCTTCATGAAAATTCCTTACTTTATCCAGGCCACAGATCACGTCAGCAATACGATGGAGCGCTCTGCTATGTTGTGTAATAGTTCTGCGTTAAATGATTCTTTAGTTCTTTGTTAAAAGAATCGTATGCCTTCAAAATAGTATTGTACTTTTCTTAGGGTTCCGTACATCAAAAGGAACAACAGAACCTTTCTGGGATCACTCGTTGAATCGTTCCTTCGTATCAGCAAACCACTGACTTGAGCTTGGATCCAGGAAATTTATATGGGAAAAGAATGCTTCAAATAGGTTTATAGAGAACTTGATCAAACTCAGTAGACCTAAACTCAGGAAAGTGGTCGGTCATACACCCCTGAGAAAGCACCCAATGGGAATACGTCAGGAATCCACACAGTGTAGATTTTGCGAAATGGAGGACGAAACAGCCAACCATTTATTGTACGAATGCAAGGCCCTATCCTACAGGAAAACAACCATCTTTGGATACATTGATGAGAGCGGAATAATTCCTCAGGATAATCTAGTCATCAATCTTCTGGAGCTCATGCGAAGATGCAAACTATTGGAGGACTAGATCCGCGACAAGGGGTAGCCCAAAATTCTTCTAGGATGACGTGCATAACGGGTTATTAAGCAATAACCCCTAATTTATTCATTCATTCATTCCTTCGTATATATCTATCGAATTTCTCTGGACTAAATAGTATATCGTGTACAGTAATAACTGTATCGGCTATCTTGTTGAGGTTTTCCATGGTTTCCCTCAATAATTCCAGATAAATATCCTAATTGTTCAAGACCATGATCGATTACCTGTCAAACTCCTATACTCAAAATTTGCCTACCTTATCGTAATGTCCCAAAATTCCTTCATTCGCCCATTGCTACCAATTAGTTGAAGTTGAAAGAATATAGAAAATAACGGGAATTGTGATAGATCAAAAATAGTAATGGTGCGAATGGCGTCTGTTATGATATAAAGTCGAGAAACGGACGTTAAATGCATTATTATTATAGTTTTTATTGAAGTAATTTTTCTGGCTTTATAATATGTGTACACGTATAACTGATTCAATTTTTAAAGCGAGTCTCTTTTTGATTTTGAACGAGATTTTTTCATTGAAACATGCGGCTGGTTTTTCTGTTTTGAAAGCGAGAAAATTTCGTTGTTGAACTATGGTATTTTAACTTCCCATTCCTTCATCCCTTTCGTTAATAAATAATTGCAATTGATGAAATTTTCTCGGTTTTAAAATTACATTTTTATATCGCCTTAAATTCTCAAATCTGATTATATAGTACTAACCGGCTCTCAAATATTATTTAACGTAACGTACAAATATTCGCATAGCGCCGTGCTGCAAATAGTTTATGATTAAAAAAGAAACTTACATGAAAAAGAAATAACTTATTTTTTACATCACAAATCTATTATTATTATTATATTGCTTATTACTATACAGACAGTTTTTTTTAAATATAATTCGATATAAAAGTTATCTGAACTTCATACAATAAATTATTTTGCAATCAATTCGGGTGAAGTCGAACTGAGTCGCTAGTATACGACCGGTAATTGCTCGTATTCCTCTCGGGAGAAGAAACTATGACTAATTTGGAATGATTTACGTAAATAATAGTATATTACACCACGAAGAAAGAGTGATACCTTGCCCTTCGCGACATGCTAAAGTCGGGAGAAATAATAAATTACTTCATGTTGACGCGTAGAGTGCTAATAATGAGCCGAAACTGTACGATAATGAATTACTGCATAGTTTCTGGACCAATAGGAACGCGGTAGCGAGCCGAAACTGTACAGTAATGAATTATTACTGCATAGTTTCTGGACCAATAGGAACGCGGTAACGATTTGTATATATGAAAACAGCATCGTCATTCAGCGAGGGCGAGGGCGGTGGGTACGTTAATTAATGAAGTGATTTATTATTTTTCCCTCTTTTATCAGGGCCCGGATTACATATTACTCGTGCTAGTTGAATAAAATATTATGTGCGACCATTGATCGAAGGAGAATATTCCACTCGCGTGCGTTTTACCGCACTCGCTGCGCTCGTGCGGCAAATTTCACGCTCATGGAATCTTCTCCTTCTCTCACTAGTCGCACAATATACTATTATTTACTTATTCAACTTCACCAAGTGACGATTTATATAAGTCAAGTGTCAATTCATATTTTCTTTAGTTCTCAGATTAAAAGCTTAGAGCTGAGATTTTTAGTCAACGATCTATATTTCACTTTGTAAATAAATACAGCTAATTGAAAGATATAATAAAGATGAAATAGAAATAGAAATAGAAAGAAGATTTATTTTTTCAAATTGTACATAATTTGGTATTAATAATATATCACAATTTTATAATTGAAAAAATAATAAGTATATCCAAAGGGTTCCCCGTATTAGATATACTTTTCCAATATACTATTGATATTCTTCTATGAAAATAAACAACGTTTTAAGGCTGGAAGAATAAAAATGTTTTACCTAAATCGCGGTTAAACGTCCATTATTAAGATATTTAGCAAATCAATTTGTATTCAATCCGGTCTTGAAATCCTGTTTCTTTTCTCTTACATATTGTATACACAGTATACCACATAATAAGTTTATGTGGCATTTATATACAAAATATTTAAAACATTATTTAGCTGAGAGGCAAGGCTTGATTTATTTTGTGTTTTTTAATAAAAACAGCTTTACGTTATTTTTGCCTCCATACAGATTTCAATTAAGCAGCATGGCACTAATCCTAATTTGGTTGCTGGATGATTTCGTACACGAAACAAACTCGCTGTCTATATTATTATAAAATTCAGTGGCGTTACAAAATAATACTGAAAAAGCAGAATTTTTACTATGAAATCGCTGATTACAACAGTGATCCAGTCGTCTGATTTTCCAATACAAAGAACTGAAATACCACTGACATGCAGTTTGAGATCCCAGAACGACTCAAATGATTAACCGATATCTCAAAAATGAACAAAAAAGGTTTCTAAGCCGCTAAAAATACATAAATTATATATCATTGTATCCAAACAATAATATCATTCTATGATCGTATTATTAATATAATTATACGCGCCATGGATCTAAAAGGTTCGGAAGTTAGTCACAAACAGCGTCGCAAAGGCACATTTTAGAGCCGTTCAGACCCCCACCACCTCCCAGCTACCTGCACGGAACGTGCGCTCGTCGGTGATTGGCCGTGATCGCTCGTTGTCGTTGTCACTTGTCGCATTCCTGCTTTAAAATACAGTCGAGTACGTTTATTGTTAAGTTGTTATTGATATTTTAGTTTTGATGAGTTACGAGTTTGTAGTTTTTCAATAGACTGTACAAGCGCAGGCCCGCATTTGCATCTAACTTCCGAACCTTTTAGATTCGTGGCGCGTATTATACACATCATTTTACAAAACATTTCTTCATACTAATTCTTTCTTCTGAAGTAGTGTAGAGTAATAAACCATTTTCTGTTTTCGGCAGATTCCAATGGTGCTATAGAGCAGGGGTGTCAGATTGATCTTTCTAAAAGGTCATTTATAAGATTTAGGGAGTGTTAGCGGGCCAGACTCCAAATTAAAAATTAAAATCTTTATTTATTTAGTTTAAATCAATTTTCATATAAAGGGTAAATTATCTTGAGCTTGAGGGTCCAGCAATTTTAAAAAGTGTACTAGCTTTCCTTTAATTAGTTTTCAAATTCGAGACCAATACATATTAAGACTCTATATTTAGTACCTATATTGTTCTTTTTTTCTGTAAATGTGGTACTTTAAGAATTACAGGCCTTCAAATATGATCATTTATGGAAATTTTACGTATAATTTCCATAAATGATCACCTTTGAAGATCTGCAATTCTTAAAATATCACATTTACAGAAAAAAAACAAGAAAGATTTTTTGTTGACAATTAATTTTCCTACAAAATTGTTATGTTAAAATTTTTTTTCCAAAGGGTGGAAATCATGGAAGCCAATTTGAAGAGCCTGCCGAGGAAAAAAAATCGTGGAACCCTCACCATCGTGTTCAGCGACCTCGAAAACGTGAGGGAGAGTCTCTAGATTGGCGCTTTGGCAAAATAAATGTGCCCCTACCGACTCTTGACTATAAGGTGTGTTGATACGAAACAAAAATATTTACGAATTTTACCGACAGGGTAATGTACGCCAACGCCACTGGTAATAAATATGGCCGACAGGCAACTCTGGCATCGGGTTGATTACAGTTTGCGGTCTACTGATGACCGTTAGCAATTATATTGTGATGCACATTTGCAGACTACACAGCCTCAGAGAACTTTGTTCCACTTAAAAAGACCAAAACAAATTCTGTCAATGTGACCGGATGCAAAATATTTTATAGCATTTTTTTTAAATTTCATTTTAATAATGTTAAATATTTTTTGCACACCCTCCGCTGCTTTTCATGTCTGTATAGCGATTGTGGAATGACTCTTTTTTGCACTAGTGTGTAACGTAAAACAAAAGTGAATCAATTTTGCCAATCCAATAGTAATATCTTTGTCAGTTGTCATTTAAATCCATATGAGCAACAGGGACAAATAGTTGTCATCATTAATCCAAATATGGCCGAATTGAACAGTCAAAAATATCACAAATATGTGAAAATCAGCTATTTTGTAAGAGGTTTCAATTAACCCCCAGAATCAAAATTTCACTTTTTATACTTCACGTCTGGGATTCGGTCACCATATTCAATGTCTGTGCAAAATTTCAAGATTTTATATCAAAAGAGAACAGACGGACGGACACCGAAGTGACTAGAGTAAAAAAGTATAAAAAAAGTAAGTTGGTTAATATTTAATAACGTGCGAACTACGTACAAAAGTGAAAAATAAAAATTTTAAAAAAATTGGACCTCTTACAAACAAGTCTCTAAATTAAAAAAAATAAAGAATAGTTACTTCTTACCACAACAGTTTTATTAGCGGATGTACATTTCGGGAGCTATGCTCTCAGCTTCAGCAAACACAAAACTATTCTTTATTTTTGACGTGATAACGTCTTATAAATTGATGAAACACCAGCTGCACGCACGAAAAAGTGTAACGTTCCTAACGTTCCGCCTGACCCTGTGCGTGCAAGCGAGAGCGCAGTAGGCTTCGGCCCAAGTTTGACAGCTACTAAAATTTAGGTTATGTATTACGGAATACGTTATCACGTAAAACTATCGTCCGTAAACCGACTTTACAGACAACCAATTTTTTTATTTTTGTTTCAACCACAGTGCTCTTAATATTTGTAGTAAGTATCTAAAAGAGAAAAATAATAAAATTTTTGAGGTTAGCACCAATTTAATTAATTAAATTTTTTTCATATCTACTTTTAGTAAATTGGCGCCGATGTCAAAATTTAATTATTTTCCACTTTTTAGTGACTTCTTATGAAAAAGTTTTTTTTTAATTTTTAAACATATTTTGCACATTCTTTTATCGAATTTATCTGGCAACCCTGGTGTCAGCGCCGTTTTCGGTTGACCTTGACCCCAGACAAATATGAATCTGGTTCGAATCTCAATATTTCAGTACATTTTAATCATACAAGTGGAAGGAACCGACTGTTACAGTGAACTGTATGTAGGATAGGTGGTGCGGCCCGCAATCATTCCATATTGCGGTACATGCTTCTGCATTAACGCGCCTGGCTCCATGGGATTAGTGGCTGCAACATTGGCCAGCCCGGTCTGGACTATCTAGCCATTGTTCTTTTAACCAAACTGTTTATGCAACTGTACTGTACAGAATGCAGATTTTACTTGAGTTGCTTTGTTCAAACCTCATTATTGAAAATATATTGACATCCGCTTACAATGATCTGATCGATATAACGACCCAAAAAAACCGGTTAAGCGCTTCTTGGGCACACACATGATATTTGTTCGTACGAGGAATGTATGGGCTTATTGTGGGTCGAAATCGTTGCTTGACAATTATCATGCCCCAAACTAGAAATGAGTCAATGCAATATGGTGATACTGTTTTGTAGATTAATGAAGTCGACATGTACACTAGTGACATCGAACGGTTTTTTTTGTACTTAAACATAGACAATATATTAATAGAAATATGACAGCCCTATAAAAAATTAAACAATAGACTGGAATAACGACGCAGTATTAAAATTTGTATAATGTTACATGAAAGAATCAATTATCTGGAATCCTTCCCATAAACCAAGGGCGTATATATGGGGCCGTAAAGGGGGTAATTACCCCCCCGGAATCATAAAAAAAATAAAACTGAAGATAATACCTGGCCAAAAAATAAAATTTAAAAATATTTTTTGAAAAGATGTTTGTAAAATTTAGTTTGGGAATTAATATTTCCTTCGTGAGTATTCTTGTGTGATATTAATAAAAATTAAAAATATTGATTTTTTTGCCTTAGCCCCTCAGAAAAAAAATATCGACGCCCTTGCCATAAACTACATAACAGTAAAAATGAAGTTTAAGACTCGCGCAAACGAATACAAACAGAATTTGGAATATTTTCGAACTTTCTTTTGTAATAAAATATAACCACAGTCCACAACCACAAAGGCAGCTGCAAGTTCCATAATAATCTACATTATATAGATCATTACATGCCGAATATCTACTTGCACTTTCCGGTTGGACTGGCTAAGCGGAAGTGACTTTACTCAAGTGCTCGTCGAATAATAGCCAAGTCAAGTAAATTGGCAAGTACCGCATAGTGAAATGTTCGGCTTTATAAATAAAAAAAAAAAAAAATTGGTTGTCTGTAAAGTCGGTTTACGGACGATAGTTTTACGTGATAACGTATTCCGCTCGAAAATCATATTTAATAATACATAACCTAAATTTTAGTAGCTGTCAATTTATATATATATATATCTATATATATATTTTTACCGACTAATAATTTGATCAACCAAAGCAAAATACATATTTTTAAGCAATTATAAAAGACATTTAAAAGAATGTATATATATTATATATTTGTTTACAAACCGTATAATTTATCTGCTGTTATGAAATGCAGATCCATTATCGTGCGTTCAGTTATACTTTGGTTTGGATGAATCGGTAATAATTATATGACACAAAAAATATCCGTGCAAAAACGAACAAATAACGATGTATTATCTGAAAAATTGCTTTAAAAATTCGATAATTTATGACATTTTTATTAGATATCTTGATTTTAAGTCTTAATTTCCACGGTTTATAAAACAAAGGCCATCTTTCAGATGTAGCTTTCGCTGGAACAGCCGAAAAAATGTTGAACGCACACTACTCTCTGACGTCACGCGAGAAGAGTGAAATGCGTACAAGCCGACGCCGATCGCGCTTCTCTATCGGTTATACTGCGCTCTCGCTTGCACGCACAGGGTCAGGCGGAACGTTACGGCGTTACACTTTTTCGTGCGTGCAGCTGGTGTTTTCATCAATTTATAAGACGTTATCACGTCAAAAATTAAATCAATCCCCGAGTTTGCTAGGACCGGTCCTGCATTTTCTCTTAAACTTCTAAAGTTGATAGCTTCGACTGCACTATTTAACGATACAAAACTTCCCGCTCTACAGTACATAAGGTTTGTTCTTACAGTCCACCGTGGATTTGACCCTGACGCATGTACTAATTATGTTTCTTACCCAACTTTCCTTCTATTCAACCCGCGTCTTCTGTGAGTTCCCAAATCATGCTTGCATTTTTTTATAGATGCTTGACAACTCAGGCCATTAGCGTATAATTAGATCAAACAGACATTTTCGTAGTTCCCATGCCATATTTTTCGAGTTTTCATTTTGACAGAAAAGTGTTGATTGTTTAAAAAGTAATTCATAAGTAAGAAATATTATTTTTATTAGTTATGCGGAAAAAGTGGTATCTTTACGCATGCTGTTACGGTTGAAAAGTGGCTATTTTCATTTGCGTGCGCAAACTTTATTTGTCGTACTGAAATTATTGTTTGCCGCACGCAAATTCAGAGTTACCATAGATACCAATACTGAATGTGACAGCAAAAAATGTGTATATTAAAATTGAACATTTGTTATGGGAATTTTAATTTATTCGTAATAAAAAATAGTACAGTAAACCCTCGTTAACACGAACACGGTTAACACGAATTTCGGTTTAACGCGAACAAAAATTTGCTCTCGACAATGGTCACATAAGCTTTAATGTAATTATGTTCGGTTAACACGAACCCTCGTTAATACGAACTTCGAACAACTTTTTCGTCCCTTCACGGTTAATTATCGGATAATACGAACTACAAAAATTCTCAAATCATATATTTTAATCATTTTGGTCAATGAATATACAATACAACTAAAAGAAAAGATTCGCTTAAGGGATTACAAAAGTAAATAACTCACATTCTAAAAATAGACAAAGGATTGAGAGATAAAAAATTCACTCGAAATCCTATAAATAGAAACATATATACCTCAAAATTTTTCCCCTCTTATTTATTGAAAAGGTTGTAAACTAATTAACAAAAGCAAAGGCTTCTTAACAATTTATAATAAATAATTATTCAATGTTTACTTAAAATAAATCATGATTTGACACTTAAAAAATGACTATATTTTATGCCATACTCGGTTTACACGAACTCCCACATAACACGAACTTTTTGCCTGATTTTTACGAGTTCGTGTTAACGAGGTTTTACTGTATATGCAACTCGTGCGGCATTGTCGATTGCCCCCTCAAGCGAATGACAAAAAATAATAAAAATGCAAATCAATATAATACAATACAAGATGACGTTTCGATCAATATATGGTCTGAGAAAAATTGGTCGACAATTTTATTTAATATACTATTTCATCCAAAAAAAAAAAACGTTATATCTACAGTCGTTGCGTCTTATTAAATTCAACGAAATCGAAATCCCAAAACGTCCATGTGCGGAGTTGAGGTTCGAACCTACAGTTTGATTCAAATGCCGTCGGGCTTTGAGTGTCCGTAGGTACTAGTGATGTGCCGGATCGTTAAAAATGTATATCCGCGGATACGGATCTGAATACGGATTTTTGGTTTCAACATCCGCGGATACGGATCTTAACTTTCTTAGAGTACGCGGCGGTAAATATTGCACATCGACCTTTTGAAAGAGAGTATTTATCCTCTTTAAGAGTTAACTGTCATAACAGATTGTCTCTTTCCAAAGATCGATGTGCAATATCTCATTATAAAGATAGTTGATTTAGTATCTTTGAGTTATGTACTATTAGTATGGTACTCACTACGATAAATGTTTGCAATATAAAGGTGCCAAATACGATTTAAAAAAATAAAAAATAATCTGAATGGAATTTAACAGGTTTTCATTATTACCTAATCACCTATATATATAAAATTTCATCTATGAATTGAAAATTAATAAGGTAAAAGATCCGCCAAAAACAAACGGATACGGATACGGATCTTTCTTCTCCCTCGTATATCCGCGGATACGGATACGGATATCCGGCACATCACTAGTAGGTACAAACCTTTTGTAGGCAGTTTTGTTTTGAAGTCAAACGTGCAGAAGATGAATACGTAGTGTGAATTATGACCTGGAAAACTAGTCCGTGTTCGTGTGCTTACATAACACGTGTACAAGTAGTGCTAACAACCTCATTAGTGAAACTCTATACTCGCCTATTTAATAGTCCTATGGACTGGGTACTCCTGCCTTTCTCCCACAGGACACAAGGAAATAATACTAATGTGTACGTGTAGAACTTTTTTATATTGAACGCCATTTTTTTTGCCACGCAGGGTGTCTACAGGGCTGCAAGCTTCCGGTGTTCGATGAGACAATTTCGGAATTAGAAAAGAGACTCGAAATTTCACTATGAAAAAAAATGACGCTTAATTTAGAAAGTTGTAAACGTCTCGATTAAAACCACTTTTATTGTGTTTTATTTATTAATTATTTTTTCTAGTAGCCCGTTCCGGTTTCACCCGGGTGCAAAACTGTAAGATTTATTAATACATGTTCGTCAAAATATTGAATTCGAATTTTTCGTCATTAGAAGACTCTTTGCTCCTAGGTGTCGTGTAAACGTACTATGTTCCTATCGCATTACGTAATTAGTATTAAAAATGTCAGAGCAAGACAGACAGCTGAGCACGTTTCTATATGTAATAAAGTCGTCAATAAAATCTAAAGATAAAACGCTACACTAGGGTCGCTCTAATGTAAAAAAAACGAAGAAATGTTATTTTCAATTTCTTTGATTTTCCCATTTTATTATGTAATTGACCTTAATATGTCAACAGCTTCATGAAAGCCGTCTTGACGTTTTTGTAATTATTAATATAACTACATTATATATATTAATACGCTAAGGTTAAGATGTTTGCCTCCCTTTTTAGAAAAAACCACACAATTTCTCCACATAAATTATATATCATTTTACAGATAATTGCTTGCTCTACTGACATCGACAACTAAAAAATTTATTATTGCTTTTGTTTTTGTAAATTAATTAATTATTAGCAACGCTGAACAACGTCTGCCATCTGACGGCGCAACGCTGAACAACGTCACAGCAATGCTGCATGATTCCATCTGACGGCTTAGCTCAAGGTTTTTGCTACTTGCGCCTCTATATGACAATTTTAGTAACATAATTTCTTCGATTTGTCATCTGAGCTTCATATTGTAATACAACAAAAAGAATAACGTTAAGCAGTGTGCAAAATTAGAAACGAATTTAATACCTGCAATCATATTTAAAAAAATAATTTTGTAAAGTGATAATTATTATACCTACTTATTTGGTGCAAATTATTTGCACAGGTCACACTAGTTTTTGTATATTTTATTAGTCTGAGTGTTAAAGTGAAGTTCATATAAAAATAGGAGTATCTAAAATATTATTTAAAGATCATATTACTTTTTCTTTTTTTGAAACATAAAATGAAAAATTACACTCGAGAAATACGTATACAGATCACAAAAAATATTGTGGAGGCCAAAAAATATTATACAACTGTAAAGAAAAGGCCATCAATATAACGTTGTGATAGATTCTTCATCATTCAGTTATGTCTATTTTCGATTCACAAAATAGTATGTGCTAAGGATGAGCTGAACTCCTCTTTAGACGTGAATAAATTTTGACAAGTCGGTTCAATATTTTTGTCTAGAGAGAACCTGCTTTACAACTGTTGTATATTGAATGGCATTAATTATGGAATTATAGTTAGTTAATTATATAATAATTTGTGTTAAAGATATTTTTGCAATTAACTTTTGTAAAACCAATCGAACTGTTTAGAACAGAGGTTTAGAACATTAAATAAAGTATTAAAATAGAATAATGAATTTTTGGTACTTTAAAAACATTTAAAATATATTACAACAATAAGCTATAGGTACCTAAAACTATTTTTAACTTTCTGCTATTAAAATTGTTTAAAAAAATGTGAAGTTATTGGTTTCGGTCCCATTTTCAAAAATCGAGTTTTTATCAGATCTCATCACTTTGAGGTTCTGGGAAGCTATTCTGACTATATTTGTATAAAATATCGTTATGAAATCTTAGCGGCATTTTCGGGGGAGTAAACATTCGTCAGGCAGTGCAGTGAGCGAACAATTGTGTTTTAAAAATGAAAATAGTTTTCTTTTATGATGCAATGATAAGCAATTACTTATTTATTTCTATAAACTAAGTAAGCAATAAGCATATATTGCTCGTATTCCTCTCAGGAGAAAAAATTATGACTAATTTGGAATGATTTAACCTTATCACTTGGGGGCTCGGAAACGCAACATTTTTTTTTATTGTAATGACACTTCTGTGAAGCATTTTTATTTTATTTTTTTTTTATTTATTGTAAGTTTTAATACACAACATAAAATCTAACAGTAAATTTCGTAGTTTTTACCTTTAGGAAGGTTGGCCAATTAGTAAGCTATTAGATATGGAAAAATGCAGGCCAAAAAGTGAGAATAGGTATATCTTTTTTTAATTTTTAACTACCAGAATTCGGATTTTTGTAAAAATAAAACCGAAGCAGATTGTTTTAAAAATTATGCATTTTTGACTCCCAAGTGATAAGGATAAATCATTTCAAATTAGTCACAGTTTCTTCTCTCGAGATAAATACGAGCAATTACCGGTCATCCGTATGTCCGTACATTCATAAAATATTAGTCATAGCGCACTAGATACATAGCGTGCAATTTAAACTTAACCTTAAATATTTAAGCGATTTAAACGCGTAAAATGAAAAGTTTTTGTACACAAGTTTTACCCATTCTTGTTAGTTGGGCGTGTATTTTTCTTCCTCATTCAACGACTGTTTTTGTATTTAAGTTGATAAAAACGTTAATAACTCTAACATTGAGTGTATATATGAAAGAGAATAAGAAAATGACAGTTAATAAATCAGATTTGTATGACAAATGACGTAGATATACGATCTTAGTTTGTATGTTATAACCTTATAACAAAACTGCATCGCTTAATAGTCTCTCCTAAAACTTTAGCTTCGCGTTTTTTATATTGTGCTAACTGGAAAAGCGTGAAGGATACATACACTACTGTGAAAATGAAACGGCGAAATACAATAGTATATATGTTACGGCCATAGTTCAAAGGTTGCACAGAGTCATATAATTAGTATTTAACTATATGAATCATTGTCTATCTATTCAATGTGCAGTGAGTGAAGGCAACAAAGTATATCGAAAATATATCTGCGTCTCTTTTTTCGAATTATTCCTTGGTTATTCCGACAATATACAGATTGTATCAAATCAAAACGGTCCATAGGACATTCTGTGTGTAAGACAAAGACGATATATAAAGATCTAAAGCAGTAAGTAAGAATGAGATAAATGATCGCTAATATAGTTACTGTGGTTACGTAAATAAATAATTATGTACACTGTAAATATTTTTACCAATTAATCAATTAAAACAACTACAAATAAATTTATTATGTTGCAGGCGGTTGAATTACCACCATAAACCCATTTAATTATTTGGATTTTTTCCCGAACAGTATAAATAGCGATTTTATCAATAATTTCACTAGTGAATACTGACATTTGATAAAATTGTGATTTTTACTGTAGAAAACAAAGACGATTCTATCAGATTGTATAATCACAGTAACTAGTTATTAGCGATCATTTATCTCATTCTTACTTACTGCTTTATATAATATCGTCTCTGTCTTACACAGAGAATGTTTTGATTTGTTACAATCTGTATATTATATTAGCATTGAGTATATCTCTCTTCATCAAAAGTCTTATGTCTTTATCTATGGCGTTAGCCAATCAGAACCAACGAGCTCTTACGATTTAAAAAAAAGACATAAGTATATGTTTGCACCCTAATGTTTCTATTTCGATTTTATCATATTTTTAATACCATCTATATTGCTAGCAAAGATCTGGAGAAAGACGGTGCAGACATTTATACGTCTGTCTCACTTATTATACTCTGAGTCTCATGCGCATGGCTGTGAATGGATGCGCGTCAGTTTACACATGGAACTAAGCTGTGAAAGGGAGGTGGCTTGCTCTATTCCACTTACTAATTGCCCCACTACAGACGCGACACTTGCGCACAACGGGTCAAGTAAAAAGAAATAGATAGAAAACAGTCATTTGCTGTCTCACTTCATGGGCCACGCTTCCACTTACGGCCACTAACAATATAGAAGTTACAAAATATATGGATTTTATTCCTATGCTCGGTATATAGTAAAAGTATATATGACTCCATAGAACACACGTTCGCTCTGTCTTTTTCTTTCAAACGAACACATTAAATAATTGCCGATCAAAACTTGTAGGTCTGTGACTGCTACAAATATAATAGTTTTGATTATCGCCGCCAGGAGCAATAACAAAGTAAGCAAAGCGATAGCAAAATGTGATTCAGTAGTTTGAAGCTAGGATCTATGAGTGAACGTGAATCATTTCTCAGTGGGACATTAAACCGGATGTAAAGCTTTTAGCGAAGCGATGATTGACTTCCTAATGTTGTATTTCCGCTCGTTTCCGGTTCGTTTGTGGCAGTAGTGCTTTTTTCATTATTGTCATTTCCATTTTATAGTTGAAGCTATACGCTTTTGTTTTATGATAATTTTTTTATAAATGCCTTTATTTAAAATTATTATTTTTGTATAATATTTACAACTTAAAAATGTATTCGTTGCGCGGTCACGTGGTTGGGGCACAAAGCTTGTCGTATGAAACTAATAATGCATATTAATATTATTATACAATATAATAACTACTATATGAAGCATTGTCTATTTACCATAGAGATATAAGTAACTAGAGTTCGTTTTTTCGTATGCTTGGCATAAGTGAAAGTGTCCTCAGTTGAGAGAGAACGCTGCAGCGGGTCCAGAAAACCAGATATATGTTTACTCAAGTCAGCATTGTTTTGTATCATTAGTTACCATAGACATAATGAACTTTTCTCTCTCTGAATTGCAGACGCTTTCACGGCTCACTCGCGTACTCTAGTATAATATCTCTCTATATGCTATTTACTCAATGTACGGCAACAAAGCGTATCGGAAATATACCTGCGTCTCTTTTTTCGAAGTAATTCCTTTGTTATTCCAACAATATATATTATGTTATATATTAGCATGGAGTACATTTCTCTTTTTCAAAATTTTTGTCTTTATCTATGACGTTACGTCTTAAAAAATGCATAAGTAGATGTGTGCAGCCCAATGGTTCGATTGTGATTTTATTCTATTAATGAGGACACAAAATTTTTGAAATAAAACTTTTTTGAACACGGTAGAATAAAATTGACATATCGCATATCACCAAAAACTGGCGAGGAAGAATACTTGTCTCGTAACCCAAAGGTAGTCATAGGTCCATCGCAGGCTCGCAGCTGTCGTTGCTTTTTATTTTTTCAGTGTTCAGTAAAAACAGAATACTTTGGTTTCCGTCCGTCTGCCACAATTTTCTCTGAAACTGTTTGACGCAAAAAATGGTGTAATTTTACGTATTAAAACCATAAAAGATAACATTAACTAAATAAACTAGAATATATAATTATAACCATATATGTTTTTGAAATTGTTAGGCATTATTTACATTTATTAGATGCCAATAACATAATTGGTTTGCAGAATGCTCGGTATCCACAAATATTGTTCCGAAAATTAGATATATATCCCTTCAAACCATAATAATTATTATATTATCATAATTCATGTCAAACAAACCACATAGGTATATAATAAAGCCAGTCCCACATACATTTAAAATATCCACAATTGTGATTATTTATTTGGGAATGGAATTTTGTATCGCTTCAGATTTAAGTTCTTTTAATTGTAGAATTAGTAGAAAAGAAATGACTCATGCTTTCACAGTTACATTTACCATAATGTAACCTATACTATGTCCATTCAAAGATAAAAGATCCCTTTATTTACTTTAGAAAAAAAATTGAGGGAACACTGACCTAAAAATCATGTAAAAACAAATTAAAAAAATATTATTTTTATGATTAAATTAAGTTATCCTATATTTCCATTTTTTGGTAATATTGTCAACTTTGCCTTGATTTTAGGTTCTGTAATTTTGTTTGCTATATTAATAAAAATTATGAATCAACTGAACCTAAATATCTTTATTCTGATTCTAAACTCAAAAATAGATATTTATGTGAGCTTCGACTGCTCTAGTATAAAACTGTGCCGCCTATATTAGATTAGAAGTGTAAGTGTGACGTCACTGCCAATTAGTTTGGTATCTTCCACACTGTTTTTGAACATATAATTTTGTTTTAAAGTTTCTTCATATTTAAATTATTGCGTTCAGCGAAGAGGGTAATGTTGCTGAGATTTTACAGTTTAGTCGAAATTGATGTATAACAGCAAAAATCAATGAAAGTACCCTGCTGTGTTGGAATGGTTCCTCTATTACGAACCGCCAGTTCGCAAATTCCAATCCGAGATACCCAGAGCTGATAAAAGTATCAATTGAATTGCACATACCGCTAAACTAGCGGTATGTGCTTTATTATCGCTTTGTGCGTCAGAGCTGACTTTCGTTCAAATAAGAAGTTATATCTAAGTTAATTTCACACGAAATCCATTCAAATTGAAGCTTTTTGAAAAGAGGAGATTCTAATCTATAAAACAGAACCATTTTTAAATCAATTCGAGTTCATAAATACTATTAAAATTGTAATTGAAAATCACAAACAGCAGTTGTCGGTTGGTCTGTACGTATGTACGTACATACGTCACGACTCTACAGATCGCAATTTTGGTCGGATTGCCTTGGGTTATATTTTATTCACTTTGTTTACTATCAGACCAGAACCCTATTTAAATTCACTAAAATGTGTTCAGTAGTTTAATTTTTATAAACAGTTTTATTTTATTATTTTTGACAGCTAATAGTTTAAAAAACAATATAATAATTGCTGTGTAAATATAGTGTAATTTATAAAACAAGTGCTACACTTCTATACCGTGATAACACCACTACACGTAGTAGGGCGCCGTGGCGTAATGGTTATGCCGTTGGATCCCCAAGGGCAAGGTCCTGGGTTCGATTCCTTACGAAATCATTGATTTTTTTCTTTTTTTTTCTTTTTATTTTGTTTTATTTTATTCCACTTGATATTAATTATATATTATATTATGTATAGTTCTTAATTTTTTTTATTTTTGCAAACTTAAAAAAAATATTTTTTCAATTTTTAATTATTTATTTCTTTAAATTTTTAAATCTTTTTAAATTTATTAAAAATATTTTTTAATTGTTATTTTTTTATCATACAGTGGAAAACTTGCGGGATGTGCACTTTTGGTTTTGCCAACTATTTTCAATTTATTATTAAAAAAAAAATAACAAATTGGTGCTAGACCCAAGTAACTTAGATTGTGAACATACATATTTCTCCATATGAAAAGCGTTGTAGAGTTTAAAATCGATTCTGCTCGAAAAATAATTGATCGATTGAAACGATATTTTTCTTAAACTCTGTATGCATGTATACAACGTTTTCTTTCGCATTTTGAACAAAATTTTCCTTGAAAAGCGATATTTTTCTATGTAGAATAATCATTTGTTTTTCTGTAAGTACAGTCTAATGTTCTAATGTTCTAAATAACAGGGAGTTAAAATCATAGAGATATAAGTAGCTAGAGTACGCTAGTGCGTATATGCTTGCCATAAGTGATGGTGTTCTCAGTTAAGAGAGAGAACGCTGCAGAAAACCAGAATTTGTTTACTCAAATCAGCATTGTTTTGCATCATTTGTTACCATAGAGATAAGGAACTGTTCGCTCTTTTAATTACAGGCAGTTGCACTGCTCTCTCGCGTACTCTATTGTAATATCTCTATGGTTTGAAAACGACATTAATTTGCTTCTGATGTATGAAGCCTGTAATTATATGATCACAAATCTAAGGTTATTGTCAACTTAAATTTTTTAACAATCCTTTCTGCAACCTAGCACTAATCAACTATTCGCGATTTTTAGGCCCGTAAATATTCGCGATATATGTGACACCGACTTAATAATTTTCGTTGGTCCTGTTTCCAATGCGTACAAAACTGAATCAGTGACGAATTCAAAATACGTGAAATGCTAACCAAAGCATTTGCATACTATGCACTGCAAATATAAATCATTCGATTAATAATGTACAAAACCATTACAAAATATTAATTAGCTTGCCGGCTTATTTCCGCTTATCTCTACAATCATGTTATGTGTTTACCTATTTAATTATTTACTGTATTAAAATATGTGTGTAGCTATTTATTAAATAACATATTAATTAGTTATTCATTTAATAATTAACTCAATAACAAGATTGGTTACTAAATATCAAATTAAAGAAGACTCTCGCAGTTCCTGTAAATTTTAATATGATAACTGACAGATATACAGGGTGTCCCATTAAGAATGGGACATAGAACAACCGCAGATTCTCCAATTCAAAATAAAACGATTAAGCGAAATATGCTTAGATAAAATGATACTCGCTCTACCAGTGGCGTACGGCAGGAGTAAGTAATGCTTTTACCCCTTCTAAATGTTACGCCGCTGTCTAAATTTTAATTTTGACTACAATTTTAATTTTTTTGATATGTACACTTGTTAGTTTGTTGTAAAGTCATTGGTTTTCGAGATATTCGCAGTTAAAGATAGATAGACATGTACTTTTTATTTGTATTATTATTAATAATATTCATTTTTACAATTTTGTCTTAAAAAAACTGCGAATATCTCGAAAACCAATGACTTTACAACAAACTAACAAGTATACATTATTGACTTGGAAAATATCAAAAAAAGTAAAATTATAGTCAAAATTAAAATTTAGACAGCGGCGTAACATTTAGAAGGGGTACAAGCATTACTTACTCCTGCCGTACGCCACTGGTAGAGCGTACTGAACTAATTTTTTTATTGTTAGGTGCATTTTATGATATTTAACAAGTGTGCCGATTTGAGTAAAATTATACGGTATATTAAAAAAATTATGGACATTAATAATTTTTCAGTTTTCAACTTCAACACCCCGTATTTCGGAAACGAGTAACATTTTATCTAAGCATATTTCGCTTAATCGTTTTATTTTGAATTGGAGAATCTGCGGTTGTTCTATAACTATCTATAGTATACAGGGTGTATCACAAGAAACCGTACATCTGGAAAAGTACACAGTACAAATTAGTTAAGATCAGAGATTGCTTTGCCCTCTATTCAAAGATCGTTACCATGGTTTACACTTTACATAATGAAATCTATTCGGGATGGTGGCACAATCTGGATGAACTTAAAGACAAAATCGCCGAAGTATATTTCAGTGTGACTCCTGTAATGTTAGACAAAGTTTTTATAACCGATTAAGCTACTGCTTAATAAAAATGGAGGTTTATTTGAACATTTGCTTTAATTTTAATTTTAGCTATTTGTTTGGTTTAATTATTAATAAAAAAAATATTTTCTAAATAAAAAATTGTTTCATTAATAAAAATAATTTCATTTAATACTAAAGAATTTATTTTAACTGATTATTCATTATTAGCAATCAATTATTGTTATTAAATAATGGTTAGTCAGCGTTACCATGATACCCATTCTCCATATGTGGCCCCAAAGTACTCGTTGATCCTAACTAATTTGCACAATGGAGTTTTCCCTATGTACGGTTTTCTGTGATACACCCTGTATCTAAAATTCCCGTGTCATAATTTTTGCCGCGCTAATCTCCGAAACCACTGAACAGATTTTAATGAGATTTTGTAAATGTGTATTGCTTGGTGCAACTTACGCTATAAGATAGTTTTTATTAAATATTTTGTACAAAGTTACGGTATTTTCTGAAAAAACCTGTTTTAGTAACATAGTATAACGACATCTGACAGAATTTACTCAAAGCTATTTGTTCAGAAGCAAACAAAAAAACTGTTTTAGTACCAAGTAGCAATACCTGTTAGAATTCGCTCAAATCTATTAGTATAGAAGCAAATCTAGCAGAATTTGTTCAAAGCAATTAGTTCAAACGCCGGGTCGGGAACGAAATACATTTTGCAGAATTATATCTATCCCACCCGGATGAAACCGGGACTGGTTGGGTTTATAAAATCGTATTACTTTTGTTTTATTTCACGCACTAATGCGAAAAAGAGTCATTTAACTATCGCTATACAGACACCGATTGCTTTCAATTTTGCACAGGATATTCTACACAACAATAGCTCCGTCCGGTACTAAAATCACGATTTTTTTTTGAGCCCGCCAATTTGTTATTTATTAATAAAAATGTTTATTTCTAGTACGGGATAGAGCCACAAGCCTACGAAACAACAACCAATTTAATTTTTATAATTCAGATGACTCCAAGTGACGTTATCACCCGCGCTACCCACCTACCTCCATTTTAAGTTGTCTACTTTAGGTTAAAAAAACAATAATAAAATGGCGTAAAATTAAGCAAAAATTTTTTTTTTCTTAGCTTACGATGTCAGTAAAAACATGTAACAAAATTGAAAAGATTGTACATTATTTTGTTATTGAAAAAAATTCTGAAAAAAGGGTTGAAAACGAGCTTGAACATAGGACTACGTCCTTAAGTGAGGCGAAGCTCATTTGAACGATTTAAAAAAAAAAACTCATTCAAGTTCCTGCGGAGTCTGTCCTATTACATACTTTTCAGTTTAAAGTAATTTCGGTATTCAATTAAAATGATTTAATTAATTCAGTGATTGGTTATTCAGTACACATAGAGATATAGTAAATACAGTGTAATTTTTTTCTTTTCCATTTGAATGCATGGTTGCACAGTGGTCATAGCATTGCAATTGCAATTATCTGATTGCGACTGTACATTAGATATTGGTACTTAACTATACCGAACACGAAAGTGATTGCATAATACAGTGCAATGCAAAAGTAAGCTTACAACTTTGACCATTAATAACTTTTAAGTCAATTTATATAGATAATGTCGCAACCAACTATAGTGTAATTATACTGTTTTTGAAATGTCTAGACCAAGTGATTTGAAGGTGTGAGTCGCGGGGTCGCGAATCAGTTCGAAAATATTATTTTTCTGCCTACCACTAGAAAATACAATCCCGGGATCTCGGCCGTTTTCTGGCCCCGAAAATCCCGGGACCGTACTTGACTAATCTCGGGATTTTCGGGATTGCGACAAACAGATCTAGTTTGCATTCCGTAATCCGTTGCGCCTTGACAATTACTTTGCCTAGATTATATTAATATTATTTATTACATAACGACAAAAAATAATTCTTAAACACGCGGTTTGATACGGAAGATGAAATCTCCAAATCCTGAAGTACAAGTACAAAATGAATCGGGGTTGGCAAATAGTATTAGACGTGAAAGAAGCCTGTTTGAAAATGGAGGAGTTCGTGCATATCACTTAGAAACAGCATATAAGTTCTATTGTCTATTCCTCCAACCAGCGTAGAACCTGAGCGAGCGTTTTCAGCTGCTGCTTATGTTAGCAATAAACTACGAAGCAGGCTTGGAAGTCAAACATTGGATGCTTTGGTATTTCTGCGATTGTATTTTCGAAATTCTAAATAGTTTTTTTGTGTTGTCTATTTGATTTTTTGCACAAGTAAAGTTTTTTGTTTTGCCTATTTTCTTTTCTTACTATATTGTGATTTGTGTTGTGCAACGATATTAAAACATTTTTTAAGTATATAGTCAAGTTTTTTTTTTCATTTCAGCCTAATATTAGAAACCACATAGTCTCATCCCGGGATTCAAAAACATGCTCGGGATTGTATTCTCTACCTACCACACAATACATACGTAAAATATATTTTATTGCACATACCGCTACACTGCTAGCAGATGTGCTCTATTAACAGGGCCGGATTAACCCTGTCCGGGCAATGCAATAAGGTCTTTTCAAGTTGATGAAGGGATGTGAGTAACTTCCAGATGATCGGCTCCAGGCATCCTGTTACTTCAATGTCTTATGTGATATTGGAACAACATGATTACTTTGACTAGATGCTGCAGCATCGCCTTACCTGACTCGTTAGCTTTATTGAAATGGTCTTAATGAATAGGTTACAGATAATTGATGGTCCAGGTTTTTTAATGGGTCAGGAAAGACAAATGAGACGTGACGTAGTTTTTTTTTAATTTTATCTTGTTAAATGCAATAAATTACAATAAACAACGAAAGAAAATAATATTGTTGTTGGAAAATTTCATACAAATTTTCAAATAAAATTTTCGTTCAATGACAAGTTTTTTTTCTTGGTGCGTGCACGGGTCCCTAGGCAGCCGCCTACTCTACCTAATGATTAATCCGGCACTGTCTATTAATGCTTTACGCGTCAGAGCTGAGTTTCATTCGTCTAAAAAATTTCCATTATTAAAATAGTGAAATATCGCCCCGATATTAATTAAATATACGACTGGAAGCGACATAATTTGGTAGGAAAGATCACGCTGAATCGAATAAGTACTCTTCGAAGTCGGAAGCTCATATTTCTTAGAAGCTATGGCGTTTTGAATTTATATAAATGCTTTAATCTCCTAATCTAAAAGAAACACAGAGCTGCGTATGATTGCAGTGGATTTAGTATGCTATTACCTACAGATAGGTTGCTCACCTATTTGTAATGTAAAAGAAAATATATGTGGGACGACCCCATTTTACTCACTATAAATGTAAGTCATATTTGCTTGCAAAATGGAAGTACAAAGCTTTGGTGATTGGTTACGTACATAATACACATTTACATAAATACTGCGTTACTATTTAGATATTACAGACACTGTTTTACTTAAGTAATTGAAATTGTTGTCTATTAGATATACACTTAAAGTCTTAGAGTGTTTTTGTTTGTAAATGTAAAATTTGCAACAATTATTGCGACAACGTTGATTAACAAGTTTACTATTATAATCTAATTTCATAATATTCTACTTGAAATTCACAAAGTTACGTTTTATCGAATACTAGCGAACTAATGGGGAAGGGAGGAACATGAGTACACATATTCATTTTAGTTTACCGAGATGAATGTTGTGTCCAAATTTCATGATGATCGGAGTTACCGTTCAAAAGCTTTTGTCGATAAAAAGCAGTGTTTATACTTTTTTAAACTAATAATTTTTTTTTAATTAATTAAATAATATTAAAATAAATTTAAATGTAAGCCTTAGAAGAAAGCAATGTAGAAAATAAAAAAAAATAAAAATATTTTCGCCCAACGTGGGGCTCGAACCTACGACCCTGATATTGACAGTCGCATGCTCTACCGATTGAGCCATCCGACGTTGTGTACTTACAACGCTAATATGAGTATATTTAGTTAGTGCATTTCACATGAATAGAAGCTTATTTTTGAGATACATTTTGTAACATTTTTCATTAATGCTCCGTTCCTAATGGTCGTAGCGTGATATTATATAGCCTATAGCCTTCCTCGATAAATGGGCTATCCAACAAAAATTTTTTTTTTTCAATTTGAACCAGTAGTTTCTGAGATTAGCGCGTTCAGACAAACAAACAAACAAACTCTTCAGCTTTATATATTACTATAGATTCGTCGAACACGAATCTCTTCAATATTTACAAGGAATGATAATGTGTTTAGTTTATTTATTAGAGATTATAGGCGCTCGATAACTAAGATTAAATTAACAAAGCATCCGTGCGAGCGAAGGTGGAAACCGAACTCAAGACAGCTTGACTCAAAGACAACACGCTAACCGTTCGGCATGTCTGTCAGTTTGAACTGAACACTCCGCCTAAAAACTGGTCGTCGGATGGTCATCTTTGGGTGAATCTGAAAGATTCTTCAGTCAGACCTCTATTGATAACAACGACGCACTGGCACCTTTTAGTTTAGCAGGCGTAACTCAAAAAGAAACGTATAAAATATGGTGTAAAGATTGGCTGGAAAAAAGGGACGTATTTTCTAATGTGAATTTGCTGAATGAATTAAAATTGGCTTCGAAAAACTCGCACAACTATTTACGGACGGATGAAGCTGCATATCTGTAGCGTCTATCATTAATAGCGCCTTTGGTTGGAAGAAAAAATACAGTGCTGATGACCCGACGACCTGACAGGCGGCCGTAACATACAAACGTTCAGATCCACCTGCGCCTTCGTCAGGTCCAGACTTATAAAGTATTTGAGTAAAATTATTTCAAAATACCAATACAAAAATGCTTTTCTAGTATTTGTATCTCAAATACTTTTCTAGTATTTATATTTCAAATACTTTTCTAGTAGGTACATATTTGTATTTCAAATACTTTTCTAGTATCTGTATTTCAAACACCTTTCTAGTATTTATATTTCAAATACTTTTCTAATATTTGTATTTCAAATACTTTTCCACTATTTATATTTCAAATACTTTTCTAGTAGGTACATATTTGTATTTCAAATACATGTCTAGTATTAGTATTTCAAATACTTTTAAAAAGTATTTTTTACAAGTCTATGCAGCAAAAGTCTGGACTCAGGTCGGCGGAACGAACGAACGTATTTTTGATTTTTCTCCGGTCGCCTGAACAGTCTTAACTGATAGGCCGACCGGAATTCAGTTCGCCTGAACTCCGGTTCAAACTGACAGATTTGCCGGATCGTATGTAACCCCATGGCGTTCAAAAAAATTGGAGTAAAACGCACCACGTTGTAACAGAAGAGAGTGCATATATTGTTTTCTAGAGCACAGTGTATTTATTATTATTAATGCACACGGAGCTATTATCGTGTGAACGAATACACTGCATTTAGAATACTGGGAATGTGACAACATCTGCATCTACCATTATAATAATTATTACGTATGTTCAAATTATTGCCGCTCGAATGTGCCGTACGTGGCGAAATAAATTATATATGCGAAATGTGTGCATCGATTAGTTTCAACTAACACAACAGGCACAATATCTGAACTAACCACTGGATAACGATGTGATTGAAAAGCATACATATACAGAATAACTGCGGATAGGGTTGTCAGGTCGCCAAACCAAATAGCCGGACAGATCAGCCAGTTTGGCCGGACATTTGGGTAAAAAGCCTACATTATTGAGGATTTTGTCTCAGTATTACCTACGACAAAAAATTTGTATGTAAAATCAAGCTTTTTTGGTTATTACCATGAATCTTGTTAAATTCTAATGAAATATAAATAACAACGAATGCCAAATCAGTTCAAGTACTTTATTATTAGTCAGCCAAAGTCATCAGTCAAAATTAAATTCTAGATAAACATTTATTAACATTTTAAATTCTAATGAAAGGCAATTGCACAAATAAGTCTTCTGTACCTGCTACTACTTCCCAAAACAAAATGCGAGAGTCTAGTCTACAGGAGCACAGCCATCTTTGGATACATTGATGAAAGCGAAGTAATTCCTCAGGACAATATAGTCACCAATCTTCTGGAGTTCATGAGAAGATCCAAACTATTGGAGGACTAGATTCAGGACAAGGGGGAGCACAAAAATTATTTTAGGATGACGTGCATAACGAGCTATTAATTCATAACTCCTAATTTATTCATTCATTCATTTTCCCGAGTTTATAAACATATTTTTGGAAAAATTCTGTTTTGTCAGTCTGTTCTACTCAAAAAGGCGGAGACAATTTTCAAATAAATAAACCTCTATTTTGAATTAAGCAGTGGCTTAATCGGTTATAAAAACTTTGTCTAACATTACAGGAGTCGCACTGAAATATATTTCAGGAATTTTTTGCATTGCCGTTTTGTTATATGTACTTTCAATTTCATTAAGCGATTTTACCATATCTTTCCAAAAGAAGTTTTACTTTAAAACTGTCCATATAATTTTATGAATGGAAAAATGAAAGGCCGTTGGGGTTAGAAACTCATCTTTTATGTGCTTGTTTATAATAGGTGAGCGACGTTGTTAGCAATTTTGAAGCTATAATACATTTTCACGTGTGTTGTTTTGTAATCCACACTCTTGAATAAAGACCACTGCACACAAGGCTAGAAACGCTGCTAGATTCCTTTCTAGATTTGCCTACTAGTTTTCTAGCGCTGGTTTTCTTGATTGCTGTTAAGTGCTCGCTTCACACGGGAATATTTTTCAAGCGTGTTTTGTGGATAGATCTAGTGCGCGCGCAGTGACAATTCGAATACAAACACAGAGCAAAACGTGTCTATTGTCTGGCAGAATGACGCCATCTCGGTGTTCCAGTGCCCACGTGAAGATACTGCTACCTGATTGGTTCTTGCTTACACCTAGCAACAAATCTAGCAGGGAAAATAGCCTCTGTTCTAATTTTAAAACCTATCTTCTGAGCTAGCAAGGCAGCCCGCAGTGACGTCATTTCCAGCTTCGTACCCAACCTACCGGCTAAGCAGAACTCCTAGCAGCATTTCTAGCAGCGTTTCTAGCCTCGTGTGCAGCAGCCTTAACGTGCGTGGGTGACCCATAATAGCTGCGTGCTTCAACCATTGTAGCCCGTTGCGCCCTCCCGTAGTTTTAAATAACACCACATATTATAGTTCTGGTCTAATACGTACAGACAGATCACAACACTCCTTGTTGCACGACACTTCCTTAAGGGATTTAGTTTGCGGTTAAATTGATCGAAAACGGTTTTATTTTATAGTTTAAACGTCACTAAGAAAAAGTGTCCATGGGCGCATAGCCTAAAAACCAATAGATTTTTAGCTACACACATGTTGAGCGAGTTTTTAGATACAGGGATATCCATTGAATTTACAAACATGTTCCATGTTCAACTTTTGTGCTTTTTTTAGAAATAGAAAAACAGTCAAAAGCAAGGTAATGTTGGAAGGTGTCACCCTACATAAAATAATAATATCATATTCGGATTCAGCGCATTCGAAAACATATTTCTAGAGCTTAGGATTTTTTAAGATTGTGAATATATCTAAAATCTCCCAATTATTCAATTATTCAAATACGCACATAAATTTGGAAATTTAGATGAAAATGCGAAGAAATACTTTCCAAAAAATTTTTAAAATTCAATTCTCAAGGACACACAGAGGTTATATTTAAATCTATTTTATCAATCAGTTCGTTATGGGCAGCCAGTCTTTAATTACTTTTTAGTGATAGATTTTTAAGTTATTATGATAATTTTAATGATTTTTATAAAAAAAAATTGGTTGTCTGTAAAGTCGGTTTACGGACGATAGTTTTACGTGATAACGTATTCCGTAATACATAACCTAAACCTCCCAAAATTTGGTTTCAATCCGCTTATCCTTGGTGTCGGAATGATAAGAAATGTCAAAAGTGACGTTTGCAACTGTCAAAGTATTATGTTCTAGTAATAATTAGTTATTCCAATACTTAACTTAGAAGGCGTTGCATTTCACAAAATACTAATGTCAAAAAATTGAATTAAACATTAGAAATGCAGCCGTTTTCATGTTAAGACAAGACATACGTTATCTTCTAATTTCCATGTACGGCAAACAAAGACGACCGACCGCGTCGCGCCATGCATTAGACAACATTGCATTTATACAGCTATTTTTCTATATAAATTTGTATAAAAAAACTGTTTAGGCAAATTCTGTTATACGAAATCTATGTAAAATGTTCTCCTCTTTCGTTTAAGACTGGTTTCAAACCGATCTGATTTAAATTGAGCGAGAAATTAGCAAAAAGCACGCACAGGGTCAGGCAGAACGCTACGCGTTACGCGTTACGAACGTTAGGATTTAGGAACGTTACACTTTTTCGTGCATGCAGCCGGTGTTTTATCAATTTATAAGATTGGTGATTCATCAATTTATAAGACGTTATCACGTCAAAAAACAATTCTGAAGTTGGACTGATTGTCCGAAAGCGCTCAAATAAAAAATAAAATTTTTTTGGAAAGGATTTCTTCGCATTTTCATTTTTTTGGTTTTTAGGTTATGTGCATATGGACACTTTTTCTTAGTGACGTTTAAACTATAAAATAAAACCATTTTCGATCAATTTAACCGCGTACCAAATTCCATAAGGTTTGTGCGGGGTCGTTTCATCAAATGGATCTAAAATTTAAGTTGGTAGCACCGAGTAACCTTGTATTGGTACAATTTCGTTCCCGGCTGTATAATATGTAAATAAGCACGCGAGTGTATGCGAGTGCCAGTTAAACTAATCTGTTTATAACAGCCTGCTGGGGACATTTTGAAATTGTCCACTATCAATTATTTCTGTACAGACTCTGCGTGCTTTACAGACGATGGTCCGTTGACAGTTTTATTTTACTGTGTATTTAAAGGCGAACAACTTGTAATTATTGGAAGAAAATAAACTCATGCAGATACACAAAACATTGTATTATAAATACTAGCTTTCTCCCAACGGTTCTCGCGCAAATGTCGATTTTAACCGAAATTCTGCATTTATTGTACAACGTAAAAAGTACCACCTCAAAACGGAAAGATATTGTAAAATTTTTGAAAAGTGATTTTTGACCTAAATTAGTACTTACCATTCCCCACTTGTGGGTTGGAATGGTAATAGAGTCTATAGCAATGCGATCTAAAAAGTAAAAAATATAGTTAAAAAAAACTAAAAAACACGCTTTATATCGAACTAAAAAATACAACAAATATTTTTTTTTTTAAATAAGGTTAAAACAATAATGATTAAAAAATACTAGTATTATTGTGAAAAAAGCGTTGGGCGCTCGATGTACGAAAATGTGGAACAAAGCGCCCCACGCTTTTTTCACAATAATATTAGTGTTTTTTATTCATTATTGTTTTAAGCTTATTGTAAAAAAAATATTTTTTACTTTTTAGTTCGATATAAAGCGTGTTTTTTAGTTTTTTTAGGCGCGAATAGCGTAAGCTAAAGCGCCTATATGTACTCGCTTTGTCTGTACGTCTGTGAATCTGTGAATCTGTGAATCTGTACGTCCCACTTTTTTGTGTCACGCGTACAGCCTAAACGCCTTAACCGATTTTAAAAAACTTTTTTTTGATCGATTCGTCTCCGGGTAACTTAGATCCTAACGTCGCCCGATTTTTGAATTTTGGCCCCAGAGGGGAGAAATTTAGGAAAAACGAAGTTTTTTGCTTATAGCTCGCTCATTTTAAATCGGATCGGCTCGAAACCTGTCTTAAACGAAAGAGGAGAAAATTTTACATAAGTTTCGTACAACAGAAAATGCCCAAACAGTTTTTTTATACACATTTATATAGAAATAAATTCAATTTGATATAACCGATGGCAAACATCTTTCGGTTATCTCTCTCTGTTGCACGGCTTAACATGGCAATTTAAAAATTGCGTATGTTCTGTCTTCAAATAAAATTGGTCGATAATATTATTTATTACAATAATGAAATTAAAAGATAGCATTTGTTCAAAAACGGATGCCGTTTCGAATATATGTGAAATGCAACGCCTTCTGAGTTAATAATTTGAATAACTAATTATTAGAACATAATACTTTGACAATGCAAACGTCACTTTTGACATTTCTTACCATTCTGACACCACGGATGATCGGATTGAAACCAAATTTTGGGAGGATGTTTGATATGCAAATATGAAGTGGCCTATTGTTTTTGGGGAACATCGGCGCATGCGTAAAAGAATATATCTCTTATAATGTTGTTTTATATAATAATAATATAGTTTTTAAAACGATTTATTCTTCTATCTATTTTTACTAGAAATTTTTGTAAATTTTTTGGGGAAAATCGGCGCATGCGCAAGAGATATATGCCGTCGTCGTTGTTTTTTTTTTTTAATAATAGCTGTGTACTTTTAATAATAGTTTTTATTCTATTTTACAAGAAAGTTTTGTAAAATGTTTTTTTTTTGAGGAAAAGTCGGCGCATGCGCAGAAGAGGTATAAGTTATAAAGTCGTTTGTATATAAGAATGGTATACTTTTCATAACGGTTTTTTATTCGATCTATTTTTACAAGAGTTTTGTACAATTTTTGGGAAAAATCGGCGCATGCGCAAAAGTGATACATGCCATAGTTGTTTTTTATAGGGGAATTATAAAACGATCGAATAAAAAAAAACTTGGTGACTGATGATGAGAGACTGTTTTAATAACTTGAGATATTAAAATAATAGTTGGGTGACTAAATTAATAAGTAAGCGACTGAATTACTAAGTGACTGACTAGAATGCCTTCGGTAATTTTGAAGCAGATATCTTCAACCGATTGAGATGAAAATTTGTATACACGTTTAGTTTGGATGACAATGCATGGTTAGCTGTGTGACGTCACTCTAAATCCAATATGGCGGACTAATTTTATTATGCTTTCCTACAATATGGGGATCAAATAAAAGGGCTTGCTGAGAATAACTCGAAAAATAAAGTGACGTCACTCTAAATCCAATATGACGGACTTCTAAAGAAGGCGGACTAATTTTATTATGCTTTCCTACAATATGGGCATAAATGAAAGGGCTTGCTGAGAACAACTCGAAAAATAAAGTGACGTCACTCTAAAACCAATATGGTGGACTTCTAAAGATGGCGGACTAAGTTTATTATGCTTTCCTACAATATGGGTATCAAATGAAAGGGCTTGCTGAGAATAACTCGAAAAATAAAGTGACGTCACTCTAAAACCAATATGGCGGACTTCCAAAGATGGCGGACTAAGTTTTTTATGCTTTCCTACAATATGGGTATCAAATGAAAGGGCTTACTGAAACTAACTCAAAAAATAAAGTGACGTCACTCTAAATCAAATATGGCGGACTTCTAAAGATGACGGACTAATTTTATTATGCTTTCCTACAATATGGGTATCAAATGAAAGGGCTTGCTGAGATAAACTCGAAAAATAATGTGACGTCACTCTAAAACCAATATGGCGGACTTCTAAAGATGGCAGACTAAGTTTTTTATGCTTTCCTATAATATGGGTATCAAATGAAAGGGCTTACTGAAACTAACTCAAAAAATAAAGTGACGTCACTCTAAATCAAATATGGCGGATTTCTAAAGATGGCGGACAAATTTTATTATGCTTTCCTACAATATGGGTATCAACTGAAAGGGCTTGCTGAGAATAACTCGAAAAATAAAGTGACGTTACTCTAAATCCAATATGGCGGGCTTCTAAAGATGGCGGACTAATTTTATTATGCTTTCCTACAATATGGGTATAAATGAAAGGGCTTGCTGAGAATAACTCGAAAAATAAAGTGACGTCAGTTTAAATCCAATATGGCGGACTTCTAAAGATGGCGGACTAAGTTTATTATGCTTTCCTACAATATGGGTATCAAATAAAAGGGCTTGCTGAGAATAACTCGAAAAATAAAATGACGTCAGTCTAAATCCAATATGGCGGACTTCTAAAGATGGCGGATTAAGTTTATTATGCTTTCCTACAATATGGGTATCAAATGATAGGGCTTGCTGAGAATAACTCGAAAAATAAAGTGACGTCACTCTAAATCCAATATGGCGGACTTCTAAAGATGACGGACTAAGTTTTTTATGCTTTCCTACAATATGGGTATCAAATAAAAGGGCTAACTGAAAACAACTCGAAATAAAAGTGACGTTACTCTAAATTCAATATGGCGGACTAAGTTTTTTATGCTTTCCTACAATATGGGTATCAAATGAAAGGGCTTGCTGAGAACAACTCGAAAAATACGATGACGTCATTCTAAATTCAATATGGCAGACTTCTAAAGATGGTGGACTTAGTTTTTTACCCCGGAATTGTTTCTTTAAAAACTCCACATTTGCCCCTTCCCGTTTCACTGCGAGACAATTCGCATACCCCTTTATCGTTCAGCCCGGAATTGTGTTTTTAAAAACTCCACATTTGCCCCTTCCCGTTTCACTGCGAGACAATTCGCATACCCGTTTATCGTTCACCCCGGAATTGTTTTTTTAAAAACTCCACATTTGCCCCTTCTCGTTTAAGTGCGAGTCAATTCGCATACCCCTTTATCGTTCACCCCGGAATTACAATTCGCATACCCGTTTATCGTTCACCCCGGAATTATTTTTTTAAAAACTCCACCTCTGCCCTATCGCGTTTCACTGCATATATGCTATATAAAGTCGTTTTTATATAATAATTGGGTAGTTTTCATAACGGTTTATTTTTCTATCTGTTTTTACAAGAAAGTTATGAATTTTTTTTTCTAAACTCATAATTTCAGAACTATTTTGAAAAAAAATCTGTTGTTCATTTGTTCTGAAGATGTTAGTTAGGTAGTTCTTTGTTTAATTTTTGCATGACATAATAACATATTACATAGAGAACCATGAAATTATTAAAATTATTTTTTTCCTTTCTGTGTTTCATTATTTTCAACTGTTATTTTTTTCTTAGATTAAGTAAATTAAGTTATATATTAAGCTCCAAGTGTCGTTAAATATATACACCGATTTTCAAACAAAACACCGGGGTATATGCTGTAAAATTTCGCGCCTTGTAATTCTTGAATTACTTGATCATATACTCCCACTGGTTTAAACTATATTTATTTTTCACTTTTTAGTTTGATATAAAGCGTGTTTTTTTGTTTTTTTTAAACTATATTTATTTTCCACTTTTTAGTTCGATTTATTGTCAAAAATTTTTTATTTCGGCGTGGACGGGATTAGAACCCACGACCGGTGAATCCGAGAGTTGACGTCAGCGAAGACTAGCGCCTTAGACCGCTCGGTCAACGATTGCTCTTACAGTAGTGGCATAACATACTAACAGTAATAAACCATTTGCTGTAGTCCAAACGAGGTTACAAACATACATACTTACATACATACATACATACATACAAATTTACAAGTGAAACTAATATAAATCGTGTAAAAATAATTTTTAATTATATAAAGATTTTGTGCAACAGCGATAATAAGTTCCCCGACTCGATATAATTAAATTTTTTGAATAAGCTTAAAAGTTCAAAAAAATCACACAGATCGGTATTCGATTGTAAATTATCGAAATTCGTCTCCCAAGCTGTGAACATAAAAAATCTTCACGAAGGGTACGCTGTATCTCTGAAATTGCAACACGTAAAATTCGAAAAAAATTATCTTAGAAAATGATGACATATTCCCTTATATAAAAGAATTAGCTGTTCCCCGCGGCTCCGCACACGATTGTGATGAAACACGATATAGCGATAACAGTAGTGGAGCCTTCGACTATATATAATATCTCCGGTACGACTGGACCGATTTTGACGAGACTATCACTGGCAGGTAGCTGATGTATTGATGTTATTACAAAGTCTTTTAAAGTTAATAATTATCTTTGTATACCCCTCTTTTATATGAATTATTGTTTTTTGAGTGTCGCAAGAGTGGTAATAGACATATTTTCTATGAAAAATAAAATTGATGTAGCTAATATTCTTTGCTTTCTGATATCTCAGTTCGCAATTAGTTTTTCAAAAGAAGGCAATGAGCAGTCAGTAAGTATAATCTGTTTTTGTATATAAATCTAACCTTTGCTCTGATTTATTTAACGCCATTAAAATTTTAAATATAATATATATTTTTCTATAGACGCATAAACAATAAACATTTTCAAAATTAGTTGCGTAAATCCATGCTTTAATTTTGTACCAAGTTTCAGTTAATTGGACTTAATTGTTTAGAATAGAATAGAATATTTATATTTGTGTTTGATCAAATTTTTCGAACGTGATTTTAGATATATTTTCACAGATTCCATCAGAGGACATCTCCTTCTTCAAATCATCTACAACGTGTCAAGACATAATATGTCTCAAATATTTAAAAATGACGCTTATACTCATTGCATTTATTGCAACTGTATAAATTATAGTCTTCTACTCTTTTGTTTGTTCCAGTTAGTTTTTGAATGTGATTTGAAAACTGGCCATTTCCAAATATAACTTTTTACATTTTTAGGTAAACGTAAGTACAACAATTATTTTACAATAATATATAAAATAGTACCTAACGGAACTCTTGTCGGGTTCGCCTTCTTGATTTTTTTTAGGTTTTAGGTATTTCGCATACTTTTTCGTATGTTTTAAGAAAATGGACATTTTACATTCTGCAGGAAAATGTGTTTCTTGTGACCTAAATAACGTATAATATGTTATATGTATATTTTTTTTTGTATCTATATTTATTATGTTTAACAGAAATCAACCATTTTATAAGAAAAATTATTGTTTCATTTATTTATTTATCGAACGGTGGATTTTTGAAGTTAATTTGGAAACTGGCCACTTCCAAATATAACTTTTTGCATTTTTTAGGTAATGGCAGACCTAAAGGTAGGTAGGTGCAATAGTTTCTGCTTATTTAATTCAAATAAATCAAATATATAGTAACGAAACTCTTGTCTATTAGTACGTGTTGTTATATGTCTCCTCCCTTAAAAAATTGCGTAATTTTTGAAAAATAATTCCTTTTTTTTGTTTGATATTATAAGTACCTATACATAAAGAAAAAATCACGTTGAATCGATTCCGACCATCCGCAACCATACACATAATAAAACCACAGTGTCTGTAACAATAATCATTCCCATTATTTAGCATAGATACCCCTTTTTCGACGTAAATCCCCTAAATAAATTTCAAAATTGATGACATTCACGTGATCAACGTCCTGACAAACCTTGAAAATAACACCCGTGTTGATTTTTAGACTATTTACCTCTTTTCACCCTCTGAAGGATTTGTTTTTGAAAAAGCATGAAACACGTGTTTATTTATTTGTTGACAGGATTATCTTATATGATTTTGAACCCCTTTTAGGGATTGAGTTTCCAAAAATCTGTTCTTAGCGGATGCTCATATCAGAATAACTATCTGTGTGCCCCAATTTCCAACAAACCCGTCCAATGAATTGAGCTGTGCGTTGATTTTCCACTCAAGTTTTGAACGCCTGTGAGTTGGAATAAATTTTCGCAAAGTTAAAAATTTAAGGCTTGGCCAGGTCATCGATTTTGTACCTAGACATTACAAAAGAAGTGTTACACAAATTTTCACGCCGTGTCAAAAACCTATTCAAAAATTTTTGATAGCTCTCCTACTATTATACTTCTTTCTTTTTAGTTGCTGACAATTTATTAGTGCATTTTCTTTTTTTTATATATATATCAGCTATTATGAAAACAAATCACAAATGGAACCACAATTTAATAGGATTTTTAGATTTATAGTATTTGTAATGAAGCGTATGCAAAAGCACGACAAAATATGTGTGTGTACTAATACGAAATGAATATTTACTGTGATTAATTTATTGTGCGCTGTACGGACATTGCGCTGAATATTTTGTATGATTATCTTCGCATTTGTTTCACAAAAAAAGTACGAAATAAATAGTCTCTTGCTAATATTTTTATATGCCGTTATAATTGTATGAACAATGCGAGCCGGAAAAGATGGTCATTTTTGTGAATTTTTTTTAAGTAAAATATGTGAATTTTTGGATTTGGAATTTTACTATCTAAAAGTATGCACATTCAGAAATATTAGGTTTATTTTTTTATTTAAGAATATAAAAATTGACAAGATTATTGTATGAACTTTGGAGCGCCGTAAAAAGATCAGCGTAATCGGTACCCACTGGCGTTTCTTCAAAAATCATCAAAAACAAAAAAAAAATTAGTTGTCTGTAAAGTCGGTTTACGGATGATAGTTTTACGTGATAACGTATTCCGCTCGAATATCATATTTAATAATACATAACCTAAATTTTAGTAGCTGTCAAACTATATTTTTTCCGACTCTCTATCGCTTATACTGCGCTCTCGCTTGCACGCTCAGGGTCAGGCGGAACGTGACACTTTTCGGAACGTTACACTTTTTCGTGCATGCAGCCGGTGTTTCGTCAATTTATAAGACGTTATCACGTCAAAAACATGAATATTATTAAATTTGATACTATAATCCAGTACTTGTCATAGCCGATTTTGAAAATATCGATATAAGACAAAATAACGGATGTTTGAACATAAATAGCGATTTTTGGACCAAAAATCAATTATTATTTTGCCTATAAAACAAACACTAAGTGAACCAAAAAAAAAAATATCCTATGACAAGTACTAGATTATAGTATCTAATTTAATAATATTCATGTTTTTTTTTTGTTTTAGATGATTTTTGAAGAAACGCCAGTGGGTACCGAGTACGCAGATATTTTTACGGCGCTCCAAAGATCATACAATAATCTTGTCAATTTTTGATATTTTTAAATAAAAAAAATAAACATAATATTTTTTGAATGTGTATACTTTTGGATAGTAAAACTCCAAATAAAAAAATTCGCATAGTTTTCCTTGAAAAAAAATTCACAAAAATTACCTTCTTTTCCGGTTCCTAGGTGGATATCTCCAATTAACTAATTTACGAGCTATAGAGAACCTCTGACAGACGGCCGAACAGACATTTTGGCGACAATAATAGGGCTCCGTTGCATTCTTTGGGTACATAGCCCTAAAAAATATAACATCTTGTATATGCGTTTGCACATAAAATATGTCTTCGTAAAGAAGTGAATTATTTTTCACGAATTCTCGTAACATAAACTGGTCCATTTTATTACAAGCTGCGGTGAAGTACCTACCTGCGTACTGTATTTTATATACCACGTGTAAAGATATCCCTTGTAGAACTACCCTCTTGACGCATACCCACATCTCTGAACCCTTAAGACAAACGCGTTTATGTCAGATATAATTTTGTCGACGGAAACGGCTATTAATTAATTAATTACATATAAAAACACAGATAAATTCCAAGCAAGCAGCTTTGAGGTTGTACGTAAAAACACGAATGACAGCTGGTCGCGACTATTAGCTAAAAATGTTATACGGTTGCTATGGAAACGACATCTAAACAACAGTTGATAGGTGATTTCTTCTTTACTGCCGCCCGAATGTACATGTACGTCCCGCATCAGTGCGTGTAATCCCACCAATGCGTAAATGTGAGACTTTTTGCCTTACAATTGATGCCTAAAGTAATTACTTTATGAAGAAAAATTTTGTGCTAGGCCAAGGTCTTAAGTAGGAAGATACGAACTTATAAATCCTTTGTTACAATACTTACACCGTTATTAATTTAGCCTTAACGAATATCTGACATACGCGGTTTTTTCTTGTGACCACAGATATATACGCCACTTATTCCTGCTTGATTCCTTTGAAACGCACCGGCATGCGTGAAATGCCATTTTTACAGTCGAAATTGTCAGATTACACGCAGTCATAATCGAATGTGTAAATTGAGAGCGTTTTGATCGTAGCATGTGAAACAATAATTATATTAAAATCTTTGATTAACGTCTGAATAGAACTCTTCAAGTAAATAAAATTGTCGACCAATTTTTCTCAGACCATACGATATATTGACAAAAATGATAAAAATACAAATCAATATAACACAAGTTGACGTTTCGATCCGGATTTGGATCTTTTTCAGAAATATCTAAAAAATATAAAAATTAATTAGTATTAAGTAATAGATTTCACGCAGGATTGAAACTTTGAACTATTCGTAGTATTTTCGAAAATATTGGAGAACAAAATATAGAAACATGTCGTAGGTAATTGGACGTAATAATCAATTTACCATTTTTTGAGAATATAGTATAGAAACTGAATAAATTAATCATTTTACGAAGATTGAAAAAAGTGAGAATTTTCTGTTAGTCATTAATCTTGTGTGTGGCCCATTTAATTTTATAAAAAGTTGTGAGGTAGGTCGGGTATTAGAAATCTACTTGTGCGACCCTTACGGTTCACACTATTAACTTCTCAGTATAATCAATATTAAATATGTATTTAACAAATTAGAGCCGAGAAATCTTTTTCAAAAAATTCTAAAATAAATTTTTTTGAGGTCTTTTTATTCAAACAACTCATTATAATAAAATTTCTAAATGTGAAAAGATGATATAAGGAACTTCGCCGACTTTGCCGAACAAAAAAAAGTGAGATCGGAAAAGGTGCCAGGTTTTTACTTGGAAGTTTACATACAAGAGTCATTTATTATAAAAAATATTATAACTTGGCAAGTGAAAACTTCGCACCTTCTTAAATCTCATTTCTTTTTTTCGGAAAAGTCGGTATAGTACAGGCGGTAGGGGATTTGAGCTGGAAACATATTTTACCTCGCTGAATTTTTGCATACGCTTTTAGGCCCTTCTCAGTGTTTTCAAATGCACAAATGTCTACAATTTTTGCGTTACGGGGGGCAGGGGGGGCTGAACCGTTTCAGTTACGACGAAAGTCATGAGGGGCAAACTTGTAGTACTCGGAGCGTCTTCTACATTGGGATAATATTTTTATCGTAGCTTCTTCTCTCATATATGGTATGTTAATGTAATATAACAGCTTGTCTTCAAAATTGGACATTTTTAAAATTACTAAAACAACGTTTAAAAAATCATGCTTTAATTTACTATCCGGTGACTAATTTTGTTTTTTGTTTACTTGTTACGTAAAACGTAATTTCAACTGTAATTGGGGTTTATAACTATACCCTGTCGTTGAATTAAATAAATAAATAAATTTAATATAATAATACAAGCCGAGAAAATTAGAAAACAAAGGCTTTAAGGCACTCCCTGCCCCCCGTAACGCAAACATTGTAGACTTTTGTGCATTTTGGACATTGAGAAGGGCCTAAAAACGTAAATTTAGCGAGGTAGAGTATATTTCCACATTAACATAGGGAAAATCATGTAAACCCACTTGTTCTTTGTATCGAGCTTGGCCCTTTTCCCACATTTCGTCAACTGTCAAAATCATAGTTGTTCTTTATTAGTATAGTTGGGTAAAGCGGCCCATAGACGCTCAATATTATTGCGCAATATTTGGATTTGTGCAATATAATTGACCGTGTGTAGACGAGATTGAAAGGTTGCGCAATGAAGAATGCACCGGTTTACAGCACGGATAAGTATAATAAGTAAACACGAGGCGATGTCAAACTTCGACGATTGGCGACGCCAACCGACGCCGACTCTCCAACGTACTTAGATGTATGAGTCAGCTGGGCGAGCGATGCGTACAGTTCTCGTATACAATGTTCCGCTCCCCTCCAGTTGCCTGCAGCTGTATGATCACAACGCAACCACTGCTGCCGAAAGGACGTCGCAAGTTTTGATATTAAAACTGACGCTGCTCAAACGCTTAATACAACTAATTCTGATTGTGTTCTATTTATATCCTGGAATGGATCAACATAGGGACTAATAGGGTTTAGTTCCTGGGTCATCTAAAATTAATACGTTTATATTTTTTAAATTTTGACTTTTTAATTTGTGATTTTTGACAATTTTTGGGTGTTTAATGACAATTTTTTGGATGTTTTTTGACAGTTTTTTTTGGATGAATTTTGAATTTTTTTTGGTGAATTTTGACAATTAATATTTAGATGAATTTATAGCATTTATATGCTAGGAAAGTATCCTTGAAACGAGATGGTGCAAAGGTTGCGTGTCATAGATACTTTCCTAGTGTATTTGTCTGATGTAAAATTCTTAATCTCATTTTTAAGATTAAAAAAAGCGGGACCCAATCGACATCAATAAACAATAGGTCCCAAAAAACTTAAATCCGCCCCTATATATGATCAGAAATGATTGCTCCCCGACAGATTCACAATTTTTGTGAGTACCTATTGTGGGACAATATACACGAATACATCAAAACAGATCTAAATTATTGTCATATAAAACAATATACAGTATGTAAACACGTAAGGTGCACATAGGGAAATTAACATTGGGAAAAAATGACTGGATCAGAGTGAGCCTTGAAATCTTGTTTTTCAATTTGACAGATAATTTTCTTTTGCTAAATGAATGTGTATACTACCGAAGAAAATATTCAAATGATTACAACATAATTGGACTTTTTTTATTAATGGGGCATTAAATTCCCAAAAATACTTAAATATGGTGCGAGATCAAATATCTCCGCCTATTCGTGTTGAACCTAAAGATATTGGGTCACTGAATTACCAACAGCATACGTCACACTAGTCAAACAATTTTTGAATGAAATGTTTCCAAACAGATGGAGTTGTTTTGTTTTGTTTTATTTTGTACAAAAAAAGTAAAATAATGATTTATAAGAGCTTTTTATTATTAAAAAAGCCAAGTAAAATAAAAATAAATCAAAATAAAATAGAAATCCTCAAGATTACCACGATAATTCAATAGAAATAACAATTAATGCAGTCAGGGCTAACTCTGATCCAAGTATTTTTTCCCAATGCTAATTTCCCTATGTGCACCTTACGCGTTTACATACTGTATAAAAAACAAAAATTAAGTGTGACATTCTATTTTAAAAATTAATTATTAGGCCCGCCGTATACTGACTGCTTCAAGCAGTCAGCAGAATATTTATATGGAGATTTGTAGCAAATATACCACTGACTGCTTGAAGTCATCCGTATTCGGCGGGCCTTCGGTGTTCTGTTGCCGCAATAAAATTGTGTGTAAGACATATTTCAGATTTTCAATAATTTATTTTTCTACTTTTTCTTAATATTCACAAGTTTTTACATGAAACATTTGATGAAAGTATTGGATAATGCAAACGCAAAAAATCCCGTAAATATATAAAAATTATCTTGTTATGAATCTTAACCATTTTTTTAATCTTTGAGGTTAATAAACTTTTAACCATAGTTACTGTTGATCGATATTTTTCGGTTTGGTTGGTTTTGTTTCACTTATCCGATGCCTTTTTGAAGTTTTGCGATTACGTTTAGGTCTACTAAGAGTTTTGTGTTCCAAGTATACTGAACGTGTAGCATATAAATCCCTTGAGTTGTCGTCACTCTCTTTTGTTATATCACTGCTTGCCTGCGGTATATTTTGTTTTAAATTCCACTCGCCAGTCTCTTCATTATAATTCGCCTTTTTTTGTATCAAATTGTAACATTCTTCCGGAACGTGCTTATTGATAACTAATTCAACCAACTCTATTTCCCGAGATACGGATCGAATGCTTTCGTAGCCTTCTTCGATTTCTTTTTGCTGTTCGTGTCGTAAATCAACCAGTTCGGCTTTAGTTGAATTTAAAATGGCAATAAGTTTATTTAATTTCTTTGTTTTACTTTCAGCATCGTCAAATAAACTGGCAGAACGTTTTTCAATGGTCGATCGTTCAGTTTCTATGTCATGAATGCGTCGTACCATCTCGTCTTCTTTGCGTCGTCGTTCTTCCAACTCATCCATGGCATCTTGCAGTAACCTTTCTTGAGCCTTAGCTTTCAATATCATATTTTCACCGCCCACAAGTATTTTCTGTTGTAGATCTGTTATCTTATCTTGCAATATCCATTGTTCACGTATAGCTTCATTGAGTTCTTCGCTTTTTTCGTAGATCTTTTTCTTTCTAGCTTCTTGTTTTTCCATTGTGTTTTCATCCGTGGCCTTTGATATTTTATTTAAACTAACTTCTATCAGCTGCTTTTGTAACTGATCGATTTGTTTTTGAAAATTGCGCAACAATGCATCTTTCGGATCTTCGTTGATTTTACTGCAATTTTTAATATTTTTAGCACGGTTTGCGTACCGCAACGTCCATATTGTTTCTTGGTAATTCCTGTCAGCAGGACTTATATTGGCCAGCATTACAGTTTTCGTATTTCCACCCAAAGAATCTTGTAAAAGCCGGGTTAATTTTGAGTTTCTGTAAGGTATGTGAGTGCTTTTACCATCTACTAAAGCTGAAATAACATTTCCTAAAACCGATAAAGAATAATTGACTTTGGTGGCTTCGAGTAACCGTATGCCATTCGAATTAGCTTTTTTCTGACGTTCGGAACCAGCTAAATCAACAAGCCGCAATTTTCCTTGGGTGATTCGTTGCTTATTCAAACATTTAGTGCTGCTTTCAACCATAATTGTGAGTATAGAATGCGACCTTGAACTTTGGTCGTTCATTGCAGTTGATCCCGTCATTCGATTTTCATCGCCCATGTATATAATTTTATCTATCTCGTCTCCGTTTTTACATACAAACCCGGTCAACCCTTCCACATAAACTCCGACGCCGGGTCGTTCGCGTATCTCGAGATTTCCTTTATTACTGACCAAATCTCGCACTTCCTCGTTATAAATTTCCATGTAACTGACATAAACCAAAAACTTTTTCTCTTCTGGCGCTTGAGTGATGTGTCCGAAAATGTGAGAGAATGCGTTCGGAATAATTCCTTGGAATTCTGGAACGTCTGGAATACCTGACATTGTGTAAGTTTTGCCACTTCCCGTTTGACCATATACAAATATTGTGCCGTTGTATCCCTCGATAACGCTGTCTACAATTGAGCGCGTCGTCTCGGAATAAACTTGTAGCTGTGTTGTGGCAGCACCGAGAACGTAATCAAATTTGAAACATTTTAAGGAATCTTTGTTATTCCCCGGATTTCTTATGGTGATTGTACGATTTAAAGTATCTATTAAAGTAATGACTTCACATCCAGCTGCCTCTTCTTTTTCGTCCATCGGTCGCACTCTCACAGCTACTTTAACTCTCTCTTGTTCGTCCATAATTATTCAAAAAAAATCCAACTAAACAAGTTTGGTTTTTTCAATTTTTATTTTATTTTATCGTTTATTATTTCAAAATATCATTATTTCCTAAATGTCATACTGCTTATATATTTTTTTTTTAATTTTTCCTGATAAAATTTTCTGAATGTGATAAAAATATGAATTGACAAATTTATGAAAACTTTTTGCTACATCGATTCGAAAAATGTGCTTATTTGTCGCAGTTTGACACCAAACTTTTCTCATGTATCGTACTCACTTCTTTAGAAAAAAAAAAACACAAACAAAACATAATAGCTCAGCATCGTTGTCTTGGCTATAATTCTCTTCTCGATAATATTGATGAAAAAATTATTGTAGTCGCTTTAGAAATAATAAATACCTCAGTGATCTATATTTATTTAAGCTGTCATTTTGACAATTCATGAACTGTTCTCATAAAAATTATATTAAAGGATCTTTTGGTATTTTCTATATTATTTTTATATTTTCAATACATATTTCTTATTTATTTTTATTTTAATAATATTGAATTTGTCGCTAAGTTTCACTAAGATTCAATCAAAACACAATAAATTTTTCAATGAAAGGAATAGCATTTTTTTACTTAAAACTGTTTCTAAATATTCAAATATATTTTAGTACCAAAGCTACGATGCTAATTATTCATTTGAACTATATTGGATTGGATAAAACGAGATGAATAATTTTTATATCGATATTAAGATGATGAACATTTTAAGAATATCGTTGAAAATCATTAAAAACTGAACATTTTTTGGTACGATAAGTGAAGAGATTCTAGGTCGTGTTGCTTTTACCAAACTGGACTAGGCCTGCGGAAATTGCGGTCATGACCTCAGCATGGTATCTATACGGCGATAGTGTTTCAGCATAAGTGGCATGAAAAAGTTGCAGATTTGCAAAACGCATGAAAACATGAAATGAATTACGTAATTTGGAAAAATATATAAACATCCCCGATATGTTTAATATTGACGTATCTTATAGAAAAAAGTACGCTGAATCGATTGGGCCTAAGCGCGAATTCGTATCTCTTTTAGTTTAGACGCTATGACGGTTTAAAATGTATAAAAATTCAAACAGTTATAATTGTCTATATCTCCGAAGCTAAAAGAGATACAGGGTTGCAGATGGTCGGAATCGCTTCAGCTTGCCTTTTTCTATAAGTTTGGTTAATATAAAACAGGCCAAAAATCGTTTTTTCTATAAGTATGCACAATATCAAACGAAACAGAGCGAACTTTATTAAAAAAAATTTCTAATTTCGAAAGAAGAGTCCCCTCCTTCTTACTTTTTCTGTATTTTTAAAAAACCGATAGTTCTGCAAGATATTGTTTACATACGACTTATAACTGAGGTTATTCTTATAGAAAAAATTGCGCTGAATCGATTCCGACCACTTCCACCTCTGTATCATAAGTCGTTTAGAAGTTATGGCGGTTTAAGTTTTTCTCAAATAATATAAATAAACGCTTGTATTTCTGAAACTAAAAGTGATACCGGGTTGCGGGTGGTCCGGAATCGATTCAGCTTGCCTTTTTCTATAAGTTTGGTTAATATAAAACAGGCCAAAAATCGTTTTGTGTCTTAAAAAGTTGCAGATTTGCAAAACGCATGAAAACATGAAATGAATTACGATATTTGGAGAAATATATTAACACTCCCGATATGTTTAATATTGACGTGTCTCATAGAAAAAAGTACGCTGAATCGATTGAGCCTAAGCGCAAATTCGTATCTCGATTAGTTTAGACGCTATGATGGTATCAAAATTTAAACAATTCAAAATTGGTTATATCTCCGAAGCCAAAGGAAATAGAGGGTTGCCGATGGTCGGAATCGATACAGAATGACTAATTATAATATATATTAGGATATGATGTTTTACTTCAAAAACAAACCCGTGTACGATTGTTGTAGCGCTTCGCAAGCAGTCGTTGTCAGTGCGATTGAGGGGCGAGGGGTGAAGACCACGTTCGACAGTTAGGGGACTCGCGGACCCCAGTTGTTTATAACAGAGGGCGGCTTCTCTTTGCACAAGTGCAACTCTGCAGACTACGTCATACATCCACACGGTTCCTACACAATAGTACGCATATAACGCATTGGTACAACTACACCTTTTTATTGGATGAATTGCAGGTCCGTTTTTTTTTTATTGTAGAATTCATAAATAATGTGAGCCGTCCTGTTTGTGATGGAAGATTACGTATGAGCTCTTTTAAAACAAATTCAGATGATTTTTTAATAGATGATTACGTCATTTTTGTATGTTAAAAACGTTTATAAACTCTATACCCCAAGTGCGCTGTTGTCAAATGTAAAACATTTTATAAACTACTCTGTTTTTTTTTGCACATACCGCTAAACTAGCGGTATGTGCTTTATTATCGCTTTGTGCGTCAGAGCTGACTTTCGTTCATATAAGAAGTTATATCTAAGTTAATTTCACACGAAATCCATTCAAATTGAAGCTTTTTGAAAAGAGGAGATTCTAATCTATAAAATAGAACCATTTTCAAATCAATTCGAGTTCATAAATACTATTAAAATTGTAATTGAAAATCACAAACAGCAGTTGTCGGTTGGTCTGTACGTATGTACGTACATATGTACGTACGTACGTCACGACTCTACAGATCGCAATTTTGGTCGGATTGCCTTGGGTTATATTTTATTCACTTTGTTTACTATCAGACCAGAACCCTATTTAAATTCACTAAAATGTGTTCAGTAGTTTAATTTTTATAAACAGTTTTATTTTGTTATTTTTGACAGCTAATAGTTTAAAAAACAAAATATAATAATTGCTGTGTAAATATAATGTAATCCATAAAACAAGTGCTACACTTCTATACCGTGATAACACCACTACACGTATTAGGCCGCCGTGGCGTAATGGTTATGCCGTTGGATCCCCAAGGGCAAGGTCCTGGGTTCGATTCCTTACGAAATCATTGATTATTTTCTTTTTTTTTTCTTTTTCTTTTGTTTTATTTTATTCCACTTGATATTAATTATATATTATATTATGTATAGTTCTTAATTTTTTTTATTTTTGCAAACTTAAAAAAAATATTTTTTCAATTTTTAATTATTTATTTCTTTAAATTTTTAAATCTTTTTAAATTTATTAAAAATATTTTTTAATTGTTATTTTTTTATCATACAGTGGAAAACTTGCGGGATGTGCACTTTTGGTTTTGCCAACTATTTATTTTTTTCAGCAATAACTATTTTTTTAAGTGATTCTCAACGGTGATAATAGATAAAATTTTAATGAGAGCCTCTGATATATGTGACTAGCATAATTTTTCTCGGTCATGTGTGTTTTTTCCGATATTAAACTATGAATGTTCATTTCATATTTACTTTAAACGAGCTAATAAGCCGTTGTGAAATTTTGGCTACTTATTGCAGGGATGATTTTTAAGTTGATATTTCTTTTTAACAGCATGTAGAAAACAAATAGACCAGTGATTCCCAAAGTGGTCTATATCGACCCCCAGGGGTCGACGACAACTTGCAAGGGGTCCATGTCAGCGGGAAAAAAATTGGGGGTCCATGAAATGAAAATGGGGGTCTACGATAGTGAATCTCCTAACAAAAAAAGAAACAAACTGGAACATCGTTAACCGAAGAGATTTAAGATTAAGTCTAACTAAATTGATGCCAAATGTTGAAAATTTATTATTAAAGCATCAGGTTCATCCCTCACACTAAAAGCATTTATTTTTTGCTTAGTTATTTTATGTAACAGAAAGTAAATTTTAATTTGATTCGTTTAATTTCAATCTAATCAATAAATGTATAAAACTAAACATATTTTCACACTACATTTCACTACCGTTATAAATTTAAATCGTTCAAAGTGAGTAGCACTATACCGGTTGTCAAAAATACATTTGAAATTAATGAATTTGCAAAAAATCAATATCAGATAAGCAGGGGGTCTACCCAAAACCCAAAAACATGGCAAGTGGTCTACGAGACAAAAAAGTTTGGGAACCTCTGAAATAGACGAACAAAAAGTTTAAGTAACTTTTCTATCAAAACTCAAAAGTAAGAGTGAAACAGCCGTTCAAAAATAAATTAAATTTATTTAATTAAATCCCGGTTAACACACGCGAAGAAATGATAGCACGAATCGGAAATGCATCCCAAATAATACGCGGAAGACCCTTATCGCTACTACAGACATGTACAAAAAGCACGCATTTGTGAATACTTGATAATGACATAACATATTTCTATAGTGACATAACATAACGTCAGGACCGACCTCAAAATTTAATAAAATTTTGAAAGCCCGCTTCTCTTTCAGTTTAGAGTTTTGATAAAAAAGTTACTTGAAATATTTGTTCGTCTATTTGATTTCTGCACGCTGTTAAAAAAAAGAATCAACTTAAAAATCATTCCGTATACTAAGAAACAAGTTGACAAAATTTCATTGATATCTCGGTGCTTTGTTGTACCCTTTATACAGTGTGGTCACTTAAGTATGCAACATATGGGAAAATTTTTAATTAAATGCACTACCAAAATACAAATATTTCCAAAAGTTGGTGCATGTCCGATAATCATTTTAGGTGCTCTTAGAATGAGCCTTTTTCCTGAGAATAGTGCAGCGAAAGTGTCACGAGAGGCAGCACTAGTAGTAGGGACAAACATAAAATATTTACATGCCAACCAATGTTATTTACGTGATATTATTTTATTATTTAAAAATATAAATCTGAAATAAAAAAAATTTTGAACTGATAAACTTATCACTGAGAGTCATCATTTACATATGTTATCGAAATTATTTTTAAAATTAATTAAATGAATAAAAAATGAATAGTAAATTTTTGACAGTTTATTACCATTGATTAGAATGAGATATAACCTCAATCTTTTATTAAATTATATTCATTAATTATTATATTTAATTAAATTTATTTTATTACCATATATTTTTTATTCATATTTCATTTGGAAATAAATCTGAAATTCATAATTATTTTCAATTTCTCTTATTACAGTTTGAATTTATCGCTAATATTTTACTAGAGTCTGCATACTAACCTGTCTATTAATTCATTTTTTTTCCAGATACTTTTAAATTACGACACGCAAGCCAAGTTTTAATGTTACTACATTGTTATCTTTTACAGTTGCAAATTTTAGTTTTGCTCCAGGAACATCATCTTCTGTTAAAAACATTTTTTTTCAAGTACACTTTAATGTGTGTTTATATGGGGATTTGACAGTGTTTGTCCCTACCGAACTACTAGCGCTACTAGTGAGTGATTTTTCGTACTTCATGAAAAAGGCTCATTGTTGAAACTCAAACAGCATACAGAGTGGGTCAAAAAATATAAAAATTGTACAAGAGTAAAGTGCCCTTATTTCAAAAAATTCAGCGAAATGTTACAAGAAAAAGCTGTTTAGAATTAAAAGTTATGCCCAAATACCAAAACATGGCCTTCTAAAAAAAAAACAATTTGAAAAACCAAAATTATAATTTTTTTGAAAATTTTTTTTATACTTACCTTAAACACACTGATAAATTATTCAAAGTGAAATCAATTTCGCATAACTTTGTTCAAATTCAGGCATATTTGAAATATTACCTTAGATTTTTAATTTTTTATGGAATCAAGATGTTTGTTGCAACGATATTAAACACCCTGTATGCTGTTTGAGTTTTAACAATTCTAAGAGCACCTAAAATGATTATCGGACATGCACCAACTTTTGGCAATATTTGTATTTTGGTTGTGCATTTAATTAAAAATTTTCCCATATGTTGCACACTTAAGTGACCAGACTGTATATCCTTGAAGCCGATGCGATTTTTCTAAAGCCACCGCTGCATTTGAACTTGCACGATTTTCAGGTTAACGCACTCACACATACGCGCATGAAACGCACGCAAGCGCGTGGACCGTACATGTGCATTTTAACTTAAATGCAAGCCCGTCTCAGTGCATAAATGCAACGTGCCTGCCGAGGGCATTTATGACGGAGCGAGTAGAGTGGGGAGGACACCACGCACTATTATAAAGAGGACGGGCATTAATCCGTGCTGGGAATCATTTTGGGGGCTGGTTTACATTGTAAATGTGCCTGCATGAACAATACTGTGACGTTTTATCACTTGTGTTCATGGTAAGGATCAAAATAAACAGTTTTTGACGTCACAAATTATGCAACGAACTACCTTACTGAGAAAAGTTAATGTCATTTAACGTCACTCGATATAACGACAAACTCCTTAAAACGTCGAAATTAGTTGGTTGACCTTGTTGCTCATACAATGATATACTCTAAATAACGACAACAATACGTCATCATTAAGCAATAAACAGTACTTGTTTGTTATTTTGTTGCTTTGTTGTCGCTACTGAAGATTCACAGAAATTGGTTCTTTTGTTTGTTGGGATTATCTCAGCTGCTTATCGATAAGTTATCGAATTATTAGTTGCCCACAAAGTTAAAAATTGTGAACATGGCGAGTAAAAGAAAATCTTTGTGTATTGACGAAAAAGTTTCATTAATAATAGTAAATTTTATGTACTATGAGTAAATACACAATATAGTAAAAATATATTAATGGATTATTGCTTCTCTCCGTTTAACGACAACTCTCAATAACGCCACAAAGTGCACAGTGCCTTGAGTATCGCTATATAGAGTTTCCACTGTATTTAAAATTTTCATCCTGGTTTTCTGTATCTTCAGGTCCTGGCTTAAGGAGCAAATTTTAAGAAAAACTGCTGATAATGAAAGAAAAGTTGGTGTATAGAATTGAAACGATGATGAATTTATTGAAACTTTTGCAAAAGTTAACACTGGAGAATAATTGTGTTTCTTATCATTAAATGATAAGTACAGCATTTATACGTGTGCAATATAGACGATCGACAACTGAGCTCATTTGGGGTACGTTGTCATTGTAATTTAAAATACTGGTCTAATGTCATTGTCATGGTTACGAACTCCCCAGATTCTAAACGGAAAGCTGGTGAAAGATTCAACTGGTTACTAAATTTTAAATTCATTATTAAAAAATAATAAATTAAAAATATGTATAGGTGCTAGGCCCAAAGAACCTTAGCTGTTGGTGACATAAAAAAAAAAGAAATGTGGGCACAATAATCAGTCAATAAAAAAAATCATTGATAGGCAAAAATGATATTGGTTGATTAAGTCTGAAAATTACGAGGTTATTTTTAGTTCAGTGCGTACTACATAGTACTGTATAGTTTTTGGAACGTATAGTATTGCATTCATAGTGCATTTGATAGATCTCTATGTATGTGTCTGGGCGCAGACAGATATTCAAGACCATAGGGGAGATATTGAAGTAATACGCAGAGAGAGAGCTTGTACAATATATTTTGTCATAAACACAGAAGTGGACGTACAGAAGTGTCAGTGGCCAAATCATATTTTTATACACATCGCAGGGCCGGTTTTGGAACATGCGAGGCCTTGGGCCGACAGAAGCTTCGAGGCCCCCTTAAGAAATTCGTAATACGTCAATAGAACTGCAATGTTCGTGAATCTTTAATAGGCTGTGAAGTCATAAAAATGTTTCATGTTTATGTTCAATAAAATTTATCAAACATATTTTTTGATTGTTAACTGTTTGTTATAATTATTTATTATTCAATTTAGCTTATTTTCGAGATCGTGAATGTTAGGGGCCCCTGGGCCCGGTCGGCTCACACCTAAACTGGGCTCTGACACATCGTCGAGTCAGCAATGTTGACTATAGCTTTTAGTTAGTACTTACCATGCATTGCTGAGATCAAATTCTGTAGAATCCTTACTTCCTAATGTATACAGCGAACACCATAGGCAAGTTCGATCTTGGGGTTAGTAGTTTCGAGTTAACCGGAGAATAGTTCCAGTATGTCCAGTTAGAAGCTAAAGAGTTAACGAATTGGGATTCAGCAAAATTAAAACCACTACGAAACTACGAAAGACATTTTTTTGCCAATTCAAAATACAAAAATAAATGCATTTTATTATAATACTTATTCAGATGTAAGATCACAGCTAGTGAGTTCACTTCTGTATTACTATTCTGTGATATTGTACTGAACTCTGACGTTGCACTGAAGTTTCAGGTATCTTTATGACACACGTGCAAGTAAATGCAATGATCTTCAGAGCATTGCTCTGAAACATTTGTGATTTTTAAGAAACAGGCTTACAATAGGTGAGGTATTGTTCTGCAAAAAATAGTGCAAAAATATTACGAACTGAAAGATTTGGATCTTTAGTGAATTTAAATATTTTTTTAAAATTTCAAACGTCACTTTCCTATTTAGTTTAGGATGATGTATCTGTTTTAATTAAAAAACTATATTATGCTGTTTTTTGCTTAATTGCCAACATTTCAGAAACCCAGTTAGTTCTTTCATCTTGTAATCAGAAATGTTTCTCTTACATCTTGTAAATATATACAGGTATAGGTAAATATCTTATACTTCCGTTCATAAACTTGTTGAATCTTATATTTCCGTACATAGGTTTGTTGTTCAACAATCTTGCGTACGGAAATCTAAGACCTGGTTCTTTAATTACCTCAAGGATTATTTTTTACAATATGCCATATGGTACTAAAGTGTGTTTGATTGCTATTTTTTAAAAACGTCATAGCCTACTCCTCTACTGACCAGAGCTCTTTCGTAATTCCTGTTTATCTTTATGTTTGTTTCAATCAGGCACTTAAATTTTTAGAACAGCCAACACTGTGTATCAGAGATTACCAACAAATCCAACCGATAGCGGCATAATTTTATCGTTAACGAAATAAAAACAAATTAAATTATTCAAGTTGTACAATATTCCTCAAACACATAAACAAAATCTACAGGGAATCTACGACATAGGTATGGATGAATATTGGAGAAGGAAATTTGAATTCGCCTTGGAATTGAAAAAAAATCTCACTCCCAAAGTTGATCGCTCTTGCTGTAATAACCTTTACTCTATAAGGTTGATGATGCCAAGAAACTTTTATAGATAAATGGTTTTGTGATATTATTCCTTTTATTTCATTTTAGTTTTATATTTTAAGGCTACTAATATCCAGTTTTGTGCGGGGCTAATAAATCACAAAATCAATTGTGTTATTTTTAATAATAAACCAAACATTCAGTAGCTATCAGGTTCTCAGATCGGCGTTTACATGGCTTGTCGGATAAGCCCCAAGTTCCCAGTTGTTAAAAGCACTGAAATTTTAATTCACTATTGTTAAACGATAAGTTAAAAATATCAATTGGCACTAGAATCAAATAACCGTAGTTTTTGGTGATCTTGAACAAAAAATAAAATTAGTTCCTCGAAACGGAGGTCAACGATATCGCCAGTTCCAAGTCGATAACTAGTTTGACTGTAAAAAATCCAAGTGTGATCAGGGGTTATGAATTAGAAGCGCTGTAGTTTGATGGGCTACAGGTTGTGGATTTTATCCATGAGTCTTGTATATAGCCTGCTTTATGTTTGATACATGAGTCATGCAACCCCTCTTATTTCGCTGTATAATATTGCGTGCGTGTGTGTGTGTGTATTGAAACAAACTCTAGCTCCTCAATAATAGAGCTCTCTTTTAGCAGCTCCGTCAGTGTTTGTTGTGGTGGTCGTGCAGTGAAGTGACGTTTTGTCTAGTCTTTTTTCTAGTCGTCCTGTATCTGTCTCTTTCTATTTACATATTACACGTTTTTGTCATTATTTATTTACACTTATTGTTGCTATTTGGATTTAAAACGAAACATCGCTTTGCTTTTGTTTTCAATTGACGCGCGCGCTTCATTTGTTTTAAAAAACAACAGAGATCTCAATAAAAGTTTTGAGTTTTGTTTGGATTATAGCTTGTTTTATGAGGCTTTAATTCGCAATATTCACTTAAATGTATGTATTTATGATATTATAATTAATTCGACCATAAAACTGTTGTAACATTTCGGCAGTTAAGTTTAGTGTTTATGTTATATTTAAGTGAACTATACACATTGTTGCGTGTTTACGTCCGCCATCTTTACTTGATCCTACCTCAAATGTACGTTTATTGTGTTTATAGAACGTGTTTTTGAATGGTGGTGATTTTAACTACGTTACGTAATTCCAAAGGTCACGCGGGTTATATTGTATTTTAGGTGCTATAAAGTTATTAGTTTAGTTATACTGATTTTACACACAAACTAACAAGAACCTTTGACTCGAACAATAATAAAATATGTGTGTATTATTTAAAAGTGCTCACTAATTAAATATTTGTGTATTTATATTTGTGATTACAAAAAAAAAGATAGTGCAAGTTATCTAGTTATTTTGCTTCTATTTGTGCAATTTAATTAGCGGTTGTATTTTTGTTGAATGAAAAAATTGTGTGATTAAACAATACTTATTTAAACATCAAAGTGATACTACTTTATGTGGATTATTTTCAGACAAATATTTGTGAAAAACGCACCATTTCTTGCTTAATTATTGTGCAATTTCTTGTGATAAAACCGTAAAAATATAAAAACTTATTTTTGTGATTTTGATACCAGGTTTTTATAAAATATTAAAAGTGATCATCGATAAAAACATTGACAAGTGAACTATTTGGAAAACACGCGCTATAAAATTAATCCGATTGAAGTGAACACTTTTTATCTAGTAAATAGCGAACGAATTTTCATTCCTGAAATAAACAATTCATTATTAAAGCGGTCGAAGCGACAAAACATTTTTAAAGTAAGCAGTTATTTTCAAAGTTTACAGTCATTATTTTCTCATTGTTTTTGGATCAGTGCAATATATTATCTTAAAATTTCAGTTCTGGAACTTATTATTACAGCTTGTGGACAAAAACTGTGTAAGAACGTTATGCAATAAAGTCCTTCTACACGTTACTTGCACTCTGTCCCATTCGTCTCTAACTACGTATCTTTCAATGCCAATATAAAATTCTCGCTGAGCTTCACAAAGCATTATTAGTATGAGGATTGGATAACTCAGTTCTGAACCGATTAAAAAATTCGTAACTGACAGATCCGTGGGAGTCCGACGACTCAACGGATCAGTTAACATTTAATCCAGATACGCATTCTCTATACACATGACACTTCTGTGTAGCAGAGCCAGAACAGCTCTATAGTGTTCTGATGAACCAGTTTTAACTTTGTTGAATCTTTCACTCTGTAGTCTCACATTCAGTACAGCATTGTGCATTGTAATGTGTGTATGTGTTACCGTTAAAACCCGTTTTTAGTTAGAACGCGTATTTACTATTAAAACTAGTTTTCACTAAACGCCCTCGTTAAAACTATAATTTCCTAGTAACAACTAGAATTTACTGATTTAGAAGATTGATTTTTAGGTAAAACTAGTTTTAACTGTGAGCGTTAGACAAAACTAGTAGTAACTAGAAAATTGTGTTTCAGAGGATTGATTTAATAGAATGAAGCCTTGATTAAAAAATAAACATTATTACATGTTATTTATTAAAATATTTATTGAGAACATTTGTGAATAGTAACATCTGAACAACGTTGATATTAATTAGTAATATAAAAATATCATTCTTCCTTATGGAGATCAAACATCCATATTGGCAACTTTTATTAAAGTTTTATTAAAGTCTTACACATTTAACAAAGACATTAATAGCGAACAAAAATAATTAGTACTCTTCTTAGTCATTTGAAAAAGAAACATTATATGATAACATATTATTTAATACAACATTTAGGTATTTAAATATTTACGTATTTAAACATCCCAAACAAATTGTATTCAAAGTTAGTAACATAACACAGTAAAAGAATATTTTTCCTTATGAAGATCAAACAGCCATATTGGCAATTTTAATTAAAGTTTTATAGTGATTTTCTTTTTTTTTTTCATGTTGATCAATCTGTAATATCCTTGTTAAGAATGCCTCTTTCCATCGCGTCCCTTGATTTATATCACATTACGCGACCTCTAAACTTTGTTGAATCAGTTTTAACTGCTTGGTGCCGTTAAAACGCGTTTTGACTAGTTAAAACTAGTTTTAACTAATATTCATTTTTATCAACAGTAAATTCTAGTTTTAACGAGGGCGTTTAGTGAAAACTAGTTTTAACTAGTAAATACGCGTTCTAACTAAAAACGGGTTTTTACGGTAACATCTGTTCTACAATGTATGTTACGGTGCAATATACGAAACGTTTATTTTATGATTTCTGCCGTAAATTTGTAGATGTATGGGACAGAGTGTAGAGAAGAACTATCATCTGCATACATAAGAGTTAAATTATACTTGAACAAGTGATAATTTCTAGTTCATTAGCGATAAATTCACTTTAATTTAAATTCGTGAAATTTATATAATCGAAAACTCATTTGCATCTCTTGACAATGATTCAAAAACTAATTAATCTTTTTTAACTAATCTAAATGTTTCAGACAGTGTAATAACTTTTTTTTCCTTTCTTACAGATATCTATTTATTATCGAACGAGAGACATTTCGAACTTTTTACCCGAAGTTTCTTAATCAGATAAACGCTTTGCTTGCAATTTCTTTAAAAGATTCCTCTGTATTTCCTTTTACTTGGGATTAACAAAAATTGTGTGCCAAACATTGCAGTACAATCATTAAAAGTTATTTTTAATTTAACAGTTGTGATACTCGAAATATATTTGCTCAATTTTTAAATGCTTCGACAAATTATTCTCCTATAAAATATTCACTATTGTATCTATTTTTATATAGCTAGTTAAAATTTTATCGTGAAAACAATAGTGACAGCAAGTAAATTCTTGTGTTTTTATGAACCCGATTGATATTAAACAAAAAAATAAAAATATATATTGTGAAATAAATGTCAGTGTTATTGAAGAAGTACAAATCATTTTAAATTCAAAAAACAGTCCGTAAAGCAATAATCAGTGCAACATTTTAAATAGTTATTTCGGACGCCAATAAAGACAATTTCGTTATTTTTCCGTGGATTTACAGTGACTCAAGGACTATACCTACTTGTCAAAAACTCGGCTACCTAAAATCACTAAACTTGTTGTTCGATATAAGCGAAGTGTTCCACAATAACTTAATTAGTTTAATTCGAATAACATCGGAACGTGTGATAGATTTGTGAGCGTGTGTCAATAGTGTCTGTCAAAATTTATTCATATTACATAATCGATCAAGATTTTAAAGTGTCAACGATGTTAATTCCAACATCGCCGCCATTATCACAAGCTCCGCCTCATCTTCAACAATGCGTTGGTTCGCGCGACGCGATTAAACTATTTGTCGGACAAATACCGCGACATCTTGAAGAAAACGACCTTCGACCCATGTTCGAAGAGTTCGGCAAGATTTACGAGTTCACCGTCCTCAAGGATAAGTACACCGGCATGCATAAAGGTAAGATATTTTCTATTTTCGATTATTAGAATTATTACTTACAATCGCTCGGAAAATAGTGCTCGTTGCCCAATGAAAAGGCAAGGGCGTAGGTATTTTTTTTTTCTGGCGGACTATTAATATCATACAAGAATACTTACGGAGGAAGGTGTCAAGCAAAATATTAATTCCCAAACTAATTTTACAAATTCCTTTTCCAAAAGTATTTCTAAATTTTATTTTTTAGCCAGGTGTTCGTATTATTTTTAGTTTTATTTTTTTATTATTATGGTTCTGGGTGGGGGGTAACTACCCCTTTTACCCCTCCCCATATCTATGCCCTTGTGAACAGGTTCACGAAAATGCGTTTTTGAAAAGTTCAGTGAAAAGCAACGCGACAAAATAAGAATTAAACTATATTTTTTAGGTGCGATATTTATGTATGTATGTACTAAAGTTCTTACTTCTAAAAAATAAAACGCTTTAAAATTGATTTTTCTGGATGTAATTGTGAGATTGATTTTTTTAGAATTAATAACAACCTTAAATTTTCTTGCTGAACTAATAGTCTAAGATCCGTCAATACAAAAATATACCCTCATCTGTTAATTGAATAAAATAGTTAAATCTTTGATTAATGTGCGATAATCTTCAAATAAATAAAATATTTGAATAAAATAGTGTTGTAAAGGCTGATTACAATATAAATAATTTAAAAAGGTTATCTTTGTCAGGATAGTTCTTATACATCTCACATCTCGCCCTAAGAAAGCCCAGTACGACAGTATAGATATACAATATATTATTCCCATGAAATAAAAAATGTAGGTATCAATTTGTGTGATTAATTAATTTGTTGGTTTTGTAGCGTAATAGATTACGGGTAAATTAATTATTTTATTCAACTCATGTGCGTTATTCATCATGCCTAAAAACCGAACCCTAAATAGCCATTTACCGACTGGAGACAATTACTTGTCATAACTCAATGAAGATTCCTACTAGCTCGGCCATTGTGGAGTAATGAAAATAAACGTAACTATTTTCTGAGTCGTAACGAAATAGTCGGTAACAACAACTCCGTTGTTACCCATTGAGGCTAAAATTGAGAGGCCGAATGTTTTCGACATGGAGTTTATTCATAACCGGCTAACCTCAAACCAAAACATTGAATCGTGCTGTTAGTATTGACAGTTTTTTTTTTATAAAGAAATGAGTAGATATTTAAAACATCTCATTATTAACAATAAATAAAACATGAATAACGCGCAATTGTTGAATAAAATTATGGGCGTAACTTGTAGGCTAAGTAATGACACGCCATGAATGACTTAGACTACTAGTTACGCCAATAACTAATATATGCAAGTAAATATTTATTAGTAGATATTTAATATAAAAAAGCTCTATTTAGATATTACAGATTTCTATTTTATGAGTTTTTATCGCATTTTAACATATTGTTCCGTAATATTATGTGATAACGCATTATCTCTAATATTAGTCGTGATTTTTAGTATTAAAAACAAGTTTTAATTAAGCTGTTTTTACCGTAGAATATCAAATATTATGTTCGCGTTATATTATTCAACCAACAGCCACACGAGTATAGAAGCACTGTTTGGACTTCTGCTGGCTGGCAGGCTGGGTACGAAGCTGGAAATGACGTCACTGCGGGCTCGCCAGCTAGCTCACAAGATAGATTTTAAAATTAGAACAGGGGCTATTTTTCGTGCTAGATCCAATCAGGAAACAGTAGCTCGTCACGTCGTGAGCGACATGAATTACAAACGCCCACAAACCAACACGGCGTCATTCTGCTCAGATTCAGACAACAGGCACGTTTTGTTCTGTGTTTACATTTGAACTGTCACTGCGCGCGCACCAGATCTAGCCACAAAACAAGCTTGAAAAGATGTCTCGTGTGAAGCGAACACATTAAGAAAACCAACGCTATAAAACTAGTAGTGAAATCTAGCAAGGAACCTAGCGGCAAATCTTGCCCCGTGTGCAGCGGCTTTAAAATCCATCTTGTGAGCTAGCAGGCGAGCCCGCGTGACGTCATTTCCAGCCTCGTAGCCAGTCTGCCGGCCAGCAGAAGTCAAACGTAAACATAAGGTGTAACAATTATTATTATTTTATTCAACATATTTATTAACGTAAGTTTGTAACATGAATATTTTTTAATTCAACAATCAACATATTTATTAATTTAAGTTTTTTAACATGAACAACTACTTTCTAGTTCATACGCTCCGCTGCCATCTTGCCTTTGTTTTTCTCTACATGACCACCAGGGTACACCAGTGGCGGCGTGGTTTTTTAAGACGTGGTGTTACAAAGGCACTTTTATTAACCCCATACTTCAGTTTTATTAAATTCCTCTGAAAAGCCGTTTCACGAGTGAACTACCTGAAATCTACACCCGATAAGAACGCAGTATAAAGGTTGTTCCACTGTAGCGCAGACTGATATAATATATCGTCATCATAAATACACGTGTAGTGCATATTACGTCAGTGTGTGAACACGATATATTATGTGTGCCGCCCGCCGTACGAGGAGAAGGCAAAACGTACGAGGAGGCAAAAGCTCGTCGGTTCGTCGCGAAGTCGAAAGCGGAGCATAAAGTTGTAGCTACTCTTGTACGCTGTAATTATATAACATTGTACAGAATAATACCTAATACAAGTTTAGTTTATCTAGTTAATTTTGCGTTGTGTGGCAACTCGTGCGTAACTATTACAGACTGAGAGAGCGAGAAAGAGAGATCGAATATATAGCGGTAAGCATTATTAGTCCCAGAGCAGACCGTCTGATTTCCTATGTATCGAACGTACAGATTTTGTAGGGAGCCACTACTATAATTATTTTTAATTTGCCGGAAATTGCAAGATAAGAGTTGATAAGAGGTTGGGTCAGGATGAATTCTTTTTGATATTTCGACGTCAATTTTTATTTCTAACTAGCTGCTCCCCGCTGATCCGCACGCGACTGTTATGAAACACAGTAGCGACAAAAGTAGTATATATAGAGGAACAAATAAAAAATACCTAAGCAAACAAAAAAGTATGGTCTAACTGCTAGACACCAATTTTTTAAAGCACGCGTTGAGATACAACCATCCGCGATAGCCCGGTCGCGCGGTCTGAGCCCGCGCGACAGGCAGCCTTCGTGATATTTTAAGTCGTCGGCGGGGGAAGCGGTGAGTGGAAGTTTTTGATTAAAGTCCCGACAGTGACATTGTTGGAAAGTAAATTTTCTTATGTAGAATCGAAAAAATGACCGGACGTGACGTCAGTATGCAATGATCCGGCTGAATAGAAATAATAGTCATTAAAATTGTACTAGTTAACATTGATAATGGTTTCTTTGTATTCGTTAAATAGGAAATCTGACGGTTAGCTCTCAGTCTATTTCTTCTTGGTTATGTTTAATCATAGGCGGCGCAATTATTGTGATTGTGTCATAGCTTTTCCTTTATGCCAATTGAGTATTATTTTATTTATTTATAAATATTATTATATTTGTTTATTTATTTATTTAACGTCGCACTATGTCTATGGTTGTATGATCACTTCGACTTACTCATTAAACGCGGTTTTAGAGATCGGAAATGTAACAGCTTTATAATAAACAAAAAAATTGCGTATGTGATTTTTTTTATAAAATATGATTAGAAAAATAAAAACTAATTAGAAAATCCTATCATTTTGTATTGAAGTATGTATAAATTAGTTTATTAAGCAAGAAACGCATGTTAAAAATTGTACTGATATTGAAACGGTTCAGAACAATTTCGGAAATGATAATATTATATTGTTCCTCTCTTCATCTATTCAAATTTGGATGTCATTATTAAAAAATTCAGTTGCTTAGAATCTAGCCCCTTTAGTGCTTGTACGTAGATTGAAGACAAATAATAATAATAATAATTTATTGATCATAGAAATCAATAGGATAATTGAGTTCAACAACAAAACTGCTGTTTTTCAACTCTTCCTCTTATAAAAATACAAATATTTGTGAATGAAACATATCAAAACTTAGGTACTACGAATATATAATTTCTAATAGTGGCGTCTTTCTATATCCACATAACAATAAAATAATAAAATTAACCATAAAATAAACTATACAAAAAGCACTGCAATCAACATCTATCCTGCACCCACGTTTTGAGTCTCTCTTTGAAATTTTGGATACTATAACAAAAACTTTCTTATTTGTTTATAATTTTAAAAACGAAAAAATATGGAATAATTATTTTTGCCCCTTAATATTTTTCAAAAATCAGTGGAAAATCGAGCAATACCCAAAGGTAACGATATTTGGAGTGTCTTTTGTGCTAAGAAGTCAATTTGAAACATAATTTAATCTTTTTATGTATTTTTGATGGTATATATCAAGCCTGGGCAAATGGCGGCCCGCGGGCTGGATCCGGCACGCAGTAGAATTTTCTCCGGCCCGCGAAGCATTTTATAAATGATAGCGGTCCCGCCCGGTTTCACCCGGGTGCAAAAGAACGAATGGGGAAGAACGGGACATGAGTAGTGAGTACACACATTCATCTTAGTTTACCGAGATGAATGTTGTGTCCAAATTTCATGATGATCGGAGTTACCGTTCAAAAGTTTTTGTCGATGAAGAGCAGTATTTAAACTTTTTTTAAGTAATATTTTTTTTTTAATGAATTAAATAAAATTAAAATAAATTTAAATGTAAGCCTTAGAAGAAAGCAATGTAAAAAATAAAAATAAAAAATAAAAATATATTCACCCAACGTGGGGCTCAAACCCACGACCCTGATATTGACAGACGCACGCGCTACCGATTGATCTACCTGACGTTGTGTTCTTTCATCACTAATATGAGTATATCTAGTTAGTGCATTTCACATGAATAGAAGCTTATTTTTGAGATACTTTTTGCAACATTTTTCATTAAAGCTCCTCTCCTAATGGTCGTAGCGTAATATTATATAGCCTATAGCCTTCCTCGGTAAATGGGCTATCCAACAAAAAAAATTTTATTCAATTAGAACCAGTAGTTCCTGAGATTAGCGCTTTCAAACAAACAAACAAACAAACAAACAAACAAACTCTTCAGCTTTATATATTAGTATAGATTATTAAGAGCGAAAATAGTTTGGCAATATAATTTGGCGCATAAAAAAAATTTTAGAAAAATAGTAAATAGCAAGGGCCACAACAGACGAAAAAAGACCCTTTTGTTGCGGAAATCAAAGGACTTTTTTTTGCTCTCCAAATTTTTGGCCTACGGTAAAATTTTCCATAGCAATGTGGCCCGACGATCAAAAGATTTGCCCGCCCCTGGTATATATTGAAAAAAATTTGTATTCGTACGTTTGAAAATTCTTATTTTTTCAAAATTTTTCTAGAATCGATAGAACCGTGCACAAATGAAGCCTGTGTAATACAGTTTTGTATGTTCGATTTTTTGAACGTATTTTCAGGACCATTGTGTATACACATATGTATGTAGTGTAGATATGCAAGTAATACAATAAATTGATAGTAGAATACAACAGCTAGCAGCCGACTGAGGGAGTCGAAGGGGGAGGGGTACTTTCGGTGCGTGCTCGTACTCCAAAGGGTGCTCTGCATGAATGTACGCATTTGTTGTCCGTTTATTGAAAGCTGGCTAACTTTTTTAGCCACGCCCTCAATTTGAGTTACTTTAATATTAACGCTTTGCTAACAATTTATATTATTTTGAAAAATACGTATTACGTCCACAATAATAATAATTATTATTATATACCTAACATTAAGAATTATTATTTAAAATTAAAGTGGATTGGTTATAATTCGATTTTAATATAGTTTTATAATACGCTGGATTGCTTTGTTACTTTGATATTTAAATAAAACGTTTCAAAAATATATAAAGAAAAGAATGGAAAGAAAGCATTTTTGTACACATTGATGGGGAGGATTATTTTGAACAGATGTAAAATTGTTAGATTCACTAAAACATAACAAGATAAATTTCCACTAAAATAAATGTGATTTTTAAAATTTTAAAATATAGCAACAACATTAATTAGAATTAAATATAAATTTAAAAACTCTCGGGGGTTACAGCCGATGACTCAAACCTTCAAACTTTTTTGAAAACAGTACATTATTCCGAGATTTAAATTCATAATCGTTTTTTGTCTATAATAGTCAATTCTGTATATTATTATACTAAAATAGTTTTGTGACATTCATGTATAATTTTAATAATATACTACAGAAAACAAAAGAAACCAGCACAGGTAATTCCGACAAGCTTCTGCGAAATGAACAGCGTAGAGCAGAAAACAGACCCTTATCTACGCATGTGAGAGTGTATGCCGCGAGCGTGCGGTATAATTTCAACCCTTTGTCTTCACGCACTGTTCTCTGTCTTCTGCCAGGACCATGTGTCGCTACAATAAATACCCAAGTGCTCCCCATTTCCCCCCAGCTATACGAAAACCGGATATGAAAACTCCAGAAGATGTGTCAGAAAGTTGTTCTTTTGTTTGCTTAAATTGTTGTGCGTTTGTTGTTTGATGTTCCGTATTACAAACTCTTAGGTACGAAGCTGTCAGCTGAATGTTATAATATCTGATGTTCACCTTTTCTCCGAAGGAAGTTTCAGCTACCTGTATTTTAGAAGTGAAGTTCACTAGTTCTTTAATATGATCCATTATCCGGTGTTAGAAATATATACCATTATCTGTTATTTGATGATGACAAAGATTATAATATGTTAGATAATAAATACATGGGTTGCCTAGCTAAATCGCGTACCGATGTTGTTAAATTAAATAAATTCTAATTCACTTTTTTTGATTAACTTCTTCGATTTGTTAATAATAAAAAATCGAGGCTAAGATGAGAATATGACACAAAATGAAATGTTAACATAACAAATAGACTTAAAGTACACAGAACACGACTTTTTACAAGGTATGTTTATGTGGATGATCTATATATTTATGTATAGAATCAATGGTATATTCCAATTCCTTGTGCCATATTCTCTCATCGTAGGCTCGATTTTTATGATTAACAAATCGGGGAAGTTGATCAAAAGAAGTTCATTAGAATTTTTTTAATTTAACAGCATCGGTACGCGATTTAAATAGACAACCCATGTGCGATTTATCAATGTATATCTTATATCTAACATATAATGTTTGTCATCATGAAATAAAAAATGAGGGTGTATATTTCTAATATCGAATCAAAGTTCACCAGTTATTTAATATAATCCCTTATTCACCAGCATAACTCTATGCTACGGGCTTTTAAATGTGCAAAATTTTAAAAATCTCCAACTTTTATAAAAAAATCTTTTTTAATCTTTGATGGTAATGCTTTCAAAACAAAGTAGGATATGTATATTTTACCCATGACTGAACCAGATTTGTTTAAGATAAGATAAAATTAGGTAAAAAAGAGATAAATGGTATAAGTTTGATTCAAATTGATATACAGAAAAAATTAAATTAAAAAAATGTTCTACCTAGCACAGGCTAAATTTCTTAGTATTTTTATTTTTTAATATATTATATTTGTGAAGAAAAAAGTCAATTGGGATTCCCGTAATTTGAAATTTCATGTCGTGTTGTAAAGAAATATTTAGAATTATAGTCAAACACTAGAATTTTAAATACGTACAGTTCTGACCTAAAATTAACAACAGGGAACATTATCGCCACTAGAAACAATCTTCTACTGTAATCAGCGGATTGATTTTTTCAATTGTCCCGATTAAACAAGGAAAATTATTTAGAGAAAGAGAGAATAGACGCTGTTGATCTCAGCGTCTTTAAGGACGTAGTCTGGTGTTCGGGTTTTGAAAAAACGAATTTATTTTTTTTACATTTTTAGTAAGTATAATATATTGAGAAAATACTGTAAAAATTTTAGACCGAAATATTAAATGTTTACAAAGCTACAGCATATAGTCGAGAACAGCAACGGTCTTACGGTAAGACTCTTACCTCAATTGTTATCACGTTACCTTTATACTCTCGCAGAGTAGAGCAAACAAATTAGCAGAAAATGATGCCTTTGAAGAAACGGAAGGTTTACTATACACCAGGCATAGCTGATTACTGTAAATATTCATTTTTATTTTTTTGTAAGAAATCTGAAATTAAAACTTTAAACGCGTTTTTCTCAAAACTACGTTTTTCTAAGCGGCGCGGGTGGTTGAAACAATTGTATACAACCGATTGCTTTCAGCTTTGCACAGGGTATTCTACACAACAATAACTCCGTCCGGTACTAGAAATACTTAATTATAAAAATTATTTCTATTTTTTTTAAACGATTTTCAACGAAAAAATCACGATTTTCTCGTTGTTTTTTTCTAAAACCCGCGATTTTGTTATTTATCAATAAAAATGTTTATTTCTAGTACGGGATAGAGCCGCAAGCCTACGAAACAATAACCAATTTAATTTTTATAATTCAGATGACTCCAAGTGACTTTATCACCCGCGCTACCCACCCACCTCCATTTAAAGTTGTCTACTTTAGGTTAAAAAAACAATTATAAAATGGCGTAAAATTAAGCAAAAAAATTTTTTTTTCTTAGTTTACGATGTCACTAAAAACATGTAGCAAAATTGAAAACATCGTACATTATTTTGATATTAAAAAAAAAAAAATAACGGTTCAAAACGAACCTGAACATAGGACTACGTCCTTAATCTAAGAAGAGAAAACGAATAAATAAAACCGTATCATTCTTAAAAAAATATTCCTGCAATTTCGGAAAAACAATACTCAATATGACAGGCAATAAAAACTGTTTGATAACTATTTTTTTTAAATTTACTTCATTTTACAAAAACATTTATGAATTAGGGTTGAGCCCTAACCCTTCCGGTTGTACCTATATGATTTGCTATTTCATTTTTTATACCGTGTTATCAACATACACGTGTCAACGTATTGTTGATTTTGATTTGGAATATATATATATATGTACATGGGAATAACATTTCCCTTCCAGTAAATAAATTTTAACGTAAAAGAGGGTTCGTGACACACATTTATCAATTTGCATAATGCAGCAATGTATATACACACTCTTTCTTTGTCATAGATGATTTTGTCACTATGCTGCAGTATAACCTGATATCATTATGTTATATCTATTGATGTTTTCTATTTAGCTAACGAATTACCATGGAACCAGGACAGATTAAGCTAGGTTATGGAATAGTATCATAATAACGCGTTAATCTTATCTATTTAATTGATGTTTACTAGTCCTCAGTTTCACTTTAATGTCGATTTTGATCGAAGACTTATCATAACCACAGTTTAGATTCCCCCCCCTCTACTGTACCCTAACCTTATCGTAGACAGACAAAACGTCCCGTGAAAACTATATCCACCGAGGGGAAGCGTAGCGGTGGCTGACAGGTCACGTTCATGGTAGCAAGAATGATAACTGCTCGACTATCGTTTCTAGGGTATATTATATCAATTTGTTGTTAAAATTAAATATCGTTTTTGGAAGATTTTATTAGTAACTAGTATCTAAACCTGTTTTTGGTAGGCGCAATATCGAATTCCAAGGTTTGAAATGTGTTTGCTATTATGTTTGCATTTTTTTTAATATAAAAAAAATTTTTGGCCTTTGCACAATCAGCCATCGTCAGTATTTTTTTTAATTTGAAGTATTTGCATGTATACAGAAGGAGTAAAGAAAAGAAAAATGTTTGCATTAATTTGATATATATCTTGTTTAGTCAGCGTTACTTGTTAAAAAACCGGTGTATAAATTGCAAGGATATATTTTTAGTGAGTTTTAATTATTTATGGTTATTTTAACACTTTATATTTTATTCATTGAATATGACGTTTTGTATCTATATTGTATATATAGCTTCACAAATAAATTGTCTATCTATCTATCTATCATGTAAGCGTCCCAAAAGTATCGAAATTTCTCTACTATATTTAAATTTAATATATCATCCACTTAAATCTTCTAGTGTAAGATCCCAATTTGGCTCGATCTTCATCCATCGAGTTTTCTAATGAAATTTGAATTTATATAATATAATGTGTTAGTAAAGAAAAATGAATTTGGTTGCCATTTTCTTGGCACAGCTATTTGTAATAAAAAATTAAAGTTGTTAATTTTATTTCTGAAATATATTTATCGAGTTTTTAAATAAATTTATTACCAATCGAAAGTAAATTATGTATATAAAATGCCAAAGTTTGGTCGACATTTTGATTCCTGGCATAAAAACAAGGTAGTCAGGCACCTTCGAATTAGTATTTTGCAGTTATAGGGTTTTCTATATTGTCATATATGCAAATTTAGATAATTTTATTGTGAACACGTAGAACATATTATTATATGTAGCAAACCATTTAATACTAAATAAATAAAATTAAATTAACAATTTAAATTCTAAAGTAAATAAAATTATCGACCAATTAATCAGACAATATATTAACAAACAATATAAAATTAATACATTAACGTTTCAATCGGGATTTGGACCTTCTTCAGAATTGATCTAAAAAATATAAAAATAATTAATATTTAAATATAATTCGCTTTTTATAGAATTTTTCAAAATTAATTATTATTGTCAAAATAATGAAAAAATAATTGGTCGATAATTTTATTTATTGAAGAGTTCTAATCAGCGTTAATCAAAGATTTTAAATTCTAAAGCTAATAGCTCTGCTAAGAAATTAAATGGCAACCAAATCAATTTTCTTTTTTAATATACAATATATTATCAAAATTTAAATTTCATTAGAAAACTCGATGGCTGAAGATCGAATCAAAGCGGGATCTTAGACTCTTCCGGGCTGATTGTAAAAATCGCATCAAAATCCATTGCGTAGTTTAGAAGAATTATGCGTAGAAACAGACTATAATATTATTATTAGATATTCGTTTCAACTAAAAACTGAGTCGACTAATTTTATGAAAATATTGTGAGGTATTTTTGCGTGACGTCAAATAAACAAACAGGAGTTATAATTTTGTGTGTATTTAATTGATATTCGTTTGTTTATTGCTCGTAATATTGTGCATTAAACAATACATTTAATAATAAGTTGTTTCCGACACACGTCAAAAATATATTTTATGAATTCGTCAGAAAACACCTAAAAGCTTAATAAAATTAATGCTATTCGTCTGTCGTGGCATACTAATGAGACGTGACAAAGTAATTTCATTAGTTCACATTCCCCAGTCCTCCACCTTCGTGTACAGTCATCGTTCCCTACTGGTACCGGTGGTTGGTCTGTTCTCATCTTGCAAAGCTTTAGGCATGCGGCATATTGTAACCCACTAACTGGGACAGCACCCACGTACGTATGTGCGCTCGCAGGGTTTCATAATAATACAAAAATATTAGATTAGATTCAGAAATGAATAGAGTAGGCTATCTCTGCAGTAATCACTACATATCACACCTTTAGAATTACAATGACGTAAGTGCAAATACGATCAATTCGAGAAAAACGCACTTGTAAGTTTTTAGTTTCTCAATAAGTTTTTTTATGAAGACATTATTTAATGCTGGCGTTTTTTTAAATTTTAGGTATATATTTACTTTTATACGATTAAATATAAATTTAATATTTCGTTATTTTATTGTTACAAATTTTCAAAATGCAGGGTGCCCACAGTTAGGTATATGTTGTATTAAAATAAATTTAAATGTAATAAACGTCAATATTTCTACAAATGTTTGAAGTAAACTTGTAATATATATTATGACACGACTAGCAATTAAGTCAATGTTCTTTCTAAATTTTCTAAAAAGATTGACACGACTAACAATTAAGTCGATGTTCTTTCTAATTTTAATAAAAAATTGGCATAATTATCGCTGCGTCGTTGTAGCACTGTGGAGCAACTAACTCGCCCCACTCCTCGCGAGCATCTGGCCAATCAGGCGTTGTTGTCCTCATAGACCTGCTCAATTTTACATCGACACTACTGCCATCTAGCAACATTAGCTGGTGCTTTCAATCATATACTCATCTCAATGTTGCATTCCTTTGCACTTACGTCATTGTAATTCTAAAGATGCGATATTATAAAACAAAGTCTCCCCAGCCGCGTCTCAAAAACTACCGAACGGATTTTCATACGGTTTTCACCAATGGACGGAGTAATTCAAGAGAAAAGTTTTTGTGTATAATTCATTAATTTTTTATGTAAATTGGTCGAAATATGACGATGATTGTTGAAGATGTCGGATAAAATCAAGCCGACTGGGAGCTTTCATCGAAAACGCTGCCTAATTCCTTTGAGATATAACAAAACTATGTATAGTGGAATTGTTCCTCTTTTATAGATCTACAGAAAAATCCGCTATGGCATATGTCTATCTTTTAAGGATAACTTACTATACCCATTTTAATGTTGAGTGGTTTTATCAATTTTGCAACGTAAGTCGACGAAAAAACGGTGGCTATCTACAAATTCGATCGAAGGCCCAATGACAAGATTTTAAGAAATGTTTATGTGTTGGAGTTTTGATAGATATATACTAGTTTACATACAATTGATCTCCTGGGGTTAAAATTGATTTGAAACAGGGAAGACGAAATTGCCTTCAAACTTTCCTTGTCCTGTTTGAATTCCTGACTGTCCCCCTGAGTCTATAGAGTAATGTTTTCCAATTCAAAACTAACATCTTATTGCGGACCTCAAAGTACTTTTTAAGGAATTGAAACTATAAATATTTTTGATTATTGTGTACTGTTATTTCAGAGCAGATCTTTTTTCTTTGTTTCTGTGAACTGAGAACATAGATAAAAAGAGGTTATGTCAAATGTTGTTAATTATAATCAGTGTGAATAAATGTTAAAATTCCAAGAACTTCACATTATGTTGAGGATTTTTGGTAATTAGCGTCGGGGTTTCGCCACCTTGAGATTTTCAAAAAATCGATTTTTTTTGGGTATTGATGAATTGTTTATACCTTTGAGTTTATTTAAAGCGCTTAACTATTCCAAAATTCAAACTAGACATGAGAAAAGTCGTTACTATGAGATCACAGTGACTGTTATTCAAGTTACACAAAAATCAGAGTGAAAAATCATCGTGACTTTGTCACGTCGATCACTCACATCACAAGCCCGCATGGTCTGACGTCACAACGGCGTTGTTTGCCTACTCCGTTTTTTTTTTTTTTTTTTAAAAGGTATATCCAATTGTATATATCCACATATATAGAGCATATGCACATATACAAGAGAATATCACTTGGGGGGGTGGCACTACCTCTTAGTATCTGGCCAGTATAATTAAATTTCAAAGCTGGGTCTAAACGACAAACACAAAATATCCATGAGCAGAGGTGGAATTCGAACCCACGACAGTGCGATCCAAAGGCCAGCACGCTGACCATTACACCACTCCGTTCATGTTTGACTTTGAGCGACAGTGAGTACTCAGTAGTGACTGCGGTGACATGAAACGACATACGTTACTTTGCAACGTAGATCTATTGGAACTTGAAGCGACCGTCGTGACTGAGGTGACATGAAACGACATACGTTACTTTGGAACGTAGATATCTCTTGTCAGATCACAGTGATTATTTTAGACGGCTTGTCACAGTGATTTTTTCATCGTGAAGTTATTTTTTCCCCAACTCTAATTCAAACTATTACCAAAATTATAGCAATAACTAGTTTATATTTGTTACAGAGCATTCAATCAGTTAGGTTTATACTTTGCGTTTATCTCGAAATTATACATTTTTCAAAACGGTGTACACGATATCTCATGATCTACTCAATCGATTTGGTTAAAATTTATAACACTTATTTTCTATAATATTATCTACAATATGACGTAGGATTTTTTTATTGTGTACTATGTTCAAAAGTTATAAATTTTTCATACTCAAAATTTCAATGCAAATACTAGTCTTGTCATTTCTACAAAAAAAATTTGAAAATTTTTATCTTACGTCACATTGTAGCTATTTTCTTTTGAAATAAGGAATATTTTTTATGTTTCTGACAATGCCTATCAGAGAAATCATTTACACCATCAGCAAGAATTTTCAAAAGAGGGTTCTCTTTATTGGCTTATATCTCCGCCATTTTAAAATTTTTTTTGTCGTCAATATTGCAAATTGTTCATAAGACTATCATAATATGTATGTGTAAAATAAGGATCACTTTATATACTTAACGGCTGCGCCAAAAAAGTTTCTTTATTTCGAGATCCAAGTTGGCCTAACCCCTTAATGCAGAAATATGCTTTTTTTAACTAGCTTCGTATTTTGATGTGAAACATCTATTGGCGCGTTTGGCAGCAAAACTATGCCGTGACGGAAACGGGATCACGTTCTCTTATTCCCTCTCTACGTCACCGCGCTCGTGTACACTCGTTGCTTCTCTGTGTAAGCTGTCACAACTCACACAGAGACGCTGTTCCGTTAAAATTTTAAGATTTGAGAAGGAAAAGTTTGAGAAACGCTGTAATATTGGCTAGAGTCATGTTGTTTGAATTATCTCGTAAATCAGAAGCTATTTTGTGTACATTACATAGGCAAATGAAATTGTTATTTTTATCAGAGTTTTATGCTAAGCTTTAAAATATTATTATTTAAATTGGCGTTTGTGTAACGTATTAGAATTTTTTTTAAGTAAAAATAACAAAAGTAAATTTTTTTATTTGATTTACAAGTGAGAGGGAGTGAGAGAGTTTTGCTTGTATCATGTGATCTTAAGTACATGTACTTCGTCACGTAAGCATAATAATACTAAAGTTGGCAACCCTTTATTGTTTTATAAGTTGTACTTAACCTATTCACCTGTACCGTGTACACGCACTTTATGATTAAATTTATTGAGGTGGTATTTCTGTTTTCCAGGTAATAATAATATATTGTTTGATTTGTGTACGATAGAAGTTAATGCGAAATAATGGCTTTAGTTTTGCTTTCTCTCCCTTGCCTTTACTTTACTGCCTGTCAGCTATTGTTTCAAGCGATAGGAATTATTTTATTTATGACTAATAGAAATTCTTGAAATGTCATTAAGAACAACTTAGCGCAACGGTTAGCGCGCTGGCTTTTGGATCAAACTATCGTGGGTTCGAATCACGCTTTGCTCATTAATGTTTTGATGTCATGTCAGGTGTATACTATTTTTCTTCATACCTTGGTCGTAAGTACACATATTAAATACAATAATTAATTAATTACTTATAGCCAGAGTGCCCGTCGGCAAAAATTTTATTGATACATACTCTCCCCAAACTTTGTAGGTATATGGCTTCATTAGGCCTAGTCTGACACCTATTTCCTCTATGACTTTTCTTGATTTTGGGGCGTTTTCCCTCTAAACTTTCCGAAAGATGTCGTTTCGACGACATGTAAAAATTTATAGATACTGTTTGGTTTTTTAACTGGATAGCTTAAAAGCTTCAACCAAAACGCTAAAATGATGTTCTTTGACAAATAACACGAACTATTTAAAATGTCTGACACCTCGAATATGGTCGACATATTCGAGTTGTCAGACATTTTAAATGCCTCATATTATTTGTCAGAGAACATTATTTTAGCGTTTTGGTTGAAGTTTTTAGGCTATCCAATTAAAAAAACTAACAGTATCTATAAATTTTTACATGTCGTTAAAACGACATTTTTCGGAAAGTTTAGAGGGAAAACGCCCCAAAATCAAGAAAAGTCATAGAGGAAATAGGTGTCAGACTAGGCCTAATCAAGCCATATACAAAGTTTGGGGAGAGTATGTATCAATAAAATTTTTGCCGACGGGCACTCTGGCTATTATTAATTACATAAAAACACAGATAAATTCTAAGCAAGCAGCTTTTGAGGTTATACACGAATGACAGCGACTATTAGCTAAAATATAATAGGGTTGCTATGGAAACAACAGTTGATGAGTGATTTTTTCTTTACTGCCGCCCGAACGTACGTACTTCCCGCATCAGTGCGTGTAGTCCCACCAATGCGTAAATGTTAAACTTTCTGCCTTACAATTGATGCCGAAAGTATGTACAGTGTAAACTCTTTATAACGTCCTTCGTTATAACGAAAAACTCCCTATAACGTCGAAATTTTTATGATTTGGTTGGTTTACCTTAAAACCTATACATTAATACCCTCTTTATAACGCAACAGCCATTCTCTATTGCGAAGAAATATGTTCATATTTAGGCGTCAGCAAATGTTTACAGACATAAAGAGGACCATTCTGAACCATCACCATCTATTCAACAAGCACTTGATGACGCCAAACTTATCGAAAAATTCCTATTATTTAATGAAGATTATTCTACCACATCCCAAGGCATGCATATAATATACTTAAAATACAAAACAAATATTGGCATAGCGAAAAACGTCAGGCAAATTTAACAAACTATAGGTATATGTGTTTGGAATAAATTAATTTTGTGAAAATTGGTTATTTTTCTTTCTTCCCTCCATATAACGAAAATTCTTTATAACGAAAAAAATGTTCGGTCCCTTAAAATTCGTTATAAAGAGATTATACAGTACATTGAAGATTATTGTTAATTTGGTTGTTTTTCTTTCTTCACTCCATATAACGGTAACTCTCTATAACGATAAAAAATGCTCGGTCCCTTGAGTTTCGTTATAAAGTTATAAAGAATTTACACTGTACTTTCGATCGAGGTATCAAGAAAAAATTTAAATCATTTACGCTTCATAAACTTAAATCATTATTTGCATCGTGAAGTTATTTCGATGCTTTGTTTAGATTTTAGATTATAGACGTTCGACAGGTGAGGTCATCGGCGTCCCGTTGATCAAATTGCAATCTTCGATACCACATGGACTCTTCACCACACTTAGTTATTACCACGCGATTTCACCGCAACATGTGTGCGTCGAGCTGGCGGCGGCAGCGACGGCGGCGAGCGTAATCCTCTTGCATGCATAGATGTGTGTGCGCGCGCGTGTGTGTGGGTATTTGCGTGCGCGCGATAAGACGAGCAGCGTCGCTGGCCGCGTGGTTCGAGCTCGCACTGCGCATGCACCTGCCGACATTCGGCCATGCGCCGACTACGTAGTGTCGCGCGCTCTAAATCGCCGACGTGTATCGCACAGGTCAGGACCGATGGCCGTATTCCAGAAATTTTGCCATTCCAACCCACAAGTGGGAAATGGTACTAAAGGGTTTTCCAATAAGAGGTGTTATTTTGAATAGCTCGCTATTTCGGTAGATGTCACTTTTGGAATTGTCATTTTTTGACATTTGACAAGTAGAAACTACGCCATTAATAAAAATGGAACGATACACGCTTCAACAACGCACTGAAATTATTAAAAGTCACTATAAAAATGGTGAAAATTTGGCAGAGACGATTCGTAAAACTCGAACATTTTTGGCTCGTCGTGAAGCACCTTGTCGGACCGCAATACAGAAATTGGTTGAAAAATTCGAGCTGTTGGGACAAGTTAGTGATGTGAAGAATAAAACCCGTGCACGTCGCTCAAGAACAGCCGAGAATATTGCTGCTGTAGCCGAAGAAATCCCAGGTGAATGGATTGCGCTATCGAGAGATGATTAATGATTTTTTATGGCCGGAATTGGATGGTATTGATCTGGACAACGTTTACTTTCAACAAGATGGCGCTACGTGCCACACAAGCAACGAAACCATTGATCTTTTACGGGAAAAGTTTCCGGACCGTGTTATCTCTCGAAGAGGTGATCACAATTGGCCACCGAGATCTTGTGATTTAACACCTTGCGACTTCTTCCTTTGGGGCCACGTGAAAGAGAAGGTCTACGCCAACAGTCCAGCGTCGATTCAAGACGTCAAAGATGGAATTCGTGAGGCTATCAAGGACATAGGGCAGCCACTTTGCGATTTGGTTATGGAAAATTTCATGAAAAGGATATGGTCCTGGAGGCGTAGTCGTGGTGGTCATTTGGCTTATGTTATTTTCCATTATTAACGGCATACCTTCCTCTTTATAATGAAATAAACATCCGATCATTTATTCCAAAAAATGGCAATTTCCTTTGAATATCAAAATAACACCTCTTATTGGAAAACCCTTTAGATTAGATCAAAACTCACTTTTCAAAAGTTTACATTATCTTTTAGTTTTGAGGTCCTTCGAATCCAAGAAAAAAACATATTTTTGGAAAAAACTCTGTGCGTCTGTTTGTCTGTGAGCACGATACAGGATTGAAACCTTTTGGGAGGATGTTTGGTATGCAAATATGAAGAGCCCTACTGTTTTTGAGGAAAATCGGCGCATGGGCAGAAGAGATATAATAATAATAATAATAAATTTTCTTTATTTAAGAATTCCCATGGAATATAATAGCGTCAAATTAAAAGTTTACATTGAAAAAATCATCCACTGTGTACAGGCAGTTTATTTTAAATTTGAATTTTATGTCGGACAGATTCTTATATGAATCCGGAAGGCTATTAAATAGTTTTATTGAAATGTAGGCGAAATTGGAGTGAATGGCAGCTAATTTATGAAGCGGAGTGCTTATATTATCTCTGTTCCTAGTGTTGTAACTATGGTAATCTTTATTTTTTTTTTGAATTTGTTAATATTATTTTTTGCATAAATTAAACTATGGTAAACATAGACTAAAGGTAAGGACATTATTTTGATTTCGGAAAAAATTGGTCGACAATGTTCACGAAACGTAGCATTAACTATTGCACGTACTGCTGCCTTTTGAAGGATAAAAACCCGAGGGGCAAGGGAATCAGCACCCCAAAATAAAATGCCGTAAGCCATTGATGAATGAAAAAGGCCGAAATAAGCGATACGTGCAGTAGCAATGTTAGCGAGATGGTGGGTTCGTCTAATCAAGAAGACGATTTTATGCTATAACGGTGTTTTTTATATAATAATGGTATACTTTTCATAACGGATTATTATTCTATTTATTATTTCAAGAGTTTCGTAAAAAAATTTTTTTCTCAACTTATAGTTCCAGAAATATTTTGAAAATAAAAAAAATCAGCTGTTCTTTTGTTTTGTAGATCTATAAGTAAACCAGTTAAGCATGCTTTGATTAATTTTTACATGACGTGGAACCATTGATTTATTAGACTAGGATACGCGAGTGAGCTGTGAAAGTGTCTGCAATTCAGAGAGAGAGAAAAGTTCCTTATCTCTATGGTAACTAATGATACAATAGAATGCTGATTTGAGTAAACATATATCTGGTTTTCTGGGTTTTCTGCAGCCTTCTCTCTCTCAACTGCGGACACTTTCACTTATGCCAAGCATACGAACTAGTGATGTGCCTGATATCCGTTTCCGCGGATATTCGAAGGAGAAGAAAGATCCGTATCTGTATCCGTATCCGTTAGTTTAATGGCGGATCTTGTACGGATTTTTTACCTTATTAATTTTCAATTCATAGATGAAATTTTATATATATAGGTGATTAGGTAATAATAAAAAAACTGTTTAATTCCATTCAGATTATTTTTTATTTTTTTAAATCGTATTTGGCACCTTTATATTGAAAACATTTATCGAAGTGAGTACCATATCAATAGTACATAACTCAAAGGTACTAAATCAACTATCTTTATAATGAGATATTGCACATCGATCTTTGGAAAGAGACAATCTGTTAACTCTTAAAGAGGTCAATAACTTTTTCCCATAACAGATAGTCTCTTTCCAAAGGTCGATGTGCAATATTTACCATTGCATACTCTAAGAAAGTTAAAATTCGTATCCGCGGATCTTGAAACCAAATATCCGTATTCAGATCCGTATCCGCGGATATACATTTTTAACGATCCGGCACATCACTAATACGAACTAGCAAACTAGTTACTTATATCTTTATGTGTGGAACACAATTGTCAAATATGCAACAAATTACCACCTGATATTTTAAATCTATATATAAAAAAAAAAATAAAATCAGTACTGAAAAAACATCTTTCTTTATAAAGTAATATACAGTTTGGAAGAATACTATAGTATAAAAATGAATTTTAAATTTTATAATTTGATATTTTTTTTATGACGCAATCTACGCTGTACTGGCAATATTGAATAAAGAAATACTTTACTTTACTTACTATGTAGGTAATCAATGCAACGAATAGCAAATATATTATTGAATACTAGCCATTACCCGCGTCACCTCACGCGATATCAGAAATTTTATTTTCATTATTATAAACAAATGTCAACATTTTTCAAGTTGGAATGGCCCCGTCGCCCAATTAGCTGGAATTTTTTATACCGCGGCGTTGAGCTAATACAGCCTCGATATCGTGTTCGGGCATAACGTGACGTCGTGACGTCACTGAGAATGAACGCCAGCGCCACCCGATCAAGAACGACGCTCTGTCGTATTATATATATAGGCACACATAGACGATTGTATATATATGTATGGACACACATACATACGAACACGCGTCCAACGGGACCGATGGGACGACGTATCGTTCTAGACATACTCAGTATGCTGGGATGAAGCAAGCCGCGAAGTGTGACCTCTTAGCTGATGACCTCTACCGGTGTCCGCGAGGTTCATAACAAGAGCGTATGCATTGTTGAAAGTAAAATTACATTGTTAAATAACGAACCAAACACAAAAATCAACACACGGACCGTTTTATCACTCGGGACAGTTCTTCAATTTGTAAAATATTGTCATTTGTGATTCAATGTTCTATGTTTGCAAAAATTATTGAAATTATTTTGAATAAGAATTTATAAATTTTTGATTAAACAGTTTAAATGTAATTTATTTAAATAAATGTTATTTAAAAACGAGTTGTGTTTGAAGATTTTTTAATAAAACGCCTGTTGCAATCGTTGCCACGTGAAAGTCGACCCATTTTGTAGCTATTTGATTTACTGTTGTGACAATCAGCGGGACATTTACGCGGGTGTAAAATAGAATTTGTGTGAAAATATCAAAATAAAAGGTGCTTACTTTAAAAAATTATTTGGATACATTTTTTTAGTGTAATATATATTTTTTTAAGTATTATTTCATTTGATGAATTCGTTTAGGTGATTTGTGCACATGGTCTAAATATTATTCGATAATTAATTTCTAATAAGCTTGTACAACGTGGTTAATCTTAAAATATCACAACGTGTGCTGTATTCATTTATATATGTGTGCAAGCTTCCACGACGATCGATGGTTATGTCTGAAACGCTGAGAGCTTCCAAGCTCCATATATAAAGTATATACCTTCTATAACATAGACCTCTTTTACCACCTCCGTTCGTTCTACAGTAGCAGCCACTGTAAGGCTGAAGCCGGCTGAATTTATCTCCGAGTACACGATATTGCATAAGCCTATAACGACACAAATAGCACATGCTTCGCAAATATCCCACAAAGTCTTCCCAATGTGGGTTATGAAATCATACAGGCCAACGGTTTGGTCTTTTCTAGACAGGATAACGTATGAGTGTAGACTGTTCTATCGAACAGGTCAGTTTGTTTTAGGACATTGTCATATTAATTGCTAAATATCTCCTAAATCCTTCGAATCATACATGTCAATGATACTCTGGGCATGATTAGTTTCAAGTTCTTCCAGTGTAAGTTAAGGTCAACTTGATCTTGTATCATATGATCGTTCAAATCTCAAATGTGTCTTTGGACATGTTTACCTCTAAAATATTCCAGTGTAGATTACATATTGTGTCATACAGGTCAATTTTTTCCTGAACCAAATTTTCTGCGGTTGATGTATAATATAATAAAATAAATAATAAATATTTCAAAATTCGTAAATGAATTTTTTGGTTCTAGTGATTGCATGCCTTACCGCCACTTGTAAATATAATATATCCCAAAGTCTCAATCATAAATAATTAAGTTTTTTAGATGTAATAAATATGAAAATATCAAATCCTAAAAATTAAGATTTTTGAATGACAGTTAAATGTTGATTTTGCGAGGGTTTTGGATTAAAAAATTAGGGTTCTCGTTGAAATACTGCATTATATAGGTGATAGTATCACGTCAAAACAAATCATAAATCTTCCTATTGAGGTACTAAAACCAATCAGTAAGTTAAGGATGTTTAATCATTTAGAAAAATTAGTAGTTCCTACTAGTTTCATTTTAAAAATAATGATTTAAAAATACTGTATATGTTACTACGGTTCTAAAAGTTTATTAGTTTTTCTAAATAAAGAATTGAAATCGGCAGGGAAACATTTATAACTATTTTTGTTTTTAATACAGATGAAGTTACGACTATTATTAATGCTTTACATTTCCAAACAAACACACGTTGAACCATTGTTAGTCCCATGTTTTCAGTTTGTGAAATTACAAAATGTATTCATTTTATTTATAAATTCTCGATTATTCGTCGTGATAACTGCATATTATTTTCAAAATATTTAAACCAAATATTCTGAATTTTTCTTTTGCACACTACTTTATACACATATATTACGAAAGCTTATTCCGTCATAATCAAGTATATAGTATAGTCTATAGTTTATTAAGCTTTGTTTGGTTCATAAAAAATAACAGAAAAAACGTTGAAGTATTGAAATTTCCCATATAAAATTATATTAATTAATAAATATAATATGTAGGAATTGAATTCTCCAGACCCGTAGCTTCCACCACAAAATCGTTTAAATATTTTCAAACACAATATTTGTACATTAATACACTGTTTTGCATTACAAAAGAATTAAATAACAATTTGTGTTCAATTTTTGACCGTCGGTAGGTCAAATTTCAGTAAAAATATAGCAAAATTCAGATAACACCTAATTGACACTAATTATGCAGACACGCTACCTCCACCATAAAATAAAGTCAATTGAAAAACCAGCTATTTCTAAACCTTTTGTACTATCTTGACAGGTGATTTATGAAAATGTATTTTTGTTAGATTGAGTTAAATAAACTGTATATTATAGACGCTCGAGAGCTGAGGTTATTGCTTCTGTATAAACATTTAAACAATTTCATTCATTTTTGCTCTCCGACGAATTTCGATAGGAGTTGAGTTTAGTTCTTTATTAAAATATCAGTTCGTATTCGAAAATGTTTAAAATATATTTCATATTTCAATGGCAACGTGCCACTTAAAAGTTAAATATTGACAAGCAAATTCAATCATTTAATTTTAGCTTAAAAGTAGTCGGCTTATACAATATGAATATAAATGATACAAAAAGTTGAGTGTGTATAAGAGAGCCAAAATCGATAGAACTGAATTAAAACCTTACACATTTTAAAATTAAATGAAACATAGCGTTTTAAATTAATTAACAACTTTATTTTACAATTGTTTCGCACAAAATAGTGGCAGCAATAACCTTAAACTGTTAAGTAAAACAGTTTCTTTGTTCGACGAAGTCATTGTGCTGTCGCGAAACAATATTGTAAAATAAAAATCTGAAGTGCAAATCCTGTGATTAGCTTAAGCAACGAATAATTTCTAGATGGAAAAGCAGAACATTTGACTTAGGAACTTTGTTTGTACTAGTTAGGAGATAAACATACTAAAAGTCCTTACCCCTCCGAGGTACGGCCGAAGGGGGGAGCACAAAGAAGGTCCCGTTTTTTGGTTTTTTGCTTTCATCTCGAAAACGGTACGTCGTACGAAATTTTGTTATAATACATAATGAAAGCTGATAAAATTCTCTACAACTTTAGCTTTCACACTTTTTATCTATCTCCAATCTTTGCCTAGCTATGAGTTCCGAAAAATGGTTAATTTTCAAAAATGTGTTAAATTCTCTTTAGCACATTGTAACAATACGAATTTGTCAAAATCATTTCGTATTGCTCATCCACACTATTAAAAACACCCACACACTATTAAAATATAACATAAGCTTGGAGTACCTCCACGCAGGGCCCTCTTTCCCACTGGGCACTCTGGGCACGTGCCCAGGGCCCCGCGATCGATAGGCACCCCTAGTTCCTGCCAGATCACCAAACGATAATCGATATTCATTACCGAAAAACATATTTATTTCGAATGACTGACTAGAACACCTATTTGCTTATTAGCTTTTGTATGCGCGACGCTACTCTATTCTCGCCCGAAAATCAGGCTTTTCGATTTCAGCATGTTTAGGTAAATTTAAATATATAAAACTGCAATTTAATGGTATACTAAGTACCTAAACTGTTTAAAACAAAAATCATCATTGAACTAGTTTTTCATATACTTAATTTTTTGGAGCTCATAGCTAGGCAAAGATTAGAGATAGATAAAAAGTGTGAAAGATAAAGTTGTAGAGAATTTTATCATCTTTCAATATGTATTACAACAAAATTTCGTACGACGTACCGTTTTCGAGATGAAAGCAAAAAACCAAAAAACGGGACCTTTTTTGTGTTCCCCCCCCTTCGGGCGTACCTCGGAGGGGTAAGGACTTTTAGTATGTTTATCTCCTAACTAGTCCAAACAAAGTTCCTAAGTCAAACGTTCTGCTTTCGACTTTTCCATCTACATTCCCCTTATGAGCACTCATTGACCAAACTAGATTTATTTAATTTTATTTCCTGTAATTTATTTGTATACATATTTAAATAGTCATCTTGTGTTAGTTTTGCGTCAACTAGATAATTGCAGCCTATCAACTAATGCTTATGTATTTCATTATTTATTTACCAGACACTAGTGTTTTTTTTTTCGTTAACATTTGAATTGATCATTATATGGAAACAATATTCATGTTTTTGTCCGAATTAATAACTTGATAAACATACTTTCATCGCGATCTACATATCATATAATGATAGGATGTTTGTTTTGATGGAAAGTGTGATTAAACCTAATAGACACGCAATTTTCACTGTACAATGTTTTCACTGATATTTTAATGTACAGCTTTTACAGCTATTCCAGTCTGTTATATTATTCATACGAAATATTGACCTTTTCCTGTCAGTTTTTTTTTTGCTTACGAATGAAAAATTTTAATTTTCATATTGGTTTTCAGTGATGCTATCAGGGAGTCGAAAATTTATGAACGTGCTTTAGGGTTTCGTACCTAAGAATGAATTTTTTTGTCCGTCAAGTCCATTTTTCTCAGGAACCTTGTAAAAAATTCAAACTTATAACTCAAAAGAAGAGGTCTTTTCAAAAACTCTATTATCACGTATTTTAATATTGATACACGCATAAAAAAGATACTTTTTTTGACCTACAATCTTGAAATATGGCGCAAAGGAAAGTCTTATAGCACAAGTAAAGGAAAAAATCGTAGAAAGTCTAATTTTATGTAGAATTAGTCAGCTATCATATAGAGATTTTAATTAACCAACTTATATGATGGCTTTGTTTTTGCTGTTTGCAGTTTTTGCTGTCATTAATTAAACATTAAAATTATATTGTTTATTATTAATAAGAATCTCAGGATTGTGGACAAAAAGTTCTTTATTCAGTGTACGACGTTTCGTCTATAAATTTAGACTTTTTCTAAATTTATAGACGAAACGTCGTACACTGAATAAAGAACTTTTTGTCCACTATCCTGCGATTCTTATTAATAATTGTCTCGATGGACAAGATTTCTAATATATATATTGTTTATGGTACGGAATATTTGGCGCACGAACCTAACTCGCATTTGTCTTGTCATTTTTTAAATACTTTTAATAAATGTCTCAATAGTCCGTTTCGAATTCGGGTCCTTGAGACCTTTACAATAAGATAGTCTTAAAACGGTATTGACTGAGCTTGTACATTGGAAATACATAAGTCACTGATTAAAATTTGAATCGTTTGTTTTTGAAATATCAAATTGAAAATGTTTTTAAATCAGTAAACCATTTAACTGATGATCATATCCTACTCCGTTAGTCGTGTAAAATTCAGTATATTTTATGCCTTAAATAAAAATTATTGCATGGGACTGAAGAGCCAGAACAATGAGTTTTGTGTACCAAAAAAATAGTTTTGAAAAATTGATGCTGATGGCATATATTTCTTAAAATATTTTTTGGGCACATTTTCACAAGAAAGTTTTTTTTTCAGTGTCAGCACATTTCACTTTTCCGAATCACAAGTTAAATAATATAAAACTTGAACTGAAAAAAACAAACTAAACACTTATAAACAAGAATATCTATACAATATTATCGAAGCCAAATTAAGATAAAAAAGAAACAATAATAATATAAATAACTTTTAAGTTTTAAAAAGTGTTCTGTGCGTGTAGTAAAATCGTTCGTGCTAAGCTCGTTAGTCCGTCGGCGAAAGAAGTCGGGAGTGATTTTTTTTCGGCTGTGCAAAATATTCAAAAGAAGCCAACCTGGGGCCACCACGGGTAATACCCGCTAGTCATTTGGTTGCGTTCCAAACGCCCTTGACTCAATATCACTTTGACGAAGGTAAACATATTAATATTTATCAGATCTTTAATTAGCTGTTGTTATTTATATCTTAACGATTACAATTTTTTTTTAATTTGTAAACACGCAGCTATATGCGTTATATTATTTAGTTAAGTTGTAAAACATTTTGGATGATGATATATTCCGGTGGAGTTCTGTTGTTGTAAGATGAGATCTTGATTATGATATTTGAGACGATGATGATGGTGTGTATACCGTGGATACGGATGCAGCTGGCAATGATGTAGAGATTGATGAAATAACGATTATAATTAAAGATTAACATGATTATCAAAATCAGTTAATTGATTTTGGAGATAAGCGTCTTAGAAATTTCTAGTTGTCGTAGTTTACAAAATAAGTCAAGTAACATTTCCGTTTTTTTTTTTTTATTTTCAAATTGACCTCAATGTTTTAAGTTGAAAGGTCAATACAGAGTTTGAAAAAGGTAACAAAAAATAGTACTAGGGTGTAAAGAAGTAAATTATCGACGTCGTGTGAAACTATGTATACAATATCAACTTTTGTAATCCTTGATTTTCAGCATTTCACAAATTTTTTTGAAAATGCCTGTTTATCTGTGAGTACAATACAGGTCAAACGGCTGAGCGGATCCAAACCAAATTTTGATTTTTGACTTTGAATATCGTTGTATGCGCAGAAGAGATATACGCTATAACATTGTTTTTTTCTGTTATAATAATTTACTTTTAATGTCGGTTTATTATTTTATGTATTTTTCCAAGAAACTTTTGTGAAGGGCATTCTGTTCAGAAATTTATAGTTTAGAAAATATTTTATAAAAAAAATCAGTTGTTCTTTTGTTCTTAAGGTCAGTCAAAAAGAAATAGGTTAGGTTGCTGACAAGCATACTTGGTTATTTTTTACATTATGTAATCATGCCCAAATATCACAATATTAATTATTAGTCGTTACCCGCGTTATCCCACGCTTTTGCAGAAATTTTATTTTATTTGTTGTAATATGTCACAAAATATTTTGAAGATGGGGTGGTCCTGTCGCCCAATTGGCTGGAAATTTTTGTTATGATTTTTTAGCGCATTGTACATTTGATAATATTTTCATTAAGAAATAAAATGTGCCACCTGTATATTTGTTAGTGACCGTCATTTGAACAGAGAGTTGTGGATAAATAATTTTATTTCGTTTCAAAACTGTAAACAAAAGAAGGTGTAGTATATTATTATGAGTCACTTTTCCATTAAAAGTTAGAAGCCGGCTTTTCATCCATTTTAATTTTAATATATACATTTAATTTGATTTTCCCATTTGTTTACAAAATTTCTCTCGCGTTATTTTAATAAATATACCCAGTTAACGCGAAAATAATTTTATTTGCATGAGGTTCAACAAAGTTTATTCAAAAGTTTTAGGTTATGATTTCTAGGCATTTATTATGTAGAATAGTAAGCCGTTGACTTGTAAAATATATTTTAATGTCTCGCATTTATCTCGGATGCTACTTGGTGAGCAAAAAAGGTAAAGGATTTTAAGATTTTTAAATTCACGTTCAAAATTTATTTTTAATAGTCTCTAATGTCTTTTAAACACATTTAATTATAAACATCAAAAATGAAACATATGCACAAGATCATTATAATATGCAGAAATGGATATATAAAATATAAATTATTGCAAAATAATTTTGAAAAATCGTCGTTTTAGGGGATTTTTAGGGAAGCACTTGGTTATGGAAAATGGATAACGTGTATCAATGGTAACTCGAAAGAAGTTTCACTTCTCTATAAATTCATGCCTATAAAATTTTCGAAAGTTTACATAAGAAAATTTTCGAGAAAAATGTTATCAATGTATTAATTAAATAAACAGTAATTTAATTAATACAGTATTTTATTAATCAATTGATAACGTTTTACTCAAATATTTTCTTATGTACCCTTAAGTACGTAAATGTAACCTTAATGTATGAACTTATAGAGAAGAAAAATTATTTTTGAATTATTTTAATCTGTATACTCTACAATGGAATTCAAGAAGCGCCTATGTAGGTACTTATTGCAGTTAAATTATGACAGATTGCTTATAGAAAAACACCGCTTTAAAATTAATTTTTATTTTTTTAAGGTTCCAATTTTATATCTATATTCTGAAATACAAGAAAAAATTTAATTATGTTATATAGTATTCTTGGATATTTTTTAAATATTTAGCCGTATTCTGCTATTTGAGTTCTAATCACTGTGCTTAGGTAACCACAGTAATAAAAAAATACATACAAAAATGATTACACAAAGTGTTTATTTTGATAATCACTTGGTAATCACGGTGGTTACCATTAGCGGAATAGCCCTGATTATCTACAAAGCTAGACACTTTCCCGGGAAATCTATATAAAAAAAAACAATTTATTGTTTTCAATTTTCTGGATCGGCCTTACTTTTACTTTGTTGTCTTCAATTTTAGCTGAAAGTCGACGTCTATACTTTCTGACAATGGGCATTTTTACCCGTTCCGTAACAAAATTTTTTGCACGTCGTAGAATATTCGAGAGATGCTTCACACACGGCAGTATTCTAGCATACAGGGTGTCAAATTTTTTTAATAATATTGTCCTAACAATTTTATATCAAAATATCGTTTTGGGTAAAAGGGTAAAATTTCAGTCAATTTTTGATGTGCAAACATCTTAACGCATGTACGTACGTCCGAGCTGTACAGATCGCAATGTTTGTCGGATCGCCTTGGTTTATATTTTTTACACGCTGTTTACTATCAGACTAGAACCCTATTTAAATTTATTTAAAAACAATTATATTTTTATCAAGCGTTTTTTCAGTTTTTAGTAGTAGTAGTAGTAGTAGTAGTAGTAGTAGTATTTTATTTCATAGATGACTGTGACAGTCGTGAAACAAGTCAGTATACAAATACATATATAAAATATAGAATTTAAAATACATTTATAGCTCAAGATAAATATGTTGATATGTCATAAAAATTATTTGCTAATAACAGTTTTTTTAATTTAGATTTAAATTTGTCATAGACATGTATACAACGTATCTCTTCTGGGACTTTATTGTATATCCGAATCATGGCATTGCGAGCACTATTGCGAGCAACGCTTAAGTGAGACTTATTTGTTTTTAAGTTATTTTTGTTTCTTGTTTCGTATTTGTGAGACTGTATATTGATTTCAAAAAGATGTGAATGTTTTTTTATGAAACAGGCGCAGTCCAAGATATATTGATTTTGAACTGTAAGGATCTTTAGTGATTGAAATAAATTTTTACAGTGCTCCCTATGTCTCGCACCTGCCATGATTCGGATACATTTTTTTTGTAATTTAAAAACTTTGTTTACTAGTGAGCTGTCCCCCCAAAAGATTAGACCATATTGCATGACTGAGTGGAATATTGCATAGTATAGGGTGTCAATATTTAAATTATTGCTTTTTATTAGTCTTATAATGAAAGTTGATTTTGACAATTTTGGTAGTATACTGGCAACATGCGATTTCCAGTCTAAGTTTTTGTCGACTACAACGCCCAGAAATTTTGCGCAGTTTTATTATCTTATTCAACATATTTATTAACGTAAGTTTGTAACATTAATATTATTTAATTCAATATATTTATTAACGTAAGTTTGTAACATGTATATTATTTAATTCAATACATTTATTAATTTAAGTTTTTTGACGTGATAACGTCTTATAAATTGATGAATCACCAATCTTATAAATTGATAAAACACCGACTGCATGCACGAAAAAGTGTAACGTAACGTTCGTAACGCGTAACGTTCCGCCTGACCCTGTGCGTGCTTTTTGCTAATTTCTCGCTCAATTTAAATCAGATCGGTTTGAAACCAGTCTTAAACGAAAGAGGAGAACATTTTACATAGATTTCGTATAACAGAATTTGCCTAAACAGTTTTTTTATACAAATTTATATAAAAAAATAGCTGTATAAATGCAATGTTGTCTAATGCATGGCGCGACGCGGTCGGTCGTCTTTGTTTGCCGTACATGGAAATTAGAAAATAACGTATGTCTTGTCTTAACATGAAAACGGCTGCATTTCTAATGTTTAATTCAATTTTTTGACATTAGTATTTTGTGAAATGCAACGCCTTCTAAGTTTACTATTGGAATAACTAATTATTATTAGAACATAATACTTTGACAGTTTCAAACGTCACTTTTGACATTTCTTATCATTCCGACACCAAGGATAAGCGGATTGAAACCAAATTTTGGGAGGATGTTTGATATGCAAATATGAAGTGGCCTATTGTTTTTGGGGAACATCGGCGCATGCGTAAAAGAATATATCTCTTATAATGATGTTTTATATAATAATAATATAGTTTTTAAAACGGTTTTTACTCTATCTATTTTTACTAGAAATTTTTGTAAATTTTTTGGGGAAAATCGGCGCATGCGCAAAAGAGATACATGCCATAGTTGTTTTTTATATAATAATAGTGTACTTTTTATAGTGTTTTATTATTCTACTTAATAAAATTTACCTAAATTTGAAGCGAAAGATGCAATATCATAGATTCGAATTATTATAATTATTATATAAATTTAGGTTAAATATTACGGAATACGTTATCACGTAAAACTATCGTCCGTAAACCGACTTTACAGACAACCAATTTTTTTAACATGAACATTGCTTCCTAGTGTATACGATCCGCTGCCATCTTCCTCTGTTATTTCACACCAACTATTTTTCGTTTACACCCTGTATATAATATATAGAACACGGAGCATATCTCCGTATGTATAAATGTGTAAGTGTTGCATATTTTATGTTAACGGGAATGTGTTATAGTTATGCGATAGGTCTACAGGGAATGTTTGGGTCAACTTAACATGGACGCTCTGACGCCTGACACCGTTCTGTGTGGACGCTATAGACGGCTCCTCTTTATTATTCATATCGGGAATGTTACGATGAATTTCAATTCTATATAAACTTTTATTTTCCAATAGAATACATCCACATTTGTAGCTACAATATGCATGATCTGTCATTATTTATACACGGTACTCTATTTGCTCTAAGTGAATTGAACGGGCCTCAATTTATTCTTCTTGCGAATTAACTCTATCGATTTTCTTTATTATTATACGGTTTCATAGTGTTTATATCTATACTTTTATAGGGAGAGGGGGGAAACCGAAGTAGATTTTCTCGAAAATGGCGCATTTCTGATCCCCATGTGATAGAGTTTAAATCATTCCAAATTGCGGTTATGGTTTCTTCTTCCGAGAAGAATACGGGCAATTACCGGTCATCCTATATAACGTCGAAATATTATATCTACGAAAATATTTGTTTTAAATTCAATCTGCAAAACGTAAAGTGCCAAAATTGTATCAGTTTAAAAATAACCTACGAGTATTAAAAATTTAATGGCATTTTTTTTCCAAAAAAATGCTTAATTTTTAAACGTAATCAAATTTAGTTAAAAACTGATATTAATAAGACCGACTCTAAAATATATATTAAGCTATTTGTAATCTTATACGCGAGTTAGTAAATGATAATAATCAAAAGTTTTTTATGTCACTTTATCTTTTTATCACTTCAAAGGTTTAGTAATAAAAGTTTCAATAAAATATTTAAGTAAGTTGACCGTAAAAGTATAAAGCGATCAAAAACAAACGAGAATCAAACAAAGAAAATACGTTCTGCCGACGAGTTTTCGTTTTATTAATCAGTTTTTAAACATACCTACTACTTCAAATCTGAAAAAATTAACACACCTACATAAAAAAAATTATAACGAATTGAGAAAACTTGAAACAAAATTTGAGAGTCTAAAAATATTGAAAGAGATTTATTTGGTTGAGGAACAATTGAAAATAAGCTTTACCAGTGTATCGCTTGTGGCCAACGTTTCGAAAAATATATTTTCATCATCAGGGCCTCAATGCAAGTTAAGATGGTAAATTGTAAAAATAATTCTAATATACATGATCATTTATTATGAATCTCGACAATTTTTTAATTTTAAAATTATCATAAAACAGTTTTCTTATAAAATTGTTCTGTCTACTAACAATCTAAAAATATTGTTTATTTTACAGCGCTCTAAATTTATTTGTATTGTTTTTTTAAACAGTTCAGCATTTTTTTGTAGATTGTTCAGTTTATACAATTCAGAGTTACTTTTACTTCTTCTTGATGATTACGAAGTTAGTATTTTTTTAAAGTTTGCTCTCCGCACGACGTGCGAGTCAACATAAAAAGACGAATCTTCCCTCGGGATGACCGGGAACGTTGTGTGGTAGTACTGGAATATACCGTCGGTCAGTATGTTTGTACGTAAACGTTCAAAGGTAAAATGGTCAGTTCTGATGAAAAGATTTTTACTGAACTCGCTCCCCAAATTTTGACTACAGAGATTCGGTAAAATGTTATGCAAGCGTTGCTTTATCGTTTTTAGCGCACATTCTGTATACTAACCTTCTTGGTAACAGAGAACCAACCTATCTACAGTGTGTTTACCGATTAGGTGACAGTGAATAGTTCGTGTATCTTACTAGATTAAAAAAAAAAAAAAAACAGTGGGCTTTAGACCACACGACTGAAGTAAAACTTCTTCCCGCCATAATTTGTTATTACTCACCCGAAAATTCAATAAATATGAATTTTAAAATGATTTTACAATTTTATTCATTTTAAACGTAGAATATTTAATGTATTGAACAAAATATTAATTTATAAAATTGCTCAAGAACGAAATGAACAGTCTAATGTAAGAAGAAAGAAATATAAACATAAAGATAATGAAAACAAAAGTAATACATTGCAATTACTTAGCTCTCGTTGGATTTTAAGCGTAAATCTTTATGAAATATTATTTAAAGTAGGTTTACAAAACTTTTTTCTGTCACCTGACAGCGCCACTGGTAAGTAAAGAATGTGTCATTCTATTGTTAGTACTGCTTATATTTTCGGCTGCCTGATGGCGCCATTAGCCAGTGAAGTATTTGTCATTCTCTTTCTATCTTCACTAACTTATATCTCCCTCTCAACTTCCGTTCGCCTCGCCCGATCACACTTCCGTGTAAATCTCTCGTCAGGCATTCACCAGCTTACTCCCCAAGTCAAGCGTGCGTAAAGAAGTTTTACTTCAAAAAAAAGTTTAAATAGAAACTCGAAATTTACTATCGAAAACTGCTGAAATATATTTTTTTGTACATCACACGCAACTGGAAGTGTACATGCATTTTTTTTCAAATAGAAACATACTTTTTTACATTTATAAATCTCAATTTTTTCCCTAAACATTCATATAAAATTTTTATAAGGTTACATAAGAAAATATTCGACAAAAACTATCAATTTACAAACACAATAAGAAAAAGCTTCCAACGCTTGATACGGTACAGAAAGTGGCCATTTCAGGATATAATCTTAGTTTAGCACAGTACCAAGGTCTAAAAATGCTGGTAATGGAAGGTTATACTTCTGGTTATTTATTAATTCTTGTGTCTATTTCATTTGTACGCCAAAAAATGGAAGTTAAACTTGTTATAAATTACAATGTATGAAAAATACGGTAACGTTATTAATATCAGAATCATTATTTGCGTTATTATAACGATAAAATCAATAAATTATTCCTGAAGAAGCTATATTATTTGTAAGGTCATCTTTCATAGGTTTACGATAAAGATCTCAAGTATAATAACATATAGACTCTTACATATAAGTTACCGTTGAGGTTTGAATACAAAAGACTAGTTCATAGAAGTGAAATGATAAGCAAAACTATTTTCCAATTACAGGTGCTACTGTTCTTGTTTTTTTTTTGACGTGATAACGTCTTATAAATTGATGAATCACCAATATTATAAATTGATAAAACACCGGCTGCATGTACGAAAAAGTGTAACGCGTAACGCATAACGCATAACGCGTAACGTTCCGCCTGACCCTGTGCGTGCTTTTTGCTAATTTCTCGCTCAATTTAAATCAGATCGGTTTGAAACCAGTCTTAAACGAAAGAGGAGAACATTTTACATAGATTTCGTATAACAGAATTTGCCTAAACAGTTTTTTTATACAAATTTATATAGAAAAATATTTTATACAAATTTATATAGAAAAATAGGTGTATAAATGCAATGTTGTCTAATGCATGGCGCGACGCGGTCGGTTGTCTTTGTTTGCCGTACATGGAAATTAGAAGCAAACGTATGTCTTGTCTTAACATGAAAACGGCTGCATTTCTAATGTTTAATTCAATTTTTTGACATTAGTATATTGTGAAATGCAACGCCTTCTAAGTTAAGTATTGGAATAACTAATTATTATTAGAACATAATACTTTGTAAGTTGCAAACGTCACTTTTGACATTTCTTATCATTCCGACACCAAGGATAAGCGGATTGAAACCAAATTTTGGGAGGTTTAGGTTATGTATTACGGAATACGTTATCACGTAAAACTATCGTCCGTAAACCGACTTTACAGACAACCAATTTTTTTTAAAGAAAACCAAGCCTCAATAACTTATAAAGGGGGGGGGGGTCAAGCTATAGACCAGAGACAATTGAGTAACAATTTTATTTATGTAAAATTATAATATATGCTTAATGTAGTATAATTTAACATAAATAAAAAATTTTATTAAAAGCCAACCAACGCAGATTGTCACCAGAAATAAAGCGCGGGACAACGATCTCTGAACTGATCTCGACATCACGATGAACGCTCATCAAGACTAATCAAGTCAGTCGTGACTGTCTCATGCTGTTTCTCAAAAAGTTTTTAGCCCCCTCGCTCTGGTGTCGCCGTCGACACAGGTAGCGTCACGAGTATTGACAGTAGCTTTATCAATTGTAGTTTTCTAGTTATAGCGTTTCAAAGTTATGAGCATTTAAAGTTTGAAAATTTCAAACTCGATTATCTCCGAAACTAGACAAATTTTTACAGGGGGGGGGGGCGACGATTATTTTTTCATTTTAAATAAAGTGCAATATCGACCGGAAATTTATATAATATATGGTTGAAAATGACTTGGCCCTATGCAAAAAGTCATGCTGAATCGAATGAGCGTATCTAGAAGTCTGTAACTATTGTAGTTTTCAAGTTATAGCGTTTTAAATTTTTTCAACAAAAATTTATAAAAACGCGTCTAACTCTCAAACCAAAAGAGATACAGAGTTGCGGGTAGTCTCATTGGATTCAGCGTGATTTTTTCTATAAGTACTTATAATATTAGCCGCATCGGAAGGCTCTAAGGGCTTCAAAAAGCCGCCGATTTGCGAAAACATAAAAAAACTTCAATTTTTTCAATTTTTGGAAAATATAAAAGTGTCACGGATATGCCTGAATTTACTTGACCTTATAGATAATGTGAATCATGGGAAAACATGAATGCGTTACAGCTGTCCAGGGCGTCTAATTATGTAGTGGGCGATCTAGCAGCAACTCTTTTTGACCAGTTCCCTAGCCTCAACGATAACACCCTTTCAAAACTTGTTTAATATGACAAGTTTACCAAACACTTTCATGAATCCGTATTATTTAGTAATTGTTTGTTACGAAAAAGCACGCACAGGGTCAGTCGGAACGTTACGAACGTTACGACCGTTACGAACGTTACGACCGTTACGACCGTTAGGAACGTTACGACCGTTGGGAACGTTACACTTTTTCGTACATGCAGCCGGTGTTTTATTAATTTATAAGGTTGGTGATTCATCAATTTATAAGACGTTATCACGTCAAAAATTTATTTAGCTTCTTACTAACTGCGATCAGCGCAAAAGCGGCATATGGTATGAAATGTAACAATGAAAGATGAGTGAGAGAGATGGAGCATTTCGGTCACTCATCCTTCATTGTTACATTTCAGATGGATGCCTAAAAACGTGGAATCCACAGCTCCGAAAAAAAGAGTCGAAAATATTTTAGAAGTATTGAAATAATTACTTTCATCCATGATTTAGAAATATTACAGTGGAAAATTATCAGGAACTTGGAAATAAGTAAAAACAAATGTTACGTTTTCAAATGTTGCAACGTTTCGTTGTTATTAAATTAAATAACTTATCGTAGAATGTGTTGTACATTAAACTGTGTACCTTCACTTATCAATTTTTGTTTAACGATGAAGGTTTTCAGAAAAGTTTATCTTTTACATAAATGTTAACCTCAAATATTGCCTGAAGAAGATGTAAATAACAACGAAACGTTGCAACATTTGAAAACGTAACATTTGTTTTTACTTATTTCCAAGTTCCTGGTAATTTTCCACTGTAATATTTTAGAAGTGTGTATAAAATTTATTATTATTATAATTATTATTTCACTTTGCTATAAAAGCGGTTTTAGGTATTTGCAATAACATATATTGTAATATGTACAATACCACACATGTTGGCATTATATATATAGCTATATATAAGTTCAAGTTTTCGTGAACGGGGCTATCCCTCGCACGGTTGGCCGACTCGTCCTCTACGGTGACCAAACTTTCAGACCGTGTACGAATTCCCAAATCTCGTTTGGTCTCCCTCTATTCCTTCTTTTACTTTTACTCCGTTAGACCGGCCATATGTAACAATATAAATAATAAAGCTCTTCTGCATTCACTCATTCATCAACAAACTAGGTTAGTTCGGGATGAGTTGGAAACTTGACATTTCGCTTTCAACTGGAATTAGGTTCACGTTAGACTTACGGACAAATTAAAAACACTCTGGAATCGGGAAATGTTAAAAAAAATTGGTTGTCTGTAAAGTCGGTTTACGGACGATAGTTTTACGTGATAACGTATTCCGTAATACATAACCTAAATTTATATACCTAATAATTATAATAATTCGAATCTATGATATTGCATCTTTTGCTTCAAATTTAGGTTAATTTTATTTATTAAAATTACTCACCACCTATAATATAATTGTTTTTTTTTAACTTTCTTTCTTTCGTATTTATTTTATGTCTCAAAGATTAACTGTCATAATATTTTGAAAACAATTGTTTCATTGTTTATATAAAATTCCAAAACCTACTTACAATATTTAAGTATTTTCATACGTCAAAAAATTGATTTTTATAATGATAAAATTTGTATGAAAACGATTTTTTCGAGAGATGAGACCTAGCTAAAACGATTTTTTGCCCCCCAAAATCCCTTTTCAGTAAATTTCATCCAAATCGTTAGGGCCGTTTTCGAGAAAAGCACGCACAGGGTCAGGCGGAACGTTAGGAACGCTAGGAACGTTAGGAACGTTACACTTTTTCGTGCATGCAGCCGGTGTTTTATCAATTTATAAGATTGGTGATTCATCAATTTATAAGACGTTATCACGTCAACAAGAAATGCGGAATTTGATAATATCTAAGCTGAGAGGAATGTCGTTGTTTCAATTTTAATTAAATATTTTCACTTTGTAGAATGTAGAATACCCAAACTTAAACTTATTAAAATATTCGTCCTTGGATTGGACATTATATTCTCACCTCTGTTACAAATCATCGTTCTATTTTTGAGAACTGGCACAAGTTTTGGTTATAATTTTAATCGATTATAATAAATATGAATTTTCTTCATACCTCGATCGAAAGTACGTACTTTCGGCATCAACTGTAAGGCAGAAAGTCTAACATTTACGCATTGTTGGGATTACACGCACTGATGCGGGAAGCACGTACGTTCGGGCGGCAGTAAAGAAAAATCAACTGTTGTTTAGATGTCGTTTCCATAGCAACGCTATTTCATTAAACGCTTTATATTAGTTTGGGTTGTAACTATGTATGTATGTACTAACGGAATCTTTGAGCATAATTTTCACCAATTTCCCGAAGTCTGATTAATTTGAAACTTTGCATACGTATCAAGGACCGATGACAATGCAATAATTTGATAACAGTTTCCCATTATCCTTATTAGGACCCCCAGGATTAATTAGTTTGGGTTGTAACTATGTATGTATGTCCGTAACGGAATCTTTGAGCATAATTTTCACCAATTTCCCGAAGTCTGATTAATTTGAAACTTTGCATACGTATCAAGGACCGATGACAATGCAATAATTTGATAACAGTTTCCCATTATCCTTATTAGGACCCCCAGGATTAATAATTAAACGCTTTATATTAGTTTTTAATCCTGGGGGTCCTAATAAGGATAATGGGAAACTGTTATCAAATTATTGCATTGTCATCGGTCCTTGATACGTATGCAAAGTTTCAAATTAATCAGACTTCGGGAAATTGGTGAAAATTATGCTCAAAGATTCCGTTACGGACATACATACATAGTTATAATTAATAATAATAACTATGTATGTATGTCCGTAACGGAATCTTTGAGCATAATTTTCACCAATTTCCCGAAGTCTGATTAATTTGAAACTTTGCATACGTATCAAGGACCGATGACAATGCAATAATTTGATAACAGTTTCCCATTATCCTTATTAGGACCCCCAGGACATTAATTCTGACCGATAAAAAATGTTGCAAAAAAATTTTAGTAAACATGAGTTTATTTAATAAATTACAAAACTTTAAAAAATAACAAATTTGAATAATTTAAAAAAAAAAAAAATTAAAGCATTCCAATTAAAATACGAATATAATTCTATATTAAACGCTTTATATTAGTTTGGGTTGTAACTAACTATGTATGTATGTAACTAACTATGTATGTATGTCCGTAACGGAATCTTTGAGCATAATTTTCACCAATTTCCCGAAGTCTGATTAATTTGAAACTTTGCATACGTATCAAGGACCGATGACAATGCAATAATTTGATAACAGTTTCCCATTATCCTTATTAGGACCCCCAGGATTAATAAATTCTTTTATAGATCCTCAAACTAAAAAGTGAAAAATAAAATATAGTTTAAAAAAAACTAAAAAACACGCTTTATATCGGACTAAAAAGTAAAAATAATTGTTTTAAAATAAGCTTAAAAAGCGTTGGGCGCTCGATGTACGAAAATGTGGAACAAAGCGCCCCACGCTTTTTAAGCTTATTTTAAAACAATTATTTTTACTTTTTAGTCCGATATAAAGCGTGTTTTTTAGTTTTTTTTAAACTATATTTTTTTTAGCTAATAGGTAGTCGCGAACAGCTGTCATTCGTTTTTTTACGTATAACCTCAAAGCTGCTTGCTTAGAATTTATTTGTGTTATTATGTAATTTATAAGTAATTAATTAATTAATGTATTTAATAAGCGTGATTACGACCGAGGTATGAGGAAAAATAGTATACATCCCAGTGAGCGAAAGTTTGATATTCTGCGCGTCATGATGCCGCCGGCTTCGCCTCGGGTATCATGGCGCGCACTGCAAGAATATGAAACTTTCGACCCTTGTGATGTAATAGACTTTTGTAGCTTGCTGGTGGCAGTCTTAAAAATATTGATTATGCAATAACAAAGTAAAAATCTAAATGACACTTTGACCAAATTTTCAGGTAAAAAAATAACTTTCTAATTTGTCTGTACGTTTTCGACTGAAACTTATTTTGAAGTGGAATGAAACATTTCATTCGAAGGCACTGAATTTAAAAAATAACCACAAAATATTTTTTTCTCGATACACGTTCCTCTAATCGAGAGATGATTGAGGACAACGCGCAAATGCCACTTTTTGTATCGGGAACGCTCGAGTTAGGATATTAAATCGCGAAATTTCTAGTGATTCATTTCTGTATTTCAGCGAATAGTGTGCTTCTGACGATCTCCAAGCGACTTAATCGCTAGATCGTGCGACAAAAAGTTACATATAGAGAATACAATCCCGAGCATATTTTTCAATCCCGGGATTACGGGACTATCCCGGGATTGGACTATATGGTTTCTAATTGGGCTCAAATGAAAAAAAAACTTGAGTAATTTTTTAATAAATGTTTTTAATATCGTTGCACAACACAAATCACAATATAGTAAGAAAAGAAAATAGACAAAACAAAAAAAAACTTTTGCAAGAAATCAAAAAGACAACACAAAAAAACTATTTAGAATTTCGAAAATACAATCGCAGAAACATCAAAGCATCCAATGTTTGACTTCCAAGCCTGCTTCGTAGTTTATTGCCAACATAAGCAGCAGCTGAAAACGCTCGCTCAGGTTCGGCGCTGGTTGGAGGAATAGACAATAGATACTTATATGCTGTTTCTAAATGATATCCATTGTCGAACAGGCTTATTTCACGTCGAATACTGTTTGCCAACCCCGATTCATCTTGTACTTGTACTTCAGGACATGGAGATTTCATATTCTTACATATCGTTTAAGGATTGTTTTTTGTCGTTATGTAATAAATAATATTAATATAATCTAGGCAAGGTAATTGTCAAGGCGCAACGGATTACGGAATGCAAACTAGATGTGTTTGTGCCAATCCCGAGATTAGCCAAGTACGATCCTGGGATTTTCGGGGTCAGAAAACGGCCGGGATCCCGGGATTGTATTCTCTAGTTACATATCTGTATTAGTTGTGTTATTCATTTAGTGTAAAGCTCATTTGAGACTTTTTTTTTATTCCACAGTATACTGTCAGTATAGAGGAAGGAACTATTTATAGGCATTTCTGAGTGACGTATGGAGTGTCAGAAAAAAATGATGTAAAATGTGAAAACATGCAGCGGAAATTAATTCATATATGTTGTTTTTAAATAACAGACTGAGGTAGTGAGGTCACGTTATATGATTGAGCTATTTAAAAACTGCTGCACTATATTGCACGGAACTACCTGTATGAGCTAATGGTTCATGTTTTATAGTTTTTTTTTGCGTCATGGATTGATTAATATATAGTTCTACGAATCATTTTTATATATATGTTACGCTCAAAGATCGAAAACGCTCAATGAGCGGAAAAATAGCTCACAACGCGTTGTGGTCACAGTAAAACATCCACATGGCGAAATTCGTGTTATAGCTCTAATGAAAACGCGCAGGACGCGTTGTGGCAATCACAGAAAGACCAAATAGCGAAATTCGTGTCGTGGCTGACATGCTATTCGATCTCAACGCGTTGTGGCAATGAAGAAAAGCCATGACGCGTTCTGAGCATCCATTGTTTTAACCATATCATGACGGACAGGTTGTCATAAAAAAATTAAAATCCCTAATTATTTTAAGTGAATTATAAGTAATTTACAAATGATTAATATTTTGTGTTCAGTAATTTGTTACTTAATACGTTGATTTTTTTAAATATAAAGTAATCTCAATAAATAACAAATATCGTTTTATTTTAATTTATATAATTATATAACATATTTAATAATGACAAACCCGTTATGCAGTGATTTTATAAAATAAAAAATATTTCCTAAGGACATCTACCAAAACGTTTCCAGCCTAGGCCTAGTAGGATCCATATCGGAAAGTAGTGTGCGTCGCGGTCGTAATCAAATAATATTCCATACGCGTCATGGCTTTTCTTCATTGCCACAACGCGTTGAGATCGAATAGCATGTCAGCCACGACACGAATTTCGCTATTTGGTCTTTCTGTGATTGCCACAACGCGTCGTGCGCGTTTTCATTACAGCCATAACACGAATTTCGCCATGTGGATGTTTTACTGTGACCACAACACGTTGTGAGCTATTTTTCCGCTCACTGAGCGTTTTCGATCTTTGAGCGTTACATATACGGGACTGAAATATTACATTGTAGATGCTCGACAACTGAAATAATTAGCGTCTTTTCCATTTATCTCTCGTAGGAACTTTGGTATAAAATTTACCTTCAATCCGATGGTTGTTCTGATAAGAATTTAAAAATGTTTTTTATACACTTTGATGTAAGTATTTAAAAACTTAATTGATTTGATATTTACAGAAACAGTGAATGAATAATGAAGGGTTTATCATTAGCGAAGCAAGAGGGGGGGGGGGGCAGGTGGGCCTGGCCCACTCTAGAGTATTTATTGTTCACGTAAAAATAACAAGATAAATCTACATATTTTCTTTGTCGTGAAATTTCTCCAGAAAGTCATGTTGATCGATTTCGCTCCTATTATATGAACAGTTTTCAAATTATGTATAAGCAGCAGCTGGTAATAGTAGGTAGAGTTGAAAATTTGCTTCCCCCCTTCCCTAGGATAAAATCGTTGCTACGCCTATGCGGGCTTATACAATTTAATGTGGATATTGGATCTATAAAATGCTTCATGAATGTTAAAATTGAATGTTTTTTACACAAAGATTTGATTGGAAAACTTGACTTTTGACAGTTTTATTTACTATTAATATTTTAGTTTGATTAAACGAAAATATTGTGACGTATACTGATTCTTATAATGAACATAGCATAATATTGACTTAAGGAATTATTTGTTAAACATTATCGCCTTTATCCTGTGACGATAAAAATAATTTATTTTAATCTGAATGACAATATTGTATTTTGACAGATATGCAGTACCTACTCTATAATTTATTCTGTCATTTCTAACTCAGTTAAATGAATAATTTTAACATTATTTTATTAAAAGAAAGTATTTTATTAGAGTTGTTATTAGAGCTTATTAGAGCTGTAACAAACCGCATGTATTCGTTACCGAGTAACGGGTACATCGTCTGACTTGAAGTAACGAATTGTTACTTACAAATTCATTTCGTTACTCGCATTTGTCGTATCCATGACCGTTCGACTCTTTTGATGCGGTTATACGAACGAAGTCATTTCGTATCACGTATGCGACGCGCCTCGATGCGATGGTACATGCTTGATGTTGTTAGTACACGATTGTATGTCGTATGAAAAGTAACGAGTAACGTAACGATACGAAAGTAACGGGTACTAGTTCTTTAAGTAACGAATACATACGGGTACACAATTTCTCGCTACTTTTACAGCTCTATTCCTTATTATTTAATCTTATGGGCCCATTTTATTGCTAAAGTTTATTTCATTGTGGTTAGAAAAATGAACAACTTATCTGCGCATTTAATAGTTTCTGTACAATTAAAATAAACTAACTGAATAAATAATTATATTAATAATACATAGTAACGCAAATAAAAAAGAAACCTGCAACTAAGAATATCCAATTTTTATTGATATTTAAATATCGATATTCAAATTTGATAATTATATTATTATTTTGTTAAGTTCATAACCGATATCTAAGTTACGTTTTTTTTCTAAATTGATCTCAGTTTGTGACATTGAATATTAAAAAAAAATAATAACTGTTTTGTCAATCCAAATACCCATGAACATTTACAGTCATTAAAAAAAATTACAGTTTAAAAAACTCAAAAACAGTTTTTTTGAGTTTTTAAATTCTAATTCTAATAACAACGAATTATCAACAGTATTTCAGGATGATCTATAACCGATAATAAGCGTAGGTATCGAGCGTCTATAATATAAATAATAATAATAATAAATCTATTTCAATAAGTAGTAAAGTACAGTTCAAATATAATTTGCTGTTCTATAATTGAAATTGGTCCACCCAACTTGGCATAGCCAGTGCTAGGGTGGATTTTTAAATACATGTAAAAATAAACGTGACGAGAACGTAACGAGAAACAACTGTGAAAATAAAAATTTCCCAGCACCTGGCAATAGTTCAATAGCCTATCGAAGTCCGAACCAAGAGTCAGTCTTCCTTGAAAGCCCAACTGAAACATGTGCATTCAGGTGTGGCTTTCAGCCTATACATATATTATGTAATATCATGACCTTCAGCGTTACTACCTAAAATACGAGTACTCATACATGATACAAAAAATACAGTCGATATATACAAAGATCACAGATAGGCTATTTTTATACAATTCATGTCCATATTCAACGAACACCATTAAAGATAGAAGTTACTAATCTTGGAACAAGTTTATTCGTTACAATAAAATTTACTTACAGTTAACCACGCAAAATATCAGGTAGAAAAGTTAGTTAAAGAATAAATATACACTGCACTGTACTCCTTGCTCATTTTGTTGAATATCTTGACGTTCACCCAAAAATCCAACCGCTGCCGTGTAAACGTCAAAAAAAGTTTAACAAAATAATTATATTTTATCCTATACAAAACTTCCACTAGTTTTACAGCTATACACTTCACAAAAGGTTAATAAACTACACAAATAAATTCACAAGAGCAAACTGTAGATATAATACTCCACGTTTAGAGGTAAGTGGCAGATAATATTGTTTTATCAGGCGAATAAATATTTATACTCTTGAAGTAAGACAGAATAGATTTATACCTGCAGTAAACATAATGGTTGGTGAATTGAATTATCGCTATTTATTCGGAAGAATAGTTACCTGTAGAACAAATGAACCGAATAAATAAGTACTTACGAATATGTGTGGTATGGATCTTCCTTATTTGCTTTCTTGTACCTTCATAACTCAAGTATCAGCTAACCCTAAAGAGATCTGATATTGATCCACAATTTTACGCTCATGACTGTCTACAATCTACAATCTTTGATCCACAGTTTTGTATATGTATACGAACAAAAATCATATATTTTGTTCTAGGTATCGTAGAACAGGGAGGTGGGTATCGATTTAGTCAGTTAGCTTTGAGAAGAGTTCTTAAAAAAAATTGTCACTGGGAAAATTTCTAGAAAAGTCGGTTAAATTTTTTTTTATTTTTTTTATTTCTATAGTGCCCGTGAATCAGAACCGCCTATTAAAATAAGTAAGAAAATAGCAATTCTGTTCCGAAAAATTTCGAAAAACTGAAAAAAGTTTTCTGTCACTCATAAAAATTAAAAATTAAAAAAACAGGAAAATATTTTCCATAATATAATAAGTGTTTGTTTTAATCAGATTTAATTAAAAAATGACGAATCGCAAAGTAATTTACTTTTTTTAAGCACTTAATCCGGAAAACAATTATTCTTGATCGCCCACAACTTGTATAATTTAAAACTAATGAACAATACAGCCATAAATCTAAAAGGTAGTTTTTGTAAAGGGGTTTCAGCAGAGAACCTGCCACTAACAGAAATGCCCGGAAGGCCAAAGCAGGGAAACGTGCATACGTACGTACACACGCACTTTATATATTATATTATTGTTTTATACATTGTGTTCAGAAAAAATGTATTGCTCGTTTTTTTACCATTCCAACCCACAAGTGGGGAATGGTAAGTACTACTTTAGGTCAAGAATCACTTTTCAAAAATTTTATATCTTTCCGTTTTGAGGTCACCCGAATCCAGAAAACATATTTTTGAAAAAACTCTGTGCGTCTGTTAGTCTGTGAACACGATACATGACAAACGAATGAGCGGATTGAAACCAAATTTTGGGAGGATGTTTGGTGTGCAAACATGAAGAGCCCTATTGTTTTTGGGGAAAATCGGCGCATGCGCAGAAGAGAAATAGCTATAACGGTGTTTTTTTATATTATAAATGTATACTTTTCATAACGGCTTATTATTCTATTTATTTTTTCAAGAAAGTTTTGTTAAAATATTTTTTTTCTAAACTTTATAGTTTCGGAAATATTTAGAAAATAAAAAAATAAGCCGCTCTTTTGTTTTATGGATCTGTCAGAAATAAACTAGTTCGGCATGCTTTGATTAATTTTTGTCGTGGAACATATTGGTAACCATGGCAAAGCATAGCAAATATTATATTGAATACTAGCCATTACCCGCGTCACCTCACGCCATATCAGAAACTTTATTTTCTTTATTATAATCAAACGTCAACATTTTTGAAGTTGGAATGGTCCCGTTGCCCAACTGGCTGGAATTTTTATATTAATTATAGTATCACCTTGGTATTTTCAATAATTCAAATATAGGATTTGAGGCCAAAAAAAAACAAACACAAGCACAGAGTTTTTTCAAAAATATGTTTTTTTTTGTAAAATTGTAAAATTTTGAGAAGCGATTTTTGACCTAAACTAGTACCATTCCCCACTTGTGAGCTGGAATGGTAAAATAATATACCGGTTTGGATTATGCAGCGTTTTTTTTATGAACACGCTGTAACATGTTACAGTACATATGTGTAATATGTGTTTGGTTAATTATAACCGCTTTGTGGTAAACAGAACTACATACCACTACAGCTCTACTATGGCGATGTTCAGAATAACGCTTAGAGCTAAAGAGAGCAGTAGGCAAAGAAAGCAAACCCAACCTACTATGTCGCTAATTGTGGTTGAACATTCGTTCTTGATGAAAGATTAGGTTATAGAGTTAAAAATTATATCATCGAAGTGTTGCCTATTACTATTTGGGTTGAGTTAACTGGGGTTTTAAGTTTTTAGCTCGCAGTAACTCAGAATGTTCTAACGGAAATTGACAAGTAAAAAAATAAAATTATAACTGCACTTTCTATAGCACACGAGGTTGGGGTTGCCGCTAGATTCGCTGCTGCGAGAACTTGTGCTAGCTGCCATGCTGGCTGCGAGGATGGGAATAATGACTCCGCTGCGTGTTTACAACCTGGTTTTCAAAATTAGAACCAGTGCTTGATTCTCGGCTGGCTTTGAGCAGGAACTAATCAGAAAACAGTAATGTGGATGACATGAGCATAAACAAACATGGCGTTACAGTGTGTGCTTTGTTCAGAGACTGTAAAAGTTCACTGTTGTTAACATTAGGACTGTCACTGCGCGCCCACCAAAACCACATACAAAATCCAACTTCAAAAAACAAGCATGGTGTGAAGCTAACGCATACAAAAAGCTATCAGCCCCACTGCAGACATGTAACCTAGTAGCGAAATCAAACAGCAAATCTACCGACAAAACCATGAGCCTCGTGTGCTTTTAAACTTATCAATATCGGCGCATTGTATGGTTTTGTTATTACCATCACAGCTTATAGCCAAGAGCTGACGACAAATTTAGGGTATGTATTTTAGGCAAGCAAAAAAATAAACCAAAAAATATGTATAAAGCAACTTAATAATCTTTTATTTTAGCATTTATATAATCCAGAAATAAAAATCTCAGACTATTTTGTTTGTTTTAAAGTATGATCTGACCCCCATACCCTAAATAGGTCGTCAGCTCTCCGCCTATAAGCTGTCTATTATAATTTTTTTTGCTGTAAACCTTATCTGTTTTGTGAATAATATGTAAGCTTGAACAAATCATATCGTAATTTGCGTCAATTTTGGATACGTGCAAATGCAAGCAAACTTACAATATTTCCAGTATTGTTTATACAAAATGTTGGTATTACAATATATACCTACATACATTCTCATATGTGGACAGTGTATACACATATGATTGTGTTTGTTTGGGTCTACAATCAACATATACGAAATACATACATACAAACATACACGCTTGTTGCCAGAGGATAAGAAATGGAAAGAGAAGCTTTGTGCTTAGCAGACATTCTAAACATGTGATACGCGAGGAAGCCTTTTGTGCCGTGCTTTATTCCTGTATCACGGAGAACATTTGCATTTTCCACACTGACAAATACCTTATTACGATAACACACGCATACACAGTGGGTACCAAGGATGGAATAGTCTCTACGCCTTTCAGAATAGTTGCCATTAATATATTTTGATTCAATTTTGGGGATACATTTGGACACTTTGATCTTCATTTCCACTCTGCCTGCGCTTGAACCGTTCTTTAGGCTAATGTGTGCTTTCGCTCTACTATTCTTTACGCAATCTCTAATATCTCTAATTTTCAGATTAGGCAAACTCGCTCTACTATTCTTATTGTCTATCTGAGCAAACTTTGTGACAACTATATTCTTCAGGTTCAACAGAACTCCTCTATCTTCTTGCTAAGTTACGTCCTCTCTTTGACATCGTTCGGGCTAAGTACAACTTTTGCTCAAACCAAACCTTCCACTCTATTATCCTTCTATCCAAGTTCTTTGTTTGCTCTTCTATTCACGTGATAAAGATATGCCTCCATTCTACTACTCAAGTCAAACCATCTATTCTAGTATCCTTCCTTCCAATTTCTTCTTCTTCAGATTCAACAAAACTTCTCTAACTATATTCTTCTTGCTAAGTTATGTTCTCTCTTTGACATCGTACGAGCTAAGTACAACTAAACTCAAGTCAAACCATCCACTCTATTATTCTTCTGTCCAAGTTCTTCTTTTGCTCTACTATCCACGTAATAAAAGTATGCCTCTATTCTATTATAATTTCCGCAAAGCTGGTAATCATCTTTCCAAATTGTACCAGTAAAGTTATACCCAAGCTTTAATTATCTTGTTACCAATGTGAAAAGACTGTCCTTTGACCAATCTTTGTTCTTCTACTCTTCTGGCCAAGATATTCCGTCGTTCAAACATATTCTGATCAAGTTGTCACTGTCCTTCTCAAGCTAAACTTCTGTTTTGACCAGGCTTTGTTCTTCTACCCTTCTGGCCAAGATATTTCGTCGTTCAAACATTTTCTGATCAAGTTGTCACTGTCCTTCTCAAGTTAAACTTCTTTTTTTTGACTAAGCTTTGTTCTTCTGCCCTTCTGACCAAGGTATTCCGTCGTTTAAAAATTTTCTGATCAAGTTGTGACTGCTCTCAAGCTAGACTTCTCTTTTGATCAAGCTTTGTTCTACTACCCTTCTGGCTAAGATATTTCACCGTTCAAAAATTTTCGACCAAGTTGTCACTGTCCTTCTCAAATTAAACTCTAACTGTACTCCACCGTAATTATCACTTTGTGTCCAACGTTGCAAAAAACATAAATTTTGACGATGTCGTAAGCTTGTCGAGTGTGTTGCACATATGCGATGATTTGGGTATGATTAATGAAGTACGCTGTAGGTCTAGATAATTAGTGCAGGGACGTATTATATTATTTTTTAATTATAGAGACCAGACGTATTACATTACACGATGCATCATTAATTCAAAGTAAAAAACGAAATAATTGGCGATATTTTGGGTAATAAATGATTGATGGATTGGGTTGTGATTTTGAATAATCAACGTCGGACCGTTTTGTGTTATTTTTAAGAACTTCTGTTCCATTGCTACTACAGAATATACAATGTATTTAATGTCTAAATATTGATTTGGAGTATAATGGACGAAAGGGTCCAGCAGTAGTACAGAACGACAGTTAATAGTGATTGAAGACCATATGATGGAGACCCAATATTTACGATTGTTTGTTTACGACTTGGCTGTAAATTAAGAGCGTTTTAGTGCGTTTATGAACATTACAGACTAGCTGTGTGCTTTATTGTGCTCTGCCCTTGTTTGTACTGGAAACTACTATAAAGGCCGCCGCACACCACGACCTTTTTTAATTAATCGAGCCGGCTATAATTCAAACTGTTCTTGCTATCTTTGTCTGTGATCAGTGTTGCCTGTCTGTTGCCAATTCGCAGCTATCCATAACCTTTCAATTAGTTCCACAATCACAAACAGTCAACGAAACAAAGTGCAGCCGTTGTTGCATTGCCCCCAAGTCCCAGTTATATTCCTGGGGTATCTGTAAAGGCAGAAGGTGTTTTTAGTGGGAATCGTTATTGCCATTGTAGATTTGTACGAAATAAATTTTGTAACGTGTAATAGTGTAATATAATTAGCCGCTACCTACGGCTTCTCACGCAATTGAGATTAAACAATTTTATAATATAGTTTTTCTACGTCGATTTAATTTTACTAAGACAAATGTTTTTTTAATATTATATTTTATTTTAAACTTGGAGGACCCTGGTTTCTCGGAGAAAACTTCGCTTCCTATTGTCGAGCTTATGGCTCCACTTTATTAGAGTCTTGCCTCGCGGGACTGCGCCCCGCTCAGTAACGACAATACTGATGAAGCCTTCGGCTCCACCATATTATAAGTTTGTACAATCAAATACGGCTAATAGATACTATCTTTGCGAACATGTATTTTAAGGCGTCTGAATACATTTGTAAATTATATACCTATAATGGTTTAATACGTTTTTGTTATGTATCTACATATAAAGTTTATATTATTTTGACAGTTCAATGCAATAATTTGTATTCCAAAATACACAAATACATCACTTTATCAACGACTCAAGTGGATAAAAATCTATATTAGAGACAGTCAACTGTTTTAAAGCTGTCATGGCGTGTGTATATGAATCGTCAAATTTATTATTATTGTAGGAAGGAGAGAATTCGAATTTTGTGGATATGCGTTGTCGATTGAAAATTAATATTTTTGTATGCTTAATAATTTTTGATAGATTTCAATCAAGTCTATGGTATCCCTCGACGAAATTGTAGTTGTTGTTCATCGTTTTCAACTCTTAAGAATTTTAGAAACTGTTAAAAAGGGATTGGGTATGGGGAAGCCTTTAACACATTTGTAGTACATCGTGGGGATGGTCAAGATATTTATTGTACTTTGGCAGCCATTTATGGCGGTTTGTACATGGGAACGTGGCCGGTGTATTGATTGAGATTTCTCAGACTATGTATTTGCTGTTTAAAATTTGTTACTTTACATTTGGGCATATTTATGGCTTTGTTAACGGTGGAAGCTTTAACTGAAATTTCTATATTTCACTAGTTAATGTCCGTTTCAAGTTTGTATTATGTAATTTTATGTATACACTAGCTGCTCCCCGCGGCGCCGCACGCGATTGTGATGAAACATGGTAGCAACAAAAATAGTGGAGTTTTCGGCTATATATGTATTATATATAAGTCTGAGAGCCAATTTTATTTATCTGTATAGACCTGGTGTCGGCAACCTGCGGCTCGCGAGCCGCATGCGGCTTTTTTGATGTAAAGTTGCGGCTCTCCAGTTCCATACGCAAAAAATAATTATTTTATGATATAAACCCTTAAACATCGTTCAATCGATCCATGATTGCGTATCATGTCTATCTCTCAGCCATTTCCACTCGCGTCTCACTCGCACCGCCCTCGTCGCGACGTGTCTTCCTCGGATATACAGCGTGTCCACGGAAGTTCTTTACAATTGGAATTTTTTTTAATTAATTATTGGAGAAAATTTTTTTTTCTTTGGAAAAGTTCTGCTTCGTCCAAAACCTCTAAAACACCAAAGAAAATTTTTTTCGGCCTAAAGTTATACGAGGGAGAACCGTTCTTTGTATGGAGAGAGATGGAGGATATGTTGAATTCTGATTTATAATTCTGATTAAATAATTACTTAGAAGTTAGTTATGTTATTATTTTGAATTAAATTTTAACTAATTTTACGAAAATCTTGAATATCACAGATAATTTTTATTTTTAGTCAAATAAAACTTTTTGAATTCCCTCGTATAACTTTAGGCCGAAGAAAATTTTCTTTGGTGTTTTAGAGGTTTTGGACGAAGCAGAACTTTTCCACAGAAAAACATTTTTGCTTCAATAATTAACAAAAAAAAATTCCATTTGTAAAGAACTTCCGTGGACACGCTGTATATATTATACCTATATAAGCAAATACTATAATACTGAAACGAAAATGTATAGTGGCTCCTTAAAAACTGGGTATTTTTGTAAATTGTAACTTTTGGCTCTTTAATGTAGGTACGTTCATCAATTTCCCACATGATTTTTAAAAGTTGTTTTCATTCAATCGATGCCGTTTTAGATAAAAATATTTACATTGACTATAAATCTCCTATGGAAAATGCAGTAACTGGAAAAAAAATTATGAAATTACTTGCATATTATGAACTCAGATCCATATTAGGTAGAGCTTGAAAATTAAATTTGTAGTTAAAATGTCCCTAAAAAATTTTAATAACTCTTCTTTGTTATAGTGTTAAATAAACGGTGAAATAATTTATGGCCAACCAAAACAATTTTTTTTTGATATTTTATAAATCACTATAATGCAACTAGAAAAAATTAAAAAAAAAATACTATCCACAATTTCATAACACCTCAAATTGTCTATGTAACTTAAAGTACCTAATATCATTGTAGTTTGACGAAATAACTGTGGTGCAGTTCAATCTAGGTCAGTACTTAAAAATCGTTGGTTCTTGCACACAGATCAATGTTTATACGTACACATTTCAGAGCGCCAAAATTCAGGTCATCTTCCACGAATTGTGTACAAAACATGTATATTTCGTTTTCGGCCTCATATGATCTACGTGTTATGAACTCTTAAGACCTGTGGTGTCGAGTTTCTATGATCTGCAATAATAATAATAATAATAATCATAATAATAATCATAATAATAATAATATCATTATAATTAGCGTCAGCAATAAAATGTATTACAACATTATTTATTAACAAATTCATTTAAATCATAAAAATTGTTTTGCAATAAAAATTTACTTATTGCTTTTTGGGATTTTTTGTTGATATCAATATTTTTTACATTCCGTGGCAGATTATTATGTATTCGAATCATGACATATCTAGTTATTAAATAATGAACTAGGTTAGAATTACAAATATTTGAGTTTTATATATTTTTTAATTGATCCTGTATACGATTAGATCTAATCAATATTGATATACAAATCAATGATAATTATCAGACGCTTGTTTCTAATTTAGATTTTTGCTGGATGTTCGTAATTTTAATCTATATTAATATTATAAAGAGGTACAGTTTGTAAGTTTGGATATAGGAGGAAATCTCCGAAACCGATCTCAAAATGTTTTTCACCAATATTTAGAATGGACCTTCAGCATCGATATAAGCTATATTTTATCGCGTTAGTAAAAGCGCTTTTCATGGAGACTAATTTTGCAACGTAAAAAAATGATGACAATCTACAAATTCGGACCGACCCGCTAATATTTTGAATAATCCCTAGACACGAAAATATGCGTCAAGAATTTTTAACTATTTGTGTGTACATGGACCAATAACTGTTCGATTTCCGTCAAATTTGTACAAAACCTCAAAATGTGGGGTACTTTTAATTTGACTGCGAATGGGTTAAAATAATCGTCCCCTCAAAGTCGCTCTGAATGGGGACAAGGGCGTTGATAGGGGGGAAAGGAGGTGAGTACCCCCCCAGGATCATAATAATATAAAAAAATAAAACTGAAAATAATACGAATTCCTGGCTAAAAAATAAAATTTTGAAATATTTCTTGAAAAAAATTTGTAAAATTGGTTTGGGAATTAATATTTTGCTTGACACCTTTCTTCGTGAGTATTATTGTGTGATATTAATAAAACTTAAAAAAATATTGAATTTTTTTACCCCCCGAGGAAAAAAAATCTACGCTCTTGAATGAGGCGTGTGGGATATAGCGGCTATGACTCTCGTAAGCGTTAATTTTACTTCATACGAAAACTATTTTCAAATTGCAATTTTGCGCTTGAACACAATTTAAGTACTCTAAAGATGACAAGGCTACAATTTTAAAATGTCACAATTTTTAAAGTTAGAACAATGTTCAATTATAATGAATTTATTAACATATATATTATTTAACTGTGTAGGCTTTCACGGCCGGTGTTGATCGCCTTTGATAATGTCTACTGCAGTTGTAGACGAAACGTCAGGTAATAATACCAATGTACCACGGCATACAAGTCCGGGAATCAAGAAGATTTATATATTATTTCTTTAACTCTTTTTTAGTGTCCAATTAATGATTCTTGGAAAATGAAAAATAGATATTTTTTATGTATAATATGTACGCGTTCAAAATAATGCGTTCAAGTTGAACGTATTACGCGTGTGTATGGAAACACAGTAAACCATTTCCTGTGTGCTGTGAGTACAATAAAGGCCCCATTTTATGGTTACGAGTAGAATGCCGTTAGCAATCCACTTTCAAGGCCTAACTGGCTGATGGATGAAACCGCGCTGGTTTCTGGTCCTCGTCGACACTCAACAATTCACAATGTTTCAACGAAACTGACGGCAATTTTTTATGAAAGACGCTGTTCTTAATTTAGAATTTGAGATTATTATTAACCAGTTTTCTTCTGTTCCTTCGCTACATTGCATGACGAAAAAGCGAGTGTGCTTTAGACCACACGACTGAAGTAAAACTTCTTCCTGCCATAATTATTTTAAATATATTTGTAAGTTTGAACGTCCCGCCAAACTGTGTGGTGGTTCTGTCAGTAAGGATCGGTGGTGGCTTGGGCTGATAGAAATGTCAAATGAAAAAGACAGTTGAATCTGAACGATTAATATTAGAATTAAAGTATCGACAATTGTATTGAATCAGTTATTTTTATATTATGTTATTATTAAATATATAGTTATTTTACTGCTTCAATCTGTCTTTGATTTCAAGACTTACATATATTTATTAAGAATACTGCGTAAAAACCTCAAATTTGTTCATGTTAAATTCATAAACGAACAATAATATGCAGTCGGTTCGTCTCAAAGTTTATCGAACACAATATAACCTCACAAAAATGAAATGTTTAAAATATAATTTTTGATTAATTAATAGGTGAAATATGTATATATACTTATTAGCATAATTTATAATACATTTAAAAGGATTTATTACCTAACCTACATTATTTCCAGTCACAAAATGCAGCAAAATTTGATGAAATGTATTTTTGATACAAAAAAACAGTTGTTTTCATTTTAAACGTCAAATAATTGTATTAATGCTCCGTCTTTGTCGCACTCACTAACTTATATCTCCCTCTCAAATTAATGCTCCGTCTTTGTCGCACTCAATAACTTATATCTCTCTCTCAACTCCGTTCGCCTCGAACGATCATGCACCGTCGCAATGATGCACTTCCGTAAACGATTTCTTCAGGCGTCGCGATGATGCATTTTCGTAAACGATTTCGTCAGGCATTTACCAGCTTACTCCCCAAGTCAAGCGTGCTTAAAAAAGTTTTGCTTGAAAAAAAGTAACTGGCTAATGATAAAAAAGACTAATGTGCAATAGGCTACATTTTGAGTACTAAAGATGTCTGAAATTGTAGACCAAACGTTGCCAATAAAAATAAACATATTGCACAGACATTTTCCGTTTAGAATATTATTTTAAATCTGTATAGAATTCTTTTTCACGTTGTGTGTAATCAATAAGTTGTTTCTGTCATGTATGGTTGAAATGACATAAAAGTCGTTTCTCATCTCCAATGTAAACGAGCCAAAGAAAAACTCTAAACGTTAACTGAACAGTAATAAAAAAAACGTTCACTACTTTCTCCCGGCATTTCAGTCTCCCCTGTTTTTTATTCTAAACACTTCGTTATTATTGGTTGATTTTATGCGATTTTAATGTCTCAGTATACGGATATCAGATAGTGTCTCGCTTTTACAAATCAAAAAAAAAAAAAAAAACTACATTTCCGAGAATCGATAAAGTCACAATGAGAACTCCATGCTGAATCTAAAGCTTCTTTTCCTGTAGAATCATTGAACTCTTAAAAATACAGTGAATGAAAAAATGCGTTAGTCGACTCAATGACGCGTATTTTCTGAAATATACAGAATGTCTCTAAAAATACAATCGACAGTAAATTCATGAGACAATATTAGGTCGATTGGACCCAATTTATCTACATACAAACATGCACCCTTACCTAAAGTAGAGTGTTTCAAAATTTATGATGAAATTTTCAAACAATTTTTAATTTAATAGCACTTCATTTAATAGTCAATAGTTGACTATTAAATGAAGTTCTATTAAATTAAAAATTGTTTGAAAATTTAGACTTGTATTCCGTTAATTTCATTATACCATAATACCAAGGTGTCTTATTTTATTTAAAAATTTATAGTCTTTAAATTAAGCAATGGTGGCCCGTGAACATTTTCTGCATGGTATCCCCAGCAATAATACGGATACTTGTTTTATTTTCAAAAATAAACTCTCTACTGTTGATTTTATGGTATTTTAGGGGTTGATCTCGTTGATTTTATTTTACAGAGATTTCGCTAGCACTAAAGTCATAGCTAACTTTTAATCGAAAATTTTATACTTGAAATTTTCGCGTTATGAAAAAATGTTGACAGTGAATTTTTACGATGTAACATCAAAATTAACAGGTTTAGTTTATATACGCAGCAGAAAGCTACCAACAGAATAGAGGTAGTCAACCATTGACTTACACTAATGGAGGACATGCCTTCGCTCATATACCTATCGCTGTAGTTGTTTTTCGGTTCACTGAGTAAAGGATAGAGTATGGCAGCGTGTAAAAGCTGCGTCAAAGAAGTAAAACTTCTAAAGCACCATTTCTTTACTTGTATTAGGTAAAATCTCCTAAGGAGTTACACCTCTGTTTTTTTAAGTCCATATAGTATCTTATTTATGAATTTCTACGATAGTTCCTTAGCAAGATATAAAGAAACTAAAGTTTGAAAAAAAATGTAGTTTGCAAATTGATGCGAATTTGAATTGTTCAGTTTAATATTTCAACAATTTTATTTGCGTTGGTTGGTAGACACAACATTTTCTATTTTTATTTTCTCTCGGGCGGTTACCTTTTGTTTCAAATAAAATATTTTCTTTAATCTGTTTAGACAAATCCCAAAACTACAATATAAGTCTGAGGGAAAAAACTCTTTGTGTGCCATAAGACATAGTAAACGTTATTGAAGTTTGGCAAAAAAGAAATATTTTCCGAGAAATTGAAGCCATCAATGGCAATGGAGCTCATGGGGGAAGGCGGGCTAAGCTCGCTGTAACAGGGTAGGTAAAAACTGTAAAAGAGAAACTATATATATATGCTTTGTTATACGCACATATGTATTGTATACACGAATCAACAGGGGTGGACAAACGTTATAGAAATTTAAGTTTTTTTATTAATAAGTTTATTATGTTAGCTTCACTTGTGTGTTGTATGTTTGTAAAAATAATTTCAACTACATTTTAGACTTATACAACTGTCCAATTAGCATGAAATTTTGCAGTCGTATGTACTTTTGACGACAATGCAATATTCTTATATTAAGGCCTAGTTTATATGAGAGGCGTTCACGCGCGTTAGCCCAACGCGCGTTTACAGTTTCTATACAATTGTATATAACTGTTTACATGAACGCGCGTTGGTGGCGCGTTGAACGCGCGTTATCATGTAAACAGTTATATACAATTGTATAGAAGTTGTAAACGCGCGTTGGGCCAACGCGCGTTGAACGCTCTTCATGTGTGCTAGGCCTAAGGGTCGTATTCATAAATAGCCAATAACTAATTTAACAGGTAGATTGTACTAATAAACCAAATAATAGACAGATTTGGCATTCACAAAGAACATTTAGTGCTATTAGACGTTCAAATCGTCAAATAATTTAATAGGTAGAAGACCTACCTATTTATTAGACGATTTGACAAGGACAAAAATATGTTCTATTCCATTTTTTTCGGCGTTTGACATTTAATCCAATATGGCTGCTGTGTTATTGATCACATGTAAAGGTTAGTAGGTATTCTTCTTGATAATTACAAATTTGTGCTCGAATAATGTTTTATTTGGAGATTCATTATTTTTAGAATCGAATATTGTTTTGAACTAAGTTTTCAGACAATCTTTATTAAAATCGTTAACTACTTAAGTTTTTAACAAGGAAAGAAATATATTCTATTCCATTTCTTTTCGGTTTTTGACAATTAATCCAATATGGCTGCTGCGTTATTGATCACATCATGGAGGAATCTCTATCCTCCATGGATCACATGTTAATTTGTACGAAAGATTATCTGAAAATTAGTCAGAAATCTTATTTTTTATATAATATAATCAGATATTAACAAAGATTTGATTATTTTGTTTTCATCAGTGTGAAAAAGATAAGATATTTAGGGATATTTTATTTTACCTGATATCCACTGAACAATTTACAATTTATAATAAGCACACAAATCTTAACAAGTCAATAGTTATATATTTGACAATTCCTTATTTGACTTTCCTTATTGGTTCAATAAAATTTAACGATTCTGTAACTATTAAGAGTGTTAACAAGTCTTTATGAATACGGCTCTTAGACTAGGTATATAATAATATTAAATAAGATATTTTAAATATTAGTTACATTTAAAATACCCTATTTAATATTATAACACAGTATTAAATATTTGAATATAGGTATACACTTTTGTAGGTATAAGGTATATTTCATTTAATCAAATCTTTGATTAAAGTCTGATTAGAACTCTTCAATAAATAAAATTATCGACCAATATTGTCTGAAAAATTGCTAGATAATTTTATTTATTGAATATATCATTTAATTTATCAAGAACTGGAATTTGATTTCCAAAATGACAGACGCGTCAAGTGACCTTGGGCAATGACCAACCCTTGCGTCCATGTGAATAAATAGAGTAAAGTTGCATGAAATGGATCGTTGGCGGCGGGGAAATTGAAAGGCAAAGATGCCACTCGATCGTGGAGGTACATATCGCAATGTGGTCATGGGGGAGATAGGGGTGTACGCTCCACTGAAGAAATGTTAGTATCATTTCTTATATATATGTGTGTGTTACAGCACAATACCCCGTGTTCTCTTCTTGTACAGTGTATGCTCGATTGTCATTCTTTGAAAATTAAGATTAGTGATGTGTTTTTGTAAAAATATTGTCTGCAACTCAAGAAAAAAATTTGTTCAGTCGTTACATTCTTAAATCTAGTTTTAGAGTTGAAAGTCTTATCAGAAACCGAGAATGAATTATTTTTAATTCGGGCAATTGTATTACAGCGACCCTTCCTTCCACCATTAATACCCGTCGCTCACACCACAAATGTGTATTAGTTTTTTAATCGATGTTTAATCAATGATATACATTTTTAAATTAAATGAAGCATTGTGTTTTAATTTGCTAACATTTAAAAACTTTATTAACTGATGTCAAAAAAGAGGTTATCAATTTTTATTTGACATGTACAATATACCTTGTTTTTGTTTGCTCAATTATAACTTCTTGAGGGAACCGATTTAAATAATTTGAACGACGTTGAGTTCGAAATGTTTACAAATAACTCCAGTATAGTTATTGTTTGTCTACATCGAGTCAGTAGTTATTTTTTTTTTTAGATTGGTATCAAATATCTAGAAGTCGATTTAAAAAGTGTTAATTACATATTGCAAAGCTACAAAAAGCAAAAAATTCAAGCTTCTTATAAAAAATTTAACTTCTCTGAAAATATCTACTAAACAGGTGAAAATAACAAAATTTTGAAGTCGGCGCCAATTTTTCAAAAGTACACACATATTTAAAAAGTTATAATAATTAATTAAATTGGTGCCCACTTAAAATTATTATTTTCCGCGGGTAGCGGCTAGTTTTGAATAAACAAACACGCTGTATTTTCCTAAATTCAAATTACATGACATTAATTTATATATAGGTCATTAAATTGATCATTAAAAAAAATACAATTTTATGGTGTGAGTGACGGGTATTTATGGTGGAAGGATGGTTCAAAAATTCTTGTCACGTTAAAAATAATCATTTTTGTGTACTAAATGCTCGTTTTTTAATACAAAATTCATCTTTTAATCCAGATTTAAGAATATTATTTGCTTCCAATTGAATTTGGATATGTATTATAAAAAAAATAATAAATCTAAAATTCAAATTTAGAGCTGTATCTCCATTTAATTGAAAACAAAACTTAAATTTAAGTTTTTGAAATACAGAAACCTAGTATAAATCTATACTAATATTATAAAGAAGTAAAGTTTGAAAGTTTGGATGTAGGAGGTAATCTCAGAAACTACTCATTCGATTTTAAAAAAATTTTCACCAATATTTAGAGTGGACTTTTAGGATGGACATAGGCTATAAAATAAATACGTTTTCGTGGAGACCAATTTTGAAATCTACAAATTCGGGCGAAACCGTACCGGGCCGCTAATCACCTAATATATTTGATGTGGATAATCGGATGAGAACTGTACATTGTATAAATGGATACATGTTCGTAATATCGTTTGAGGTCCTTTCACTATAGAGAGATGCCTCTAAAGGCTTTATCAAATATATTACACCGGCCCATTTGTTTCCTATAGATAAAATAAAAAAATATATTTAAGTTTACCACGACCCTGATGTAATAACATTAAATTATTGTTATTAATACTTGAATTTATGCGTGACCATAATGTGCTTATATATTATAATTTTTAATTTGTTGCCTTAATTAAACGTAATTCGGTAATTTAATTATTTTTGTTGATAATGGATTAAACATTAGTACACAAAGGCGTATAGTACACAGTAGGTACTTAAACGTGTATAATAATAATAATTAATGAAAATAAAAATAAAACATTGTATATTGCATGGCTAAGAAATTGTAAAGTATAAAAAAGGTCGCAGTAACTATCTAGTATTTACTAAGTTTAAAGGTTTCTTAGACAAGTAATTTATGGCTTTGCTGGTTACAGTTCAAACCTTATTTAGTCTTAATTAAAATCTAACAATTACTTCCATAAACTGACGGCATTTTTTACTTAATATAAGAAGAAATTATTGACTGAAAAAGCATAAATATTTTAATTTTTACTTATCTTTTTGGTTCAATAAAGATTTAAATTGTTATATATTTGTAAAAAACTTTTTGAAGATTTAAACTATGTATCAAATTTTATGTATAAAATTAAAAAAAATTAGTATTTTCCACAATATGTATTTAGGCATTATTTAATTATAATTGACCAAAGAAATAAAAGTTTTGTCCTAAAAAGTACACAAAAATAAAAATAAACTCGTATCTATAAAATAAATCAAATTTTTAACCAGAATAAATAATAATATTACGAATTAACTACAAATTTCTATTTTGAGATTCAGTGAGAATTTTGTATTTGAAGTTAAATTTATTGTTAGGTAATTTTTAAATGTTTAGTAATTTTTCAGAAACAAACCAATATGCAAATTTTTCCTTCAGTAAGATATATGAGTCACTTAACAGTAATTACTCTTTATTATTTTCCGTGTTTTGCGAAAGTAAACAAAAGGTCAGTTCAAGGCCATTTATGTCTATAAAAAGCTCAAATAAAATGTTTTGTGAAATATTTAACGTATAAACAAACTTAAAATGACTTACAATTTCGATCGACGTAAGCATTTAATAATAAATTCTTCTAAGCAAAAACAGATAATGTATAAAGATAAAGTGGCATAAAAAGTGATAGATAAAAATATATTTATTTTTTGTTGAGGCAGTCTTCCAGAAGCTATTTTTTAGAAAAAAATATTTAACATTGCATAATTTATTTACACAATGAAAATAAAAGGCTTTTCACAAAAACTGGTTGAAACTACTCATATTCTAACAAAGTTCTAATATTTATTAAATAAAAGAATACTTAACAAGCAACAAACAAACACATCAGAAATAAAGCAATGAAATTTCATACAGTTGCACCTACGACACCCATAATATACGCATATACGCAAAGACTACAAAAAAAAACTAACATCTTAAATATTATCTAATATAAATTAAAGTTGGTACTTACCATATATTTTATTATATTGTGAATTATTATTATAAGCAGTGCTAGTGGCATAAGCCGATGCACATTTTTATGTTTGTGTTTGTTTAATAAAAAAAGTTCTAATATTCTATCTGAAACATTTCAAATCAACATCCTTTTTCTATTTGCCAAAAGACTTTTAAAATTTTAAATATTGAAATTCATCAAGTTAATTGTATATTATTAAAAAAATATATATCTCGAAATGCTTAAGTATATCGTGTATTCAGTAACTAGCCAGATAATGGTATTAAAAATTGACGTTTGTACATATATTTAAACTATAAAAGCAGTTAATTAAAAAAGCTAATTAAAATAGATACAACTGTTTTTCCATAGAGATTAATAACTCATGCAATATTTACATTAACCGATTATCACTCCCTTAAAATTATCAATTCTCATTGACGCAACTAACACAATTTTTTATTTTTTTTTTTTACTTTTAAAATACAATTGTTTTTAATAATGTACCTATAATTTATTAATGCGCCATTTTTGGTACAACTTTAAAAAAAGGATTAAAGTATACTTGATATTGAATTTTACAATGTTGATTCGGTGTTAGTTTTTAGATCTAGATACACAATTTTGAATAATTAAAGGTTTGCCTTTTTTTCAAGAAGCCATAACTGTCTAAAATTAGATCTATGTTGATATCGGTAAAAATTGAAAAAATGCGCATTTTTCCAATTTTTTGTTAACTTTAAAAATTTATAATAAACAAAATAAACAATTTCCAAACACTTTTATATAGTGATCTTGTTAAGTAGGTATATATGTAAAAATGGCTCCATGAAGCAAACAATTTATAGACCAATTATTTAAACAATTTTTGTTGTTTTCAACGGATACGTTTTTCCAAAAAAATATATATATTTAGTTAACAACTACCCAAATTTTTAAAAATAAATTCATAAAAACTTTTCAACGGAACTTTATTCTTTCAAGTGTTAAGATTACACCACAATTTATTCAAAGTTTTAAATTGTTATTTAATACTATAAAAACTTATTTTATGTGTTGTACTCTCTCGAGCTGGAAAGGCTGCGCGGAACCCTATTTGCAACGTTAAATTAAAATAAATAATAGAGATATATTTAGTTCCGGGAATGGGACTTTATTATTTTAAATTTTCTCCGCTTTTAGAATCTCTTTTTCAAATTCCGCTATCGCTTATAGTTTTTGAGTAATTTCCAAACATCTGAAAGGCTTTTTTGTCTTTTCATTTTGTGTTAAAAACAAATGCTATTTTTGTTGGCGTAAAATATTCTTTTTCGGAATATTTTTCCGATCCGAATAAGCTATTGCTCATAACTTTTGGAGACTTGGGTCTATTTTTCTCATATATTTCAGTTCTTGACTAGGCTATGTACAGTCTTCTAATACTTGTGCAACTTGGCAACACTGTTTTGGAATCAATGCTTGCCACATCAGCAAAGTCAGAGAAGAATTTAATCGCCGCATTGTTGCTACGTCGTGCGCCTAATATACAATGTAAAAAAGCAAATTTACGAATATAAATATTTCGACATATGATACGAATGACACAGACATACCTACTATAAACATTGCAGTCATATTACACAACATCGAACCGGGGGACGGTGGAGAAAGTCTGCAGTGCGGTGCCTAAAAAGAAAAAGAAAACGCGACACGGTATTCTCTCACACACACATACACATCGACTTTGTGTACGCACATTTGCAATATAGCCACGCATGTGCGTGTATGGGTTCGTATCTTCGGGAGATGATGACTACTACATACTGAAAGAACTCTTTTACTAACGGGCGGTACAGTTCTGGACAAGGTTTTCATTCACTAGTGGCCATATTCATCGAAAGATAGAAATTACTAATCTATATCTATACTAATATTATATAAAGCTGAAGAGTTTGTTTGTTTGTTGAACGCGCTAATCTCAGAAACTACTGGTTCAAATTGAAAAAAAAAATTGCAGCATGTAAATACGTCTCGTGTGAAGCGAGCACATAATAGCAATTAAGAAAATCAGCGCTAGAGAACTAGTAGTGAAATCTAGCAAGGAACCTAGCGGCAAATCCAGCCTCGTGTGCAGCGGACTTTAATGAAATGTGAAAATTAAAGAAAAGTGCAACACGGCGGCATTGTTTATCGCAAGGGCAGAAAAAACAAACAATGTTTACCGCGACTATATACGTTTATGTGTTAGTATATAATATAGAATGTATGTTTGTGTACACATTATATAATAGTGTACAGCGTGTGTTGTGCAGACATGAAGATATTACACAGGTCTGTAGTGTGTCGTCGTCATCATATTGTGTCTGCTCTAGAAAGCGTCGTGTAGCGTCGCCGGCGTCCTGCCCGAAGGCGCCGTATAATAGCCAATTGAATTGATTAGCGTGCGTACATATATCCTTCCACGCGTGCATACCGGCTGTCCTCTATGCGCCGGGACTTACCCACCTAAATTCATTATTATTTAAAACCAAAACGCGCCATTCGATCGATCTCTCGAAAACCGACAAAAGGAAATTACTTTATCAATGCGAAAAAGTCGTTTTCTTTATTATGAAGTCGGTCAATTATTCTTATAAAGTATAATTTATCTCTAATCAAATTTTCTACTTTGAAAATCACAAGAATAATAGCGAATTCACCTTGCATTTTTATTTTTTTATTCTGAATATCCCACCATTATAGTAATTATAACATTCAGGAGAACAATTCAATAGGTAAACAAGAACATAACCCTACTTTTATTCTGGTTCGGACGTTGATTGAATAAAACAAGCAGAACTAGTTATGTCCGTTCAGAAATAGACAAAATTAGTTTTGTCCAACTGAAAATGCACAAAACTAGTATTGCTCATTTTATAACACTCAATACCCGTTTAAATGTAAGATTTCGGGTTTGGGCAATATTCTTTGGTCAAAACTAGTTTTGCGCATTTATTTCGGTCATTGACCCAATTCAGGTATAGACCGTAACATATATATGGATCATTGCGTTGCATTCAAAAGGTTAAAATTTGATTTGACATTAACGTCCCACTTTCTCGATTATAAATTCTGTTTGTACCGTACAAGAATTTATTATTATTAAAAAGTATAGGCTCAAACAGGAAGCATAGTATAAAATTTTAAACATCACTAGTTTTCATTTCTTAGTAGGTGTTCACTTTATCACGAGATGGTAATGAAATTCAGACCTAGTCACGCCTTTATACTCATTTACAAATTTCATAATGTACTTTCCTCGTACCGCCATTTATATCTATTCATTCTTGTTTTGACATTTCATAACAGTAATAAAAACAAAAGGTGTTTGGATAACACAACTGAATAACAACTAATAAAAACTAAAGTCAACGAATTATCAGTCAAAAAAAAAATTGGTAAATAAAATAAACAATTTATGAAATACAACTTCTTGTAATCGATTCATGACATTGAAAATTTAACAAACGTGTCGCAATGTACGTATTTGTTTACTCAAATCAGCATTGTTTTGTACCATAGAATAAAGAACTGTTCTCTCTCTGAATTGCAGACACTTTCACGGCTCACTCGCGTACTCTAGTCTAATATCTCTAATATCTCTGTGGGTAAAACAGAGTCGTTACCTGAAGTTCGTTTCATTATTATAATTATTATTTTTTATAGTTTTACATCTGCAGTGTGTAGTGCAAAATACACAGTCTCTTTTTTTAGAAACATGTCTGCGCTAGTTCGTAAAAAATTACTTCTTTAACTTTCTAATTTTTTCTGTTGTTATTTCGTTTGCTGTAGTTTTTATTAGTGGCTATTCAATTACCAGAATGGTGAATTTAAATCGTTGGCAAATATCAACAGCGAAACGGTGTATCACGAACGTGCGATTGTCGAAAACAGGTTGTCGTTTGCGAAACAACGGAACTGTGGATTGCGAAGCCGACGCATCGATCGTTATATCATGCGAAAGTACGATTGAGATTCTGTGTCGCTGCCAAGTCGCGCGATTATACGAGGAATGTCGAGTGGCTGAATAAATTAATCGTCAAATCGCAACGCGGCCAAACCGAGCTTAACCAAAATAATGTTCATTATTACAGAATAAATGTTGTGTTGATATAAAATTAGATATTCTTGAACACTGTGTAACCTGGTAGGGTTTGAGAACAGTCTCATTATAAAATCTTATTTACTTTCACTGTTTACTTTCTTTTCTTAAAAATTTGAAAATATTTTTATTACACTTATCTAGGCCATTCTTATTTTTTTATTAAGTTACTTTCGTTTTCTTTAATGGAAAAAAATGGTTATTTTTATACCAAAACATTAGCAAAAACTATGTTGAAATTTAAATTAAAATAAAATATTAAAAAAGAAAACATTTTAAAGACAGCTTCTATTACAGAACACTAAAAAGGAGAAAACATTTTTAATAATTTAGCTTCATTTTTATAAAAGCGTGAGTTTTAAACTCTATGATAGTCGGGGCCCACGCTTTTATAATTTTGAACCAAAATTATTAAGAAATTATTTATTTCCCTTTTAGGTATACTACAATTAAACCTTGTCTTTAAAAAGTTTTCAATAAATAAAACTATCGACCAATTTTTCAGACAAATATATATTAACAAAAAATATATAAATTCAATACATTAACGTTCGGTTCGGATTTGGACCTTCTTCAGACCTGATCTAAAAAATTAATTAATAACTAGTTCCTAATTATTAAATAATTTTTATATTTTTTAGATCAGTTCTGAACAAGATCCAACTCCATACCGAAACGTTAATGCATTGAATTTGTATATTTTTTGTTAATATAAATATTTGTCTGAAAAATTGGTCGATAATTTATGTATTGAAGAGTTCTAATCAGACGTTAATCAAAGATTTAAAAAGTTTTATTTCTCATAACGGAAGAATAAACATGATCCGCCATCTTGGGTCGTCTGTCATATTGATACATAGCTTATCATATTCGACTCATTAAACCCTTTCATTTGATATCCATGGCAAAAGAGTTGTAAAGAAACCGATCATCCGCCATCTTGGATTTAGAACGATATTATTTATACTAAATTTAATGGCCATAGGATACACATGTACAACATTTCAAAACTCTAGCTTAATTAGTACTATTCTGAGCTTTCATAGTTTTGACGCAAATTGATTGATACAAGCTAAGTTAAATAAAATATTGTAAAATTGAAATTATTCTATTTGAAACGTTTTAAATGCTTAAATAAAAACAAATGTTTTATTATATTTGTTAAGAAGTGCAAACTGAACAATATCAGGTCTGTGCTGTTGGGAACAGTATAATAATAAGATAGTCGGTAAACTAGGTAACTGTATTGCTACATTGACGCCAAGTGACGACTGGTGTGTTTTGGATGTGGTAGTGCGTCGCGACGCAAAGATGAATCGAAAACAGTCGCAGTGACGACAACAGCTGCTAATAGGGCGTTTCTTAAGGTCGCTGCACACTATACTGGTTTTGCGGCTAGAATCGCTACTCGAACTTGTGCTTGATTCCGTGCTAACTGGGAAGATGAAAATGTCTCTGTGTGGGGTTACAAGCTGGATTTCAAAATTAAAACCAAGACTATTTTTCGTGCTTGATTCCGTGCTGGCTTTTAACAACGTCAGTATTATTATTTTTATTTTTTAGGGTACCGTACCTCAAAAGGAAAAAAAGAAACCCCTAAAGGATCACTTTGTTGTCCGTCTTCTTGGAAATCAAAACCTATAGGGTACTTCCCGTTGACCTAGAATTATGAAATTTGGCAAGAAGCAATGTCTTACAGCACTAATGAAGGAAACAATCAGAAAACCGTAAATTTGTAGTTACATCACAAAAAAAAATGTTTTTAAACCGCATCAACATGCTACGCACGTACACAGTAACAGTTCTAATACAAAACAAGCGTCCGCTACCGGTACGTTTATACAGCACAATATGAGAACTCTCGCATATAGCACGGTACGACAACTGGGCTATCAGATATAGCCACTAGTTACAATACAGTTCAGTAGTTCATTTGAACTTCTTGCAGTTACACGCTTGGTTGGCAAACCGACCGCGACGTTTGTCGATGTATGGTTTTCCAACGGCTAAGCGGGAAAATTCTTCGAGACTCGATTCCCGTGATGGACGAACTATTTACAAATCTAGAAGTTTGTATGGAACTCTCAGTGCGCGAGTCCGACTCGCACTCGACCAGTTTTTTTTTACTATTGACAATTTTTTTAAAATTAAAATAATATTATTTTTCAGAGGATAAATAGATCAATAAATATATATGCTGTTAAGCTATATTTTTAATCGCAACGTTTCGTTTTATAAATTAAAACTTCCTCAGGCTCTTAAAGAATAACTTAGCATTGGTAATATCATGTATTTCATTTATAATATGTAATTTTTTAATAATTTATTATGGAGACATTCAGTTAATTTAAATTTAAAATATATATAATTTTATAATTCAGTTTTGAAAAATAAAAATAATGTGCATACATACATTTTAAACAATTAATATAAAATACCTAAGGAGCATATATAGGTTCCATCGTGCATCCACTGAATGACGCATTTTTATATTTACAGGTTCGATTCAGTGGACACGAAAAGTATGTGCGTTCGTTAAAATCATAATTTTATAATTCAGTTTTAAAAAACAAAAAAAAAATGTGCATACTTAAATTTTAAACAATTAATATATACCTAAGGAGCATATATAGTTTCCATCGTGCATCCACTGAATGACGCACCTCTTTTTTAACCGACGAAAAACAAAAACGGAGGAGGTTCTCAATTCGACGCGTATATTTCTTTTTTTTTATTTTTTTTATTTTTTTTTTTTATTTATGTATTACCGCGCATAACTTTTTACAGAGTAGTCCGATTTTGATAATTATTTTTTTGTTTGAAAGGGTATACCCCGAAGTTGGTCCCATATAAATTTGGTAAAAAAATTCCAACCCTAAGGGTAGGAAAACAGGGGATGATTGATTGTTCACTCACTGATTGTAATGTATGACCACACATAACTTTTTACAGAGTGGTTCAATTTTGATAATTATTTTTCTATTGGATAGGGTATACCTCGAGGCTCGTCTCATATAAATTTGGAAAAAGAACTCCTACCCTAAGGGTGGGAAAATAGAGGTGATTTATAGTTCACTCACAGATTTTCATGCTTTGTGTATTACAATTATAAATTATATAGCCACAAAAAATTATAAAATAAAAACTTTTTAACAAAAAAATTAAACCGCCGAAAAACTGAAAAGCAAAAAATAATAAATCTTTTTATTTCACTAAGTTCTATCTAAGTAGTTGAACGTATGTGACAGTCTAGTATATCTAAGTAATTTTGAGTCGGCGTCAAACCATCAATGAACAAAGATCACTAAAAGAAATAACCAAATCAAATTAACAATGATACGTGAAATCTCCAGCGATAAACATTAACATTCCAAACATGCGCTCTCCACACGACCACTCGCAAAGACGTGTGCCCTCAGTGTGCCCGTTCGGGTTGCTCTGTCGCTGACATTAACTTCGTGAACGCTCAGAGATTTCCGGCGAAGGATTGTTGACGCCGACTCAAAATTACTTAGATATACTAGACTGTCACATACGTTCAACTACTTAGATAGAACTTAGTTAAATAAAAAGATTTATTATTTTTTGCTTTTCAGTTTTTCGGCGGTTTAATTTTTTTTTAAAAAGTTTTTATTATATTTACGGATTCGATTCAGTTGACACGAAAAGTATATTATGCGTTCGTTTAAGTGGCGTGAATGAACAATACTAACACCATACGTATTATTATTATATAGCTGTTGCATTTGCGAATGGCCAAAGAACTCGTTTATCCTCTCACTCGATCTGTACAACAGCCATTCGTTGGCCAAGAAAGAGCACAATACGAATGTCGAGTTATAACAAACTTTAAGAGCTCCCCCATTGTGGAAGCCTATACAGACAGCGTATTGTGCCCGTTCTGCTATTAAGAAAAAAATATTACTGACAATATTACTGTGAGAATACGTAAATCAAAAAAATATACTACACTTGTATATTGCGCCTTTTCTCTCTGTCTAACTCACTCGACATTAGCCATTATTTCTCTTTCATATTTTACAGTATTCTTTACACCAATGTTTTTTCAAGTGCTATAATATAAAATCGTGTTTATTCCGTTTCAAAGAATTTGGTATCGGAACTGTTAAAAAAAACTTTTAAAGTAAAAACGAAACCATTTATAAAGTGTATGGTTGATTATGTTATAGTCTTCTTCACCAACGAATATAGTTATGACGTAAACAGTACATGCTCTGTTCCGTGCAGCTGCTGTCTGACTAGGAGCGCAAAAAGTATCAGATTAGTTGTTTGAAAATCAGTAACGCACCAAACCCATGTACAAAGCATGCTTCAATACATGCATCATGTGAAGCAGACACATAAAAGCCATCGCCAAAACCAATGCTTAAAAAAAAAATAAGGAACCTAGCGGCAAAAGCAGCTTCTTGTGTAGCGGTCATAAATTATGGGGAAGTGCATCAAAATCACGCACCATTTACTAAGGTATTTTAATACTAATCGCCGTCTTATAACCTGTAATATTAACTCAATAAAAAACATAGATCAAGGAACACCCTGTAAAAAATGTACCATTTAGATCGGACATACACCGTGTCAATAATAATTTCATGATTCCGTGCTAAAAACACATATTTTTATAAATTCAGTGCGTGTATGTTTTATTATATTTGATGTAATAATAAATTAAAATGTGAAATAAGTACCTACCTGACTTAAAAAGGATGTTTAATTAATAAAAAAAAAATTCGTAGCAATTATTGTATACTATATACTTTTACTTGACCAGTCAAGATATACAAACACTAAAAAAAATATTACGAAATACAGCTATTGGCAACAAATTAATTTGTATTGTGAACTCTAATAATTTGTTTTTAAAATTAAGTACTATTTCTGTACCTTTTAGGTAGTTTTTTAAATTTGCGGGCTCTATAATTTTCTGAGCAATATTGATAAATATCTTTCATTGCTTACGGATGTTTTTTTATGTATTTGTGTTTAATTCTTTTCTACTACGGGCAGCTTTAGAATTTGAACAAAAACTGTTACAGGCTCTATGCAGTTATCTATTGTATCTGAACATTTCATGAAATGTTTACGTATTTTATGAAATAGCTACGAAATCTAGAATCTATTCGGATGAAGAAAAATGCCTAATTTTCTAGTCTTGTCCCAACACTGGCCTATTATGAACAAGGCTAATTATTAAATCCATATCAATATTAATTTTGAACTCCATATTCTTAATGAGCAGAACAAGGTAGGTAGGTATAAGTAAAAGCGTGTGCGTACATCTATCGTCGTCAACAGACTTCTATGAAATGACGTGGTCCTCTGCATCGGACCGACCGCCGTCGCAACGGTTACATTCCCGTCGCGTTAACAAACTAACCTATTGAACTCTGCGCGTCGGCCCGTCGCCCGTCATAAAAATCGGGCCGTTATCCGTTATCGTTGACAAGAGGCCTTAGGCTTATATTTTGAAATAAGTCCGTGTCTAGGAGACATCCTTTATATTGTGTGTATATGTATATATGTACCTTAAGGACACAGACATGTCGTGCTAGACGATCCTGCAAAGGATCGCCTTAGGACGTGGTTGACATTTTAAACTTAACGATTTTATATCGGCACTTTAACGTGGTACCTACTAGATATTGTCACACTTAAAGCTATTTTGTACATAAGCGTTCTTATCGACATTGAGGATGCTGATAAATATATTCGAAAGCCGAAATATTTAATCGATATTGACTAATTTTTATTTCTTTTATATGTATGTACTCGTAAGTTTATTTGTCTTTAAACTGATCGTCTGAAAATTAAGATTACACAGAACTTTTTGTTTTCTTGAAAATTAAGGTAAGTTAAACTTGCCCCTTGATATAGGAGGCAATTTCCTAAACTACTCATCCGATTTCAAATTTATTTTCACCAATACTTAGAATAGACCTTTAGGATGGATACAGACTATATAGTATATATTATGTCGCTTTTCGTGGAGACCAATTTTGCAACGCAAGTCGACGAAAAAAGGGTGGCAATCTACAAATTTGGGCGAAGCCGAACAGGACCACTAGTGGTCTTAAAAATTTGAAGTGCGTCTTATAGTAAGGAAAATACGGGGTACGTCTGAAGAATACCGTTGCGTTAGAGCGTTTGCCTATCTGCTTTTTTATCAAAAAAATCGTTATAGTGAGAAGTACGCATTTCATAAAAAAATTGATGCAAACGTCTTATAAAATAAATAATCCAGAATCGCTTGTCGAAAAGATAGGAAATTTCATCAGTGTTGATGAATCCCCATTTCCCTCGTTCGGCTGTAAAATATATTGTTATGGTGCGGTTTGCGTGATGGACGGAATCGTAAAACATATTATAGTGGCGCTCGCCGAAATATTACTCGCTGTTTACACACCGCCTCACGTACACAAACAGAGAAGTACCTTGGGGCTCTGCCCTCGGTCTTTTCCGATAACTTTCATGTTATTATACATTATATTAATATAAAATATAATGGATCTATTGACCGATCGGTTGCACAGACCTATACCTACTTATTGTTCAATCATATATAAACGATTTCGCGCGCGGTGCAACACTGGAGACATCTAGCGATAAATTAAATACAATATACTAGAGACATATAAACGCTTTCAAATATAAAGTTAAAACAATAGTATATAGGTACTATAAATACACAAAAGAAACAGTTATTATACTTATACTCTTATAGTCTAAGATCTCGATTAGGCTCGATCTTCACCCATCGAGTTTTCTAATGAAATTTGAATTTTGATAATATGTGTATTAATAAAGAAAAAATTGATTTGCTTGCTATTCATATTTAATTTAATTTTATTTATTTAGTATTATTTGTTATTCGTTGCCATATAATATATTCCACGTGTTTGCAATAAAATTATCTACATTTTCATATATGACAATATAGAAAATCCTATAACTGCAAAATACTAATTCAAAGGTGCCTATCTACCTGGTTTTATGCCAGGAATCAAAATGTCGACCAAACTTTGGCATTTTGTATACATATTTTACTGTAGTGGATACATCAGTAAGTAGGCTATAGTTACGTATATCAGTTGCAATGTAAACCGCGAACGTAGTATTCCACTATAACACTTACTTAAGTGGTATAGTTAAATGCGCATGAGTTTGCATTTCAAATTGATATAAATATAAGTATATTTGGAAGGAAGAGAAGTCAGGTGGTGGACGCACGTGGCTATGCCAGCGCGAGCTGGCGTAGGTCGACGTTGGTAATGTAAATAAATGATTATTAAATCAAATTCAAGAGTATTACTAAGTTAAAAGAACCTTATCAACCGCCAACACTACATTACTTTAGATTGGTAATAAATCTATCTGAAAACTCGATTTTCGATCAGAAATAAAATTACCAGCTTTAATTTTTTATAAAAAATAGCTGTGCCAAAAAATTGAATGGCAACCAGATCAATTTTTCTTTATTAACACAATATATTATCAAAATTCGAATTTCATTAGAAAACTGGATGGATGAAGATCGAGCCAAATCGGGATCTTATACTATCAGTAAACTGTGATAATCAAGTAAGCGCAATGGCCAGCACGTGATTCAGCAATTTTGTTGAAAACGAAATAACTATAAACAAATAATATATAGGAACATCTGTAAATAAATCAAATATAAATTATAAACAGAGTAATTTGATTTGTTTTTAGGTAAACAGTCTCCTGGGACGAGACATCCATTTACCGAATATGTCGCGGTATGCCGAGTTCACTTAACTTTACGAAACTTCCAAAACGGTTTTGGTTAAAGAGAAAGCAGTGTCTAGACACATAACAAGTTAATTTTCAGTCATCAGAATTATCATTCACGTGTAACACCTGAGAATTAAAGTATTATTGTACTACAAGCTGTAGATATTGTTAGTTAAGATGAAACAACACACGCTATTCGCTTTTAGTTTGTTGCTTCTGCATTGTTTGCCCTTTTTTCTCGACCACAGCGCAACAAAAAAAGAGATTCCTTTTTAGATTTGACTGTTAGTTTCTTAGTGGTGGTTTTCTTGTTGGCTTTTATGTGCTCGATTCACACGATGCGTTTTTTCAAGCTTGCTTTGTAGATGGTTTTGGTGCCTAGACTACACTTATAGCAACTGAACACACCATGACCAGAGAGCTAAGAAAACTCAGATACCATGACGCCAGGTTGGTTTATGGACGTTTGTTCGTGTCGCCCACGTGACAAGAAACTATCCTGATTGGTTCTTGCTCAAAACAAGCGAAGGAACAAGCAAGAAAGATAGCGCCGGTTCTAATTTTAAAATCCTTCTTGTAACTTTGCACGTGGGCTAGCAGTGACGTTATTATCAGTCTCGTAGCAAGCCAGCAGAAAAACAGTCTCGGGTGCAGCGGCCTTTATATGCACAATAAACAATGAGAAAGATTTAATTAAATACTTGCAATATTATTACAAAATCAATCCGATGAAGTCCATATGCAGTATATTATTTCACTGAATTAGTGAAAGCATAATAATATTAAACGATTATCGTCATAATATTTTTTTTTTTAGAAGGCTTATAATAAAAAATAGAGAATAGTTACTTCTTACCACAACAAGTTTATTAGTGGATGTACATTTCGAGAGCTATGCTCTCATCTTCAGCAATACACTAAACTGTTTAGTGTTTAGTTTAGTGTATTGCTGAAGATGAGAGCATAGCTCTCGAAATGTACATCCACTAATAAACTTGTTGTGGTAAGAAGTAACTATTCTCTATTTTTTATTAGATTCAAACCACAGTGCTCCTAATATTTTTGTTATTAGAAGGCTTATATATAAGAAAAATTTAATATCTACACCCCAAGGATCCGGAAAAAAACAAACAAAATATAATCAAACTATTACTTACCTGCTTATTTCTTCCAATATATTAATATATATTATGATTTACCAATTAACACTGCATATTATACCATTGTAATATTTATGCCAATCATCCCAGTGCTCATGACATTTCAGTCGATGCACGCCATAATTTTTTGTAATTTTGTTTTTGTATTTTTTTTTCTCTTTGTATACCTAATAAAAAAAAAAAAAATTTAAAATGTCGATTCTGCGGTGCATTGTGTTATATATAAGAGAAATCATGAATTAACTGTCGTGGGCACTGTAGAGTAATGTAACTCAGCCAACGCGAAATTGGTTGTTTCGGGTTCAAGTCCCGACAGTGACATTTTAAATTTTTCTTATATATAAGCCTTCTAAAAAAATATTATGACGATAATCGTTTAATGTTATTATGCTTTCACTAATTCAGTGAAATAATATACTGCATATGGACTTCATCGGATTGATTTTGTAATTTATATACACAGACAAATAGGACTTAAGCTCTGGGCCTCTAAGTGTCAAGGGCCCACAAAAATGATTTACTATCATACATTTGTATTACTACTTTCACGGCGAGTGTTGACAATTTTTGGGTAAATTTAAAAAAATTCTTAGATCAATTTTGAGAACTTTTGGGTCTATTTTGGCATTTTATATGTGAATTCGGACAATATTTGCAAGAAGTCATAGTATAATTGACATGTAATATTAATAGATATAGTTAGTAATTAATCTTGATATTTATTATTATTGTTATTTATTTTGCAGTACCTACTTGGAAAAGTCTAAATATATATATAGATGAAACGTCGAACATAAAATAAATAAAAATATATATTTTTGTCCACAGACCTGAGATTTTTTCTTGTTATTATTATCACGACAGACACGATATCTAATAACCAAGTTTACGTTATTTTAAGGAGTATGGCCTACATAGAAATGCAGTGGTACCAACTGTAGATGCTAACGTGATATAGCAACGGATCTAATTCCCTATTTAATTCCACCTGTACACATGCAACCAGCATGGATTGTCATTGCATTACAGTTTCTGTGTGTTGGCAAACATAATTAACACATTTGGTATTTTGCTTCTACAAAAGTCACGTTGTCTTTCTACTGTTCAGTTCAGTGGTATTTAATAAAAACAAAATCCGTACTAACATTTCAACCCCCATATTTTTGCTTATCTTTTTTTACAATCTCTATGCGACAGAGAAGATCAATTTTTAACTTTCCAGGACATTGTGAAGTTATTGTAATGCGTTCGAAAATTGAGATTAAAACTTTTGACAAAATATGTTTCAAGGTTACTACACTATTTCTGAAAATGTGTCTACGTACGTACGTACGTGGATATTTCTTTCTGAGACGAAATCTCGAGAATAAAAAATGATATCGACGCGTACTTCCTCTTCCACATATTTTTGTGTTAACAAGTTTGCTAATTTAAATTTAATATGCTTGAAATCATTCGGAATAGAAAATATTTAAATACGAATATAAAACAAACATTTTCAATGCATTATTTTTACCGATTCATATCGAAACTTGTTATAAGTTATAAGTTTATTGTGCAAATTGATTTTTGATGGCAGTGTAATGGTCCCGGCAAAAAAGTAAAATAACTACTAAGAGTACATTGTTGCCAGATGTATAAAATTAATATTCCTACAGACATTTTTGAAAATATTTAAAGATACAAAATCTAAATTTCCCTCCACAATTTTTACAATTTTAAGTAGTATTCATCTTTTAACAAAATTGTTTATTGTACTAAATTTTTTCTTTGAAACATTTTATTATTAATTTAATCTTATGTTATATTAAAGGGGAAGGGGTATTTCATATTTAAATTTTTTGATTTATTTCCAACAGTAACTTTGTATAGATAATAATTTTATTCTAATATTGCATTGCAATTTCAACAGTGAGTTTTTTATTAAAATAATAGCAGACTATAGCTATTTATTAGTATATTTATAACCTTACCTTAAAAAAATTAATTTATGATTTTTTTATTGCAATTGTTAATATTATAAGTGTAAACTCTATATAGCGACACTCAAGGAACTGTGCACTTTGTGGCGTTATTGAGAGTTGTCGTTAAATTGAGAGTAGAAATAATCAATTAATATTTTTTTACTGTAATATGTATTAAATCGTAATATATGACCAACAATACACAAAGATTTTCTTTTACTCGCCATGTTCACAGTTTGCAAGTTTGTGGGCAACTAAGAATATGATAACTTATCGATAAGCAGCTGAGCTAAACATACGAAAAATAGTCCCAACAAACAAAAGACCGAATTTATAAGAATTTTCGATACGCATGATGCCGACAACAAACCAACAAAATAACAAACAAGTGCTGTTTATTGCTTAATGATGACGTATTGTCGTTATTTACAGTGTACCATTGTACGAGCAACAATATAAACCGACTAGAGTTAAGTAATTTCGACGTTTTAAGGAGTTTGTCGTTATATCGAGTGACGTTAAATGGATTTATTTTCTAATAATATTTTCTAATAATAAACTTTAAAGCCAGTTGATATTTTTACCAGTTCTCGGTTTAGAACCTGGTAACTGGGGGCTTATAATAGAGGAATCAATGACGTCACTACACGTCAAACTTGACGCGGAACTAAAGAACTTTATTGTTGGCAGCTCTGTAAAACCGTGACGTGTTAATGTCGATCTGCTATATTATATTATGATTATTAGGAATAGTTTTTGTGAGCGCAACACGTTGTTTGACCGCCCCTGGCTAATGCACAGGTACCGTGGCTTCAGGCTGTTGATTAAGTTAAAACACGCGAACTTATGGTTTACTGTCATTATTTTTGTGATTGTAGTTAAGATCTAACACTCCACCGGCTAAAATAATTATCGTTATTTTCGAGTTTTGAATATTTCTATATATATAGTATATTACGTGTTCAATTTTCATGAATAGATGAACTATTTTAAAAGTAAATCAGTCAGTTTATTAGCATTAGATTGTTTGAAATATTTTATGAACCACAGGTATTTGAACGCAAAATATCATATATCGTCGTTGGTTCTGTAATACCTCTAATGTGCAAAAAGTAAAATTTGCAGGAAAGGTCAAGTTGTGGTTATTTCAGCAATGAATGGTCAGAATTAGCAATTTCAGAGGTATATTACTAATTCATACTTATCTTCACTATATTATGTTTAATTAAGACGAAGTATTTTCTTAAAAAATATTTAACGTTAATTTCGGATTTATTGGCACATGGGAGGAATTATTAATTACAACTTTTCACATAAGAGTTACTTCCCCTTGTTGGTTACTGTAAAATTAATTTGGAGGTATTACTATAGTGTATAGAGCTCCGTTTCCTGAATCTTTTTATCTAAAAAACGTAAAATCTGCCAACTGTGCACATAAGAGCTATTACAGAACCAACGATGATATTATGTTTTTAAAATTATATTAAAAAGAAAATAAAAAGACGTAAAAAACTTTTAAGTTAAACGCTTTTATTGTACAGTCGATAATGTACTAATAACTAGAAAATAAATACGAGTCACCATTGGGGGCTTTGATTAAACTAAAATAAAATCGTGGGGGGCATTTAATAGAAAACTGTCATTTGTTTGAGATTGGAAATCATAACTAGCTTCCTTCTGTCTTCTTCGACCATAATGTAACTATAAATACCCCCCACGATTTTATTTCAGTTTAATCAAAGCCCCCAATGGTGACTCATATTTATTTTAAAGTTTTTAGTGCAATATCGATTTGTACAATAAAAGCGTTTAACTTAAAAGTTTTTTTTACCTCTTTTTATTTCATAAGAGAAACATAACTTCAATACAGATAAAAAATAAAATGAGTCACCTGCATGATAGCTCTCACCTATTTGTCGAGTGCAGTTTAGAAGTGTTCAGAGGCTAGCCAATGTTCAATTCCATTCTGGCATGCTTACTGTTCACTACCTACTCGTGGTACGTGAGTGGTGTATGTAAACGTTTGCAAGAATATGAAGTACAGCTAATGTTTGTCTGCATATAGATTAGTAATTTTCTCATATCTGAAAATATAATAAATGCATTCGCACATGCAAATGCAATTTTAACACTATAGCTGGGGTATCTAGTTTCTATCTTTGAATTTAGAAATTCGGGTAAATATACCTAGCGAATTATTTATATTATTTTTAGGGCTAGAACGACACAGCACAGTCCCAGACCTTCTAAAATTGCAACCGATTTTGATAACATTTTTTCGGCGATGTCTTTTTTATTCGAAGTGTACTAAAAATATTGAGAAATCGTAAACACATTTTTTTAAACACATCTCCATACTTGGAAAGTCATGGTTAAATAAAAATAGGTAAAACAACTTTTAAGTTAAACGGTTTTCTTGTACAATCGATAATGCACTAAAAATTATAGAAAATAATTGAGTCACCATAGGGGGCTTTGTTTAAACTAAAATAAAATCGGGGGAGAATTTATAGTTACATTATGGTCGAAGAAGACAGTCGAAAGCTAAATATGATTTGCAATCTCAAACAATTGAAAGTTTTGTACTAAGTGCGCCCCACGATTTTATTTTAGTTTAAGCAAAAGCCCCCTATGGTGACTCATAATTATTTTCTAGTTTTTAGTACATCATCGATTGTACAATAAAACCGTTTAAATTAAAAATCTTTTTTAGCTATTTTATTTTTAAGTTTTTAGTGTGCTTTATTAAAAGTGCGATTTGCATCCGGACGAAAGCCGGACCGATCTTCTTAATTATTATAACAGTGTGTTGTCATCGGAACTACGTACGTTTGCAAAATTTCAACTCAATCGGATAACGGGAAGTAGTTGAAAAAGCTGTCGCAAGATTTGAAACAAATATAAGGAGTCAAGCTAAATAAAACCGTTTAAAAAAAAAACAGACATCATTGAACAGTTCCTTTAAAATACTAAAAGATTTTCTAATATCTATCAAAAAGTCTAAGGCCTGTGGTTTAGCGAGCAACTTCATCCTGCTAATTTGGATGTTACACTCTTATTTTTTCATAACACGTTGAAAGAAATATAACATATTTAGTTTTTGTGTTGTATGAATCACGTAATTGGTTTTAAAATTCTTGGAAAGCTTTTTAAAAGTGAACGAAGACTGTACTTTTTGTTGTATTTACCCTAACAGAAATTAAGTGGAATTTTGTCGAGAGATGAACGAGATGAGTTGTTACAAATATTTGTTTTTGACAACTAAATTACTTATCTTGCCCGTTTCAAACAAAATACAATACTTATATAACTGTGCTTCCATTTGAATTCTATTTAAGGCAATCGTTCAACTTCCAATGCAGTTTTCAAACCAGCAGCGGCCTTAGCCGTCGCCGGGCTCCGGGCGGCAAATCTTTGCTGGGCCCCTTTGTACGAATCTGATATTAAATAAATCTGAATGATAAATTTTGTTTAAAAATACAGTTTTAAGTATCAACTTTTTTCTATTTGGATTGTTACGCGAGGCCCCAGCAATAGCAAGGCCCTGGGAACGATGTTTGTCCGCGCTAATCTCCAAAACAACTGAACCGATTTTAATAAAATTTTGTAAAATATGTGTCTTGCTTAGTCCAACTACGCTATAGGATACTTTTTATTAAATACTTTTCACAAAATTATCGTGTTAAAAAAAACTGTTTTAGTAACTTGCAGTGATATCTAATAGAATTTTTTTAAAGCTATCAGTTTAGAAGCAAACAAAAAAAACTATTTTAGTACCAAGTGGCGACATCTAATAGAATTTGCTCAAAGCTTTTACTTCAGAAGCAAATCTGGTATAATTTGCTCAAAGCTATTAGTTCAGAAGCAAATCTGGTAGCATTTGCTCAAAGCTATAAGTTCAGACGCCGGGCCGCAAACGAAATACATTTTGCAAAATTATATCTATCGCACCCGGGTGAAAGCGGGTCGGACCGCTAATATATTAATAAAACTGTGATTAAAAAATTGATAATTTTGAACATTAAGGTAAAAAATAATTGTGTGACGTCGGAAAAAAATAAAAATTGATGTCATATAGACACGTATTTACATTATAAATGAGGCCGGCAAAAATACGAACGACATGAAATAGGTAAAATGCTTACGAAACACTTTTATTGGGTGTTTTTATGTTGACGGTGACATAAAAAGCAATGTGTAATAAGAATGTAAGTAATAACACATAATCCGTTATATGCGTATATACGCAGTAATACTGAATGCAGATGATTTTGTTCGCAAATAGTTTCCGCTTCCTGTAACTACTTTAGGTCCGTACGTGTGTTATCAGTGATTTTTATATTATACAAAATGCTACAAAATCGATTTTAGATATCCTTGAGTATCAAAAATCAACTTTTTATAGCTTCGCTAATTGTCAACGCTACACCGAAACTGTTGAAAAACCGCGAATGTATGGCTTGTAGAGCAGTTTTAGTCTGCCGCCTAAGATAGTATATTACACCACAAGGGCCGAAAGTTTGATATCCTTGCCCTGCGTGCCATAAAGCGCAGGGCATACCTCGGTCGTAAGCTCGCTCATTAAATACATTAATTACTTTTTTTTTTTTTTTTTAATATATAGGTATACAGTGCGCAGCGACTAAGGCTATGTGCACGAGTCTATAATATTAATTCATGGTAACATACATGAATGACTCTAAAATTAGTAGGCAGTAGGTAAGTACAATTTCTATATTATATTTTGTCTAATTACTTATTAATTCCATAAAAATTGCAAGCATAGCAGCTTTGAGGTTATACGTAAAAACACGAATGAATGATAAATAATTTAGCGCGATAATATATAGCTTATGTCAATCCTGAAGGTCCAGGTAGTTTCGGAGATTACCTTACTTACAAACTTTACTTCTTTATAATATTAGTATAGATGTAATAATCTGTTAGCTCAAATTTGCTATTACAAGATTTCTAAACTAATATAAAACACTCCGAAAATCTGTCATTGTACCAATCACTGAATAGTACAAAAAAACACCAATACTGTAAACTTACCAATTTTTACACATATGATGGAAGTGGTGGGTTTCAGTGGTGGAAGAGAAGACTACAATACAATAAGCTAAAATATGTGATGACAAGTTAAAGGATCCCGCACAAACCTTATGGGATTTGGTTCTCGGTTAAATTGATCGAAAATTGTTTTATTTTGTAGTTTAAAGGTTACTTCATGGGCGCATAGCCTAAAAATCAACAGATTTTTAACTACAGATATGTTTAGCGAGATTTTAGATATAGGGATATTCACTGAATTTACAATCTTAAAAAATCCTAAGCTCTAGAAATATGTTTTTGAGTGCGCTGAGTCCAATTATGAAATTATTATTTTATAACAACATTACCAAGTTTTGACTATTTTTGTTTTTCTAAAAAAAAGCACAAACGTTGGACATGGAACATGTTTGTGAATTCAATGGATATTTCTGTATCTAAAATCTCGCTAAACATATCTGTAGCTAAAAATCTACTGGTTTTTAGGCTATGCGCTCATGAACACTTTTTCTTAGTGACTTTTAAACTATAAAATAAAGCCATTTTCGACCAATTTAACCCAGAACCAAGTCCCACACGATTTGTTCGGGATCCTTGTTGATAAGAGTGTAGTTTATATTAAAAATCGTCTGTATTTTAATATAGGCATTGTTTATATATGTAGGTATGTTTACAGAGATATTTTTAATACGCCGAGAAAATTTCATATCTCAGTATGGGCGTTCCATTCTCTCGCCATCTACATGGCGCACAGCGTGCTAGATGTAAAAAAGGCACGTCAGATCTCACGTAGGCGCAAACAAAACGGTTATGACCCCATCATCTATAACAATAACAGTAATGATAAAGTTAAAAAATCGTCGTTATGTGAGGTGAGAGTGGAATATCCGGTTACGCACAGCCAACCGATATCATACGGCCGCCCTTAACATCATTTCAGGTTCGGATAATAGTAGATCGGCATACCTAACGGGTTATATTTTACGACGAGCTGTGAAATTATGTCTAAACGAGCGTCGGCGAGTTTAAATATTTACAAGAGTCGCGACACCATTTGATTTTTACACTTTTACTATGGACACGATTTTGCAATTCGTTTGTTTTACTTTATCATTTTACTAGCGGGGCCCAGCTCGATAACTCAATGTGTCTAAATTTTGACTTTTTTATGTCATAGAAAATTGGGACGTTCTACAAATTTCCTCAAAAATACGTCAAACCTTTTCGTCTTTTACTGTCATTTTTTTAATACAACCAATCAAAAATCACATATACACGTCATAGCAACTGGTGTAGAATTAGTGTATTACTATCTCACTTTGTATATACGACCCCGTAATTATTTTTTTAAAGAACTCCTCCCAAACGCCTTACCCTTTTCACTGCGCAAAAATTAATTATTAAAAAAAATCGCACTTAAAACGGCTAATAACACTGTTATATGTTTTATGAAATAATAATTGTGTATTTCCAATGGAAGCGAGTATTTTGCACATCTAGTTATCGTACTCTAACCTACTACCGTTATACAGACATGAAAAACAGTTATTTTGTTTTTATGTCCAGGAAAATCCCGGAATTAGTATAAATAATATATTTGTCTTAATTAAATAATACTATAAACGCGTTGAATGATAAAAATAAATATAGTTTTTCTTTTTTACACCATCAAATGATTCGTAATACAAACCCCGTCTTCCTAAATTATCATCTAACAAGTTGCAACGCTATCTGTTGAATTTATACTATTTTTTTACTGGGCGCTCAGGCTGCGTCGGGGTGCAAATCGGAATTTTATATTATTTAATTTTGTTTTTTTTTGCATTTAAATTCACAACGTTAAGTGATCTCAGTGGTTTTATTTAGTATAAAATACAGTGGATTTCGGTTATAAGGGACCACATAATTCCGTCGCTATATCCGAAGTTCGCTATATCCGGAAGTCGTTATATAGAAAGAAAAGTATACTTTAAATTCAAGGGACTTAAGTGTTACGTCGCTATAACCGTAAAGTCGTTACAACCGAGGTCGTTATAAACGAAATACACTGTATTTTTTTATTCATTTGACGATTTACAAAGGAAAGCGAATATCAAAGTTACTCTAAGTGAGCCGCGCTTAAGAACATTTTTTACACCACACGCTGTTCTAAGAAATCACCTGCCAAAGTTAGTCAGTAAAATATACCACCCTGTAGAATAGACATATGAAAGTTTCCTCATGAGCAAACTTTCTTAGAACGGGACGTGATCCAACGAAATATTATAGCCTAAATAAGCCTTTCTCGGTGTCGTTTTTTTTCCTGAGAATGTGTAATATGTCACTGTAGAAAAGAGGCAAACATGCGATTTCGTTGTTCTAAAAATCAACTTCGGAAAATATTTAACATAATACAGTATTATTGTTTTAATGGTATATTGTGTTACAAGGGCAGAAAATTGGAGATTATTAGCGAGTGTGTAATATGATGGTGAATTTTAATAGAAGTAAATACATGTGGTTTTTTCGGCAAAAAAGCGACATTTATTGAATGTTTTGCACGACTGTCTTAGGAAAGCGACGCTGTATGTTTATTGAGACCTTAGTTGAAATAGAGCCTCAATAATTACTTCTTGAGACAAATATATTTTAGTTTGGTAGAGACTATAAAGTTTACTTGAAATTACAGTATCGCCATACCAAAGCTTTATGTTTATTGAGAGTTGAACTAAAAGTAACCTCAATAATTGATTTTATTTATTGAGGCAAATCTATTTTAGTTTGATACAGATTATAAAGGTTGGGTTACAATAACTCGATGTGCAAAATATCCTTTGGAAATACACAATTATTATAAATTAAATAACATATAACAGTATTATTAGCCGTTTTAAGTGCGGAAAATTGATTTCTAAAAATTTTTTGCGCAGTGAAAAGGGGAGGGCGTTCAGAGGGAGCTCTTTAAAAAACAATTATTACAGGGTTGTGTCGATGCGATGGCTTTATTTTTACGCAGTAAAAAGGGGAGGTCGTCTGGGCGGAGTTTTTAAAAACAATTACCGGGTCGTGTCGATGCGTTGGCGTTTTTTTTGCGCAATGAAAAGGGGAGGGCGTTAGGAGGGAGTTCTTTAAAAAACAATTACGGGGTCGTGTATACAAAGTGAGATAGTAATACAGTAATTATACACCAGTTGTTATGACGTGTACTATGTTATGTGATTTCTGATTGGTTAGATTAAAAAAATGACAGTTTACATATTTTTGAGGAAAGTTTTTTTTTTTTAAATTCAGCGTTTTCTTTGACTTAAAATAAGGAAAGTCAAAATTTGGGCACATCGAGTTATCGTGCTGGACCCTAAAGTTTGCTTGTGATTAAAGAATTCACAATCCTCATTCGATGTGGTGTATCACATGCGGTGTGTTTTATGAGTGGGGATATGATGCAGCGATGGGACGTGAGAGGTGAGTGGGGGGAGGGGCTGGAGAGCTCAACAATTTTGTTTCACGAGACACACACTAACCGTAACGTGAGCAGCATTCAAAGCAAGTACTCGCCTCACATGACATAATTATACACAGGGGACTTGCCCTCGACGACATAAATTTCAACTAGCTTTATGCTTAGTGATGGTTTTGCGTCTGTTTCTAGTCTAAAGTATAGATTAGATTCCATTGTCACAGTTTTCTTGGTCGTCTTTGTAACATAAAAATACTTGGTCATGACTTCTTAAGATTTAATTTGGTACTTAAATTCGGAATGAAAAGAACAGAAAATTCACATTTCTTAGATTTCAATCTGAGAACTGGTTCAAACAGCAATTGCGTTTTAGTAATAGCTAAACTGACCTCGTCGAAATTCGATCAACAGAGGGTATTTGGAAAAGTATATCTTGGAAATTAAAGAAGTAATTTTTGTAATTGTTTCTGTTGTTATAATAAAATAAATCTGAACGTTAGATAACTGACATTGTTCTAAAACTTTATTTTACTTGCTTTATGAATTTTCTGTGCTTTTTTGTCAATTTTATTTTGATAAATTTTGAATCATTTTCTTTTAAGGAGGTTGAGCCGTTTTACGAAGATAATGAAAAAAATCGGAAGTAAAGTTTTTTTAATAGATTTTATTATCACAAAATTTTCTGTAAAAAATCCAAAATCATTAGGAGATTTATAAAGTTAAAAATTAAAAAAAACTTTTACATGTAGACTTATGGAAAATATGTCAACCTAGCATGCAAACGGTACATTTTAATTTTTTGCAAATAACCAAATAATGTCAGCAGTTCCGAAAACTAACTATGTAAAACATCGATGTCTTACGCATATTTTAATATTTTTTCCAAATTAATTAAGAGACTTTTAATCAATAAAAAAAAATTATTAAACCTTAGCACTTTCCGATTATGGACTTTTATTCTTGACAATTTTAACAATTTTAACTGAATTTTCAACTTTTTAATGATTTAATTTAAATTTTTATTACTTCTAATTTATTTACTGCAAAAAAAATGTTAAATACAGATATTTACATAAATTTATTTTTCCTAACCTAACTTTGTTTAAAAAATTCAAAAGTTAGTCCATTAAGTAAAATACTGAAATAATTAATTAATAATAAAAAAAATATTTATTTATGCCTTTATGACAATAATTTATTGGTATCATCGACTTATAACCTTTTGTAAAAATTTATGATGGAAAAGTTCCCATTTAGAATTCGACTTACTTTTGATTGGGACTGTAATGCATCAACCTTCTTAAATCAGAAAATCGATTTGTGAACTTCATAAAGTGTGGATTTTTGTTTTGTTTGACTATTGCATAATTCTATCAGCTTTCGTATTATAAAAATGGTTTATATTATTTTATTTTTAGTGTTCGGTACAAAACGAAACACTTCTGAAACTATATGACTTAAAAATTTGAAATGTTGGCACAGAGATAGAGTGTAGTGGCTCAAATACAGAAGTGAAGTATAATAAATTGAATTTTGATTCTAGGGGTAATTGCCAGGAACTAAATTGGGAAATAGAAAAAAAATGCAACGTCATCGTCTAGGCCATCTAGGGTTTCGAATGAAATCTTGTTGAAGGACGAATTTATTAACACATTACATGTATTTTTTTTATTTTTCATAAAAAACGCTTACAAATTGCTGTCCTCCATCCTTATCACCAAAGGAATTGCTGAAAAAAATCTGCCACTAGTATAAAATAAAATAACATTTACCACTTTTGGTTGCAACTGACTTGTGTTCAGAAGTTTAGCTATAAAAATTGCTGATTTTGCATGGTCTAAAGTCCACTGTACATGAGGCTGGATTTGCCGCTATGTTCCTTGCTAGAGTTCACTACTAGTTTTCTAGCGTTGGTTTTCTTGATTGCTAATACGTGCTCGGTTTACACGAGACGTCTTTACAAGCTTGCTCTCCAGGTAGATTCGGTGCGCGCGCAGTAATAGAACGGTAACAAAAGTGCATGTTTATTGTCTCTGAACAGAACGCTTACTATGGCATAGTGTTTGTTTGTGGACGTTTGTTCAAGTCGTCCATATGACAAGGTATTGCTTCCTGATTGGTTCTAGCTCATACCTAGCAGGGAAAATAGGCCCTGTTCTAATTTTAAAATCTATCTTGTGAGCTAGCAGGCGAGCCCGCAGTGACGTCATTTCCAGCTTCGTACCCGGCCCACCCGCCAGCAAAAGTCCAAGCAACGTTTCTAGCCTCGTGTGCAGCGGCCTTAATTCCTATTTGTGTAAGATTCAATTGATTTACGACATAGGATAGTTCTGTACCGAATTATCACCGTCCCTCTATGTTCAGTGACTTTATATTAGGTTTTTTTAAGACAGTCATGCAATATATGTCCATGGTTTCGTTTATTCTAGCGTGTAGATAGCATTAAGAACGGTGAACTTATCATTTAACTGAAAAAATAAGCGAGCACGAGATAAGGAAATCGCGTCTGGGAGACGATGATGCCAGATAGACCAGGCGCGCACGTGTTTGCCGAATCATACTGTTTGTCTTCGTTTTCCGCAATGCTTAAAATGAGCCCGATGTACGGTGCATTAAAAAAGTTTTGCATATTACTCAAAATTTTAATATGTTGATATTTTTCGAGAAAATGATAAGAACACATTTTGAGAAAATTTATGAGCGCAATTAAAGGTGTTTTATAATAGTTTTGATTTGAAAATTTCTTTATTGGTGCCCCTTCAAATATTTTTAATAGATTAATGCCCATATTTACCGAACACTATTAAAGATTGAAGGAGATTTATTTGGTTGAGGAACAATTGAAAAATATGCTTTTCCAGAGTAACGCTTGTGGCAAACATTTTGAAAAATATATTTTCATCATCAGAAATATATTTTTTGAAACGTTAGCTACAAGCGATGCTGTGATAAAACTTATTTTTCAATTGTTCCTCAACCAAATAAATCTCTTTCAATACATATTGGAACAAAACTTCTACTAACAACTATTAAAGATAGAAGTTACTAATAATGGTACAAATTCGTTAGAATAAAATTTACTTTCAATTCTCCAAGCAAATTAATATACATGTTAATGTCCAAAAAATAAAGACTTATTATTATTATTATCAGTTAGAACAGTTAATTAAAGAATAAATATACACTGCATTATAATCCTTGCTCTTTTTGTTGAATATTTTGAAGTACACCTAAAAATCCGACCGATGGCGTTAGTGTAAATATCAAAAAAAAGTTTCACAAAGTAATAATGTTTTATCCTAACCCAATTGCCTACAAAACTTCCACTAGCTTTAATGTTTTACAACTTATACACTTCACAAAATGTTAATAAACAGCATGTAAATAAATTCACAAGAGCAACTGTAGATATAATACTCCACGTTTATAGGTTAGGTATTATGTATGTGGCGACCATTATTATTTTCTCAGGCGAATAAATATTTATACTCGAGAATTTGGACAGAATAGATTTATATCTGTAGTCAATATAATTACGCTTGATGAATAATTTGATGATGTTTAATTTTATTTGATACAAATATAACCTAATGACCTTCGTTGTCGAGCATCTATAATTCACATAAGTAAAACATAGTTTTTTCATACAAAAAACGTTTTTTTATCAGACGACAAAATACCATTATTTTTGTTAATAAGAAAATTACAATTTGGCGTTTAATAAAAAAATCAACCTGATTTTTGGTTTATTTATTCCGTGATTAATTATACCAAAAATTAGGTATCAGTGACACGCTTGGTCCTGGAAGTCGGTGTTCGTTACTAAAATAAAAATGTGTAGAAGGAGGACGTCCAAAACTTTTGGTGTGTACTTTAAATCGATGGAAGCGTGAAAAATAAATATGAAAAGAAAGACCGAGTAGTAATTCACGTTTGTTTGTTTTGCTGTGCGTGCTGGGTGCGTGTTGGCTGATTGACCGACGCCGAACCGATACCGACATGCGCCGAGTGAAATGTTGTGGCTCTGCTGGGATTTTTCTACAACCTATTAAGCTCCCCACATGCACGCGTATTTATAATACTTTCACAGATTTTTAATATTTATTTTCACCCTTCAGTAATTTATCGTTCAATACAATTGAAAGAGACAGCATTACTGCTATTTCCATAAGCGTCACAAGAGGGTGGCTATTCGGATTATACAGAATGATTTTTAAGTTGGTAGTGTAGAAATCAAATAGGTGAACAAATATGTCAAGTCACTTTTTTATCGAAACTCAAAAATGAGAGAGAAACGGGCTTCCGAAGTTTTATTAAATTTTGAGGTCGGTCCTGACGTTATGTTATGTCACTATGGAAGTATGTTATGTCATTATCAAGTATTCACAAAAATTGTTCGAAGTTGTTCCCGTTTTGTTGGACACAAAGATGCGTGCGTCGTAACCTGTACATGCTTGTAGTAAGGATAATGGTCTTTCGCAAATTATTTGGGATGCATTTCTCGTGCTATCATTTCTTCGCGTGTGTTAACCGGGCTTTTGAATTAATTAAGTAAATTTTAAAAAATATAAATAGACTTTGAACAGCTGTTTCTCTCTTAGTCTTGAGTTTTGACAAAAGAGTTACTTAAAAGATTTGTTCGTCTATTTGATTTCTACACGCTGTTAAAAAAGAAGAATCAATATAAAAATCATTCTGTATGTAATCTAACGAGGGGGACCCGATGCTTGGTCGTTTGGATGAATTTTTTAAGAACTATAGAAATCCGACATTTAAATAATTTTTTTATGAATTCAGCAATATGTATGTTTGTATTTACGGATGTTCCACCGTAGCGCCTAAACTATTCATCCGATTTTAATAAATAAGGTGTCAATGGATTCTTTATTATAGCCCGGATAACATAGGCTACATTTATTTTAGAATTTTAGTTCCAGAGGGGAGCGAATTGAAAACAAATAAAATAAAGTTAAAAAAAAAATTTAAATAAAAAAATAAGTTCAATAACTAAAACTCGACTACTGAAAGTATGAAACAAGAAAATATTCTCATCTGAGGGTACCCTAACAAAACATTATATTTAAACAGTAGTAAGCGATCATAAGCTCTAGGGCAAAGTGCATCACGCTATATATCTAGAGGAGCCTCATATGGAAATTGAGATGGCATACGACCACGGCTATCCTCAGATGAGAATATTTTCTTGTTTCATACTTTTCAGTAGTCGGGTTTTAGTTTTTGAGCTTATTTTTTATAATCCTTTCTGCAACCCAGCATAAGTGACTTATTTAACATGCGAAGTCAATATGTTTGTTGAAATCAAACATAATACTGTATATAAATGGAATCCGACTACCTACTCACTAAATGTGAAGTACCAAAAATTTGTACAAAATGTATTATTTCCTATTCATTTCAAAAAATTTTGCTCCGCTTTATATCCTTCAATTTATAAGTTTACCAACATAAATGAAATAAACATTTTTAACATTTTCCTGATTATTCTGTGATATAATCATATTACATTTTGAAGAGCGGTATTATGTATTCACAGAGTATATGCGGAAGAGAAAAAGAAGAGCTTAATGAATGCGTGCTCTTTTTCATTGAATGTTTCAGTTTTTTCTTTTTTGTGTTGAATCGTTTTAAAACAGTAATGAGTTAATCGTCAGGACTCATTAGCGATCTGATCTGAACTAAACTTTTAAATTAAATCAGTACAATATTTATTCTAAAATATATTTTTACATTTTCAGTACAATTTATTTGCAAATCTTTGATTAACGTCTGATTTGTCTTCAATAAATAAAATATTCGACCAATTTTTCAGACAATATATTAACAAAAATTATATAATTATAATTCAAATAATTGACGTTCCGGTCTGAATTTGGGGCATATTCAGAATTGATCTAAAAATCAGTTAGTTTCTAATAGAATTCAATTTGAGATTTTTTTAATATCGAAATATTAATCAATTTATGTACTTTCTAAATGAAATAGTCTATCAATAAAGAAAGCTTAATAAGAAGTGATATTTACATAAATGTTTTTTTTTAATTAATACCTCTTCGGACGGGAGTAACGTGTTTGTTTTATATATATGTAAATTATTTTATTTGTTTATAAGTCGAAATATTGTTAGGGCTATTACAGTTAGTGGCAAATCTAAAGGAGACAGTATTTTAAAACCTCGAATATCAATTAATTATTATACCAACGGATTTGCCTTTCCAATTTAAAAGATATTAACAAATTCCATTAAAAACTGCTTTCGGAATAACTATACACAAAACACAGGGCAAACACTTAAAGTAGCTGGTATTCATTTAAAAAAAATTTGAAAAGTAGTTTGACCCTGCAGGCCATCCCTGTAACTTCCCGCTATTTTCGAGTTCAAAACGCTCAAAAATATGTCAAATATAGCAAGAAGTTTATTTTTTAGCTCTTCGAGCTCAAAAAAAAAACACTTTGTTACGAAATTTTCGTTCACGATATCTCATGAACAAATGAAGCGATTTTGATGCGATTTGCGGCAGTCGACGCAATTTTTTAACCTTAAAAAGTAATTTTATACAGAAAAATCGATCTCATAGGAATTTTACGAGAAATTTAAAAAAAAACACTTTTTAAAAATTTTTCGTTCACGATATCTCGTGAACAAATGAGCCGATTTTGATGCGGTTTGCTGCAATCGACGCAGTTTTTTTAACCTAAGAAAGTAAATTATTACAAAAAAATCGATTTGATAAGAATTTTACGAGTAATTTTAAAAAATTACTTTTTTCCTAATTTTTCGTTCACGTTATCTCATGAACAAATGAACCAATTTTGATATGGTTTGCGGCGATCGACGCAGTTTTTTTAGCTTAAGAAAGTAATTTATTACAAAAAAATCAATCTGATAACAATTTTAAGAGTCATTTTAAAAAAACACTTTTTTACGATTTTTTCGTTCACGGTTTCTCGTGAACAAATGAACCGATTTTGATGCGGTTTGCGGAAATCGACGCAGTTTGTTAAGGAGAAGAGCTGATTAGTTTTTGGAATTAATCGGTTTAGTAGTTTAGAAAATTTTTTACAAAAACAAATTTTTAAAAATTTTTGAAACTTGTTTTTTTAAGATTTCTCAAAATTTTTTGGGCCGAATCGTTTCAAATTTTCAGGAAGTCTAAGTTCACCAAGATCACGTCAGATGCCGCAAACCACGTTTCAGTCGGACACTCCGTTCAAAAGATATAAAAGGTTTACATACATACATACACACACACACACACACACACACACATCCATACATACAGCCCTACGGACATCATCGCCAAAATAGTTTCAATAGCTTCCTAGGACCCCAAAACGTCGAGATCTGGCGAAAACTCGATTTTCGAAAATCGGGGTGAAACCAATAACTTCCCGATTTTTGAAAAAAAAAAAATTTTTTTTTTTTTTTTTTAAAGCGGGAAGTTAAAAACACGTTTTTCGCACCACCAGAGCTGTTTGTGGCTTGCTCACGTGTATCAAATTCACAAAATCTTTATGTAAACAAAAAACATTGTTTATAGACCTGGTTAAAATTGGACTTGCTTGAGTTTATGAAATTCTTAATCAATTGTATCAATTTTGTACACTGATTCCACGCGGATTAAGTCGCTAGTAAAAGCTAGTATATTATTTTTATTAAAACATTAACTTGAAAATGTTGAAGATTTCAAAGAACCCCGCACAAACCTTATGAGATTTGGTTCTCGCTTAAATTGATCGAAAATGGTTTAATTTTATAGTTTAAAGATCACTAAGAAAAAGTGTCCATGAGCGCATAGCCCAAAAACCAATAGATTTTTAGCTACATATTATATGTTTAGCGAGATTTTATATATGGGGATATCCATTGAATTCTTAATCTTAAGAAATCCTAAGCTTTAAAAAATGTTTTCGAGTGCGCTGAATCCAAATATGACATTATTATTTTATACTGAGTGACACTTTCCAACATTACCTAGTTTTCGACTATTTTTCTATTTCAAAGTTGAACATGGGAGATGTTTGTGAATTCAATGGATATCCCTATATCTAAAATCTTGCTAAACATATCTGCAGCTAAAAATCTATTGGCTTTTACACTGTGCGCCCATGGACACTTTTTCTTAGTGACCTTCAAACTATAAAATAAAACCATTTTCGATCAATTTAACCGAGAACCAAATCCCATAAAGTTTGTACGGGCTGCTTTCGTGAGCATACTAGCGAAACACTGTTTTATCCTTGCCCTATTTATAATTAAAGATGTAAGAGACATATTAATTTTATTATAATATGCAACACAAGCTTGATATATCCTAATCGGATTTACATTCAGAATGAACCTGATTATTACACATGGTCTGCATCTGTGAAATATTCAAAACGGTACTGTGCCTAATACGCCAAAGTCTAATCTCCGGACTTAAACGTCAATAATAATTTAGACTTGACATAGTCTCAAATCGATCGTGACTCGGATGTTATTTAATTTTTTCTTTCAGCCTGTCACCGTTTTAATCCTGTGCGTTCCTATATAATTTATTGCAGCTGACCAATCTCAAGTTTATGCAATAAATCAGTGGTGTGCAGCCGCATTACACGGACGTCAGTTTCAGCGCAGGGGGCACTATTCAACGTATATATGTGCCGACGGACATGTACACGAACAAGGATGGGTTAAATTGTAATTGTCCGCGGTCATCGATAAAATAATAATATAGATTGTATTTTTTTTTGCAAACGATTTGGCTATTCACTTTAGAGCAAAAGTCACGTCTAAATATCCTAACCAATAAATGCGAATGTGAGTTTGCTTGTTTGTTACGCTTTTGCGCGTAAACCGCTGAACAGATTTCGTTAAAATTTGGCAAGGATATAGAGTGCATCTTGAAGAAGGACATAGGCTATTGTTTGTCTCAAAAAACAACTCTGAAGGAAGAAATAGGGAAGAAAGTTTGTATGGAGAAGCGATCATTTATCAAGTTAGGGATATGAAAATTCATATTTAAGCGTTTGGTAAGAATTAAAGAATGGCGTGTTTCAGCGTTTTTGCAAAATCATCCCTCAAGAGGGTAAAATTTATAATAAATTACCTGAAAGGCTGAAAAACAATACCTTTTCACTTTTCAAGAAAAATATTAAACATTTTTTAGTAGAACGGGCCTTTTATAATATTAATGAATTTTTTGTGGCTGATAGCTTTATAATTTTATCTTGTATTTCGTTGACGTGTCAAATAGATGTATGTCTCGACTGACAAATAAATATCTATCTATCTATCTTACTATACCTATATATAGCACGCAAAGACTGCTGGAAAAAATGTCAGAGTGCGTAAACTTTGTTTTTTAAAGTGGTACTACAATACGGTGGAGCCGTTGGCGCTGTTTTATCTCAATCGCGTGCGGAGCCGCGGGTAGCAGCTAGTAAAGTTCTAAAAAAACAATATTTACTATGGAATTGATATATAGTACGACCGGTTTTGTTTTACTTTTCCCCGACTTTAATGTAGCAATTTTGCATCATTGTTACAATGTTTTATACAAGACAAATTAAAACTTTATTGCCGGGATTCAAACCAGAATCTCTCAGATTCACGCTGGATGCGTTATCAGTTACTCCTTAGGAAGACAATTATTTCTTTCCTATATATAGTACAATTAATTCTACACCATGCAAGAGCTTTTTTAACTTTTAACATCGAAAGCTTTTATTAGAGAATACATTTCATTGTTATACACAAGTTACGTATATCTATTTGATACAGTGTATAAAAAGAAGTCAAACCCTTACTTCTATGTCGTCAAATTACTTTTTTGAACTCCATTTTATCTCAAATTATGTTTAAACATTTACTAAAATTACTTAAAACTGAGTTTCAACACAGTCAATTCTAAGACCCGTACTTCCACCATTAATACCCGTACCTTCACCATGTTATAGGAATTTTAAAGATTTGGGGTAGCACTATAGAATACTTCTCATATTGATATAAGTTTCAAAATTTTAACTCAGTTTGCGATAAATTTAAAATTCACCATGAACCAATCTTAAGATTTAATTAAAGCAAACCATGGAAAACAGCGACAAAGTAGTCAGTAGAGGAATTAATGTTTCTCGTCATGACGTAATATCATCCGTTCTTGTAGAGATTCGAATCCAGTACCCTCTGAATGCAACTTCACTGTTCTACATCACTCGGTTCAATTGAATAATAATTATCATTCCATCCTTGAACGCGTTACGGAACTCTGCAGGCAGTGGAGTGGGGATATGTTTTCTGGTCGAGTTTGGTTCGATTGCGGCCGCCAGCGACGACCGACTACCGGCCTACGTTGGTGATGTGCCGTATTCGCCAATAGACATGTTAACGTTAAAGCCAAAACACCATTGTTGTTCTCCGCTGCATATATTGGCTGCTGCAGAGCCGTTCAGTAAATGTTATTATTTCGGCAGCTATTTATTCTCTGTCAGATCTGTGGCTACCGCAAGCCGTTGGGGAACGCAGCGTCAGGGCACCGTTAAAACAATTCAAAAACGACATGCACAGTATTACTAGTCCGAGCTTCCACTGTACAAAAGTCTACTGGACAACACTACTAAACATTTTTCTCCATATCTCAATCGAAAGTAGATATGAGCGCCGATGGGTAAAGGAGCGGCGGCGGCGCGCCGACTTTTTGAGGTCGGCGGCGGTGGCGTAGTCGGCGGCGTTACCTTAGGAGCATTTTTTAATGATGGGCAGGATACAATAAAACAAAACATGTAGTTTAACAATCAGAATTATTATTTATTTAACACAAATTATTTTTATGGTTTAATGGTTTCTAGCCTAGAGCTAAAATATTTTTGGCACTTCGATTGGCAGAAAAAAATCAACATTGTCATAAAGTTCTAATAACAATTAACAAGACAATCAATCTTAGAGAAAACAAAGATGTTTCTTTTAAGTCATAAAAAAATATAAAGTAGTCTTTAAAAATATGTTTTCAACATTTTCTGATCGTTTAAACATATGCCTTTTCGCTCGGCGCGCCGTTACATTTTCACGGCGGCGGCGGCGGGAAGGAATCGTCGGCGGCGACGGCGCGCCGGCGCGGCGCTCATATCTAATCGAAAGTACATACTTTCGGTATTTACGCGTTGGTTGGATACACGCACTGATGCGGGAAGTACGTACGTTCGGGCGGCAGTAAAGCAAAAATAACCTATTAACTGTTGTTTAGATGATCCATAGCAACCTTATTACATTTTAGCTAATAACAGCTGCCATTCTTGTTTTTACGTATAATATCAAAGCTGCTTGCTTGAATTTCTCTGTTTTTATTATGTAATTAATAAGTAATTAATGTATTTAATAAGCGTACTTACCAATGAGGTTTGAAGAAAAATATATACCACAAGAGCCGAAAGTTTGATATTCTTGTACTGCGCATCATGATACCCGTGGCAAAGCCGAGGGCATTATGACGCGCAGTGCAAGAATAATAAACTTTCAGCCCTTGTGGTTTAATATACTATTTAGTGAATTTAATCAATGTGCATATCTATAATAATATTATAGAGGTAAAGTTCGTAAGTTTGGATGTAGTAGGTAATCTCCGAGACTATTCATCCGATTTAAAAAAAATCCACCAATATTTAGAATGGACCCTTAGGATTGACATAGGCAATATATATATTCGCGTTAAAATAAAAGCGCTTTTCGTGGAGATCAATTTTGTAACGTGAGTCAACTAAAAACGGTGGCAATTTAAAAAGCAAAGCCGCTAGTTACAATTAAAATTGAAGTGTTTGTATATAATATCAAAATAACTGCCACAAGGTTATATGCGTGCCATCAGGACGTAAACGACCTTTTTTAAATTTTTGTCTGTTTGTCTGTTCGTCCGGGCTGACCTTCAAAACGGCTGAACCGATTGTGATGGCACTTCACAGAAAGGTAAAGGGTTATGCCAGGAGTGATCTAGGTTGCACTCCATTCAAACAATTTTAACTTCTAATGGTGATTCAAGATAAAAATTAATCTCTCCGAACACAAATCTTCGAGACGCTTAGACATTAATACTCGTCGAATTGATAGCCTTCTTTTTTTGGAGCAGTTAAAAAACTGATTAGAACTGATACAGATAATCTGCGAAATAATTTTGAATTAATAAACCGCGCGGAAATATGATTTTATTTAAACTGTGGTTTTAAGATATTTTAGACGATGTGATTATTTGAAGCGCGGTAAATGTTTTGCGGTTACAGAATTTCACCAATTTCATTCGTTCAGTTGGCTGGCTTGGTAGATATGAGAACACAATGCCAATAACATTTGGCCGAATCTTTAATAGAACATATCAAGCGGCGAGGCCACTGACATCTATATTAACTGGATAGTATAACAATAATAATAATATATCATTTTAAATCTTTGATTAACGTCTGATTAAAATATAATATTTGTTGTATATCTTTTTACAGCCTAACATAGTACTAAACGACACGATGTAAAAATTGCAGGTTTGCCTCGCATTAAACGAATAAACAATAGATGTCAATGTAAATAGTGAAGCATTTTCTTCATAATGCGCACTGTAAAATAAAAAGCGATGGTAGAGTTAAAATTCTATAAAAATTAAAAAGATCTCGGAAATGTCTGAATCGTCAAACTCTACTCTAAATCCTAACAAAACATTTTTGCAACCTAAAGACTGTATTGTCAAAGTTCTCAAAAATAATACGATTGCAAATTTCCAAAATAATTCTGCGTAACCACTTCCGCAATTACATATTTATTTTTTAGTGACTTGAGAAATATTTTTTTCTATATGCACCGACCAATCCAAGTTCACTGAAATATGTAAACCTAACAATTTACATGTTAAGGTATAATTCTGAGCAAGAATTAATAAATTTCCTTTAATGTTAGCCAGAGAACTAAAAAGTATCTAATTGCGTTTGGCCATCACAATTTTCCAAAATGTTGGATCAAAATTAAATTGTTGATAACTGTCCCTTTTTTTTAATTCTCAGATCAAAATATTTTAGCATTGGCTACCACATCAATTAGTTCCATTGTAGCAAGTACTCCCTCTTAATTAATATTTTCCAAATTGATAACAACATTCATTGTTCCGGCTTAACTAAAGAAAAGTAATTGTGACAATATTTCAAAAAGAAATTATTATTGGTAAAATTTAAAATATTCCGTTTAAAAAATTCCGCAGGATGTCTAAGAGAAGATCTCAGCCGGGCTAACGTTAACTTTTATCCTTATGGAAGAACGTATAGAGAGCAAAATCCATGATAAAATATCAATCCACCTTTGATGATCAGAACATTTCACCATGTTTCTGAGTTTTTCCCATAATTATCAACTATATCCTGCTTTTTGTAGAGGTCAGTGGGTGGGGCAATGCTTGTGTGCCACTGTGGGGACCTGCATCAGGACCAATGGCTGTACCCTACTGGCCGTGCCGTATACCGCGCTACTGCTGTTGCTCTTGTATAGTCTTTTGTTGTTCTCTCTGTATTCCGTCGTATTGATATAGCAGATTTTCAGAGGTCTGTTGTTTGTTTTGTATGCATTCGATTTGGAAAATGGACACAAAATATTTATAATAATATTTTAAATTATTGTTTTCAAGTGCATTTAGGAACTCATTTCATATAAATTCTTATGTGTCAGTTACTAAAAATAGATTCTTAAAATTCAATAAAAATAAGAAGAAATCCTTTCCAAAAAATATTTTAATTTATATATTGAGCGCTTTCGGACATATTAGTCAATCATCAAACTAGTTTTTGAAGTAAAGCTTCTTTACGCACGCTTGACTTGGGGAGTCAGCTGGTGAATGCGTGACGAGAGATTTACGGAAGTGTGATCGGGCGAGGCGAACGGAAGTTGAGGGAGATATAAGCTAGTGAAGATAGAAAGAAGATGACAAGTACTTCACTGGCAAGTGGTGCCATTAGGTAGCCGAAATTATAAGCAGTACTTACAATAGAATAACACATACTTTAATTGCCAGTGGCGCTATCGGGTGACAGAAAACAGTTTTGTAAACCTACTTAACTTGCAGAGCTAAGTAATATTTCATAAAGATTTACGCTTAAAATCCAACGAGAGCTAAGTAATTGCAATGTATTACTTTTGTTTTCATTATCTTTATGTTTATATTTATTTCTTCTTACATTAGACTGTTCATTTCGTTCTTGAACACATTTAGTAATCAATATTTTGTTCAATACATTAAATATTCTACGTTTAAAGTGAATAAAATTGTAAATTAATTTTAAAGTTCATATTTTGTAAGTTTTCAATAACAAATTTTGGCAGGAAGAAGTTTTACTTCAGTCGTGTGGTCTAAAGCACACTCGTCTTTTCTTTGTTTTTATAAAATCATTAAAATTATCTTAATAAATTAAAAGTAAAAATTATCACTCAAAAGCACATTACAGGCTGGCTGCCATAACAATTCATCAGTTTGTTATGAGCAGCAAGTCTGTAATGTGCATTTTAGTGATAATTTTTACTTTGAATTTATTTTACTATAAATGCGTTATGCTTAGTTGGCAAAGTTTGAAGGAGTTTATAATTTTTTTATTGAGATATAGGTACATTTTCCAATTTTGTGGTATAGGTGTGTGCCAGTTCACCATTCTACCGTTCGCCAATCCTTTTTTTAACCGAAACCACCCGTTCTTTCTTTGATGTCAAACCACTGGCGGGCGCTGTTCGATATTTGACTGGAGGGAGTTTCGCTGCTGTTGTGTTGTTTCTATACCCTCTGCGTATAGCATTGCATACGCAAACTAAGTGTGGCTTCCAATAAGCTGAAATAAAAAAAATATTATTACAAGGCTACCAAAACACTGATCGTAAAATACTGTACTGTTCAACAAATGTTTTTAAGGAGTGTATTTACTTACTGCTCTTTAATTTCCGTATGGCGTAAGCTTATACAGAGTGTGTTTGGTTAACTTATTTTATTTTTAACGGACGACAGTGAAAGTCAAAATAATATTATTATTAAGTGAAATGAATTTACAATTTTATTCACTTTAAACGTAGAATATTTAATGTATTGAACAAAATATTAATTTATAAAATTGTTCAAGAACGAAATGAACAGTCTAATGTAAGAAGAAAGAAATATAAACATAAAGATATTGAAAACAAAAGTAATACATTGCAATTACTTAGCTCTCGTTGGGTTTTAAGCGTAAATCTTTATGAAATATTATTTAGCTCTGCAAGTCAAGTAGGTTTACAAAATTTTTTTCTGTCACCCGACAGCGCCACTGGCAAGTAAAGTATGTGTCATTCTATTGTTAGTACTGCTTATATTTTCGGCCACCTGATGGCGCACACTAGCCAGTGAAGTATTTGTCGTCCTCTTTCTATCTTCACTAACTTATATCTCCCTCTCAACTTCCGTTCGCCTCGCCCGATCACACTTCCGTAAATCTCTCGTCATGCATTCACCAGCTTACTCCCCAAGTCAAGCGCGCGTAAAGAAGTTTTACTTCAAAAATGTTTTTTATGGAAAACGATTTACAAAATCGTTTTCTTCAACAGCGTCAATTAGTTTGAGTTTCTAAATTATTAGTGTGAATGATTGAACTTATTTCGAGAATGCTATATTACCACCCAAATACATAGGTAGGTATTTCAACGAATACAAAATGTAAATATATACCTACATACAATGCGTAGGAATACAAATATTGAGTTTTGATTAATATTTTTTTTAAGCAATAATAACCCATGCGTGAGTAAAACGTACCTTTTCAGTAATTGAAATTAAAAACATTTGTATTAATTTCAATAAAAAAAATTATAAAACGAAATAAATACAAAGACATATCTGCTGGGAATATTTCAAATAAAAAAACTGATTTTATGAATCGTTCATAAAGTAAATATAATGAAAAAAATGTTGAAAAAATATTTGTGACAAAATATTCAATAGCCGTAAGGCGTTAATTCGGTAAATTAGAAATTGCCTGTTCAAAAAAGCTCTGTTTTTTATGTTTTTAGTATGTTTATTTTGGCATTTATGATGAATTTTACAAAAGGTTGTTCACAAGTTTATCAACAGCGACTTTCGTAATCGAAGAATCTCGTTAGAGATTCTTTTCTGTGCTAAATGCCGACGTATCTCTAACGTATTCTTATACATTGATTTTGCCTAGCTCCCATATAACGCCGTGTATATGAGACCAGTTTCCAAGTTTTATAGTTCTGTGACCACGTGACTTTCATAGGACCGATTTTTCGTATCACCCATATATACTTCTGTACCACAATAACAGGTTATCCTCCGAGTGTGCCCGTGGAGTAACGGTTACGACGTTAGACTAGTAATAACACTAATAACAACAGGGTCTCGGGTTCGATTCCCGCCGGCATCATTGGAAAATTTTTTTTTTCTACTCCATTTTATTTCCACTTGATATTTATATATAATCATATTTTTTATTTTTATTTTTTTTTTAATTTTAAATTTTTTTTTATATTTTTAATTGTTTTTTTATTTTTAATTTATTTTCTCAATTTTTTTCTCATATAAGTACATATTTTTATTTCTTTTTTAATTTTTAATTTTTTTTTCTTGTTTTTTGAAAAATACACTTTCGTCAAATTTTTTATTAAAAAATAACAAAATATATGACTGAAGTTAGATTTAAATAATTTAATTTATTAAAAAACATATTCATCATAAAAATTGCAACAAAAATTAAAAAGAGGAAAGTTTTCAAAGTGAAACTTCTTTTTTAATGCAAAATAAGTATTTTACAAATGATATGAAAAAATTTTTGTATTTTTAATGGTTGGCCTTGTTCATTGATTTTTTTCATGCCTTCAAAATTGGCCTTCATGGAATCTGTGGCCTCTTAATTCTAAAAATGCACATATGTTTATTTTTTGGAGAAAAAATAAAAATAATGTCTCACACTTTGGAAAAAGACGTGAAATCTTAAAAAAAAAACTTCGGAGAAGTAAAAACTTCGTTCTGTGCTAAATTCAAAAACTTGAGGCGACTGAATCTCAGAATTATAGCTTAAAAAAAAAAGAATTTCGAGGCAGACAAGAAATTGAAATCAAGCTCGAAATTCTGTGCCTAAGACGTCGAAAAAAAAAAAGAATTTTGGGGCAGACAAGGAATTGAAATCCAACTTCGAAATTCTGTGCTTATAAAAGCTACAAGAGCAACAGCCAAAAAAAGTGCACAGACGGCGTTTTTTTAGTGGTAACTAAAGGAGTTATGCGAACACCGTCTTTGCATTTTTTTGCTGTTGCTCTTGTAGCTTTTATAAGCACAGAATTTCGAAGTTGGATTTCAATTCCTTGTCTGCCCCAAAATTCTTTTTTTTTTTCGACGTCTTAGGCACAGAATTTCGAGCTTGATTTCAATTTCTTGTCTGCCTCGAAATTCTTTTTTTTTTTTTTTACTATACTAGAAATTGAAGGCAATTTTAAAATAAACTCTGTTTTCGAATTATTTCTCTTGCGGTTTTTGTATTTCCTATTTTTGATATTTTTTTAATTGTACATTTTATTTGAAAAAAAGTTACACAACACATCAAAATAATGGAACCTTTTTATTTATTTATATTATTCTTTTATGGTTTTAATGCCAATTATATAAAGTTAAGAATTTTCCGATCCAACTTGGCAAGCCAGTGCTAGGGTGGAATCTCACACCGCACTTTTCGCTAAACGTGTGAGCATTATTAGGAGATAATTAAAACTTAATCATTCCATGATTATGCTAACATGGTTAACGAAGTTTACATCGAGAAAAAACAGTTTCAGTATTCAATAAAACACAATAATGCATTTCTCGCATATTTGTCTGAATCGATTATGAAGAAAGTTGATATATTTAATACACTGGCCTTTTTGAAGGCTAGATTTGAGAATGTTGTTTGTTTTTAACTAAATGGAGATCTTCATTTTATTGAGAACATGTAACATCTTGAATCTAAATTTAAAGCTGTTCAAGTCGTACAGAAACCCAACATTAAAATACAACTTCAATAAATAAAATTGTCGACCAATTTTTTTCAGACCATAAATTGACAAAAATTATATAAAAATGTAAATCAAAATAACAAAGGATGACGTTTCGATCCGAATTTGGATCTTCTTCAGAAAAATCTAAAAAATATAAAAATTAATTAGTATTAGTTATTTATTATCTAATAGAATGCGCGAATGATTGAATGTTTGAATGAATTGGTCGACAATTTTATTTATTTAAAGAGTTCTATTCAGACGTTAATCAAAGATTTAAAGTACAACTGTTTGAATCATCAAAAAAAATATCTACGCCCTTGAGCGCACTCTAATACGATCGTATGTATCACCGTTTTTTTGCAAATTAATTCCTTGTGCTTTATTCTCTTGAGCTAAATAAACAGTGCTTTTTCATTAAAACAGAAAAAAATTTATATAAAGAGAGTGTGTTATGTCATTATCAAACAAAATCAATTTATTTATAATCAGCGAGATGTATTGTGAAATGACCTGAGGCTTTTTCATATTTTTCAATTCAACTCTAAAAGAGCTGTAGCACAAAAACAAAATCGGTAGTCACATACATAATAATCATCGTCACAGTTAGTTACTTAGTAAACAATGAGTCGGTTTTATAATTCATCTAATGTCTGATAGAAAAATTTTAAGTTTTTTTTATGTCCCTAAATTACCCTTAAAAATCCCATCCTACATTTTATCCCCCCAAAAGTAGGAGAAAATCCCCATGTTGGCAACCCTGAAACCAACCCACTGAATGGAACTACCAACCACAGAGGAGCAAATTACGACTCAGCAGAAAACACTAGCACGTAGAGGGCTTTTTCAAAAGCTCAATATTTTAACTTTACCATCTCTATACGTATTGGAATGTCTCTGTTATATTAGAACAAACAAAACGATTTTTAGCGTCCATAGTTTTAATCACCAATACAGTACACGCAATGTTAAATATCGCGCTATCAAGCACAACACTGCTCTATTCGAAAAAAGCTGTTACTACAATTGTGTTAAATTTTATAATCACCTGCCAGAAGATATAACTTCAGAACTTTTAAAAAAAATATTGCAGATAGGCTAATAATAGGCTAATACTTTGAGAAATTTTTAATTTTGTACTGTATGACTCTATACATGTATTTTATACCTCTGCACGTTTTAAATTATTATTATTATGAAGTAATGTAACTCAGTCCGCCGCGATAGTGGAAAGATTCGGGGTTCGTATCCCGATGGTGACATTGTTTGAGAAATAAATTTTTCTAATATAGACATGTAACAATGGGTGTTTCAACAATGTAGCAACAGAAGCTATTCTTTAAAAGTTATTAAATAGTAGTACGCACTATACCGTATTAAAATTCACATTTATTATTATTATACTATAAAAGAAGGAGGACATCAGGTAGAAATACCAATGGACCCGGAAACCAAGAAGATTTGGAACAACACCGGCCGTGAATGCCCACTTACCTCAAATAAAATATTGGCGATTTATTATACTGTAAAGTGAGAATGAAATAATAATAGAAATATTATTGTGAGTATATTATTGTGTCGGTACTAAACTTCCATAATTGCACAATTGCATACGTCATACCAACACAGCATGAGTTAAACGCAATGTAACAGCTTGGTCGAGAAAATATATGGCATTTTAAACTTAGCCAAGATAACTCTATGTTGTGGATTTACAGAGATTCGGATTTTTTGGCAAACAGCCTTAATTTTTTCTTCATATGACCGTTTATTGTAACTATTAGTTTTATTTTAGACCCGTCTAATGTCTCTGTAATGTTTTAAGTTCCTTTCTTCTTCACTCATAAATTTATCGTCAAAAGTAGACTTAAAAAAATATTGTGTTTTGCCTTGATCTGCTGAGAATAAGACATTTGCATTGAATTTTTCAACAGAACAATGAACTCACTAAGTTAGTTATCTAGTTATTTTCTACATTTTTAAACTTCCACTTAATCAATAGCATTTGGAGAATGAAGGAATTTTAGGACATTGGTATAAGGTAGGCAAATTTTGAGCAGGTAATGGCCATGGTCTTGAATAAGGAACCATCTCGATATTAATCTGAAATTATTGAGGGAAACCATGGAAAACCTCAACAAGATGGCCGGTACAGGATTCTCTGCGAGAGGCAGCAGCAAAAGTCCCAGCCACATCTGCCCCCGCCGGGATATGAACCCGGTACCTCCTGAATGCGAGTCTACGCTACTCTGCTCGGTACATGAATTAAATATAGATTATGACCTTTAGAATTCATTTTTGGTATCTTTTGCTAACATCCTGTGTTTGAAAAGAAGTTGAAATTTATGTTTTGCAATGTGCATAGTTAACCATATTGAATGTACATTTGTTATACAAATGTTAGCGTCAGAAAAGCTTTCAAAAGAAGACACCTAAGTATATATGAATAATGTTCATTGTACCTATTGATAAAGCTTGTGTTCTCATTGTTAGCTAGAAAACACACCTCAACTGTCCGATCAGGAACTAGTACACACACAAATCGAAAGAATATCTGACACGAAAAATTGCATACCAGTCCAACGCGACACATTTTGATTTTGAAAATAGAAAAACAGCAAATCTTAAGCACATTTCATTATTGATCGTTTAGCCCGGTCCGGGTAGGAAGCTCCCCAATTCTATATTAAGGGACTTGCTATCGCTGCTGAACAAAATCTTTAGATTTAAAAATTATTTTTTTACTTTTTAGTCCACATTATTTTAAAAGAGTGTTTTATTTGGGTTTTATTAAAATCTTTTTAATTATAACCCTAATAAATCTATATAAAAAAACTGATTGGACAAATTCTGTTGTACGAAATTTATCTAAAACTTTCTCCTCTTTCGTTTAAGACAGATTTCGAACCGATCTGATTTAAATTGAACGAGTTATAAGCGAAAAACTTTGTTTTTTCTAAATTTCCCCCCTCTGGGGCAAAAATTCAAAAATCGGGCGACGTTGGGATCTAAAACAAATCGGGTGAAGTTAACTAAATAGTGTTAAAAAGTGTTGTTGAGACAAATTATATTTCTGAACAGAACTTATGTGTTTTATATCATACATAGAGAAGAATCCGATATACCTATATTGGAACATTGTATTTTAGGTGTGTCTGTATAAACGTTTACAAAGCTAGTGTATATAAATAGGTAGATGAAGGTATCTCTCGACTATTTCAGATTAACCGTCAATAAATCTAAATTCAACAATTCTCCAAGCGTACGAGTATTTCAACAACATCTTCTGTTGATTCCCATCGTGTTTGACAAGACTTGGATGTGAAACAAACATATCTATATATTTTTCGTGTTCTGAAACATTTATATTTTCAAACGATTGTTTAAAAAACAGTTTATTTATACCGATCGGGGTAGCGTGGTGGTGAGAGCACTGGACTCGCATTCGGGGGTGTCGGGTTCGAATTCCGGCGGGGGCAGATGTGTCTGAGACTCTCACAGAGAAAAGGTAATTCCTGTACCGGCCGTATTGTTGAGGTTTTCCATGGTTTCCCTCAATAATTCCAGATAAATATCGAGATGGTTCCTTGTTCAAGGCCATGGCTGATTACCTGTCAAACTCCTATGCTCAAAATTTGTCTACCTTATCCTAATGTCCTAAAATTGCTTCATTCGCCCATTGCTATTATTTAAGTGGAAGTTTGAAAATGTTGAAAATAACGGGAAGTGTGATAGATGGAAAATAGTAATGGTGCGAATGGTGTCTGTTACGACATAAAATCAAGAAACGGACGTTAAACTCATTACGATGAAGGAAGGTTTTGGTTGAGGATCATAAATAAATTTAAGCTTTACCAATGTTTCGCTAGTGGCCAACGTTTCGAAAAATTTATTTTCATCTTCAGGGCCTATGAACATGTATATATGTTTATAATTTAGATCATAATATTATATCTAAAAGTTACAATAAGTTTTTTTATTAGAGCTACTATATAAATCTATATTAAACTCATTATTATTATTATTTATACGAAACTGAATATTGAAAGTAACCACGAAACACCAAATCACTTATTTACTCTCAACGTGTGTTTCGCTAGCCTTGTTAGCATCATCAGCAGGTGATTATTTCTTGACACATTTCTCTCTTGTGCTGTGTTATGACGAAAACCTGTGAACAGGGTTGTCGCAAATTGTACTGGGGCACAAATGTGTTCTCAGCTTTAATCGTCTCCTGATGATAACCTCAAAACGAAAAAAACCCGTAAAATTTTGAAAAGTTAATTTTGGTAAATTAGTACCATTCCCCATTTGCGATGCTACAAAATAACTCTCATTGTGTATTATTATCATTAGTGATATATTACCATTTAGCTGACAGCAAGGGAATTCTTTTCCATGTAACAAAATAACACAAATATTTACCACGCGCAAATATTTTACATATGTATCGTAGAAAATAGCTTAATTTATTTAAATATTTCTTTTTTGTTACAGGTGAGTCGACTACTTTAATAACTTAGCAGACAAACTTGGTAAGCAAAACCAAATTTTCTTCGTAAGTAAAGTACTAGTTTGAAAAATGTATTAATAATATTTTTAGATATATGCGTAAAATGGTTATTTATGACCTATAAATTGCAATATGTTGTAAGAAATAATGCCGAGAAAGTGTAAAAAGTGTGAAGCATAAAAAAATAGCTTCATGCTAGATGATGGGTATTTATGGTGGAAGCGCCGGGTAGCACTACTTCGTTTTTCAGTTTTTTTATTGTTACCTATTTGTAAAATTTAGCATTTACTTTATTCAATCCAAGATCTTATTAACTGTTTATTCATTCGCAAACTCGATATAAATTTTAATTAATTTTTTACTTTCTTTTTCTTAAACGTAAAATAATCCGGAAATTTTTATGAATAAAACAAATTCAAAATGAACAATTATATTCAAGAGTTAAGAAAAAACAATAATTTAAATGTTGCCTTGAAATTGGCATAATTATTACATTCGAAAGACTTTTTTCTAAAAATAGATCAGAGCTTAGTTTGCCTATTTTCTTATTTTATTCATTAATTGAATATATATGTTTTATTCAAATCTAATAATTATTTTATTAAGAAAATAAAAAACCAAGTTAATATTTTAAACTGCAATAGTGTGGTTATCTTATATTAAACGTGGGTACTAATTTCAAAATTAGTTTACGAATTGTTTTTTGACTATTTGCTGTTAAGAATATTATCGCGCAATTAATACCACTGCCGAGGATAACTTGGTGTAACGGCTAGCGGGCTTGCCTTTGATTTAAGCCGTTGTTAGTACGACTTCCATTTCCGTTCATGAAAGTTTTGTGATGAAGTTTAATTTTATTTGATGTTGTGATACGCCAGTAACTTTGGTTGTTGATCGTCTATAGTCCCTAATCAGAAAAAAACTCATATTCGTCGAAATACCTTCAATGATCCATTATTAAGAGATAAACATTTTTAAGGACAGCCTGTAGATTATATACCGTTTACTCATTTTCTAGTGTGAAGGCAATTAACAAAATTAGGTGTGTGTTTGGAATGGCTGGATTATTTGTTGTAAATCTCAAGGGTTGTTCCATCTGCCTTCAAGATAGTTTCAACCGAACACACCACTTATGCTATTAACAAATTTAGTTGAGATGAAATATTAAACGTACCTTTTACTCATGCGCGCGTAATAAAATCAGTGGTCGCAGTGCCACACCTTGCTGATAAAATAGTGTATTTCACCATACACAACTTGCCATAAAACTGACCATTTTGCCAATTCACCATTTAGAACTAGAAAAAGAAGAAAGAAATAGCTACTTGCTCAAAGATATACCTTCTAAATTTTATTTTTTTCATATCCTTTTTAATGCTCCAGGATCCCAAATAAATGCAATAAAAAATTTGCAGTTGCTTGGATTTGGGTTATTGCAGTGTGTAACAATTATTATTATTTTATTCAAAATATTTATTAACGTAAGTTTGTAAAATGAATATTTTTTAATTCAACATATTTATTAACGTAATTTTGTAACATGAATATTATTTAATTCAACACATTTATTAATTTAAGTTCTTTAACATGAACACTACTTCCTAGTTCATACGCTCCGCTGCCATCTTGCCTCTGTTTCTCTACATGACCACCAGAGTACACCAGTGGGGCGTGGATTTTCAAGACGTGGTGTTACAAGTATTTATTGTTTAGGAGGTAGCAAGCTGTGACAGACAGAATAAAGAAAACGATTGGATCCACCCTAGAGTACGAAACCCTAAAAACAACCAATATTAGTAGATAGGATTATTTTCTTTTTCAAGATCCTGATTCAAAGTATTTCCAAATGTATTCCACTGAGCTTCCCTATTTTTTAGTAACAGGTAATCAGTCATTGACCTAGAATAAGGAACCATCTCGATATTAATCTATAATTATTGAGATAAACTATTAAAAACCTCAACAGAATGGCCAGTATAGGAATTACCGGCTTCATCGGCTAGAGACAGTAGGAAAAAGTCTCAGCCACATTTGCCTCCGCCGGGATTCGAATCCAGTGCCTCCCGAATTCGAATCTAGTGCTCTACACCACTAGGTCATTGAAATTTTATACTAATTTTTTTAACTACGTATTGCAATTAATAATTTCAGCAGGTAAAATTCTATTCTTAAAGAATTATTTGTTATCAAGTTAATCAAATAAAGCGCTTTTATAAACCACTTCTTTTTCTGTTTTTTTTTCCCGGATAAAATCGTTTCTAGTGAAAATCTGCACTTCGACAATTAAGAAATATAAACTTTTTATCAGAATAATCAGCTGATACCGAACTTTTCTTATTTTCTTGACGTAGCTATGTTAGATATTAAGTTCTTTCCTTTTTCATCTGAGATGCGCACTTTTTCGGTTTCTAACAGTATTGAATGTTTGTTTGTTAGACTATGGCAAATTCTGGAGGAATTTTATAAAATTCGGTATAAGAATATTGAACTAAGTTGAAATGAGATAGATTCAAAATAATCTCAATGAATCAGAAATGGTTCAAATAAAATTTTTAATTTTGTATTATATAATTAGTTGACAGAATAATCGCAGACACACTTTCTACTGTTTGTATGACCAAAACGGGACTTCAATTTACATAACATGACAAAGTTCCGATACATCAAAATTCCTAAACCTATAAACATTGAAGGAATGCAATCTTTTGTTCACAGAAAATAGTTTAGCCATTAATGCCCCAAAAGGAGAATCTTACTTCTTTTAACAAATAATAAAACACTTGAAAATTCTACAACATATTTTCTCTCTCGACGATCGTTTCGGACAATCAATCTTCAGCAGTATATATGTTACGGTTAATACAAGAAAGTAGTTAACTCGCGAATTAAACGCCTAATTACCCGAATTAACCAATCCTTGACGTTGGTTGATTCGGGTATTAGCCGGTTAATTCGCGAATAAACTATTTTCTTGTGTTAACCGTAACATATTGTCATAAAGTACTTAGCACTTCTGACATTATATTATAATATTATAATAATCTATTAACTATTAATTATTCTGTTCACGTTGGAAACAGTCTTATTTTGAAAACTACAAAATAGGCAACTGCAATCTGAGGTGATACAGTGTATTGTGTGTCGGTAATTACTACTTTTCTTGGCGACGGGTAAAAACATTTTTTATTTATCGCGAAAGAAAAAATATGAACAACTTTGGATATCGAAGTGTTCAGACGTATTATAATTGTCTCCGAAAATATTTAAGTAATCTATTGAATATCTAATTTTAATTATTCATATGTAATCTAGAACTAATGGAAAAAAATGATCACCTATTAATATCCTTCGACTGCTTCTCCATTTCTTAAAATAACTTTCATAATACGATTCTGAGTTCGTCCACAAAACCGGTAATGTATATTTTTCTCTTTATTCCTTCATATTCCCTTTAATTTTTTCAGTTTCGACATTGGTTCTAGAACTTAAGTTTCTTGTCATTCTTATTATAGTTGATAATTCGAGCATTATAACGTAATATTTATTTTGAATTTATTTATTATTATAAATTCAGTTTCTATGTTACTCTTTTACAATTATTAATTCGATCATTATAATGTATTATTTATTTTGAATTTATTACTTAATACAAATTCAGTTTACCATTACGTACTCCATTGTTTTTCTTAAATTATATAATGCAAATATTTCAACTGGTTGGACTCGACCGAGGAATCCTCTGGAAAGTTGTGTAACGCTCAATGGGCCCACTATTAACACCTCCTCCGTCTTGGTCCAAACCTGCTCTAAATATTTTCAGTATACTCTCCCTTGCTATTTTACCAGGTGGAAGAAGATTACGGGCATTGAGCCGCTTCGTTATAATATATACAGACATATAATTAATCAGTGCAAGTTATAATTTCATTTAATTTTGTGAGCTAATCCTCTAGATTCTAAACAATTGTTTATCAAGAAACTCTAATCCAATTTCTGACAAAATGTGGGTTGAAATTTGAGAATATTAATGAAGAGTACCTTTAAAAGAAAAAATTAAAAGTCCAAAACTTCTTGGGTGTAAAGTATGATTACAAGACTGTGTTAAATACTATTGTTTCTACTAATAAGCAAAATAAAAGAAAATTAAAAACATAATTCCATAAGTTAAGTTAATAGTTAGTCTAAAAGAAAGCAATTGCTATCATTAGAGTCATTCCTTCATCTCGTTTTTTTCGGAGCCAATAATAATTTTTCTTCGTTTAGTGTAATCCTGCAGATCATTAAGACTTCTATAGAATTCAACCGACATGCTATTGTGGCGTTATAATGAAGAAAAGGGGAATGAAGGGATGATTAGATAATCACGGGGATGGGGAGAGTTGTATGTGAGTATCTTTGTACATAACGACATACAAAACATTTGAAACGGCACAGCAAACATTTTACTAATCCCGCATTTGTTGGTCGCAATACCCTTTATACTATGCGTTCTGCTTATCTATGTTTTATCAGGATTAAAGATCGCTATTGTCGAAAATGCAGAAGGAGGAGTGTGTCGCTTGTTCTACACCGATGGTGTTTCGTATTCTGATTAGGGTTTGCAATCCCGTGGATATTATTTTCCCGTGGAACTTTTGCAAGAAGTCATCCATGTTTGCGGACTCAGTATATAAAGTTTAAAGAACTTATTTTTTACAATAAGGACAGTTTTCATGAGTGTGTTTCCACTTTTTCATCTGTTTGGAAAACCTTTTGCCAAATGTGATTATATAATTAGCAATCTCTCAATCTGGAAAATCTTTAAACATTTTTTGAAGTAATCAAAAATAGAGAATAGTTACTTCTTACCACAACAAGTTTATTAGTGGATGTACATTTCGAGAGCTATGCTCTCATCTTCAGCAATACACTAAACTCAGATTAGATTCAAACCACAGTGCTCCTAATATTTTTGTTATTTTTTGAAGTAATTAAAAACTCCTAGACTATATATATTATAAAGTGTTCATCGTGATAATTTTAAATAGAAAAATCGCAGGATTGTGGACAAGTAATGTTGATTTTCATAATTATTGTTTATAATTTTCTGTATGTACTTGAAAAAGTCTAAATCTATAGACGGAACGTCGTACATTAAGTAAATCTAATTTTTTTGTCCACAATCATTTTTCTTATTACTTTAAGAATATTATTTGCTGAATTGTTTCTTTGTACTGCTCGTGTTTGACTATTTTCATTAATAATTATTTAATTAGATGCTCTCATGTTTTATTTCAAATTGTCATTTTAGAATTTTGAAAACTGATTTATTTTAAAACGTGAAAGTGTGTAAAATATAAGCTGCGTACTTTCGTTTTTGTTTGAGATAAGAAAAGTTTTGATATAATTGCCTTTCGAACTGAAACTTTGCAAAAATTTAAAAATAAATTAAGCTTGCGTGTCACTTGATAAAAACTTTTCAAGAGCTTGCGTAATTTTGCACCTAGGTTACTTAGAGTAATGTTAAAATTTCAAGGGATCGTGGTATGCCATCGTTACAAGAAAAAATAAGTGTTGTACGAATAATGACAGCAAAAATCGATCAAAATTAATTATTGCTCAGCGTTTACAATCTACAAGCCTACTATTTCTCTCAAAATATATGTTATATTTGAGGTTAGGTGTAAGTTCTACTAGTGTATTTTTTATGTGGTCAGCTCCTGTTTTTTTGTAAACACAAAAAAATATGTTCAAAAACTAAAACCCGACTATTGAAAAGTATGAAACAAGAAAATATTCTCATCTGAGGATAGCTGTGGTCATATGCTACCTACCCTAACAAAACATTACATTTTAACAGTAGTAAGCGATCATAAGCTCTAGGGCAAAGTGCATCACGCTATACATCTAGAGTAGCCTCATATATATGAGATGGCATACGACCACGGCTATTCTCAAATGAGAATATTTTCTTGTTTCATACTTTTCATGGGTTTTAGTTTTTGAACTTATTTTTTATTTAAATTATTGTTTTAACTTAATTTTTATTTGTTTTCAATTTGCTCCCGTCTGGGACCAAAATTCAAAAATAAATGTAGCCTATGTTACCCGGAACATAATAACGAATCGGTTGTCTCTTTTTAATTTTAAATTTAACATTGAAGCTAATAAAATATAATCGAAATTTGCTGAGCTTTATTTTGTTATTGTATGTTGCTGTAAAATTTTTAGAAAAAAAATTAAATTCAATTTTTGCATTAATTATGACGTGTGAATTTAAACACAACTGTGATAAATACGAAAAATATTCATTCGTAAATATTTAATTATAGCATATGAATAAGTGACGTCTTTATTTCATGATATTTTGCTGTGAATATAAATGACAAATGATATTTAATTAATTTTTAATGTTAATTTAGAGCTAGTAATGAACTAAACAGCAATTCACTTTTAGCGCACACCCAAAGATTGTATCTTTTGAAATGAAAAATTATAAATTATACAAAAGAGAGAACGATAAAAATATCAGGCGATTTATAATCGCATTAAGAATTTACAGAAACTACGTTTATAATCAAATCAAACTTAATATTTCCCAAATCAGGGTCCAATTCGATAACTAGATTTGCCCAAATCTTGACTTTTTTTTAATAAATACGCTAAATTTTCACTTTCCAAAAAAAAAAACATTTTGCGGATTATTTACAAATTTCCTCAAAAATACGTAAAAACTTTCCGTCTTTCACTGTCATTTTTTTAATCTAATCAGAAATCATATATACACGTCGTAGAAAATGGTGTAGAATAATAATTACTGTATTACTATCTCACTTTGTATACGCGACGCCGTAATTGTTTTTTAATGAACCCCCTTCACTTTTCACTGCGCAAAAAAAACGTCATCGCATCGACACGACCCCGTAATTGTTTTTTAAACAACTCCCCCAAACGCCTTCCCCTTTTCACTGCGCAAAAAAAAAACGTCATCGCATCGACACGACCCCGTACTTTTTTTTAAAGACCTCCCCCTAAACGCCTTCCTCTTTTCACTGCGCAAAAAAAATGTCATCGCATCGACACGACCTCGTAATTGTTTTTTAAAGAACTCCCTCCAAACGCCTTCCCCTTTTCACTGGACAAAAAAAAATAATTTATAAAAGAAAATTCCGCACTTGAAACGACTAATAACACTGTTATATTATGTTATATAAAATAATAATTATGTATTTCCAATGGATATTTTGCACATCGAGTTATCGTACCCCCAAATTATATGTAGGTATGTAAAATATTGATCTTCATGTACCTAAATCGTAATAAAAAATACATTGATGGTTTAAATGTGATGTACGATTTGACAATAGACTTACTGTCTATAGGAAACAAAGTATCAATGTTTTAACTGATATAGAATTTTATTGTCGCAGGAAAACAGAATCAAGATATCATGGTCTTTGTGTTCAATGTCTTGTACTTCTATTTTCCAATCGAATGACGCCATTTGCTTTATGTACGAATGAATAAATTTATATCAGCTCTATATAATAAAACGAACGGTTTTTTTTTTCAGTGAACAAGAAATTCTCGAAATAAATCAGAATCCATAGTCAGTTTATGCTATATAGCTGTAGTTTGCTCATTTAAAAGTTTAATTGTTTGAATTTTATGTTTTTATTCTGTGCAATCACTAATTCAGCAACATACAATTGCTTTTTATTTTTACAACTCACAATTTTATTCTTATTTGATGCCATATAATTGAAATTAAATTTCGTTTACCTTGTTTTTAATTTCTAGTAGCGTCGCCTGCCAGCATAATAAAATATTAAGTTCCACCACGAACAGTTTCTTGAAGCTATCAGTTATTATCAATGGTATCTTTAGACTAGTAGTAAATCTTGTTTTCTATTTATTATTATTTTTAATTAAAAAGTGTTTCATACGTTTAACAGTCCTTGGATTAGAATCTACGAATTGGAAGTTTGTAATAAAACACCTATGCTACTGTTATTGGTGAATTTTAGCTACAGCTCTAACGTCAACTTTTATAAAAGGTACCAGTCTAATCTTAGATTACCATTACCATTATTGGGTTTAGACATATGCGAAGTTTACGCCAAATATAATGTTGAATCCTTCATTATATATATAGTATAATAAGAACATGTAAAATGTAATGTTCTTATAGTTTAAATTTCTGCATCAGATGTCGTATCGTTTTATTTCAAATCTCAAAAATGAAATTTGTTCTGTACGTTTCTTGAACTATTTAATAAACTGGCTATAACAGCACAAAATCTTCCTGTAAAACAGTTCAGGAATCGCGGCAAGAGGCTGTTGATTGAGGTCAACCTTTGCAGAATTGAAGATATCTCCTTGAATTAATGTTTTTAAGATTTTTTTGACTTTGACGATGCTCGTGCCACTTCACTGTTGACTTTTAAATATAATAAATCATCATCCTAAAAGGTTGAATATTTTTGTCTTCTACAAGAAGATAATTTTAATGAATCTATCCTCTTGGACGTGCAATTTCCATCATAAGAAAATGTTTATAAAAAAACAAAACTACGGAAGAGTGTCTTTTTTTTCAAGCCATCTTTAAATCGAAAAACAAACTGTCGCAATGTAATGCATTTTTTTATATTTACCTTAATCATGTCAAAGAGATATCTGATGTGAAAACGATTTGTTCAAAAATTAACCAAATAAGAAAAAAATATTGTCTCCATAAATATTGACATTTTTGTATAAAGAACCAAACATATTTTGAGGGTATTGAAAAAATGTCTCCGTTATGTATTTAAAAGCCGTTAATTATTGAACTTTTCTTCTGGTGTTTTGCTCTTCCTTTATACAGATAATTAAATGTGTTTTATGTCTTCCTTCAATAATCGTTTTAATAATGAACAGATAGTTTTTATTGTCAGCAATAAATTTTGTTCTACACGACAGAAGATTCTTTTTATTTCTCTTTAATTCCAAACATTGGCTCTTAAAATGCTTCATTACACAGACTATAAAACGTTTGTAAAATTAATCTATATTTTGATTTTTTTAGTTTGTTTTACTGACAACAGGTTGAAATTTAATTTTTTATTAATAGATATATTTTTATTGCTTTTTTTAAGTAAAATTTTTTTGTACGGTAGAGTAAACTTGATTCTAGAACGAAGGATTTCTCAAGATCGACCCTATTTCACTCCCCTCATTTACTTCGCAATTTTTTACAGTGTATGAACGTAAACAATGAATGTTTTATTTTATTTAATTTATTGTATTTATAACACAATTATAGGTACATAAATTTTAACTTTCTGCATTCCTTCTCCATATGAACTTTAACTATGCCAAAGCTCACACTTCTCCGTACGCGCAATGTGCTTAAAAAGGGGTACAAAGTTTTTTCTTCACGCATGCGCAACTTTTTTTTACGCCATTGGCATGAAAAAACCAAACCCGAATGTCTATATATCTATGAATTATTATTAATACAATAACAAATTCTTGACTAGCATAGTTTTTGAATTTAGAAAAAGAAAAATCAAAGAGTAAAGAATCGTTATTCAAATATTTTTTGCTGTCAATTTGGTGTCGATTTAAAGTTAACTTAATGTAAACAACAATTTGTTTTTTTATGTAGGTACTATAAGAGGATTGTGATAAAAAAGAAAACTTTGGTACTCGATTCTGTGTAACTACATATTCTCATCTTTAATATACCGACTGATGTTTCTGTAAGGGGTCATAAAAAATAACTTACGAGTTATGAACACAATTCGAATATAATCCCTAACCGTAACTATATATCTCGGAGCTTTCGTCTCGAACTTTCTTTCCGTATCTGTAATAATATAATATAATATCCATTCTCACGGCGTCCTTTTCGACACTTCGAATTGGAACAAATACTAAATTTTCTATTATGTAATTTTTTACCATTTTTAAGAAATTGTATAAATATATACATAAAAAATTAGTGGTTTTCGAAAATTTGAAGTTATACTGAAATGCGTAATTTTATAGTCTCCACGTAAATAATTTTTGTTTCTGATAAACATGTGTTGAAAGAAGTGCTATTATATTGTTATACAAAATATTTTTTTGAAATGTATCATGACGTATTTAATGTGTTAAATGTAGTGTAACCGTGGCAACGAAAAACAAGTGGAACATTTTCTATCTCTAAGATGTAGATATTGCGTAAGTTTAGATTCTACGTGGTGTATCACTGTTTTCCGGACCGAATTGTGCACTTACAAGCTGACTATCCAGGTTACTGTTTGACTGACAGTCTTATAAGTAAACCAAATTTTAATAGATAATTACATAAGAAGTTATACTTCCTCAGAATGTTTCGTCAAGCACTAATTCTTAAATGTTATTATTAACAAACGCTTTCTCTTGAAATTTGTACATTCGGGAGAAAAAGAAATAATTGTTTTGTTCTTATGAGTCTTAGCTATGTCATACCAAATCTAGAAAACTTTTTTTGCACAAATTGCTTCAGGGAATTTACCAAACGCAAATTTATTTTTAAGGATTTTGGAAACCGTTTTGAAAAATAAGAAAAAAAAAACGAAAAATATTTTTTTTTACAAAATAATATAATTTTTCAGAAATGACTGGGATTAAGGATATTGGCAGCCTTTCTTGCCACAAATCCTCTCAGTACTAGGATCCCAGACAATCTTAGATCAAACAGAAAGTTTACTCAAATAAACAATATTTCATGTTAAAATAAATTGCACGCAAGAATTAGTTATCTATTACTAATGATATAATAATAATAATATTAATGCGTTTAACGTCCGTTTCTCGACTTTATGTCATAACAGACGCCATTCGCACCGTTACTATTTTTTTTCTATCAGACTTCCCGTTTTTTTCTACAATTTTTAAACTTCAACATATTTAATAGGAATGGGCGAATAAAGGAATTTTTAGGAAATTAGGATAAGATAGGCAAATTTTGAGCATAGGAGTTTGAAAGGTAGCCGGCCATGGCCTTGAATAAGGAACCATCTCGATATTTATCTGGAATTGTTGAGGGAAACCATAGAAAACCTCAACAAGATTGTCGGTACAGGAATTACCGTTTCTCGGCGAGAGGCAGCAGGAAACAGTCCCAGCCACATCTGCCCCCGCCGGGATTCGAACCTGGTAACTCCCGAATGCGAGTCTAGTGCTCTCACCGCTACGCCACCCCGCTCGGTTATTTCTAATTATTGTTAAAATTTGACACCTTGTAATATTTTTTCCGTCACCGTAACCCTGTAACTCTTCTGTACCTTTGCGTCTATTGATATGTTACCTAACTTTATGTACTAACAAAATTGAATGATTTATATTCATGGAAAACCTTCTTTGACGAGAAAATCATTTTCTTAGACAAAAAGGTTCCCGGTTCCCATAAAAATGGAAATTCAGTTATTAGTTCGTTGCATCTCGGCTCAAATTCAGCATTCAGGGCTCGTGCGATGCTTTCATATTACTACACACTACACCTCTATTGCCCTGCCCCCTCGCCGCCACCTCCGGCCTATCGTCGTCTTTTTCCTCGTACAATTTGCACCCACTTCTACCCACACCTTTATTTCCCTTATCGTTTCTACTCATCGCTTCTCACCCGCAATATCTGCATAGAATATTTTGATAATAAAGTTCGGCATAAACTCGCTGCAAAAATTAGACATTTTAATTGCTTTCGTGAAATAATCCAGATTCGTTTTAATCTGATTACTTTAATTATTTCCATTCGTAACGCACACCAATTTCTTTAAACTTTCATTTTATAATAGTTATAAACTCTGTTCGCTCAATAATCCGAAACCGTCCGCAAGCTGACGATTTTTTTAACAGATTTTAAAAAACGGAGGAGGTTCTCTTTAAGATTGCATTTTTTTTGTATGTGTGTTCGTCGATATCTTAGCCGGCTGTGAACCGACTTCGATGATTTAATTCGACAGAGTATGCCTCAAAATTGGTCCTATATAAATTTTAGCAAAATCGGTTAATCAGTTTTTTAGAAAATTAACAAAATTCAAAGAAATATTGTAATAGTTGTTGTCGGCGTGAACATTGCTCTTAGATTTCATTAGACACTAAAAAAACAATATTGTTTTTAATTGAACCTCCTTCAAAAAAGGGTAAAAAGTTTTGAGGTCGGCACTAATTTAAGTACTTACATAAAACGTGATAGTAATTAAATTTGTGCCGACCTAAAAATGTTGTTATTTTATGCTTTTTAGTGACCCTTTTTTGAACGAGGTTCAATTTAGAAAAAAAAATATTTTTATAAATGGTAATTATATTTAGAGAAATAATATTTTATATGTACGTATCATTTGCAAATCTATTTTAATTTTTTTGGCATTGAAAAAATAAACAGAAGTAGGTATTGTTGATCGTTCAAAACTATATACGATCCTTATTTGGTGCTAAATAAACTTAAGAAAAGCACTACTACGGAAGGATATTTAAGACAAAAAAAAAACAAAATTGATTCAGAAAAATGAATTCGTACTTTCAAATGTAATTTAGAAGTAGCCATATTTTTCAATGGGTTATTCAGAAAATTGAAATGTTCAGTTTAAAGTCGGATTTAAAATTAAGTGAGAAAAATAATGGAAAACGTTTTATACATATTGTATTTGCTAGAAGTCCCTCGAGGTGGGATTCGACGCTATCCAGTGTGTTGCCGTGGCTTCTATTAAACATGAATATTTTACATTTGGCGTATATAATATAATCCAAAATGGTTCGAAAATACTAGATATCGACTTATGTTGATATATAACAGGCTACTATATTTGATTGAATAAAAAGAACTACCTAGTTTTAACATATTATTGAAATATCGTCTCTTGAATCACATTTTTCAGTTCAAAAAAATTGCATAATTCAAATGAAAACTTCCATCTGGAATGTCTCGTTTTTATATATTATTAGCCTAATTTGCTAAAAATATTGGTTCCTTATTTGTACATTTCAATAAAAGCTTGTATGTAAAATAAAGTTTTTTTTTTATTTAGGCAGTGCAGCGTCTTAAATGTAATCTTAAAGTTAATTTTAGTACCGAGTTATATTTTTTTAACAGATTCAGATATCATATGGAAAAATAAAACACTTTTGTTCGTAGAATTTTTTTATCTGACCTAGACTTTTGGGATAAGATGCACAATGTTAAAACATTTTGCAAACTGCAGTTGTTCCGTACCAAAATTTGGTGGATATTTATTTCTTTCCTCTATATCCCTTTACAGCCAAAAAAATTCTGTACCCCTGCTTAACTGCGCGACGCAGGTTACGTTGCCAAAAATTGATTTGTTTCGCGTCAAAAAAAATTGTCGATAGTCACACCCGTATAGAATCGGTTGTAAGGGCTTATAGAGAACTTGCAAAAATTAATTCTACACCATGCGAGAATTTTTGTTGTGGTAAAACTTTAGCTTTAAAGGCCCTGAAACCATTAAGTTATGTCATTGTTATTCACAGGAGTTAAGTATCTTTAATTGATAAAGAGTTTAAAAAAATGTCGAACCGCTTTGAATATAGTTCTGTTCCATATCTTCAGGTCGCCTTTTTAGCTACATTTGATGTCAAATGATGTACAAACGTTTACATACATTACTAACAGTCTATTGAGTCTGATTCCCGTACTCCCACCATTAATACCCGTACCTCCACCATATTGTACGTATTTTAAATTTTTTTGTCTAATTAAGCCAATGAATTATTCCATATTGAAATTATTCAAGTTGATCTGTCCGAAGCACTTTTTCATCTGTCGTGCCGTTTACGACATATTTTTTATACGATACGATATTTATTTAGTTAATTGAGACATACATATTAGTATGAATTTGACTCTATTCAATAAATAGAGCAATTGTGATCCATTGAAGTTAATGATAGGTATTTGGAAAAAATTCCGTGGCATAAGGATCGAAAATGAAGCAATACTAGACTTTTTAAACTTGAATTTAATGCTGACGTTTCGATACGTTTTGTATCGTCTTTTGAAAACTCTGAAGATGATACAAAACGTATCGAAACGTCAGCATTAAATGCAAGTATAAAAAGTCCAGTATTGCTTCATTTTCGATCCTTATGCCATGGACTTTTTTCCAAATACCTATCACATACATATTATATTTGAAATGTCAACGAAATACAAAATGAACGTTATCGAAAGTTTTCAACTGAAAACCTGGTATATCACATCCGCTTTTTTACAGCATTATAATTAAAATCAAAACAATCATTTTTGTAATAAATTAATAATTAAACACAACACAAAATCAGTTGGAAAATTTTGTAAATATACACTGAGCAAATGTAAATACTTGTAAATATAAAATTGTAAATAAAAATTTATCTATCTATCTATGGTATATCACATCTGTCACAAATCTAATGCAATAAACATTATGTATATTGAACTTGCATCAAATTAATGGTGGGTCTTGGAATAAATTCCCTTGAAAATTTAGTTTGACGTTGATCTTAAATCGTGATTTCTTCATAACGAAACATTGGAGAACTTTGTTTTTAAGAGATTTTATTTTTTCTAATAAACTGAACTTTTACTTACTTAGCTATTTAATAACAATAGAGTATTCAGAACAATTTTGTTGTCCTATACTTTAAAACTATAGACATATAAATAGAGGAAAAAAACAAAGGGATACGTTGTTCGAAAAAAAATATGGTCAACTAAAAATTATAATATACTAAACTTTTTCTGCTTTCTGTATTAGTTCGTGTGCATGTTATATTACATGTGGTGAAAATTTATGTATATTTTTAACACAAAAAGCATCAATTTAAAAATTGTCTAGAGTCTTTATAAACAAGATTTGCATATTCATGTTTTCACTTCAGTTCTTTAGAGGCTGATACTTAATCATTGTGATAACGAAGATAAATTTCTGTTCGTACGGATAGAACGTCCACTAACTGCCAGCCGGTAGGCGTTCTTACATTACTATGTCTATATGTTACTGGGAAGGTGATTATCAAACTGCCAAAGTTATTAATTTTTAAAAGTTTACTTCGATTTTTATACATAGAAAGCATATTTTATTTCAAATCTTCGAATATTAGTACGCAATACTTTATTCTTGGGGTTCAATACCTCAAAAGGAAAAAAAGGAACTCTTGTCGTTGTAAAACTTCTTCCTGCCATAATTTGTTATTATTCACCCGAAAATTCACAAAATATGAAATTTAAAATGAATTTACAATTTTATTCACTTTAAACGTAGAATATTTGATGTATTGAACAAAATATAAATTTATAAAATTGTTTTAGAACGAAATGAACAGTCTAATATAACCTTCATCCGATCGCGTAGGCGGCAGATTGCCGCCCAGGATGAATATTTCATCTCAAAAAGTAACTGACGGGTTGGAGAACCACATATTACGGCTGTAATCTCTAGTTAGACCCTTTTCCGCAAGAATGACTTGCGATAATTGCCAAAAATACATTTGCAAAAACCACTGCCAAATGATATGTCATAATTGTACTCGTAATCGGAATGGAGAAGACACAGGGGACGAAGAGAGTGATGAATGATTTTACAAGCCATTTTCAAAAGAATTTATTTTTTATTCTAATGTTCCTTTTTTCTTATTTCATTGTAATTATTAATTGTGATCAGTAAGATGCAGTGTTGTGATTGTTACCTATATAATATTTTCTATGTTACCTAGTCTCCGTTACCTATTAAATAAACCTAATAAAAATTAAATAACCTAATAAAAGTCTTTCATATTAAATAAAGCGTATAAACTCACTAAAAAGACTATCAATGCAAACCCCCGACGTTATTGAGGTTTAAATAAATAAAAAAATTAACGAAATGAGAAAAAATTTGATGGGCGGCTATTTGCCGTCACGCGAGCGCAAGTGTGACACAACAAGTCGCGAACGGATGAAGGATAAGAAGACAGAAATATAAACATAAAGATAATGAAAACAAAAGTAATTCATTGCAATTACTTAGCTCTCGTTGGATTTTAAGCGTAAATCTTAATGAAATATTATTTAGCTCTGTAAGTTAAGTAGGTTTACAAAACTTTTTTCTGTCACCCGATAGCGCCACTGGCCAGTAAAGTATGTGTCATTGGCGCTATGTTCTTTAACTTATATCTCCCTCTCAACTTCTGTTCGCCTCGCCCGATCACACTTTCCGTAAATCTCTCGTCACGCATTCACCAGCTTACTCCCCAAGTCAAGCGTGTTTAAAGAAGTCTTACTTCAAAAAAAAAAAAACGTTACATGCAAAAATCGAAGTGAGTAGGGTTAGGGTCTACCCGTGATCATAGGCGTCATCCTACATGAAAAAATTTTATAAAACATTGACCATAACATATATATGTTTGCCGGTCTATTCGAGTTGCGTTTCGTGACACCATTTTATGTATATTATATTAGAGATTGATGAAGTTTACTAAATCATCTATTATTATCAACAATTTCACGTTCTTTTTATATTTGCGTCGGTTTTTTCAATTATCTGTCTCAAGTTTTATTACATTTTATCACAATACGATTTCGTATCCCAATGTATAATGTCCTCTATTTCTAAATTTATATTTTATTTAAGGGAAATTTATCGACTTCCGCTCAACTTTAAAGAAATCGACATTTTTTTTATCGAAAAAAAAACTTAATATACTTACCTATTGATAAATTGCTTGCCTAGTATTTTTTTAATATGCAAAACAAAACTAAAAAAAAAACTGACTAAGCGCATGTCGGTGTTTGTATGACGTATTTGTAAATTGCAAACGTTGCTTGACCAATATCATACCCGAATCTAGAAATTTGTCATTGCAATATGTTGATAATGGTTTGTAGATTTATTAATAAAAAATCGGTCAAAGGCAACCTATACTTGCACAATTACTGCTCCGTGCCATTTCTGTATACCTAAAACCAATAAATCTATCTATCTATCTATTCGTGTCATCAATCCTCACTCATTTGTTCTGTAGCCAAATTTTGATTCTGTAGTTATAGAGAAATAAATGGAACCCTAAAAGTCTGCGAAGCACATAATTAAATGGAATAAACTTATTAAAGTTGCTGTGCTATTTAAAAAATAAGTGACGTCACTCAGTTCCACCGACGTCAAAAACAAATATACAGGTGAGTTTTAAGTTGATGCTTTTTTTTACAGCGTGTAAAAATCAATTAGACGAGCAAATATTTCAAATAGTTTTTTTATCAAAACTCAGAAATAAGAGAGAAACAGCCTTTCGAAGTTTAAATAAATTTTATTAAATTTTCTTTAATTTTGAGGTCGGTCCTGGGGTTATATTATGTCACTATGGAAATAAGTTGTTATTATCAAGTATGTTGGTGCTTATTTGAAACTGACATGTGTATTGTTCTGTTTTTGAGAGATAATAACAACTTATTTCCATAGTGACATAATATAACCCCAGGACCGACCTCAAAATTAAAGAAAATTTAATAAAATTTATTTAAACTTCGAAAGGTTGTTTCTCTCTTATTTTTGAGTTTTAATAAAAAAACTATGTGAAATATTTGCTCATCTATTTGATTTTTACACGCTGTAAAAAAAAGCATCAACTTAAAACTCACCCTGTATTCTTAATCAAAATGTATTCTTACTTAATTACAAAATAATTCTATTTACAAATTGATTAATTATTATTGGTATAAATATTGCAATAAGTAATTGTTAGTTATTTTATTATTTGTTTTTTTAGTACTCGATACAGTCGACTGTTGTGTTCGGTGAAATGCTGTACGAAGATTTTATAGAGCATTAAATATATAAATAAAGAATATTCCTATTATCTATAATATATAGTGTTATTTTATTCTGGATTTTTATCAATTTTTTATGTTAATTTTAGTGAAAACAAACATTCTCAAAATACATTTTTTTAAATCTTCAATTATTGGTTGAAATCGTTTTGCTCAAAGCAAATTTTCAGTAGAGTTTGCTGGTACAGTCTATATATTTAAAATTTTTAGTGGTTTTCCAACACATTCTGTACATTTAAAATCAACGCAAGTACTTAGTTATATATTAATTCTGTAGCCGTTAAGTTAGCTGAAGAGCTCTGGAGATACAAGATGATATTTCTATGAATATAAGAGACGACTTCGTTCACGCTTTCTGTCTGTCCGTACGTCTGTCTGACTGCCTGCATGTCAATATTCTTCCTCTTTAATAAGACTTTGGGCGAGTTTGCCAGCCTCTCTGCCGTGCCTTCTTCGTACACAGAAACTTTCAGGGGATGAGATGTGGCGTATTATGGTTTGTGTCGAATGGATGCGGTTTTCTTGGATATTTTTGTATTTCTGATATTTTATACTCTATATTTGACTCAACCTGCAATCTAATTATCGAAGATTAGATTGTAACAAAAAATGCTTCTTTCTATTTAATTGGCTAATTCCTATACTCACTTAGAGATAGAAGTTACTACTTGGAACAAAAGTCGTTAGAATAAAATTTGCTTTCAATTCACCAAGCAAATTATTAGATAGAAAAGTTAGTTAAAGAATAAATAGACACTGTACTATACTCCTTGCTCTTTTTGTTGAACATTTTGACGTTCACCTAAAAATCCTATCGATTGCGTTAGTGTAAACGTCAAAAAAAACTCTCACAAAATAGTTTTTTATCCTAACCCAATTGCACACAAAACTTCCACTAACTTTAATATGTTACAACTACACTTTAGAAAAGGTTAATAAACATATACATAAATAAATTCACAAGAGCAACTGTACATCTAATACTCCCTCTTTATAGGTTAGGTATTATGATCTATGTGGCGGCCATTATTATTTTATCATGCGAATAAAATATTGTACTCTGGAAGTAAGACAGAATAGATTTATACCTGCAGTAAACATAATTATAGTGAATTGAATTACCTCTATTTATTCGAAGGAATAGTTACCCGAAGATCAAATGAACCGAATAAATAACTACTTACATCGGTGAACATTTTGCCACTGACTATAGTAGGTATACGTACTTTTGGTGAATTGATTCAACGCAACTTCAAAAAGACATTGTACCAACCTTCCTTCGTACAATGCTACAAATGGTGTGAAATAGGTACAACTAGAATAGATTCGGTGATTTTAAAATCTTCTTTTATTACCATGCTTCAACAACACTTGTCAACCTCTTTGCTGTATCCTTTTTCTTATACATAAAACTATGGTTTGTACCAAATGCATTTGGTTTTATTTTTACCTTTGAACACACACTTTTTTCTTTTATTAAGTACTTGCAGTACCTTGCACCAGAGCTGTAGAAGATATTGGAAAAGAGTATAGGTATCTTTATTTAGGGTGACCGATAATTGCTCGTATTCCTGCGGGAGGAGAAACTATGACTAATTTGGAATTACTTGGGGGTCGGAAATGCGACATTTTTTTATGATAATGACACTTATGTAAAGAATTTTTATTTTATTTATTGTAAGTTTCAACATACCTCAAAATCTGACAGTAAATTTCGTGGTTTTTTAGCTTTAGTTAGGTTGGCTAATTAATAAGCTGAAAAATTCAGGCCAAAAAGTGAGAATTTTTTTTTAATTTTTAACTCCTAAAATTTAGATTTTTGTTGAAAGAAAACCGAAGTACATTTTCTCGAAAATGACGCATTTCCGACCCCTAAATGATAGAGGCTAAATCATTCAAAATTAGTCATAGTGTCTTCTTCCGAGATGAATACGAGGAATTACCGGTCACTTTGTATACAAGATACTAAATACTGCCAATGATACACGATGCAAGTACTTTATGTGAAAGTATCTAAATAAAAGATTCAAGATTCAAAACATCTCAATAAAAAAAATTGGCGATCCTACTAGTTCTCGATTAAAATTACATTTTTCTACCAGTAAAATAACTTTATTATTTTTCTTCTGGAAAGGACGTACAGAACCCTCGGTAAATGTAATAAAGTTCATAATTTATTTCAAATCAGAATTATATTTTGATTAGTTATTAAATATCTAATACAAATATTAAGAGCACTGTGGTTGAAATAAAAATAAAAAATTAAGAATAGGTAGTTACTTCTTACCATAACAGTTTTATTAGCGGATGTGCATTTCGTTGGCTATGCTCTCATCTTCAGCAAACACTAAACTTTAGTGTAAGTAACTATTCTATATTTTTTATTAAATATCTAGCATATATTAAGTTGTCGATCGTCTATAATCTACAATAAATACTCAGCTCTTTATGCATTGTAAACGGTTAATGAGTTAATATTATTATTTTACATGTTGATTTGCGAAAGCTGTTTTTATTTGGAACGAACTTCTTAAAAAGCTAAAAGAAATGTTTATTTGCTTTTTCTCGTCCTCGAGAAATACATAAACAAACCGTATGAGAACTTACAAACTTCGGCAAATAGACATACCTACATACATGCTATATTGTACTTGGCAAGCCTTCTCTATTTGGCATTACTATTCCATTTACTGATCCAAATAAAGAATTCGGAATTCGGTGATGTATCTAACTTTTATGTATAATAGGCTTCATTTCGATAAAAACCACAAACAGCGTCATCATCAGATACCTCCACAAGTGTTATTTAGATCGGCTTTGAGCTGCATTTACTGTCAGCACATTAGTACAAATAAGCTGTCATATGTGTTCACAGAATCCATCTCGTTCAATCAACACCTTTATGGCTTTGACTCGACACACGGCTCATGACAGTAGTGACTAGTGTTACAGTGTTTGAAAAAGTTAATAATAACGTGACTCAAAATTTAGTTACTCCCTTCTCTCGGTCTTGTATGTGTTAAGAGATACCCTGCAGAACACCAATTTAAAATGTTCTGCAGGAGCCGCCACTGTAATGCATGTAGTGATTTATCGATCGCCTATACATTCAACTATTCTATACGATTCTAGTGTATTGATCGCGAAACTGTGACATATCTGATATAATACTGGTCTACATTTTATATTTCATATTTTTTATCCCGTCTGAATAATATTCAAAACCATCCAAACTTTATGATTTGTTCCGGTAGAAAAATGCTTGCAAAAAATGCTTTGCAAATACGGTCACTATGACGTGTGGATGGATTGTTAAACAATATATTTTTATTTCTTATCGAGCTTCCAAAACAATATTTTTGATCGGCTAAAAGTGAAGTCACCATATTTATAACTGGAGTTTTTTTAGCTTAGTTAAAAATGTCTGTAAGTTGACAAAAAACATTATTTGACTAACGAATACCGAAATATAAAAAAGCTATATTTTTGGGAGTATATATGGACAAATATTTTTGTTTTATATCAATTTTAAAATTTCTAAATTCAAGAGTTAGATTTATGACAGACTTACAGATGAATCTACGAACAAACAACCATGTTCCATTTTTTTGCCATTTTGGCACGCAACCCTAAAAACTTATGTCAAGTATTCTATTACAACAGTAAAATAGTTGGCAAAACCAAAAGTGCACATCCCGCAAGTTTTCCACTGTATGATAAAAAAATAACTATTAAAAAATATTTTTAATAAATTTAAAAAGATTTAAAAATTTAAATAAATAAATAATTAAAAATTGAAAAAATATTTTTTTTAAGTTTGCAAAAATAAAAAAAATTAAGAACTATACATAATATAATATCTAATTAATATCAAGGGGAATAAAATAAAACAAAATAAAAAGAAAAAAAAAGAAAAAAATCAATGATTTCGTAAGGAATCGAACCCAGGACCTTGCCCTTGGGAATCCAACGGCATAACCATTACGCCACGGCGCCCTACTACGCGTAGTGGTGTTATCACGGTATAGAAGTGTAGCACTTGTTTTATGGATTACACTATATTTACACAGCAATTATTATATTGTTTTTTTAAACTATTAGCTGTCAAAAATAATAAAATAAAACTGTTTATAAAAATTAAACTACTGAACACATTTTAGTGAATTTAAATAGGGTTCTGGTCTGATAGTAAACAAAGTGAATAAAATATAACCCAAGGAAATCCGACCAAAATTGCGATCTGTAGAGTCGTGACGTACGTACGTACATACGTACGTACGTACGTACATACGTACAGACCAACCGACAACTGCTGTTTGTGATTTTCAATTACAATTTTAATAGTATTTATGAACTCGAATTGATTTAAAAATGGTTCTGTTTTATAGATTAGAATCTCCTCTTTTCAAAAAGCTTCAATTTGAATGGATTTCGTGTGAAATTAACTTAGATATAACTTCTTATATGAACGAAAGTCAGCTCTGACGCACAAAGCGATAATAAAGCACATACCGCCAGTTTAGCGGTATGTGCAATTGACAATATTATATTCTCAGAGCATCATTATGGCAAGTTTTATTGGTCTGGCAACAATTTTTTAAAATATTTTTATTTGTAAATAACAAAATAAGTATGTTTGTCTTAAAAAACGAACGTATATTAAAATTTCACTTGATTTTTATTCATAAAGAGCTGTCTTTTTTACAAAGGAAATAAGAAGTCGTTTAAAGTTGATCATTAGCTACAATGTTTTGATTAAAACTTTAAAAAGCTTTAATTTACAAGTAACGAAATAATATTGACATAATTTAAAAGAGAAAAATATAAAATCTCGCTTAGGCTTTCATTTATAAAGAGAATTTTTTGTTTGTTTCCACTCAAACAATGTCTTTTAAATAGCAATCATACAGATCCAATATTAAACTTTAATAGTTTTCTTTTTTTGCTTATTTGAGATTAAACAAATTTATTTCATGACTGAAAGTACATTACAGAGAGAATTAATTAAAGAACCTTGGATATATCTGTGTATCTTTATCTTTGTGAATTTAGTAGACTGTTTGAAAAGGCAGATTTGCATCTCCTCAAACAGCTTCTTTTTTCTAAAGGCGGATTTACAACTCGTCAAACAGCTTCATTAATTAAGAACATTAATAAATAAATTTTAAAGAATAGCTTCTGTTGCTACATTGTTAGAACACCCATTGTTACATGTCTATATTAACAATGGGTGTAGCAACAGAAGCTATTCTTTAAAGTTAATAATTAGTAGTGCGCACTATACCGTATTAAAAATTCACATTAATAAATAAATGTCCCCGCAAATAATATTTATTTAAATTTGAAAACTGTTTGTTTACTGTATACAATATTGTGTGCGTTGAGTTTCAGCAGCCGGGCATCGTACTACGCTGGAATAATTGATCGTTTATTAAGACTCTACAAGTGCTACCCTTGAATTTTGTTAAAAATTTTGATTTCAATATTCGTATCTATTACAATACTTTCCCAGTATAATGGGAAGTTAGAAAAGTTAAACCAGAAAAAGTGCTTTTATTGCCCGGTAACGTTTTAATCAAACATAACTTTTTTATCTGTAAGTCGTCTGTTGCATGTAGTATGTTTGAACGGATTTAACTTAAAAACTATTCGATGAAAGGACCCAGCACCAAATACATGGGAAAATGGATTTCAGTGAAATTTTTTCTAACTGGGAGGAATGAATCATTTGATACCAAAAAAAGTTTCCAATACAACTTGGGTCTGAAAATTCCGGTGTCCAAAGTTATTAAAAACGACTGTTTTATGACAATATGTGGATATATATGTGAAATAACGGAATTTTCAGACCCAAGTTGTATTGGAAACTTTTTTCAGCATAAAATAACTGATTCATTCCCCCCCAGTTATCCATTTTCCCATGTCTTAGTGCGGGGTTCTTTATATTAAAAGAAAAAGCATACACTTTAAAAGTATGAAGGAAAAGGACAGAGACATCTGAAGAAAATCTTGGAAAAGTGGAGGTTATTTCAAGATATTTATGTTATTAGTTCTTGAAATGTAAATCAAACTTTAATAAAAAGTAGATATGTCGTTTATACTGTCTATTGAACAGTAGGTAAGTCGATCGTATTTTGCCGATGCACCCTTCACTGCAAGCGTAGAGTATCTATACTCTACGAGTGTGTCTGTAACTTGGGTCCGAGCGTTGAGCGTTGCGGAGATCCGTAACATGTTCAACGGCCGTTGATCGAGTTATACGACGACGATGCGAGGCGGAAAGACGACAGCTGGAGGGGCGGCGGTGCGGGGGGAGATGTACATAATGATGGTTCAATAGGACTAGTTCTGTCTCACTTGCAGAGCTACTCGTTCCTCTTCGCCAGCTGATAGCTTACAGTTCATTTAATTATGCATGTATGTAACTTGATTTTTAATTCGTAGTTTATTTTCCGATAGCTAATTAGATTTACTAATGGATTAAATAAGGCGGCTGGTGGTGATTAAAAGCAAAGTTTAATGCCCGTCTGCTGAAAGGGCAGGTACGTAATTTCGCGAGAGTAGATATCATAGTCGTATCGTTGGTAAAGGACCCCGCACAAAGCTTAGGGGATTTTATTCTCGGTTAAATTGATCGAAATTGGTTTTATTTTATATAGTTTAAAAGTCACTAAGAAAAAGCGTTCATGAACGCATAGCCTAAAAACCAATAGATTTTTAGCAACAGATATGTTTAGCGAGATTTTAAGCATAATGTATGATAACCGTACTTTGAATTGCCTATCAGAGACAAAATTCTTAGGAATATTTCTTGCTGATACTCTCACTTGGAACCTCCAGTGTGATGAAGTAATAAAAAAATTAAGATCCTTATGTTTCTTGTTTAGAAATTTAAAAACTGTGCTTGGTATTGACACTCTATTGGATGTGTACTATGCTCACGTCTACTCTAGACTGAGGTATGGTGTCATATTTTGGGGCAATTCGCCTCCTGCTAGACATGTTTTTATCTGGCAGAAGAGAATTCTCAGAATTATATTTGGAATTAAGCAAACAAATTCGTGTAGACCCATTTTTTCAAGCTACAGGATACTTACTTTGCCATCCATCTATGTTTTGGAATGCCTTCTAGCTATCAAAAAAAAATCTTAACAACATTTGTTGCAATAAAAATTTTCATAATTACCCAACAAGATGTGGTAATGATTTAAGAATGCCTAAACATAGACTGGAACTGAGTAGGAGAGGACCAAATTATATGGGTCAAAAATTATTCAACCACCTGAATGATAATATAAAAAACATTTCTGGTGTCAAACGTTTCAAGATTGAATGTAAAAAAATTCTTATTGACAAGTGTTGCTATTCAGTTGAGGATTTTTATCAGTGATTGAGAATAGTATTTAAGTATTTCCATATTCTATTCTATTTTTAACTATTTGTTATCGGATTAATTATTTTAATATGTTTTAACTGTGTACCTACTGACGTTTTGTATCCATTTTTTAATGGCGCAACAAATAAACATTTATTATTATTATTATTATTATTATCATTGAATTCACAAGCTCGATACTCAATCCTTCAAACACCTAGGTTTAGTGCTTTACCCAGCTCTGCTTGGGATTCAGCGTAAAGTTCTATAAAACTACCAAAAAATCTTTCAACTTTAATAAATAATGCATAATAGAAATTAATTCTAAATAAATAAAAACCCGATATTTTTTTGCGAAAAAATATGTCTAATCAAGATATCATCTAATAGTTTTCCAGTAGAAGATCAATAGCCAAATAAGATAGCTGTGCTTTTTATGTTAAGAATATAAAAAAGAGGATTGTTTTGTTGAGAGAAAATTGTTTACTAGATGGGAGGTACAGATCTGTTTCCCGAATCGATTTTTTAAGTATCTATTAGTTTCGTTTGCTGCGATCTTTATATCGTAATATTAGTTATTCTAAAGCTGAAACGAATTCTATAAATGTGACATATAATTCACATCGACAGGAAGATAAAGAGAGAAGAGATCATTGTCTGTGCTGAAGTGAGAGGGGAAATATACCAACCGAGTGAAACTCCGTCGATACGAGTTGATAGAGAGCGTCGTTTTTGAGATGTCGCTATTCTACAGGGTCAATGCGTTTGCTTTTGCCTTACCGATATCCTATACCCCGGTCACAGACGCAAATTTTTGTTGGTTCCTTTAAAAAATAAATATATACAATACATGTATATATACAGAATTATTTTTAAGTTGATTCTTTTTTTTAACAACGTGTAGAAATCAAATAGACGAACAAATATATCATGTAACTGTTTTATCAAAACTCAAAAATAAAAGAGGAACGGGCTTTTAAAGTTTTATTATATTTTATCAAATTTTGAGATCGGTCCTGGCGTTATGTTATGTCACTATGGAAATACGTTATTTCGTTATCAAGTATTCACAGAAATTGTTCGAAGTTTGGCCGTTTTATTGGACACAAAGATGGGTTTTTCATTGTTTGAGGTCAAGAGTCCGAGCATAGTCAACTACTTAGAGCGCTTGCACTAAAATCAGACTTTCGGAGAGTGTTTTCTGCGGCCCAGCATTAACCTGACTTGTCGGTGATCAGCGTATGTTACAGTCTGACGTAGCCACCAGGATGAGCTGATGTAGCATGTCGTCAATCACGGGCACCGTACTATCCATATTAGTACTACGCACGTTTCTAACTGAACTATTTTTTCAGTTTTATTTTACCCTCGAACATTTGTTCCGGGGAAATGTTGTGTACATGCAAGATTTAAGGGCCATTGCTTTAAATTGTTGTATAGATTGAAAAGAAAAACGAAAATAATACTCTATAAATACTGAGGCACAGACACAAATATTTGAAAATAATGTAGACAAAATGTTGGCACTTATATATTGATTTCTTTAGTTTTGAAGCCTTAAACGTTTGTTTATCTATATAATAAAAAGTAAAGAATAGTTACTTCTTACCACAACAGTTTTATTAGCGGATGTACATTTCGGAAGCTATGCTCTCATCTACAGCAAAAACTAATTCCATATTCCATCTAAAAATTGTCGATCAAATGCTACTAGAGCTTTTTGAAATGTTAGAAGGGCTTTCTGTAATTCTAATAGGACTTTCTAGAATGCTGAAAAGTTTCTCTGTTAAACTGAAAGGCTTTTTGTAATGCTAATATGGTTTTGTGCATTGCTTATAGAGCTTTCTGTAATGATATAATAGTGTTAAAGCTATTGGGTGCTAAGTTTTTGTAATAATTATTTTAATTTGACAGCGAATTACAATATTTTTGGTTTTTTGTTGTACATATTATATTATGTTAATCGGATTTGTTTAGTATAATTTTTTATTTTGTTTTTTGCAAACTTTTTGAACATCTCTGTTGAAATCAGTGTATAAAATATAACAATTTTACTCTTGTTACTGTTCTTGTCATTTTACGATCTCAAGCATATAACATTATGCAAAATTTTGCTATTTCCTTTACAAATGACGCTTTATAGTTATGCTCTTACGAAACATAACACAAACCGGAAATGCAAATGGCAGGAAATTGTTTTCGAATATTCCTGGGTATAGTAAATCAATAAAAACGCAGTACACAGTGCATTTTATTATTATGACCGTGTGCAAAATATAATGCATATGCATTGTACAGGTTTCGGCAAAAATTTGTTTTGTTTCTGAAAGACATCTTGGAAATACAAAAGGACCCCGCACAAACATTATAGGATTTGGTTCTCGGTTTTGATCGAAGATGGTTTTATTTTATAGTTTAAAGGACACTAAGAAAAAGTTTCCATGAGCGCATTGCCTAAATAACTAATTGATTTTTAGCTACAGATATGTTTAGCGAGATTTTAGATATAGGGATATCCAGTGAATTCACAATCTCAAAAAATCCTAAGCTCTAGAAATATGTTTTCGAGTGCGCTGAATCCTAATATGACATTCAAATCTTTGATTAACGTCTGATTAGAACTCTTTAATAAATAAAAATATCGACCAATTTTTCAGACAATATATTATGACATTATTATTTTATACAGGGTGACACCTTCCAACATTACCTAGTTGTCAACTATTTTTCTATTTCTGAAAAGAATGCATAAAAGATTCGGATTTTGCAGTTTAAAAAAAAAATATTATTTTAAGGGTTGTATTCAGGGGTTAAATTTGTTATTTCGTCCGAAAACAAACTTAAGTTTATATAATAAAGCCACACTGTCTGTTATAGCAAATGCACTGTATTCTCGACAGGGTTTGGCACTGCGACCCGATTTTTTTTTACTGCAAAATAAAACCCATATAATAATTATTCCGTAATTTTGATTCTAAAAGCGTGATGAATGAGATGCCGTCGAATATTTAGCGTGAAGAGTCTTCGTACATATTTCAAAATTTATTTCTGAGCTTATTTGAAATCAGAATAAAGCAATTAAGGCGTCAGTTTATTCAGAATTTATTTCAATGTTAATATAGTACATAAAAATTCTATGAACTTTTCTCATTAAAAATATCTGAAATAATAACTTTATAACCACTATTTTTTACCGTATGATGATTAAAGAGGTCATTTAAAATATGTGAGTGTACACAGTATATACTTTTAACTGTATAATAATGTTCAGCCATCAAAAACATTATTATTTTAAAAGCTCACTTTTATTGTAATTTTAACAGCTTAGAAAAATAAAATGTCCTTTTGTAAATAATAAAATAATACAGATTTTAACGACAGTTGCTATAGCTATAATAGTACTTACAGTGCAGATTTATATTTCGAGTTTAAAACTTGATGCAATCGGGCCGTTAATTTTTATTCTTGCTTTATGATTATTGCCATGAAATAATAAATTTTTCATTTATTAACAAAATGTTTCTTTTGTAAAATGTGATAACCAGTACTGGAGTACTTGAACCCGAAAAATCATGGATTGGTTGAGTAGCAATTGATCATCGAGTCAAATAAAAAAGTAAATAAGTCTAGTCTAGTTAGATTTCTAAAAATGAGATCAAGACAGGAACCAAAATGCCTGAAACAATCAATGGCTTCAAAATATGCATGATCTGTGGCCGCTACTTTGCATTTTTTTGGAACCCATCGAATCCAAATCGGACGACCAACCATGTCACTCGATTTTTACATACGGAATGTTCTATTTTTTAGTATATTTTTAATCGGGATCAGCCATTGGAAAGCTTTAATTAAAAAAAACTATAAAAATGCAATGTATCTCTTTTAAATACTGTATGCACCGCGATGCACATATTCTGCATCATTTTTTTGTTTTTAACATTTACTATCTTTTGTAATTTCAAACGTATTTTTTAAATTATTGTTGTAAATCTCAATCCACCCGACTTTCCGTGCTAGTTGGACACTGTACTGTTGTGTTTTTTGCGCATATGAATCTGAAATAAAACTTAACAATTTATTTTTTACGTGATTTCAAATTGGGTTTCGAAATAATGCTTTTGAATGAATTTTGTTCTCGGTTATGATTAACAGTTCGGAAAGAGTCACCTGCATACAGTACCTCATAGAACAGACGCAGATAAAAGACTTAAGTAATCGTATGCAATACCGTGCAATGCATTTAACATTATCTAGAGTGGTTAGATAGTATGCGAATGAAAACACAATTCATTCTATATGTCTATGCATTCGATATGATTATTATAACTAATGATTTGAACTCTAGTTTTCGATAATAGGACTGCTAGCGGTGCCTCATGGAAAAGAGGCAGATAAAAGTACTACCCTCTTAAAACACTACATATAACTGTCTCTCTCAGATTTGAGGGAGACAGTTACTTGTAGTGCTTTAAGAAGGTTGATCCGTTACCAGTCCCAATCGAAAGTAAGTCGAATTCTAAATGGGAACTTTTCCATAATAAGTTTTTACAAAAGGTTATAAGTCGATGATACCAATAAATTATTGTCATAAAGGCATAAATAAATATTTTTTTTTAATATTAATTAATTATATCAATATTTTACTTAATGTACTAATTTTGAATTTTTGTACAAAGTTAGGTTTAAAAAAAAAAATGTAAATATCTGTATTTTACATATTTTTTGCAGTAAATAATTAAAAAAAGAAATTAGAAGTAATAAAAATTAAAATTAAATAATTAAAAACTTAAAAATTCAGTTAAAATTGTTAAAACTGTCAAGAATAAAAGTCCATAATCGAAAAGTGCTAAGGTTTAATAATTTTTTTTATTGATTAAAAGTCTAATTAAATTGAAAAAAAATATTAAAATATACGTAAGACATCGATGCTTTACATAGTTAGTTTTCGGAACTGCTGACATTATTTGGTTATTTGCAAAAAATTAAAATGAACAGTTTGCATGCTAGGTTGACATATTTTCCATAAGACTACATGTAAAAGTTTTTCTTAATTTTTAACTTTATAAATCTCCTAATGATTTTGGATTTTTTACAGAAAATTTTCTCATAAAAAAATCTATTAAAAAAGCTTTATTTCAGATTTTTTTCATTATCTTCGTAAAACGGCTCAACCTCCTTAAAGAGTAGAAAAAGAACGTAATATAACAATTTATTATTGGATGTTGTATAACAAGTAGATATAAAAATCATTCGAATGCTTTGGAATAACCACTCGAGATATCTGAATTATCGAATAGTTCAATAATTTTCACTCCAAATACCCCATCACTGATTTAAAATTGCGATAAAGTTTTAAGTGTACAAAACACGAGCTACGCGTGGTCGCCGCGTCTTCAGGTAAGACGACAGCGCGGTAACGAACGGGGAAGTACCGTTCTGTTATGTTATATGTAATATGAACACAGTTGTATGTCATATTACCACGTCGTTATTATATCGTTTTATTACTTAGCTATAAAAGTTTCAAATAGGATGACGTGTATAAAATGTATTGGCGCCAGGTATATCTACATAATCTATTAGAAATGACAGTGCCCGTTAATGTTTGCATCGCGTACACATATCCGTTCAAAATAGCGGCTTGGTCTTCGGTCGTAAAATTGAAAAATAATAGTTACCAGACGATATTTATTTTTTTTTCATACCTCGATCGAAAAGACATACTTTCGGTATTAATTGTAAGGCAGAAAGTCTCACATTTACGCACATTTTAGCTAATATAGAGTAAGATCCCAGAGCCGCCAGACACAACCTATTTTTAAATAAATGAAACCATGCTTTTTGAGTAGTGTTTTATGTACTTAGAACGCTTGGCGTACCTCCACCATTGAGTCTGTGACAAATGTACAGGTACCAGGTGAGAAAGGTGAGCAAAAATAAGAGTCACTTAATTTAAATTTAAATGGCTCATATTTATATATGTTTTGTAAAATATCTCTATAAATTAGTATCCAGTATCACCAGTCACTTTCCGCTGACCACAACTTCTGACAGACGCTTTAAAGCTCAAAGAAAAATTAATGAACTTCACTTATTTTTAAATGTTTGATTTTTATAATAATTTGATACACTTCACCGTTTTAAAAGGTTGTGTCTGGCGGCTCTGGGATCTTGGGCTAATAGTCTCGAACAGATGTCATTCGTGTTTTTACGTATAACCTCAAAGCTGCTTGCTTGGAATTTATCTGTGTTTTTATGTAATTAATAAATTAATGTATTTAATAAGCGTATACTTACGACCGAGGTAGGAAGGACAATAGTATACACCACACTGGCTGAAAGTTTGATATCTTGCACTGCGCGCCATGATGCCTACAGTCTACTATTTCAATGTATTAAATAATGTATATCTTCACAGAACACATCTAAAAAAATACTTAAATTGCTTCGGATGGACCTTGGTTTCTGAAGAATGTAATCCTATGAATTTTCAAAAAAATATCATAAGTAATTTGAATGCAAGCAAACATATTTGCATTTTTCTGTTGTCATTAATCAATATTTGGAAAGCGCAACGAAACTTTTTTTCATTTTTGCATGTTAAAGATACGTTAACAAGCAATTTAATTATACATTTATGCATGAAAGTTTAAAAATATGGCTATCGATTCTATTAAATCTACAGACGGAACTATTTAATATATCAAATGTCTATGCCAGAGATTCCCAAACTTATTTGGCCTACTGCCCACTTTTTAGTAAAAAATTACATAATGCCCCCTAAAAATATACTTTTTTTAAGCGTACAATCACGTATGTATCTATATTTCTATCTATGAAAATTGTTTAAGACCTTCTGACGTTTAAATTTAGATGGGTATATAATTTCCTATAATATGCCTGTCTTCTAGGCTTTCAGAAGGCTTCCGTTGACTCAGGGAGCCTCACGTGTAGTATAGGATATAGGGCAGGACTTACGAGTCGAATTTTTTATTTACTTTCCGGGAACAGAAGTAAATAGACAGGGGTTTAGGAAGCTGAAACTGATTTTAGATTTTCTTCCCAGAAGCAGAATTAGGAGAAGGGTCTTGTAAAAAATTCCGTGTTATATGTAAAAGAAATATGTTATTTTGAATTCTTGACGAAGATGGCAACCGGTTTGTTTTTCGTTTTTAGATTTCTTTACATCCACAAAAACTGAAGCTACGAATTGGCACTGGACCCTTATTTCATGAGCTTTGAAAAAAAAAAAACGTTGGAAAATGATAATTCCAAATTTTCGGAACAGAATTGAAACGGGCTTGTCTTAAATGAATAAAGGTATAAATTTATTGCCCCAATTCTATATATTCGATATAATTGTATCGGCTTATTTGCCGTACTGCGGTAGTCTACAGTGTGTAAACAATAGCACGGAACATAGGAAAAATACAATGTTTTTTTCAATATTTTTTAAGTGTCTTATGAAAGTAATATTCAGTTAGAACATTTATTCAATATTACACCTAAAAAAAGTTGTCGAACTTGGCTGATATACAATCGTGTGTATAGTATTTTCACTATATTCCGTACTGTTGTTAACACACTGTATATAGTTATTTATAAAATAAGTAAACTATACAGTGACAATTATGTACGTTATTCCTATCGTATACGTAATATAAAGGCGAAATGAAGATAGGAAACGAAAGGGAAATACTTATTGTAGAGTTGAATAGAGGAAGAGAGTTATAGTTCTGCGACCACAAGGTGAAATAGCTCATTTCTCACATCTCTTTTTAAGAAATCTGGACTATTTTTACCCGACTGCGGCGTAGCCAAAAAGGAAGGATTATAATTAGTATAGCAGTTTATCAAAGTCTGTATTTACGAACGTTCCACCGTAGCGCCTAAACAATTCAGCCGATTTTGAATAAGGTGTCAATCGATTCGTTATTATGGTCTAGGTAACATAAGCTACATTTATTTTTGAATTTTGGTCCCAGGGGTGAACAAATTGAAAACAAATAAAAAATAAGTTTAAAAAGATTCTTAATCCAGCATGCAAATTACATAGTTTAAAAATTATTTTTAAAATGACGTTATTTATACATGTTAATGTCTAAAAAATAAAGACTTATTATTATTATTATTAAAATTTTTTTGACCATAACCCACTTTGTCTTGCGGCAAGAAACTTGATGCCTTAACTCTCAAAACCCACACTATCACACTTCCTATAGCAGTCAGTGGGTATTATACGTACTACAACGTAAGTAGATGGCATCAGGGCGAAGTGGGGAAGTTCGGGTGCTAAATGTCTCACGAAATAACCATTCATAAAGATAAACGACGGAATATAGTGTGAGCATTAGACCGCATCAGCTCTTGTCCGGAAGAATGGGGGAAAATGCCCCCCGTCCACGCGTCCGACCGTTGAGCCACATAAACCTCCTTATATAGACATGTCCTGCAACTTTCATGTCTCCAAATATCGCACGGTTATGATTTATGAATTGAATCAACTTTAAACGTGACTCGAAAATATTAAAAAGTCAAGGTCTAGAATTTATCTACGGAACTAAAAAAATATTTTTGCCTTGGGAAACATGTGCCTAGGTTTTAATTTGTTGTAATAATGTTCGAGACGACTGTAGCAGAGTTATAATCCCGTGGTCCATTAGTTTTTCCAAAAATTTTTTTGCTGCCCAAAGCACAGCTTAGCAGTAGTAAGCTTTTTTTACAATGTTTAGTTTAGGTAATATTATTGCAACCTTCGATAAACTTCTAAATAAACTCGTTTAAAAAGTTATTGCGTTTGTCAATAATATCAACTTAATTATTAACGTCCGTTTCTCGACTTTAAGTCATAACAGACGCCATTCGTACCATTACTATTTTCCTACTATCACACTCCCCGTTATTTAAACTTCCACTTAATAGCAATGGGCGAATGACTGATTTTTAGGACATTAGGATAAGGTAAGCAAATTTTGAGCATATGACAAGTAATCGACCATGACCTTGAATAAGGAACCATCTCGATATTTATCAGGAATTATTAAGGGAAACCGTGGAAAACCTCAACAAGATGGCCGGTACAGGAATTAATGTTTCTCGGCGAAAGGCAGCTAGAAAAAGTCTCAGCCCCGCCGGGATTCGAACCCATGAGTATATCCCAAATGCGAGTCTAGTGCTCTCACCACTAAGCTACACCGATCGGTTACTTATGAACTTAATTATGAGAAAGAATAGTTCGGTATCAAATGAAATAATATTACATTGTTGAGTCAACCAACTAACTCTTCGAATTTATTCAACATAACCTCACATTCACAATTAATTTATAATCTTCATTGTGTCTACCATCAAAAACTGTATAACTTGAAATAATTTATCCACAACTCTATTTTCCTTCCTTTATGCGAGCTGTTATGTTGAAACTTTGAGCTGACGAAACATAATATTTTATTTAGAATACAAATAAAGAGGTTTGGGTTGTGTCGTAGGCAAAATTAGAGGGTACGCATTAAACTAAGTAAATAAGTAATAACAGAATATATACAAGCATTATAATTAGGTGTATATTTGTGTATATCAAACTTCCTAGGCTCATATAATATTTTAATTTATTTTTGTCAACTTTTTTGTACAATTAGTACTTAATAACAACTTTTAAAACTTTCACCATAGATAAACGTATTATACTTAGGAAGATTCGTAACCTAGTTAACCAAAATGAGACCACTTTTATATAGTAAACCTCTTACGTTTCATACCCCTGGCCCACAAACTGAATGTTGTTTTGTGCTTCCACCTACATTATGGTTAAACTAAAAGTTCAGATAATCTTAAAGCTACCTCTATACTGATCCCAATTACGCGCTCAATGGTTTATAAATTGTTAAAAACCATCAATGTTTTTTTTTATTTTTGACGTAGGTATGTGATAATTTTAGTTTTCCGTGACGACAGTTCCGTTTGTTTCAAATCATAGAAACGCCGCGTAAACAACGGCACAAATAAATTTCTAAAATAAATAAAAAAACCAAATGTAATTCAAATTTTTTGAATTTTCAAATTTTATTTTGAATAGTCGTGGTAACGTTTTTTTAGTCTGTTTCACATTTTAATCAAAATCATGAATACGAATTCATTTTAATTAATAATTTAAGACAATTTATTATTCATCAAGGATCATTTCAACTTTACAAATAGGTACTGACATATTTTGTCAATAGAAATAAAATAAAATTTCTACTAACGTGTGCAGTGACGTGTATAATGGCTAGTAATAAACATTTTGATATTTGAATCTTTGATTAACGTCTGATTAGTACTCTTCAATAAATAAATTATCGACCAATTTTTCAGACAATTATATTGACAAAAATATATAATTATAATTCAATAAATTTATTGAATTATAATTATATATTTTTGTCAATATAGGTAATTGTCTGAAAAATTGGTCGATAATTTATTATAATTTATTATTATTATTATTTATTATAATTATAATTTATTACTATTTATATAATAAAATTGTCAGAAAAATTGATCCCAATTACTCGCTCAATGGTTTATAAATTGTTAAAAACCATCAATTTTATTTTTTTTTGACGTTATGTGATAAATGATAATTTACAGTTTTCCGTGACGACAGTTCCCAGTTTGTTTCAAACCATAGAAACGCCACGTAAACAACGGCACTTAAATTTCTAAATAAATGTAAAAAACCAAATATAATTCAAAATTTTTGAATTTTCAAATTTGATTTTGAATAGTCGTGGTAACGTTCTTTTAGTCTATTTCACAGTTTAATCAAAATCATGGATACGAATTCATTTTAATAATTTAAAAAAATTCATTATTCGTCAAAGATCTTTTCACCCGGTGAATTTCGTCTACAATTTTTACAGTTAACGTAACTGCACGAATTACTAACACAAGCCATTATTGAAAAATTCTCGGAAATGAAATAAGAAATAATTTTTTGACACAATTTATGAACGTACCGACAGAATTTTTTCAAATCATACATAAGGCTGTTTATATTTTAAAACCATGAATACGAATTTAAAAAAAATAGTCGAACATTCTCTTTATTATATTTCTGGACTATAGATACCAAAAAAAATCATCTCTGAAAAATCTTTAAAAAAAAATTCAACTGTCAGGCCGTTAAATAATTAATCATATATTTTTTCACCTACGGATTTTAACAAATTTATAACATGTAATACAGGGTGCATTTTTCGTCCACTTTGGTTATGTATTCTACTCTACAATTGTGAATGACATATTATTTTGTAGCATCGATGATCATGTCAATTATTTTATTATGGGAGAAGTACAGTGTCGGTATAAGCATCTAATTAATTAAGATAATAAAAATAATTCAAAATGAAATACATAATCTTATTTCTTGAATTTATATTTTTGTTCGGATTTTTTTGACTCAACATCAGAACTTTGTTTAAAAATAAAATTTTAATTAAAGTTATTCATTTACTTAATGTCACCGCGGGATATTGTACAATACAGTTGAATGACGGAAGAGGATCTTTGAAGAACAAATGTAATTATGATGCTGGTCACTAGAGGACCAAATTGCCAGCACAATTCACTACGGAAAACATATTATGTAGTTATGATGCTAGTCACCAGACGGCCGAACCATTATCAGTACAATTCACTATGGAAACTCTACATATTCTACACTCGCAGATTAAAAAAATTTAGCTTATGATGCTCGTCAATAGGTGGCCACCTAGCGGCGAGCATCATAAGTGGTCTCATTTTGGTTAACTAGGATACTTATCTTCCTAAGTATAATACGTTTATCTATGCTTTCACTTTCTTCGTCATGCTTTATTATTTAATCAATAAACATAAATAATGCTGGTTTATTTCCATTTAGCAAGGAAATAATTTTCAATTAACTCAAAATGCAGGTTTGAAATTGATTAGTTTTATATTTAAAATTTCCAGAATAATTTGAACAGAAGAGATATAGTTATTTTGTATTAATAATATTAGTTTTCTGATGATAATGAATAAAAATGAAAAAAATCGGATACGTCGTGTGAACATGAATTGTGAATCGATCTTTACCAAGCAGGTAAAAATTGTGATTTTTTTGTTCACAGAATTATGAGGGATTGGGGGGGTTATATATACTCCTAAAAGTGTACAGATGGTGCAACTGATAAATACGTTTTATATTAAATACAAATGGCGGAGAGGGTGGTTTTGTTACATCAGAACAAGCGAAGGACAAACACTGAACTTCCGTGGTCGCATATGGTGCAAAATTTTTCAAAGCTCGCAAGCGCACTTGGAAAATTATGAACTGAATTAAAGAATTATTATCGGTTTGGAGCGCGTAAAACCAATTTAAAGGAAAACCATATAAATTTTCACTTATGCGTTGAATTGTACAGTATTGGAAAACGTGTTTGTTATGGGTTTTTGGATGATGTCAATAATAAATAAATATTAACAATGTGTGAGATTGTGTTATAACCATAGAGATATAAGAATAGAGTACTCGAGAGAGCGGTGTTAATGTCGGCAGTTAAGAGAGATAACGCTGCAAATGTTTCTCTGTCAGTAGTTCTTATTGGCTGATGATTTATGGACGGGCGGGGGGACAACGGGGACGTTAGCATCAACCAATGAGCACTCATGAGAGATAGAGAGAGAATGATACGGAACTTCTGCAGCGAACTTCTAACGTACTATATTCTTATATCTCTATGGTTGTAACCAATGCTAGTCAATTATACTATTCATATCCTAAAAATTAAAAGGCGTACAATATAATAGAGTGCACCTGCTAGTAAAGTAGCGGTGTATAAAATAATTTTCCAATGATGTACATTAGAATTTGGAAATGTTCTACTTCAACTGGATTTTATCTCATTCTGTTATAACGTAGCATTACTTTTTTGGCGTCAGCTTTTTTGCTTTTATATATATTCGCTGTGAGTTTCGGCGGTATTGCCATCTAGCGGATTTATTCGCAACAAGTGACGGAAAATTTACCCACATTATATATTAGAGAATAACAATAATAGAGAATAAAATTGTAAATGTCAAAAATTTTGATTAAGCATCGGTGAAAATCCTTCTTAATGGAACCGGATATGTAAATAATATCAGTAAATGTATATAGAATAATTTTTTACATTAATAAATGTCAAATTATTATCATATTTTGGAGTTCACTTTGTCAATTCGCAGTGAGTTTCTACACTAGCGCCGCGTATTGGTTCAAAAAAGCCATTTTTACAAAATGTCAAATGATAGGAAAGAGCAAAAAATTCGCTTGTTACTTAAAAATGAGACAATACCTCCAAAGCTAATTGTATTGTCAACGTTGTCAATAGGTATATTCTTCAAAAATATAATGTAAGTAAGCATTATTATTGATAAATATTTATTGCTTCGGCGGTATTGCCATCTAGCGGATCTCTATTCGCAAAAGTGACGGAAAATTTTAACGCATAAAGTCGCCGCATACAGCGCTCGCGAAAAACTGCTTATCCCCTCCCTCTTGAGGCTCACAGCGAATAAGTATATATTATATATTTCTAAAATATACACACAATATGCCTCAATGAACCAACCTTTGAATTAAAAAAAAAAACTTGTACTTTACTAATAGAAGTTAAATTCATTACAAACTTTTTTAATTAGGTGATTGTGCTTAAATATTAAAGCTATCAGCAAGAAACTTTTTTCCGACATAAATATATTATATCCCTTAACCGTTTACGTTTTAATAAAAAATAATATGCAACGTTGTTGAAAAAAATCTCCGTAAAATAAAAAAGTATTTGTGTGTGAGATCGTAAATTATAGACGCTCGATGGTTGAGCTAATTACCGTCTGTGATCTTTTAATAATTTTCTTCTGTGATTCTTTTTGTTTACTGAAGTTTAAAATGTATAATTAGCTCACAAATTTTTAATGAACCAGATCGCTATATCAACTGGAAAATTAAAATGACGTCAGAATTTTTTCGTTTTACTGCTTAAAATGTATTAAAAATTCCAACTCCAAATTAAAAATATTTCTTGTCCAGAAAAGTTTTTCAATGGTTTTCTTAAGTACGACACCGTCTGTATATAGGTCAAATTAACATTTGCTTACTGAAATTTCACACATTTCCTTTCGGATGACACATCTTAACATCGACGTGCTAATGTATATTTTTCTAACAGTCGGATGCTTTGGGAATACCCGAGTTTTTAGCGGTGCTGTTGTTTATACGACTTCTTTGTTCATAGGTTTTTTATATCAGATCTGGTAAACGTATATTATCATTATAAAAAATAATAATATATACATTTATATGCATTGGTGTCTGAAAAATTAGTCGATAATTTTATTTATTGAAGAGTTCTAATCAGACGTCAATCAAAGATTCAAATAATTCTAGGCCAGTAAAATGATGAACTCTACTAATTCGAAAATTAGAAGAACTTTCCCATGGTTACAATATTGAATTTTGATTCAAGCAAAAAACTGATGAACCCAGTTTTTTAACTCTTTTAACAAATTCCAGGCATCGCTCGAAGGTGTAATTTTGGCAGATTGTGTATCATACTTATATAAATATTCTCTCAAAGTTGCATCCTTTTACGATTTTGTGGAAATGTTTGGGATGAAATCATCTTCATTCTGGTTATTGGTGGGTTTAAGGAAACACGATAACCGAGTACATACTGTATTGAGTCATCTTTGAGATCTCTGCCTACTTGATGGTTACAAATAAATTTCGTAGAGCTGAATAGACATTTTCGTCTATCTAAGTTTATGGTCCAAATCCAGTGTATCTGTATTTCAAGTAAATTATGATAAAACGAACTGATAAAATTTATATGTATCTGTCTTGTAATTTATCTTGAAAACACATTTTAGTTCGAGATATATATCTTACATAATAAATAGCACAGCTTCATTTTACTTTGAACAAAAACTATAATATTCATAGCACCGAAATATGAAAAGGGTGGTGGTACTTGTTTCTTGCCACAAACTAGGATGTTGGATGAATATTAACATGGGAAGTCATGATTACACTTAAAGTTTTTATTAGAAAATGACAAGAACCCAAGCAGACGGACATTAAAAAACATGTTAAATAATTCAAGTAGAACAGCACAATTTCATTAAACACCATTACGTTATCTTAATTACATTTCATCAAAACGTTTTACCTCATGTACAAAGAATTATGTCCGCTGAATACATATATGCATTGTTAATGTCCGCCTCAAATATTAAAACATATATTGCTTCGTACGCGATACGGTAAAATGACATGTCAAGGACTAAGGATACATTTTAAAATTATACAGCGCCTTTAATTTGAATTACCATAATATTTATTTTATATGTTGAATAACTCCATTTGACTTACACTGGAAATATTCAAAAAACTCTTTAAAAAATTGGTTGTCTGTAAAGTCGGTTTACGGACGATAGTTTTACGTGATAACGTATTCCGTAATACATAACCTAAACCTCCCAAAATTTGGTTTCAATCCGCTTATCCTTGGTGTCGGAATGATAAGAAATGTCAAAAGTGACGTTTGCAACTGTCAAAGTATTATGTTCTAATAATAATTAGTTATTCCAATACTTAACTTAGAAGGCGTTGCATTTCACAAAATACTAATGTCAAAAAATTGAATTAAACATTAGAAATGCAGCCGTTTTCATGTTAAGACAAGACATACGTTATATTCTAATTTCCATGTACGGCAAACAAAGACGACCGACCGCGTCGCGCCATGCATTAGACAACATTGCATTTATATTTTATACAGCTATTTTTCTATATAAATTTGTATAAAAAAACTGTTTAGGCAAATTCTGTTATACGAAATCTATGTAAAATGTTCTCCTCTTTCGTTTAAGACTGGTTTCAAACCGATCTGATTTAAATTGAGCGAGAAATTAGCAAAAAGCATGCACAGGGTCAGGCGGAACGTTACGCGTTAGGAACGTTACGCGTTACGAACGTTAGGAACGTTACGCGTTAGGAACGTTACACTTTTTCGTGCATGCAGCCGGTGTTTTATCAATTTATAAGATTGGTGATTCATCAATTTATAAGACGTTATCACGTCAAAAAATAAAATCCTGTCTTTTAAAGTTTTTTTTACCAGATATTTTATTACCATTATTATTATTTTCACTCGTTAGATTAATATCCACAATACACATCTTCGAAGTAATATTATTTGAATTCCATTATTTTCGGAACAACTGTAAATGTTCCATTTATAAAATAATATTTTGTTACTTTCAATATAGGAATTAAAAAATGGATCGACTCTTTCATCGGAAAAAACACATTATTTAAATTAATTACACATTAGTCAAAACCTTGTTTTATGTAAATCACTAAGAATTTTAACGTATTTAATTGAATAAAAATGCCTGAATGCTGACAAGAAATGTTGAAATGTATACAAGATGGTTTCGAAATATTTTTTTAACTTTCTTTTAAATATTACACGGAGCAATTTATCGGGGACGCTTTATTAAGAATGGTACTTTTTTGGGTTACATTTGGATTGCAAAAACTTTCAATACGAATCATACACCATCTTTAATTAAAATCACTACTTGGGATCACAAGTTTAATGTATTATTTGTTACTATAAGAGTATTTCACGTCCATGAAAGCACCCCAAACTTGCGCAGCTTAAAACTTAGCAGGGAAAAGGACCTACGACGGATGCCAAAGAAACATACATACATATACAGGATGTTTATTAATTGAGTGTCGATACTTAAGGGTGTGAATCGTTGAGTGATTTTAAGAAGAAAAGTTAATGTCAACATATGTCCTAAGCCTCTTAATTTTTGAACCACATGGTGTTAAATTTTTAAGAAAAATAAAACTCTTTTATCATAATTTTCTTATCACTCTTATCATATTATCACTCTTAGATATTTTTATGAAATTTTGTACACGACTTTTAATCATTAAGCAGTATTTTTTGACGTAAAAGATTTTTTTTTATTTTCACCAGTGACGTGTGTACGGGGTTCGAACTGAATATTTTGGAAGAAAAAATTGGTACGCCACTGATTTTTCTAAAACCAAAATTATTTTTGGAATCCTCATTTATTTTGGAGTAAATTTGGTCCATAGACTTACGTACGTAAACCGCTTCGTTTTTGCGTAAAAAAATAAAAACAAAAATTCTTCTCTTGTCATTTCGCTTTAAATTTTGAATTTATCGTTTTACTAAATGAATCGCGATTTTTACAATAAAATTTTGAAAAATCAGAGGCGTGCCGTTGTTTTTTATCCAAACATTGAACGTGAACGTCACTGGTGAAAGTAGAAAATTAACTTTTGTCCCAAAAAAAGTGTTTCCACTCATAGTGAGTGCGTACCAAATTTCAACAAAATATCAAACGCAGTCTCAATTAATTGAAGAGAAAAAACAATGCTCCTTAATGATTTAAAGGTGTATACAAAATTTCATAAAAATAACTAAGAGTTATAAGAAAATTGTGATAAAAAAGTTATATTTTTCTTAAAACTACAACACCCTGTAGCTCAAGCGAGGTTTAGGACATACGTTGATATTAACTTTTCTTCTTAAAATCACCCAAGGATTCACACCCTTAAATATCAGCACTCAATGAACACCATGTATGCACACACACACTCGAAAACGTTATCCTCCTTCTGAGACAGTCGAGCAAAAAAAAGTTGTATTTTAGATCTCATAAAAGCACTCCTCCAATCTTGATCGTGCATCGTAATTTCATTCTAAACATAGAATACTTTTGACGAGCGTTGTATAATCATAAAGGCACACCCACACAACTACTCAGTCTCGGTTCGTATGGTATGAAAAATCTAATACATGGCATAGATATTTTCAAATAACTATTGCTCTATAAAAAGCGTCGTATCTTATACCTGAATGAGTTAACACTTCTACATCTTCATGCCATGCATGAGATGTTTACCTATCAGTTGTTTGTTAGTATTGAAAAGGTACGTAGAGGAATCTTCGTTCACGGAGAAATGAATTGTTATTGTGAATGGTAATTTGGTCGGTTTGACAAAATATCGTCATTCTATTATCCACGCTCCAGAAACACATAAGAGGTAATTCTAGTTACAAATATTAAGAGCACTGTGATTGAAACAAAAATAAAAAATAGTTACTACTTACCACAACAATTTTATTACCGGAAGTACATCTTCAGCAAACTAAGTTACTATTCAAAAATCTTAACTTAATATAACAATTACAGGTATAAAACAAAAATTAAACTAGGTACTATAACTAATCAAAAGACTTGCGGAAGAACAGATAACAAACTGGACATCCACTAACTTGACAAACTGTCAACAACGCGTGTCACGTTTGAAAAAACCGTTGTGATTTGACAAAAATCCTCATCATATTATCCAGCTCCCAGGAGCATACAAGAGGTATTTCTAAGTAAGCATCGACACTAACCATAATTGACATGTTGGTGGTTAATTCATATATTTAAATATCCTCTATATCGCTAGAAAAGATTGGGAGAAAGACTTAAACACTACGGTGCAGATATACATACGTCTATCTCAATACTCTGACTCTCATGTGCATGTCCATGAATGGATGGAACTAGGTTCTGAAAGGGAAGTGACTTGCTCTATTGCCCCACTACAGACGCGACACTTGCGCACAACGGATCAAGTAACGAAAAGAGATAGATACAGGTCATTTGCCGTTTTACTTCATGGGCCACGCTTCTTCTTACGGCCACTAGGAATATAGAAGTTATTAAATATATGGTTTAACTATTAGTAGAAGTTTTGTTCCAAAAATATGTATTAAAGGAGATTTGTTTGGTTGAGGAACATGTTTAAAATAAGCTTTACCAAAGTATCGCTTGTGGCCAAATGTTGGCCACAAGCGATACTCTGGCTAAAACTTATTTAAAACATGTTCCTCAACCAAACAAATCTTCAATATGGTTTAACCATACTAATGTTTAAGCTTTTATTAAATTTCATCCGGTGTTGGTTCTATGCGCCTCTCTTCATCCGCTGTGCTTCCCCGTTGACAGAGTATAGACGTTCAATATTGAAAGAGACACATCGGAGCCCCGGATAGATGAAATGCTTGATCTGTGTAAACTCACAGTGTAAACGTGATCGAAAGAAGACCGTCTGCCATATCGCAGTTACGGTGAATAAATCGCGACCTCCAACACCTAGAAAACTATAGGGTATTCCCCTCATTTTATGTACTAGCCAATGAGATAGTTAATATTGTACTTTTACAGCTTTTCAGATACATCCAAACTGTGCTAACATACCATATTATGTACATGCTGCACACTAAAAGCTCCGTGTAAAGGTTGTTATTGGAGACAAGGCGAAAAGCTACAACTTTCATTTAACAGTGATTGCACTTGACGTGCTACAATTTTATATGTGGTACAGAGTTTGTGCAAACATACTAAATATATTTGCGTTGAAAACATTTGTCGTGTTATTATGAATTAAATTAATTGGAATTCCGTATCTCACAAGGAAAAAACGGAATCCTTATAAGATCACCCAATAATTGTCAGTATCAGCCGATTTTCTCAGAAATCAAGCGATGTAGAAACTCGGTAGATAGATTATAAATTATTGTCTTCAATATAAAGTAGTGTTGATCCAAGAGAATGTTACGATGAAGGAAGGTTTTTGGTTGAGGATCATAAGTAAATAAGCTTTACCAATGTTTCGCTAGTGGCCACTAGCAAAACATTGGTAAAGCTTATTTACTTATGATCCTCAACCAAAAACCTTCCTTCATCGTAACATTCTCTTGGATCAACACTACTTTATACTGAAGACAATAATTTAGTGGCCACTAGCGAAACATTGGTAAAGCTTATTTACTTATGATCCTCAACCAAAAACCTTCCTTCATTGTAAATTATAACCGAGCGGGTAGCGTAGTAGTGAGAGCACTAGACTCGCATTCGGGAGGTACCGGGTTCGAATCCCGGCGGCGGCAGATGTCGCTGGGAATTTTTTCTACTCGCCGAGAAACAGTAATTCCTGTACCGGCCATCTTGAGGTTTTCTATGGCTTCCCTCAATAATTCCAGATAAATATCGAGATGGTTTCTTATTCAAGGTCATGGCCGGACTACTTGTCAAACTCCTATGCTCAAAACTAGTCTACCTTATCCTAATTTCCTAACAAAATCCTTCATTCGCCCATTGGTATTACAAGTTGAAGTTCAGTAGAATATAACGGTAAGCGTGGTAGATGGAAAATAGTAATGGTGCGAATGGCGTCTGCCATGACACAAAGTCGAGAAAGCGACGTTAAACGCATTATTATTAGACTGTAAATTATAGACGCTGTTTTTTGTTTGTAATTCATGGATTGAAAGTGCGTCATTACATACTTCCACGATCTACGATGGACACAGCTATGTTCCCGGAATGGAATGGCTGAGTTTATCCGCCCCTGTTTTGCAAGTATTTTAATGTTGTTTTTGCCCTTATTGCGCTCTGACGAGTAGACACCATTCTTGTTCGCAATCGCTATTATTTGCCCTTGTAACACGATGCCTTAATTCAGACGGGAAGTTCAAATAAAAATTGTAAATCAAAACGGAAAGACAAGTAGTTTCATCTTCTGATTATTCAGAATCTGTAATCAGGAAACGCCTTCAGCTTTTTGTAAATCTCGGAAATGTCTCATATGTTGAACTGTTTTATACCCTGTGCAAGCAATAAAACTAACACGAATATATTATATTTACCGCTGTATATTTGTGTTTTGTTTCACAAAATTAGCATACCGTGTGCAGATATACACCGACATTGAATATGTTAAGACTCTCTTTTGTTTTAGACTTCTAACTTGGCCTTCTATGTATATTTATACAGAGGAAAGGTGTCTTAAGTACATTACCACCGAAATGTCTTGGGATTACAGACAGCTTAGAGCTGGACAATATTTTCACGCATGAGTTTCGACCCGTTGAAATTTTACAAGACACTATTTTTTAATTAATAAAAAATAAATGATCTACCTCGTTGACCAACTTGGATTTTAAGCCGCACCTTTATTTTTGAAAACACTTCTTTTCTGTTTTTCGGGACGTCAGAATTCCCAGATCCACCTGACTTTCAATATCATTAATAACCTGTAAAAAATCAAGGTGATGGAAAATATCTTTAGTGCAGTTTTAAAAAAATAATTAATTAATTTCTAGTGTGTAAATTAATATGTTTTAATTGTTATAAATTGTATTGCAGAAATTAGTATTTTCTATTTTGTTTATAAAGCCATATAAACAGACGAAACGTTGACAAATTAGTAGTCCAATTTTTCCATTAATTCCTACATTAAACCCCTCAATACTTCATAGTGTGTGTGCTTTTTGACAGCTTTGATATTACAACAAATTTATTTTTGAACTTGTTCTCAAAGAATACGTATAACATAATGAAATGACTAAATTCTGCATTCAGTATTTTCTTTGCATTTAATACCTAAATGCGTTGAACATAATCTTTTTTTTGAAACGAATTCCAATGAGTTCTTGAATAATCATATTTTAGAAACTTTCTATTCTCAATTTTCGACATTCAATGACTCGGTGTGTATGAAAGACTTTCTGTTGATATGTGTAAAAGTGTAGTATAAATATATAAAAGGAAAGTGACTGACTGACTGATCTATCAACTTGCAGCTCAAACCACTGAACGGATTGGGCTGAAATTTGGCACACAGATAGTTTTGGCGTAGGCACCCGCTAAGAACAGATTTTTAAAAATTCAACCCCTAAAAGGATGTAGCGAGTGTTCAAAATTTGTATGGAGAAATCATATAAGATAGATGTATCAATGCAATTACTCCAGTCAACAAATAAACACGTTTTTCATGGCTTTTCAAAAACAACCCATTCAGAGGATGAAAAGAGGCAAATAGTCTAAAAATCAACATGGGTGTCATTTTCAAGGCTTGTCAGGACGTTGATCGCATGAATGTTATCAATTTGGAAATTTATTATGAGGGTCTACGTCGAGAAAGAAGTAACTTTACCAAATAATGGGAATGCACCCGTGTTTCATCTCAATCGCATGCGAAGTTTGAAAAAAACATAGGTATTTTGTCTTCCCTGCGTTATTAGTAAAAACTACACATTTTCTTCGTTGACATGAAATTATAGAATAATCAAATTTTTAACAAAACTATCATCTTTTCCTCTTTTTTCTGCATTAGGTTGTTCAGTCGGAATATTTTGTTCGTTGACATGTTTAGAACGAAAATAAATGTGTTTCTGAAATATATTGCAGGATCTTGGGGAATTTTCCAGGCAACATCCAGGGTAAATTTCAAACAAAACTGACAACTTTCTCATTCTATATGTGTGTTTTGTAGACAACGTTGTTTTCGCAGTTTTAAAAAGTACTTTGTTTAAAACTTGAATTCCAGCTCCCTGAAAATGTGTATGTATATGAAACTTTTCCATTTCGTGTATCGCACGTATGTATAATATAGAACTTTGGTGTTTCTAAAGTCTGATAATTATTCCGTACAGTAAAATTTCTTTATAGTGCCCACCGTCAGATTACAAAAATTTCAGACAGTGTTTATTAACTACTTTATTTTTTTTCAGGTAAATATACTTCTTCCATCTTTCTGAAATAATCTTGGTAAGCTAAAATTCTTAAATAACTACTAAAGGCTTTTTAAAAGTTATTAAATAATATTTTCAGAGATTTTTATAAAAATGGTTATTTTTAACTCGAAAACCAAAAGAATATATTGGTCACATATTTTTTATTGTTTTTTGATCTGAGAGTATACAGTAAACCCTCGTTAACACGAACACGGTTAACACGAATTTCGGTTTAACGCGAACAAAAATTTGCTCTCGACAATGGTCACATAAGCTTATAATAATTATATTCGGTTAACACGAACCCTCGTTAATACGAACTTCGAACAACTTTTTCGTCCCTTCACGGTTAATTATCGGATAATACGAACTACAAAAATTCTCAAATCATATATTTTGATCATTTTGGTCAATGAATATACAATACAACTAAAAGAAAATATTCGCTTAAGGGATTACAAAAGTAATTAACTCACATTCTAAAAATAGACAAAGGACTGAGAGATTAAAAATTCATTCGAAATCCTATAAATAGAAACATACCTCAAAATGTTTCCCCTCTTATTTATTGAAATGTATTTTGAAAACAAATAAAAACAAACTTTCAAACTCAGATAATATTTAAGAACAATTAATGTTATTAGATAATTTATAATAAATAATTATTCAATGTTTACTTAAAATAAATCATGATTTGACACTTAAAAAATGACTGTATTTTATGCCATACTCGGTTTACACGAACTCCCACATAACACGAACTTTTTGCCTGATTTTTACGAGTTCGTGTTAACGAGGTTTTACTGTATTTTTTTCTGTTAAATGAAGCGCAATGATGGGGCAATTACAGGCCCTAATTTTAGACGACACAGCAACGTTTCGAAAATTACTTCTGAATAAATGTTAGTTTTACTGATAAATTTTAAATAAATACTCAGCAACATGTCTAGATTAATCCTTTATCCTTAATTTGAGATCACAGCGGACCTTCTAAGCTTAAAAATAAAGTTGAAGGAGTACCTGTTAGCAGTAAACTTTTATTTTTATGTCACAAGACACTCACCGTGTTAGGAAGCATATTGTTAATCGGAAGAATGTATTTTAGTCCTTTAATAATTCAATTGAGATGAAGTAAATCATAGTTCTGAACTAAACGAACATTACGTATGTTAAACTTGGATGTGTCTCAGTTCAAACTGTTTGTTTATTGGTGAGATAAAATTTTGTTATGTAAGATTTCTAGAAGAAGATATTTTGTCTAGTTATTATCATTTCTTTACATGCATAAAATTAATAGGTATTTGAAAACAAAGCTCACACATATATAGTTATTTTAGTAGTTAGTAGCTTTTGTCTACGGCTTTGCTTGCGTGCACGTAAATTTTGCTCGTATATTCGCTCGCATAAATTTTGGTTTTGACAAGATGTCTACTTTAAACAGCATGCTTTATTTTGGTGCTATTCTGTATTGTCAAAGTAAAAATTGGCAGTACTGTTTATTTTTTGTCACTTTGTAACATATTAAAGCAAGAGAAATTTAAAAGTACTGTTATTTTAGCATTGGACATATAGAATAACCTAATGTTAATGCTGGGTTGCAGAAAGAAATGTCAAGAAAAGTTGATTTGACAACGACAGTAGATTGTGATCAGATAATTATAGTTTTTAAACTCGCAGTCGCAAGTCTGTCTCTGTCATTATAATCATAGAAATACGAATGATTGATCTACATAGAAAAGATTGATTTCGAAGCTAAATTTTGATCAAAATGCCTAGCAAAATGGTGTAAGGAAGTGGAAATTGTGCAAAAAAAACTGTTTTAAATACACACACAGTTTTAAAGAAAATATGGTTTTGATAGATTTTTTATTTTTAGCTTTTAGTATGGAGAAATCTAAAGCCATTGTCAAATCATACTTTTTTACAAAAATTCCTGCAATCCAGCAAAAGCTACTAAATTGTCCTCTGCGATGTCTCAAGTTAGAACATTTATTTAAATATCGAAATTAAAAAGAATGGATTTGATCATTGGTCATCTTCTTTGTTTTTTGATGACCAACTGATATGACAGTTTTTTTAGGAAACATTTTTTTCGAGGCTTGGCAAACTATTAAGATAAGGATATTAATGAAATAGCATCGATGAATCTAAAGCTAACCGACACAGTAATATTATTACTTTGTGTCGGTTAGCTTAAGATTAATTGATGATATGCATTAATGTCTTTGATCTTATGAAGATGTAACGAAACTTTGAAATGCATAGAGAATATGGCTTTATAATACCTAAAATTAAATTCAACCGAATGTGAAATACCGACTGCACCTTGAATTACAGTAATCAAATTTTAGAACTTCAAAGTGATAATCCTTTAATAAATTGTAAAACTGGAACATTTCATTATCTTTCCTCGCATTATGAAATTCCAACTAAACGCAAAGCTTGTGATATGGGACATGAACTATATCTTGAAAAGTTGATTAAAATATATAATTTTTACATAGCTGTAAAATTTATGTAGGTATTTAATTAAATTCTTGATAAAATTATTTGTTAATAATGGTTCTCAGACATTTTTTGTGAAAGCTTAAATTTTCAAAATTTTATATTTAAATTCTTGAATTTAACTTTTTTGAAACGGAATACACACAAAATATTAATTGCTTATAACGTGATTCCTATAGAGCTAATAGGAGACTTAACAAACATTTTTGGGTGGGTATTCAAGGTAGCTTGAAAATTTGAGTGAAGGGTAGTGGGGCCTAACCAAGCAGTGAATTTTATAACTTTGCGAAATTTTATTTGCAAAAAACGTCTGTGCGACATTTAGAATTTTTACTACCTACAAGTTTAGTTTTTAATAAAATATAGAATAAATAAACCACATCAATTTAGTCGGGTCTAAATATCTGCCCAGGCGGTTACAAAACTGTATATTATACGTGAGTGCGAGTAAGACGCTACGGGTAGGTTGAAAGAGCGTATATCTGCATATATCGCCTCGCAGCACACTTCAACATAGCTCATATACGCTCTCTTTCAACCTACCCGTAGCATCTTACTCGCACTTAAGTATAAGAGACGGATAATGTTACCATTTCGATATTTTTCAGATATAATTGATATAATATGTGCTTTATTGTGAGTCTATCCTAAAAAGAATTTTTTGACGTGATAACGTCTTATAAATTGATGAATCACCAATCTTATAAATTGATAAAACACCGGCTGCATGTTCGAAAAAGTGTAACGTTCGTAACGCGTAACGCGTAACGTTCCTAACGTTCCTAACGCGTAACGTTCCGCCTGACCCTGTGCGTGATTTTTGCTAATTTCTCGCTCAATTTAAATCAGATCGGTTTGAAACCAGTCTTAAACGAAAGAGGAGAACATTTTACATAGATTTCGTATAACAGAATTTGCCTAAACAGTTTTTTTATACAAATTTATATAGAAAAATAGCTGTATAAATGCAACATGAAAACGGCTGAATTTCTAATGTTTAATTCAATTTTTTGACATAAGTATTTTGTGAAATGCAACGCCTTCTAAGTTAAGTATTGGAATAACTAATTATTATTAAAACATAATACTTTGACAGTTGCAAACGTCACTTTTGACATTTCTTATCATTCCGACACCAAGGATAAGCGGATTGAAACCAAATTTTGGGAGGTTTAGGTTATGTATTACGGAATACGTTATCACGTAAAACTATCGTCCGTAAACCGACTTTACAGACAACCAATTTTTTTACTAATTGTTTTGTATCAAGAATTAGATTTAACTACTTCTGTTGATACAAGGATAGTTATCCAAATATTCTCACTCCGGTAAATTTCGATCGAATCGCTCGAGTAGAATTTTATTTCCGTAACGAAGAAATTTCTGTGCTCTTTGAACGATCGTTTCAAACAAATTTAGCTGTATGAAGACATGTTTAACTGTTTTTTGCAAATAAAAATGAACATCCATATACAATGAATATTTTGTTTGCTGCAAAGATAATTAATTTGCATTATAAAACCGCACAGCCACTTTGTTTGAAACGTGAAAAGAACGGAAACTAACTATGTATATTTTACCTCAATTCATTTTAACTGAAATGAAAAACTACTCGAAAAATCCGGTTTTTCTATACTAATGGAATTTTTGTTACAAGATGGGAATGTAATTAAAATTATAATATTTATCTTAATGCGGCTTATTAGCTCACCGATAAACTATGGCAGATATGCCTAATCTCATCTAATTTTCAGAAGGAAATTCTATTTGATCATATTATGTCCTATTTCTTTTTTTTTTAATTTTAATGTTCCTTAGCGGTGGAATTTTTAAAAATTTAGTGGGTGCCTACACTGCTTACATTGTAAAAGGAATGTATCATTTAAGTGGCATGTTTAAAAAAATCGATAGTTGGGACAGAAGAATTAAATTGTAAAAAATACATTCGCCTGGTATTTTTTATAGATATAATCTTTCTGTCCAAGTTATTGATTTTTTTAAACAAGAAAATTGAAGGATTCGTTGCTTTTATAATGTAGGCACCCACTAAAAAAGGTTTTTCAAAGTCAGATATTTTTTTTTGAAAGAAATTCCAAGTTCCTTATCATTCACTAAAGCTACCATTACTTAAAAATATATGTTCTTACATCTTACCTATTTTTTTCCTAAATTATTACTATATTTTGTGTTGAAACTAGAATGCTAAAAAATATTTTTACTTTTTAGCATTCACGTGTCTGAACTTTTTAAAGTGATTATTTCACAATTACGAAATGATTTGCTGGTACACTTGTTCCAGTACGGTTTTCGTGGTAGTTTGTAGGAACCAAAGAGTAGAAACCAGGACAACAGTAAATGCTCGCTTATCTATTTATGTGTATTGAAGCGGTTCTATCCGAAGTTTAATATGAGTTACATAAAATAATAAAGTTTTAAAACACTGGCATAATTTTCCTCAAGTAACTTTTTAAAATCATTAAATATTTTTTATAAAAACCCTAAAAATATTCTTTTTCTTGAAACAAAGAGTGTTTTTATATAACTTTTTGTTCTTATGGAAAGTTCTTTTGCTTTTAAACTATATAATAATTACGCCATTTTCTTATACTTTTTTCTCATTAAATTTTTTTCTTTGTTTTTACTTACTGAAACAGTTTTTGAGCTATTTTTTTTAAATTAAACTGAAAATTCAATTCATACTGTAGCGTGCCCCCTGTTGGGACGATTACGGGTTGCATAGAATGTTCTAGAAGCATCTCAACCTTTCTGGAACATTCTATGGAGCCCATAGTCGTCCCAATAGGAGGCACGCAACAATACTTTCATTTATTCTTGAATTAGAACGTGGAAACTGGGGGTTTGTAATAAGGGGTCAAGGAAACGCTTCTTAATTTTAATATTTTTATAAGCCTACAATATAATTTTTTAAAGCCGCCGAGAGAAATAGTTTATTTTCTAAAAAATAATATAATTGAAAATTCAGTTTTTGCATTGAAACTCGGAAATAGGAAGCTTGCAAAAAAGGAGCAATATAAACGCCATTTATGTTAAGTCTAGCGCCTTTTAGCCGCGCAGTGTAGAGAGTCTACTGTATGTATTTAATATTTGATTGGAGAGGATAAAGAAGTATTAACTGTACCATATGTGGACGCTGGTTTATGCATGCCGGAAAGCATTAAACGCGAAACAGCACACGGTAAACATACACGTAGAGTTCCTGCAGCAAAAAACTCAACTACGATGAAAAATATTTCGGCGCACCGCATAAATGTTAATTCAACAGCGTAATAATATATAGATAAAGCAGCGGTCATGTCTATTAGTCCAAGCGGTGACCGTACAAAAGATTGGGCTTTTAAAAACTAGAGCTTATTTAAAGCTTACCGTTTCAATGTTCTGGAATTAAAAATTTTAATCATCTCTTATGGAGCAGTTTAAATTGAAAAGATTTAAAAAATGACCCGTATTTTTTTTTAATTTAATATGTCAATGGGCTCTAAAAAATAAAAAAAATAAGTTTCGAGTGAAGAATTTGAAAACTCATATTTTTCGTTTAAAAATGTTTTTTTGTTTGTTTGTTCTACGATTTTTTTATGAGTTATTAGATGCGAAAGCAAAAGTGTCATTTTTGTTTTTAAATGCACATAACGTCTTTTTTTTTTAAAAGTGATTCCTTAATTTCATCGAATTTTCAACAATCGTGGACACCAATGGAAAAAAAACTGCAGCAACTTGTAGTTTGTCACAGTTTCTGAGTGATACTTTATGAAAAAAAAACGTACAAACATTAATAATTCCGCCATTTTTAACAAAATGGCGGTTAGATAACAAAAACAAAAAAATATAAATAATTCGTATTTAAATGACATATTAAGACAATAATTCCTAAACAAAAAAATCCAAGAAAAATTTAATATTTGCATTTTGAAGATAACATTCTCCACTTTCTAATGAGCTTTCGAAAATTGACGAAAGATCCTTCTTTTAGGAGCTATAAGTATTTGAAGACAAAAGTGGCACTTGTGCTTTGGCACGTTATCTGTTTTTAAAAATAAAATTTTGGTGACGTCTAGTAGACGTTTGTACGGTCAGTGCTTGGACTATAATATGTGCATACTCCTGGAGACTATAACTTCTTTTTTCTCCTCGTATGTCGGAAAAAACTGTGATTAAAATTTCATTGTAATTTTACGCCCTGTGATCTTTTTGTGTTAATGTACCTATAAAAACTGTGTGACGTAAAAATGTTCCTTTTCGATGTGTGCTGTTCAAAGTTTTGATTACCGAAATGGGTTTGTTATATGAAATATTATTTTTTTTTGTATAAGAAAATGAGTACATGAAGATAATATTTATGAGTCACTCTTTCAGAATTTATAAATTTGAATACTTTATGGCCGGTTGTTACACTTCTTCTTTTTAAGTTTCAAATTAACCAATTAGATACTCGGAATATTAACAAAGTAACAATAAAGTCAGTAGTTGAACTGACATCCTATAAGAATATGATATGTTCTTCAATTCTCTCTCTCTTTAAAGACTACAAGCAGAAGAAATGCTGTGTTCTCCATTTCCCCGTTTTTTCGTACTGCTTATGATAAATATACATACATATGCCCTCCTAATTTGTGGCTAACTGGAGAATTTTTGAGTAGCTTTGGTGCCGTATCATCGTTTTTAGAATGGTTCTTAATATGGTAATTTCTCCAATGGAGTCAAATGTATCCAAAGTTTTAAGTCTCTATCGCAATTCTAACTTGTACCTCAAATCGTTCGGAGTTTCTAATTTAAATAACCTGCTTTTTGATTTTAAAAAATCTGAAACTTGACAAATTTCTCAGATATTATCTTTGACAGTAAGCGAAAAATCAAGCGTGAGACATTGATACCTTTTATAGTTTTACAGTCTTCCATTTTTTAAAAAAGGGCGTATCGATTTGTCTAGATTATCTCATATATAGTTTAAACTCAACTCGTCTGCAGTTGTTTTAAAATAATGAAAAGTCTAAAACAAAATAAACTACATATGAATGAATGTGTCAAGCTGCAAGTATTCATATTACGTAGACAGACAGATAGGCCTGTCTATTTACATTATAATATTATATCGACGGTGTTAAAGGTAAAAGAACGTAAATACGTAAAAATATCACAAAGCATATATATTCTAAACATTTTAGCAACACGCTTTAACAGTTCAGGTCTAGTTCATTACTATATATTATAAAACAAAGTCTGTCTGTCTGAACGCGAAAACTCAAAAACTACCAAACGGATTTTCCTACGGTTTTCACCAATGGAGGAAGTTATTCAAGAGAAAGTTTTATGTGTATAATATGTTTCGTGTAATATGACGATGATTGTTGAAAAAATCAAGCCGACTGGGAGCTTTCATTGAAAACGCTGCCTAAACCCTTTGAGATATAACAAAACAATGTATGGTAGAATTGTTCCTCTGTTATAGGTGTACAGAAAAGTCCGCGATATCTTTTAAGGATTATACCCATTTTAATGCGTAGCGCTTTTCGTGAAAATCAATTTTGCTACGTAAGTCGAAGAAAAAACGGTGGCAATCTACAAGTTCAAGCGAAGCCGAACCGGGCCGCTACTAAAATTTAACTATTTACGAAAATATTTTGTTCAACTAAGTATAATATAGGAATATATGAAAAATCATTTTATCGTGATACCGTTGATATGTTTTACAAATATACGTATTTTGTTGCACTGACAGACTAAAATGTGCTCAGATATTCATTACTTGTGTTTTGTATATTGTGTCTTTATGCATCTTTATTGCAAACATTCATCAGTTAGTAATCGCAATAATTTACGGCTTAAATAAATGAAAATTGCTTTGAATAAGAATATTAAGATCACCATTGTTGACAATTATAAAAAAACAACAATTTAGTCATTTCTTGAGCACAACAATTTTATAATTTTAAGTAAATTTTGACAGCAATGCATCCATCTCCAGCAAATGCTGAAGTTACAGTTCAGTTTTGCTGACAATCAAGCTCTTGAAATCTCACTAATTGTCTCATATTCGTCGAATCGTTCAAATTAAAACTTCCAAATGGGCCTTCAGTAGCGGCGTATCCGTTTGAAATTTAGAACCAGCTCTTTATCATATTTCCAGTTCATTAGCTTGTGAAAATCATTTGAAAATTCTAGTTGTACTTTTGCTAAATTCTCGGATTAGAATCAGATAATTGAAAGCTTGATTTAGAACCAGCTCTTTATCATATTTCCAGTTTATTAGCTTGTAATAATCATATGAAAATTCAAGTGGTACTTTTGCTAAATTCTCGGATTAGAATCAGAAAATTGAAAGCTTGTTTTAGAACCAGCTCTTTATCATATTTCCAGTTCATTAGCTTGTAAAAATCATTTGAAAATTCTAGTGGTACTTTTGCTAAATTCTCGGATTAGAATCAGAAAATTGAAAGCTTGATTTAGAACCAGCTCTTTATCATATTTCCAGTTTATTAGCTTGTAATAATCATATGAAAATTCTAGTGGTACTTTTGCTAAATTCTCGGATTAGAATCAGAAAATTGAAAGCTTGTTTTAGAACCAGCTCTTTATCATATTTCCAGTTCATTAGCTTGTAAAAATCATTTGAAAATTCTAGTTGTACTTTTGCTAAATTCTCGGATTAGAATCAGAAAATTGAAAGCTTGTTTTAGAACCAGCTCTTTATCATATTTCCAGTTTATTAGCTTGTAATAATCATATGAAAATTCAAATGGTACTTTTGCTAAATTCTCGGATTAGAATCAGAAAATTGAAAGCTTGATTTAGAACCAGCTCTTTATCATATTTTCAGTTTATTAGCTTGTAATAATCATTTGAAAATTCTAGTGATACTTTTAATAAATTCTCGGATTAGAATCAGAATTGAAAGCTTGTTTTAGAACCAGCTCTTTATCATATTTCCAGTTTATTAGCTTGTAATAATCATATGAAAATTCTAGTGGTACGTTTGCTAAATTCTCGGATTAGAATCAGAAAATTGAAAGCTTGTTTTAGAATAGCATTGGAAACCATATATAAACAGCGGCGTTTCTATACCATACATTCAACATACAGTCTACGCGTAATGATAGTAAGCACACACAGTTTATCACAAAGCGCGACATTTTCATTTTGTCTGATTTCAATTAAAACTACGCTGGGTTTTCTATTTAATATACTCAAGGGTTGGGCAGATTTTAAAGTTAATGTTATAAATGAACAGAATACAGAAAAATAGTCGTTTGACTCTTATGTTTTTAAGGTCAGCAACAGCTATAGTTAGTTGTTCTTACCAAAAATCTTCAAAATCTTGAAAATATATTGCACAAACGGGGAAATATTGTGCCGTCTGTTGTCAAGATTGCGCAATATCCCGTCAGTTAATCTCAAGTAGCGGTCGTTTCAACAAGTCGTCTCAACTACGCCTCATCAAGAAAGCCAAAAGACAATTTATTGTTGAATTTATCGAGGTGTATCGTGGTCTTCCGGCTCTGTGGGATGTGAAGTCCAAAGATTATAGTAATCGTGACAACATGATGACTAAAGTTCTGGGACTGTTTGCACAATGTGGCTGTACCGTCTGTGCTCGCAATTGAGCAATATATTGCACAACCTTCAACATCGCCTCCATTTTTTGCACAAACAAAAATATTGTAAAATAATATTGACCGTCTAGGGACCGCCGTCAAAATATTGTACAACTCACATTGCACAATAATATTGAGCGTCTATGGGCCGCTTAATATAAATTATTGTACTGTTGCATAATTGATCATTACTTGATTTATCGTGTTTATCTAAAAACGCAGTAGTCTATTGAAAAACGTGGCCAAATAAATATGATACCCGCAACACACAGATTACTCTTAAACATAAAACAGCCTTCTTTGAGAAATCAGTTTCATATACAGGACTCAAAATGTTTCACTCGTTACCGCAAGAAATAAAATGTCTCAAAGGCGATCAGTTTAAAAAAAAGTTAAAAGCACATCTTGTAGGAACTGTGTCTTATAATATCTCAGATATATTTTGATTTTTCATTTGTTTTGACGACTGTATCCATACTTGGCTCTACAAATAAAGAACTATTCTATTTATTCTATTGATGGAGTGTGAACAGTTAAACGTTATAAAAAATAAATATTCTAAGTGCAAGTAATTAGTTTGTTTTTTATTTACAAACTTTTTAAGTGTTAAGTATTTATCGTTTAATCGTGTCCCATTTCCATCGAGGTTGTGATCTTTGGAGCTATACGATAATGACACTTATGGTAAGAATATTCATTTTTAGATCATCAGTATCATTATATACTTTCCTTCTTGAAATCAGAAGGGATCCTTCTCTTACTTCTTGTGAATATATGATAATAATTAAATAATAAACTATAAAATATTTATACCTTCGTATTTTCTTATCATGGAAAATGTTAATTAAAGATTTTGATATTTTTTGAAAATAAAAATCTATCGAACATAATAGGATGCGGCAAAATATAAAGATTCATCCCTTAGTTCTACCCCTAAATTATTCTTATTTTGTAATTTTGTTTATACGTTGTTGTATGGCGGTTTACATAACACACCTGTCTGTAAAATTTGGAAAGATGGCGGAGTTATGTAGGAAATTTCAAAATCAGGTAAAATGATTAATACAATAAATTCTCAAATCAAACAGTTACAATATTACAATAACTGATCACGTTCACATTTCAATAAGTTCTGATAGCCTTTTACAAAAATATCTACGAATTTATATGTATTGCGTAATAGTACTTCATTAGATTTGATGTCACCAGCTGGTCAGTTTCAAAATGTAGATACAGCGGTTCGAAATAGGTGGATTTCCCACAGTTGTAAGACAGACAAATAAATGACGAATTTTAAGTTCTGTATTTTTGGAATTTGGTTACGAAACTCTAAAAATTCAATCTAGATTCCCGACGTAGATTCAAGTGAAGGCCCCATCACTATTTTTTAAAATGTTCGTAAAATATCGGACAGCCCTGATAACATAATTCTCTCTAAATACTGCGTACATACATGTACCTATACATTACGAACAGTGCAGTAATTTGATTCAATTTTTTATACAATTTATTATAAATTACAACCGCAAGCTTGCATATAAAACGTTTACATTTTATTTATTTGACGCGTAATTTGCAATAACGGTAACAATTTTGTTTTGCAAACTGGACATATTTTATTTAATCAAAAATAACTGAACCATACATTGCATTTTTATCTCAATTTATATAATTAATTAAACAATAATAACTTTAATACATTATTTATGATTTTTTTCGTTAATTAAATATTTAATATACAGTAGAATATCGTTAATTAGAACTCCCATAATTCGAATTTCTTGTATTCCCTATGTTATATTTTCTTCGATAATCCGAACACCATCTCCGATAAATTTTTACGGAGTTCAATAAAATCATACCTAAAATATAAGACACGTTTTCAAGTATAGAATTTCTGTTATTAATGCCGTCACAAACACGACCAGTAGTCATTACTGTGAGTGTTTTAGAAATCGAAAATGTCCGAGTGTCAAGTAAGAAAGAGATGTCTTATACACAGGATGTCCCACGACATGACTGCCATAGCCTGGGACTGCGTTTCTGGGGTAATTTCAAGTCAAATATCTAATGAATATATACCCGGAACGCTATCCTTACTGAGCTAGAAGCATTTGAAATTTTAGATAAGTAGTAGTAGGAATTCCCTACTTATTTAAAAACCATTTAAAAAGAAATCGCTTTATTGAATTAGTTGCTCAAAATGTCCACCCAGTTGCTGTATCTACATAGTCTAGCTCTTCTTAGAATTGAAGTGGTAGCTCTGCGAAGAGTCTCAGGATCAGCACGAATAAATACTAATGGTGATTCACAGCCATCTGGTCTTTTTAATAATAACAAAACCAACAGCCGAACCTAATACCTGCATTAGTGGGATTACTTATTTAAAATTTCAAATGCTTCTAGCTTAGTTAGGATAGCGTTTCGGGTATATGTTTATTAGACATTTTTTACTTGAAAAATCACCCCAGCAACACAGTCTGTATATTATTGAAGGGCGCAAACCGAGTTTGTTTCCCGTTTAGTGAACATGGGAAAAATTACGTTTTTACTTAAACATGGATAGCTGGTAGATTTTTTTTTTAATTTTCGATAGCAGCATTTTGTAGTAAATTAAAATTTCCATAAGAAATGTTTTTAGTGCTAAATCGGTGAATTCATTATTTTCAAATTAAATGAAATACGATTTTTATGAAATATTTAAACGATCATATCTTTGAAAATAATGAATTCACTGATTTAATACTAAGGACCATTCTTATGAGAATTTTAATTCTCTACAAAATACTGATATCAAAAATTAAAAAAATTCTACCAGCTATCCATGTTTGAATAAAAACATCGTTTTTCCCTTTTTAATTAAATGGGAAACAAACTGTGTGCGCCGATCTAGGAAACTGAAATTTTGGGAGAAATCTTTTTTGATTCAATGCTAAAACATTAGCCAAATAAACCGAAAAAATGAAAAAAAAATATAAATAAACACACTAACAGACATTCATTAAGGTCATTAATTATATTAACTTAAAACGATATCACAAAACCTCTTTGAACGGATATTCGAACCCACGACAGTTTGATCCAAAGACCAGCACGTTAACTTTTTTACCTTCCGCTATCCATATAATATTAATTTCTGAACGAAATACTTCTAAATCCGGTTTGTTTTTAACAAAGAGAAAAACCCTCACACGTTTGGTGATTCTACACCACGCAATGCGTATATTTACCTTCCGCGTTTGGGAATTGAGTGATCAAGAAGGCGGTTCTCTTGGGTGATTATCTCAGATTGAGATATTCGGACACCAATCTTTAATAGTCTGGAAAAAAGCTTACAGTAAAACGCTCAACTATAAACGCAGTGAAGATTTCTTTACTGAGTATTATAGTTTAAACTGTGTTGAATTTATTTCCATTCAAACGTTGATATTTATAAATGCAATTATTTATGAGCATAATAATACTCAAATGAAATGAAAAAGGAATAAAATAATTTAACGCCATTTTATTATCACGTTCTTTATCTACTTTTAAATAGAAGATGGCGCTTAATTATAGACTGTTATATTGATTATTCTGATGTCTAGTTCAATGTAGGCTAGGGAAGGTGATTGTAAAACGAAGATAACAATTATTTTACCGTTTTTATTTTAACCACCCATTTAGTGCGTTTCCCAAATACACTATAATGCCACTAAGTTTTGTCAACTTTTTTTTTAAATGATTACGATGGGTGTTAAAAAATCCGTTTTGAGATCTACAAGTCTTTTTTGAATTTTTAAAATAATGTTCCCAATTTTGAATTTCACAACAAGAAGAACTTTTATTCAAAAATAAAATTCAAATCCTGAAACGAAGTTAAATATTAAACTTGTAGATTAATATAGACACTGATGTTAGTTGTTGGATGTTTATAATATACAATAATCTTGAAGCTGAAAGCTAAGGTCGTTAGCGTCTGAAATCATAAAAATTCTAAAGAGTTTAACGAAATAAAAGTCACAATATATATATCAAAAACTATTGTTAGTCAGTTGATTTTCTGAGCTTTAAAATATAAAACTTTCAAAAGAGAAAGAAAATGTTATTGCATCTACCGATAGACCCCGTTATGCTGAAAAGTAACGTTTTCCAGAAATATCCATATATCTTTACAGATAAAGAATAATCTTCAGGTACGAAGAGATATAGTAGAAAAATAGCTTTTGAATAAAAGCTGCAGCAATATGTTTTGTGTTATTGTAGCAAGATCTCATACTATTATACAGATGTTTTATAAATACCTGACGATAGAAAATAGATCACACTTTAAAGTTAAAGGCATCTCGTAAAAACTGTTCTTAGGAGAGAATGATGCAAACCTGAATAGTATAGTGTATAGTATAATGTAAATAGACTTATCTTTAAGAACTAAGAAGTAAAGCTATTTTGCCTATAATCATCAAATTGTCGTGTAGAATGTAAAAACTGCTTGTCTCCGAGAAATAACATTTTTTGACGTGATAACGTCTTATAAATTGATGAATCACCAATCTTATAAATTGATAAAACACCGGCTGCATGTTCGAAAAAGTGTAACGCGTAACGTTCCTAACGTTCCGCCTGACCCTGTGCGTGCTTTTTGCTAATTTCTCGCTCAATTTAAATCAGATCGGTTTAAAACCAGTCTTAAACGAAAGAGGAGAACATTTTACATAGATTTCGTATAACAGAATTTGCCTAAACAGTTTTTTTATACAAATTTATATAGAAAAATAGCTGTATAAATGCAACATGAAAACGGCTGAATTTCTAATGTTTAATTCAATTTTTTGACATTAGTATTCTGTGAAATGCAAAGCCTTCTAAGTTAACTATTGGAATAACTAATTTTTATTAGAACATAATACTTTGTAAGTTGCAAACGTCACTTTTGACATTTCTTATCATTCCGACACCAAGGATAAGCGGATTGAAACCAAATTTTGGGAGGTTTAGGTTATGTATTACGGAATACGTTATCACGTAAAACTATCGTCCGTAAACCGACTTTACAGACAACCAATTTTTTTTGATGACTAGTTAGTTTTGCTACAAACTAAACTGACATAGAATGCTACAAGCTATCATTGATGCAAATTTGAGCTTTGTAAAATTGAGTATAATTTAGCATTTTTTTACCATTTTTAAAAATTTAAAGAGCTCACCTCACCGACGTTATTTAGTCATATCGGACAAAATTGCTATTTTCACTAGGACTATAGCTGGAGACTTTTAATTTATTATTATATACATCAAAAATAAAGAAAAGTACTTCTTACCACAACGGTAAGTTGTGTTAAGAGCTGATATTAAGTTTTTTATCAAATGTAAAAAGAATCTAATGTTTTCCCTAAGTTCATCTCTGATTTAAAAAACAAGATTACTAATGAACGCGTTAAAAAAGCACAAGATACTGCTAACACCAAATGGCTCATTTTAGAAATCCAATTTTTACATAGTAAATTAGCTAAATTACTGTTGTGGTAAGAAGTAACTATTCTTTATTTTATATTTGTGTTTCAACCACAGTGTTCTTAATATTTTTATTAAATTCATGTTTAGAAATCAAGATCTACTGGAAAGCCAGTCGTTAATATTTATGCCCAATCCTGTAGTTGGTGTAGCGTTTACAAGAATGTCAGTAATATTTGAACACAATATCATGGTGCATTGTATACAGGTACCATCAAACCAGCCAAAGGATGTTATGGATTTGTATGTCGTGTAAAAAGCGTTTACATTACTGTATCACGAAATATACAGAATGTCAGATGTGACTCTTTACACCAGCATGTCAAACTCATATGATATTGTGGGCCACATTATCTATTTTGTACTAAATTGGGTCCGCATGTCTTTAATATTAAAAAAGCGAGTGTGCTTTAGACCACACTACTGATGTAAAACTTCTTCCTGCCATATATAATAATGATACAATAATATTCGATAATCTATCACCATATTTTGATTAGACATCCTGATTTAACGACACAATAAAACCTCACTCCGTAAAATATTTATTAACTAACCTACATTATTTCCCGTTACAAAATGCAGCAAAATTCGAAGAATACAAAAATAATCGTTTTCATTTTAAAAGTCAAATAGTTGTTAAAAAAAAGAATTTCGATTAATGCTCCGTCTTTGTCGCACTCACTAACTTATATCTCCCTCTCAACTTCCAATATACGAAACGTAACTCTCTCTCTTACTATCTTTACTAACTTGTATCTCCCTCTCAACTACCGTTTGCCTCGAACGATCACGCACCGTTCGCCTCGTCCGATGATGCACATCCGTAAACGCTTTCGTCAGGCATTTACCAGCTTACTTCGCAAGTCAAGCGTGCCTAAAAAAGTTTTACTTTAAAAGTGTTAATAAAACACGATTGTTAGAATGATTATATTATAAAACTTAATGGTTTTTTAACGTCGCGGCGGGCCGCGAACCGAATTGTACGCAAACAGAATGTGTAGTCTCAAAGCATAGCCATACAACAAATTGAAATTGAAAAAGTCTTTGCGTAAAGGATCAATTGAAAAGAAATATTAATGATTTAATGAATATTGACTCTATTCAATAAATAGAGTAACTGTGATCCATTGAAGTTAATTATGAGTATTTGGAAAGAATTCCGTGGCATAAGGATCGAAAATGAAGCAATACTGAGACTTTTTTAAACTTGCATTTAATACTAACGTTTCGATACGTTTTGTATCATCTTAATTAAAACAAATATATTAACCTTTCTAATATTGTGTTGTGAATAATACTGTATTATTATTCACAGCACAATATTAGAAAGGTTAAAACATTTGTTTTAATTTTGTGACAATAATTTTATATTTAAAAGAAACTAATAATTTTAAAACATTAACATTAACCAGTATCCACATTAAAAATATATTAAAAAAATAATAATTAACAAGTTGAGTGACACCATGTTCTCAATCCATCAACAACAATATACTGATAACATGTTACAACATTTGAACACTCTGAAGATGATACAAAACGTATCGAAACGTTAGTATTAAATGCAAGTTTGAAAAAGTCTCAGTATTGCTTCATTTTCGATCCTTATGCCACGGAATTCTTTCCAAATACTCATCATTAATGATTTAAACTACACTAAATTATTAATTTAATTATTAATTTGACATGTTCAGCGTTTTTTTTTATATAAAAGAGCTTTATTGTCATTGTTATAAAAATTTACATTGATTTTTTTACAGCTTGGCGGTTCCAGTTCTTGACTTTAACCCGCGCTCATTTTTTTTTTTGACAGTAATGGATATATATATATATGAATTTTAAATAATATTAGGCAAAAAAAAAATGTTCAGCGTTTGAAAAACTATCGATATTTATCAATATGTGGTTTGTAAATATTGACATTTCGAAACGTTATTTCAATTTCATCTAGTTTCTCCAAAAATAGAAATCTTCTTAAAATTAACTTCTAGAGTTATAGGTTATCCTCGTACTCATGCTAATTAATAAATTCGTAAAATAATTTTTTTTATAATTCAATTTATTGAATACTTTACGGAGATTGACCTTGACAGCACAACTCGTTGCCCAAATTTTTTTATCTCTTTAAGCAGCCGAACGCATTTTCTTAAAATTTGATAGGTACACCATTTAATTTTGAAGTAGATTTTTTATTCTGGAAGATTCGGGTTAAGCCACGGTTCTACGCTTATATGACTTTTGTTGTTTAGCGTCTATAATTTGCAACATCTGTCTGTACTGAATGATTTGTTAGACAACTAAATACTTGTTGAAATTGAATTGTTTTAAATTTTGCTCCTTATTAAAAAAAGTACAGTGCGTAAATGTCAAACTAGTTCGCAATCATTACCTTTCCGCCCTAGTTGCACAATGTACATTCTCATTTGAAGGCGGTAGAAAAAAAATCCTATCCAAACAACAACTATTGTCAAACGAAATCTTCAAACAGTCAAATCAAAACACTGATTACAGTACATTTGGTAGACCGAAGAAACAGTGGCGCTTTGCAGGTTGGCGACGGGGTTACATAGCTAGCAGGTAAACTTGATGCGCGGCTCCAATCGCTTCAATCACATAGGCGCGTCACGTCCGTACAAAACAGCGTCTCAATGGCTTCTCCGCCCCGCGTCTCGACGCCCGACGTCTCTCACTCTCTTCACCTGTCCTTAGGGATGGTCAAATTTCTTTACAATTCATGTTATTATAAAAAAACTGTGCTAGTTCGTGATGGAAAATATTTATTTACAATAGTGAAACGTTAACAAAACAAATAAACAAACAAACAAAAGTACTTCTCTAACATAAACAAAACAACAAACTTTTACTAATAAAATAAAATAAGTAATAAAGAGTATAAAGTCACTATTTATGTACACAAAATATTCACTACACAGGAACACATCAACATTTATTTAGTACACTTAGTTATTAACTCAGTTATCTATTTTATCTCAGCAGTTACCTCAGTACTGTTCACGGTACTGACTGTCAATTTATATCACAACTATTTGTCGATTGTTAACTCAATGAATCACAATGTATGACTGCCTCTATCCACTGAGCTATCGGGGTGGTATATATATGCGCTGTATAGTTCTTTCTATTTCTTGCATTCATTGTTGTCTAGCATTTGGCAACAAAGCCTCTTTACCTACGCATATTGCTTAAAGTTTGAAAATCAGGCTCTGTCTGGTCATTTATTAAATAAAATTTTAATCTTTACTCAAGAATGAAATTGGACAGGTTCGATTGCATTACAATATTGTGACCTCATCCATACCTGTTTATCGTGTGCGGCTCACTCACCTCTTCCGTTAGCAGCCAAATCTTTGCACGCTCGTTCCCTTTCTGTTGTCTCCGTGCAAATGATTCCCCGCTCCAGGCAAACAAAAGATGCTGTCTAGCTACACTTTAAAAACGAGGAGATTTCCAAACAAGATATTATTTTCATCAACCTAAAACTTTAATAAGTTATATAAAGTTTTTTTTTTAACCGAATTAATTTAGTTTAATAAGATTGTTGTATATATAGTCAAGTCTGTTCTATTGTAGAACATGGAATAATCTTGACTACAGTTTTCGTGTCTGATTCAATTATATTTACATAAGTAAAAAAAAAATGACTTACAAAATTTTACAAGCTTTTTATTCACTGAACGTGCCAGTAAGAATCAATTTTATCTTGTAATTCAATTTTAATAATGACAATAATGCGTTTAACGTCCGTTTCTTGACTTTTGTCATAATAGACGCTATTCGCACCATTACTATTTTTTTTTGCCACACTTCCCGTTAATTTCTACAATTACTTTTCTACAATTACTATCACGTTTTATGTATATATTATAAATAATAATAATATTTTTTAAAGGATTTATTTTATTAACAAAAAATATATAGGTACTTATATTTTTTGTTAAATATATATATTTTTTGTTAATATATTTGTCTGAAAAATTGGTCGATAATTTTATTTATTGAAGAGTTCTAATCAGACGTTAATCAAAGATTTGAATAATTTTATTACTCCAAGAAAATACTATATACATAAATATATAGGTAAAGTCAGTCATTCACAAAAAGTTTACAAGAAAAATTTAAACAATATAAAATTTACATATCAAAAAATCACTGAGTGAATATAACCAGCTATTGCTCAAAAAAAGTCTCTTGTATAATGAATATTAGGAACGTTTTTAATATCGTCCCGAATGATGTATATTTTGCTATAGCAGTACATATGACCTCTAAAAATTTATTTTACGCTTTTAAGTGACCTTTTTTGAAGGAAGTTCATTTTTTTAAACTTTTTTTTGTTATAGAAAACAAATTTAAAGATACATGAAAAATATTGTGGGGTATCATTGAAAAGGATTTGTTATGAGGAACACAAACATTTTTTTTTTTTTGAAAAATATGTGAAAAGATGGTTTACACGCATGAAAAGCAGCTAAATTGTAGGGAGTGGGATAGAAAACTAATTATGCAATCTGATTGTAATATGAATTACAACATAATTTATAATTTAGAGTGTAAAGTATGTATGCAGTAATATATATAATATATATACATGTTGGCATAGAAAGATGCTGGTAGTTAGGAGTGAGCCGTCTGGAAGAAACTAGGAGTGAGGTGCGAGAGTGAGGGGCTGGATAGCGCGTCCTATTCACCCTGAAGCGACGACATTCATGATTTTCAAAAGGCCATTCAAGAAAACTATACCAATCATCCATTGTGCTTGCACCCGCTTCAAGCGACCTGCATACATACAGATTAGCATTGCTCTCAGCGAAAACTTCGTCTCTCTATACCTGCAAGGATGTGCAAACTTTCACACTAGGGATGGGTGTCGGATTGTAGATAGTAGACGCTAGGGAGTTGAGATCTTCGTGCTATGAAGGAACTCCCACCAAACGTTTTCCCTTTTCACTGCATCTTCTGCAGCTTAAGTAATTTAGAGCATTGTTTCTTCTATGATATATAGCTGGAATCTGGACCCATTTTAAGAAAGAGAGGATAAAAAACTTCAAAGTTTGTAAAAAAGGGTTAAAATTAAAAAAAAATCTACCGCTTTTTAGGTTCTGTTAGAGCCAAATGACCGGGAAATACCAGCGGCAGAAATTTTTTATCAATTGCACCCTCCCCAAGCCACTCTTAAGAAAGTGGATTTATGTTCAAAATTCCACTCTCTTAGGAGTGGCTTGGGGAACGTGAAATTAGTCAAAAATTTCTGCCGCTGGTATTTCCCGGATTTTTAAGAAGTTTTTTAAAGAACTCCCCTCAAACGGGGGTAATTATGTCGGGGGATATTTTGTCCGTAGAATATTTAGTCAAGAGGATATTTTGTCGGGAGATATTATGTCTGAGGATATTTTGTCGGCGGATCAAGACGCGCACTACTCGTGTTTGTACCTATTGCTGGCTTAAAAATAAGTCAAAAGTTTGTTACATTACCGAAGTAATTTCATTAATATATACTAATATATAAAGCTGAAGAGTTTGTTTGTTTGTTTGGTTGAATGCGCTAATCTCAGAAACTGCTGGTTCGAATTGAATTTTTTTTTATTGGATACCCTATTTATCGAGGAAGGCTATAGGCTATATAATATCACGCTACGACCAATAGGAGCGGAGCATCAATGAAAAATGTTGCAAAATGTAACTCAAAATTTATCCGTCCGACAAAAACTTTTGAACGGTAACTCCGATCATCATAAAATTTGGACACAACATTCATTTTGGTAAAATAAATCGAATGTGCATATTCATGTCTCTTTTTTGAGCCCGGGTGAAACCGGCCGGGTCCGCTAGTGTATAGTATAAATAATTTCGATAAGACACTCTCAAAAAACATTTCTTTGCTGCTTTAGGCGCTTTCTGAAGTGCTCAGGGCAAATGTACGTTGAACTACGTGCTTCTGCTCATGTTTTGTTACAATATCTCCCATCCTTATCAATCTATAGAAACAAATTCTACACAGAAGTAGAATCTTATTCACGCCGTACTACTTAAACTTAAATTGGACTGAACGTGTAAGATAATCGTGTTAAACTATAGAAATGAGAAATTGATTTTTAAATTTACTTAAAATTATAAACATACTTGAAAAACACTTCATTGAATTTGCATATTTTGATCAATTCATAGACTGGAAATTCCAATATCTCCTCGTGAAAATTAAATAAAACTAACAATCACGTGAAATGAACGTAAAGTATTACACATTATGTACATTGTCATTCAGAATGATAGAATCACGTTTTACAAAGAAATACGTTCAATTTTTTTAATAATGAATTTCAATTTGATTAAAACCTACAACCAAGGGCGAGCGCAGAATTTTGTTCAGGGGAATCTAGCCAAAAATCTCGTGTGCAGAGGTCTTTATTTGATTATTTTTCATATTGCACGCCGGTTTTGTATTTTTGACAACGTTATAAAGTTTTAAATAACTTTAAACTCTTGCTTCTGTAACAAATCTTTCATTATTAGTTTAAGTTCCGTTATTAAGGTAACAAAAATATAAACACAACCCTCTTTTTCTTGGCTTGGCCGTAGTCGATTAAAAGAGACCATCGATTGCCTTCAGTAAAGTCGACGAAATTTAATACACAGGAAAATGTTGGTTTGTTGTATGTGAGTTAAATGTTTACATAATTTACAGTGTTAAATATTCTTAAGTACTTATTACATACATAAGTACGTAACATACACGCATTCATATACATAAATAAATACATTCACACGCATAACTGAATGTACACGATGTCTCTAAATTTTGCACTAAATCCACAGACGCTATTTTGTAATAATTGGACTATATTTTCAGGTAATTTAGCATATTTGTTGATCTTCAACAAACAAACATTTTAAATGTAATGTTTTTATAGAATTATATTGCTAAAATTTTCAGATAGTTTTAGTGTTTCATGTAAAAAAAATTAGCTGAATGGATTTTGATTATTGTCCGTTTATTGTGTTTAAGGGGGGCACCTAGTGTAACAGCTCAAAAAAAGTGCTTATTTCAAACATTTTATTTTTTGAGTAAGTATATTTTTATGATATTATAATGAATTAGGCCTTATAGATCATCTCTTAAAGTTATTAAAAAAATTTGTATTATTTTTTCGGTACAAAATGGCGGCGTTGCAGTTGCGATATCCAATTTGTGGGCGTAATTACAGCCCTTAGAATAAACCTGGAACATCCATTCAAAAAATTTCTTGTTAATAACATTCATAATTTGTAATTAAATCTATAAAATATATAAAAAATTGAAAAAAAGTTTTTAATTTGAAGTTTGAATTTTTTGTTTGATTTTTCGCATAAAATGTTGACCTATAAACATTTACAAATAAAATTTAGAACAATAATTTACCAAACAAGTAGGTTCAACTACGAATATAAAGTTGTTTTTTATATTTGATAAAAATTTCAGCCCAATATCTTTCATATTTTTTGAGATATTACGCCCACAAACTTTGAAACAGTTTGTTTAGAAAAAAAACTCGTTTAAAAAAAATCGAGTTTTATAGTGAAACAACAATTATCTTAACTATTACCGTAACGAATATCGTTTTGAAATTTTGTAGGCATATTCTACATAATATGTCGATCATTTTTAAGCAAAAAAAAAAACTAATAATAAATATTTTTGAGTTGTTACATTAGCTGCCCCCCTTGCAATTTTTCACTAACATATCTTACTGTGTCTCGTTTTTTAGGCTCTGTAATAGATTGACTTTTTATTATTATTATTATTAGCAGTCAAGATTACATAGACATAGATTTAAAAAAAAAACAATCAAAGTTATTGTGAAGATATACTCAAGCACAAACATCCAGCAGAAAACCACACTTCTTTACGTATTTGAGGTTGATATAACTAGAACATGACTTTATCTCGGACTTGGTTTTTCTGACGGAACACGAAAGTAAAAATATGGTTGAATGAAACATCCGGTAGAATTGCTTTAGTAAACGTGTTGTTATATAAGAATTTACAGGCTTCGTCCATTATATAACGACACTCCGACGTTGACGACGTCTCATATCATAAGCGTCGGCCGTGTGAAACATCTGCATATTTTCTCACCAAGAATGGAGTCGATGTCGCGTGATGGCCAATTCTTTGTGACCTTTTTCTTGTAGGTATATACACACAAGTAGTATATGGTAATGCTTTTAGGCTACGGCTACACTGTATGACTTGAGAAAAAAATACAGACATGTTAAAAATTCATCTTTTTCTAAGGCCACCAGCTACCAGATTTATCTGGATCCATTATTAGAGCTGTAACAAACCGTATGTATTCGGTACTGAGTTACGGGTACATCGTCTGACTCGATGTAACGAATCGTTACTTTATTTCGTTACTCGAATTTGTCGTATCCATGTCAGTTCGACTCGTTTGATGCGGTTATACGTTATACGAACGAAGTCATACCGTATCACGTATGCGACGCGCCTCTATGCGATGGTATATACTTGATGCTGTTAGTACACGATTGTATGTCGTATGAAAAGTAACGAGTAACGTAACGATGCGAAAGTAACGGGTACTGGTTCTTTAAGTAACGAATACATACGGGTACACAATTTCTCGTTACTTTTACAGCTCTATTCATTATTAAATCATATTTTTGGTTTCTTGATATTTAGTGAGTTGAAAATGTATTTAATATAAAATTTACCAGTTCTCAGAATAAAACCTGAGAAAACAAAACGAATATAACTCGCAGACTAAATAGGATCTTTATTTAATGTATGCCTAAAGCAAGGATTACTGTTTAATTGAAGAACCCAGTACTGTAGTGGGATTTATCAGATTATTTACAAAAATGAATTGGCTTTTTGACACGCTCTTTTTAAACTCTGTGTTGTAAGTAAAATATTTGCTACTTGACTTTCACCTTTTTCCAAATGCCCAATTAACGAAATAATCTAAAAAATATAAAAATTAAATTATTAGTATATCAATTTAATTTCTAATAGAATTAAGTTTGAATTTAATTATCGAAATATTTCGATGATTAAATTCGAACTTCATTTTATTAGAAAATAAGTTGACATTCTAATTAATTTTTATATTTTTTAGATTATTTCTGAAAAAGATCCAAATCCGGATCCAAACGTTAGCTATTGAAATATTTAATTATAATTTTATTATTTTTGTTAATATATAGTCTGAAAAATTTGGCCCATAATTTTATGTATTTGAGTTCTACTCAGACGTTAATCAAAGATAAGAATATGTATCTCCGAAACTAAAAGAGATACAAGGTTGCGGATGGTCGGAATCGATTCAGAATGACTTTTTCTATAAGTATGTGTAATATCAAGCGAATTTATTTTTCAAAAACTTCTCAATTTTGTAAGAAGGGTCCGCCCTTCTTACTTTTTCCATTTTTAAAAAAAACTAATAAATCTATGAGCTTCTGTTTACAAACGACTTATAACTGAGGTTATTTTTATAGACAAAATTGCGCTGAATCGATTCCGACCACTCCCACCTCTGTATCATGTTACCATGTTTTTAATTTTTTCTTAAATAAAATAAACAAACGCTCATATCTCTGAAAGTAAAGGTGATACAGTGTTGCGGATGGTCGGAATCGATTCAGCTTGAATTCTTCTACAAGTCCGAGTAATATGAAGCTGGCCAAAAATTTTATTATTTTTGTCAATAGGTAGGTATATAGTCTGAAAAAATTGGTCGATAATTTTATTTATTTGAGTTCTATTCAGACGTTAATCAAAGATAAAAATATGTATTATTAGATTTTTTTATTACATGGTGCAAAATACCCTATTTTTGTATAGATCAGCCGATTTTGTAAGCTCAACCTTACAGGTGTGTCCGTGAGGTTCTGTCTTTCATGTCTACTTCATGAATATGAATGGGGGACGTAAGAGAGTATGTGTCCTGGTTCTTGTGTGATTACGGTTGCTACAGAATTATTTGTCAGTCATTTAGATTATTTTTGTGTTTTATTTACTTATTCACAACTTTTTATGGCACACTTAGCAAGTCGTATAAAAGTTTTATATTAAAATTTTTTTAAAGGTGTAACACAAGTTAAACGATAATTTTGTTTTTCCTGACTCGAAGAATAATGATAACTATATAACGTTTTTTTTGTTTCTCATTGTTTTGTTACGCGCTTAAATATTTTTGAAGTTAAAGTTCTTTTGGCATTGAAGGGTATGATTCAGTCTTGAGATTGAAAATGTGTCGTAATTTACGTATACCGGGTGTAGAACATCAATCTAAGAATTGGCGTCCTAGGAACCAGATCTTGTACCATTCGGTTTGTGTATACCGGCTATTAGATTCCCTAATAATAATGATAATAATAATAATAATTATCATAATAATTCTTTATTTTAAATTCCAAGGAACATAATAGCGTCAGTGTAGAGATAAAATTACTATGAGAAAAAATCATGTAAATTATAAAAACACTTTTGAATTAAATAATGCCTCAAGGACACTTTAAATTCCCCAGAGGATATGATATTTTTTAATGAGCATGGCAATCTGTTGTAGATTTTAGTAGCCATACAGCTGATGGGCATCTATAATTTACAATCTAACAGCAAACTAAGGTGGTTTCGGTGTCGAATACTTGCCTCGTAACCTAAAGGTCGTATGTTCGATTCCGGTAATCGCTGCCATTGATTTGATCTATTATTGTTTCGGAAATTTTTGACGTGATAACGTCTTATAAATTGATGAATCACCAATCTTATAAATTGATAAAACACCGACTGCATGTACGAAAAAGTGTAACGTAACGTTCCTAACGTTCCTAACGCGTAACGCGTAACGTTACGCCTGACCCTGTGCGTGCTTTTTGCTAATTTCTCGCTCAATTTAAATCAGATCGGTTTGAAACCAGTCTTAAACGAAAGAGGAGAACATTTTACATAGATTTCGTATAACAGAATTTGCCTAAACAGTTTTTTTATACAAATTTATATAGAAAAATAGCTGTATAAATGCAATGTTGTCTAATGCATGGCGCGACGCGGTCGGTTGTCTTTGTTTGCCGTACATGGAAATTAGAAGCAAACGTATGTCTTGTCTTAACATGAAAACGGCTGCATTTCTAATGTTTAATTCAATTTTTTGACATTAGTATATTGTGAAATGCAACGCCTTCTAAGTTAAGTATTGGAATAACTAATTATTATTAGAACATAATACTCTGTAAGTTGCAAACGTCACTTTTGACATTTCTTATCATTCCGACACCAAGGATAAGCGGATTGAAACCAAATTTTGGGAGGTTTAGGTTATGTATTACGGAATACGTTATCACGTAAAACTATCGTCCGTAAACCGACTTTACAGACAACCAATTTTTTTTGAATTTCTAATATAGCTGTGTACGCAGTTGAAAATTAAATTAAATAATTGTATTATTAATTTGTAGAAAACTAAACATTTATCTTGGTTATAAAATAGAAAATACAGTGTAAACTCTATATAGCGACACTCAAGAGACTGTGCACTTTGTGGCGTTATTGAGAGTTATCGTTAAACGGAGCGAAGAATATTGTGCGTATTAATAAAACTTTTTCGTCAATACACAAAGCTTTTCTTTTGCTCGTCATGTTTACAGTTTGCAAGTTAGTGGGCAACTAAGAATATGATAACTTATCGATAAGCAGCTGAGCTAAACATATAAAATACAAACAAAAAAACGAATTTCTTAGAATCTTTGGTACGCATGATGCCGACAACGAAGCAACAAAATAGTAAACACGTACTGTTTATTGCTTAATGATGACGTTTTGTTGTCGTTATTTAGAGTGGGTATATCGTTATTTAGAGTGTATCATTGTATGACCAACAAGGTAAACCAACTAGAGTTAACTTATTTCGACGTTTTTAGGAGTTTGTCGTTATATCGAGTGACGTTAAATGGAGTTTATACTGTAGTATTTGTCCAAAACGGTGAGCCCCTGATGTCGAATTCGGATGAACGTTACTATTTTCAACTTTCTTCTTGATTTAGTTAGCTCTGCCCGGACGAAACCAGACAGCAGATAGTTGTAAATAAATTTATAGACTGTTTGTAGACGAAGCAGCTCATAGAAAATTGACGATATGTATACCTTATGAATTTTATTATAAACGATTTTAAAATTGTACAATTTTTTGATAAAATTTATTATGTGCAGTTTGTCTTCAACTGTGTTTTAGAAAGAAATAAAGAACAAATGAGCTAGAACTTGAGTAATAAAGTAAAGATAATGAAATAAGTTTTGGAAGAGAAACTAGATTTGCAAACTTAAATTCAAAATAATAAACTTCATTTTAATTTTAACATTTTACATAATTCCACCGGTGAAGGTACATAAATATTCAAATTTTTCCTTGCATAGAAAACTAACTACCGTAAAACAAATTTGCATATTTCTCGCACGCAGAAAATTGTATTCTTGCTTTTTTGTTTGTTGTGAAAAATATTTATGCATACGTTATCTCTTCAAAATAATCATAAAGACTAGTGGACCCCGTGCAAGATTAATTTTATTATATAAAGTAAAAAAAAAATAAAACGACGGTGTTTTGGTGGATAATTTTTTTTTTGTTAACTTTTGAGGGTCTTTCAGATTTTTTATTTTTTTTTTATTCAGTATACAGGGTGTCCCATTAAGAATGGGACATAGAACAACCGCAGATTCTTCAATTCAAAATAAAACGATTAAGCGAAATATGCTTAGATAAAATGTTACTCGTTTCCGAAATACGGGGTGTTGAAGTTGAAAACTGAAAAATTATTAATGTCCATAATTTTTTTAAAACACCGTATAATTTTACTCAAATCGGCACACTTGTTAAATATCATAAAATGCACCTAACAATAAAAAAATTAGTTCAGTACGCTCTACCAGTGGCGTACGGCAGGAGTAAGTAATGCTTGTACCCCTTCTAAATATTACGCCGCTGTCTAAATTTTAATTTTGACTATAATTTTAATTTTTTTGATATTTTCTAAGTCAATAATGTACACTTGTTAGTGTGTTGTAAAGTCATTGGTTTTCGAGATATTCGCAGTTTTTTTAAGACAAAATTGTAAAAATGAATATTATTAATAATAATACAAATAAAAAGTACATGTCTATATCTTTAACTACGAATATCTCAAAAACCAATGACTTTACAACAAACTAACAAGTGTACATTATTGACTTAGAAAATATCAAAAAAAATAAAATTATTGTCAAAATTAAAATTTAGACAGCGGCGTAACATTTAGAAGGGATACAAGCATTACTTACACCTGCCGTACGCCACTGGTAGAGCGAGTAACATTTTATCTAAGCATATTTCGCTTAATCTTTTTATTTTGAATTGGAGAATCTGCGGTTGTTCTATGTCCCATTCTTAATGGGACACCCTGTATACATATGTGCATTGGTGTCTGAAAAATTAGTCGATAGTTTTATTTATTGAAGAGTTCTAATCAGACGTCAATCAAAGATTCAAATAATTCTAGGCCAGTAAAATGATGAACTCTACTAATTCAAAAATTAGAAGAACTTTCCCATACGTCAGGGTGCCGTCTATATAAAACGTGCACCGTTGTAGTGAAAAAAGTAAAGGTTTGACGGGACACTACTTTTGTTCTTGGAAGAGTTCACAATATGACATTGGTATACAAAACAATATTAAAACCGACGATATTAATACAGTTAATATATTATGTATGTACAAAGCACATGGAAGCTTTTCGTCGTTACGTTATTATAGTGTTAGTAATCAGTGTATTGAAAGCTTTTAAATTAACTAATTAATTAGAGTACTGCAGTATTGGAGTATGGCAGAGAGACAGAATTGTACAGAGGGAGCAACGCGCTTATATATTTGCTATATAGTCGTAATATTATACAGAATGTGCGGATAAATGTAGGGTAGAGGTGGGAACACTATGCCGAGTTGCAGAAAGCATTGTCAAAAAATTTGGATTTGACAATGACAGACTGTGATCAGATGCAGTGCCGGATTAACCTGTAAGCAAATTAAGCAATTGCTTAGGACATCACGTCTCAAGGGGCATCAAGAATCACCACTCAGAAATGAAAAGTACCTCACTAAACTGTGTCAACAATTTTTTTTCTTTTTTTCATGTTCTCAAAAATTTTATCTATACTGGTTTGTCTTTAGAAGTATAAAAGTTAAAAATAAATAATTATTTATTTTTGAAAATGAAAACGAAACATTATTTCTTAAGGGTTCAATTTTTCTAATTTTAAAGTTTTGAAACTTTTTTCTATTAATTGTATAAAAATGCTTAAGGTCCGAGTTTATAGACAGCCAAATTTTCAATGAGAGCATTGATTGTAAAATTCAATTTTTTTTCCTAAAAATCTATGCTTTTTTAACTTTTTTTTATCAATATGATTTTTTTTTATAAACTGAACATATTAGAGATGGGGTTCATAAGCAAGAAATGCTTAGGGCATCAAGGAATCCTTAATCCGGCACTGATCAGTTTCCATACATTAGGAGCAGTTTTTGTATTTCGTATTTGAACTACCTGTCATCTTGAACATTAGATTGTACTCCCACAAAACAAATGATTGATCGACATATTAAAAGATCATTTTTCAAGCTATTACTCTAAGATCCCGATTTGGCTCGATATTCACCCATCTAGTTTTCTAATGAAATTTGAATTTTGATAATATAATATATTAATAAAGAAAAATTGATTTGGTTACCATTTTCTTGGCACAGCTATTTTAATAAAAAAATGAAGTTGTTAATTTTATTTCTGAAATGTAGTTATCGAGTTTTCAAATAAATTTATTACCAATCGAAAAAAAAATATATATATAAAATGCCAAAGTTTGTTCGACATTTTGATTCCTGGCAGAAAACCAGACAGACATCGAATTAGTATTTTGCAGTTATAGGGTTTTCTATATTGTCATATATGAAAATGTAAATAATTTTATTGCGAACACGTGGAACATATTATATGTAGGTAACCATGGTAACAAATAACAAATATCATAATATTTATACAAATATTAAGAGCACTGTGGTTGAAACAAAAATAAAAAATATGGAATAGTTACTTCTTACCACAACTGTGTGGTAAAAAGTAACTATTCTATACTGTTTATCATAATATTAATACTAAATAAATACAATACAATTAACAACTTTAATTTTTCATTAAAAATAGCTGTGCCAAGAAATTGAATGGCAATCAAATCAATTTTTCTCTATTAGTACATTATCTTATCAAATTTTAATTTCATTAGACAACTCGATGGGGGAATATCGATCCAAATCGAGATCTTAGACTATTAGTTGTTCCGTTTTGAAAATAAATAGTACTATCAAAAATCTCGGGAAACAATGACTGCACGTTCCGTTTCAAAAAAGGAAATGTCGAAAAGAACAAAAACTTCAGTAACAGGTGCATTAAGTTAGTTTATACACTGATGTTGTTTTTGTTTGTTTTTTTTTCCTCCAAAACATCCCTGTATAATAATGTTATCTGATATACGCGTACAGTATGTATGTGCATTGTATGACTAATGTATTATATTGTCTGCGCTTTAGGGTTACACAAAACGATAGGCTTTGTATTGAAATAATCTCTTTCCAAATGGTTTTTATTTAAATTTTGTGGTTGATCATCACTGATCGCTCTGTGGTATTATTTACACAGCGACGAATAACTACAACAGAAATTTACAAAATATAAAATTATATTCAATTGGTTTCTTTCAGTAACATTCGTTGGTGCATCGTGTTCAATACAAATATAAAAAAATTAAATCATAAATAGCCGTGCCCGTTTATTTTATTCTCTTTTATATTCAGTTTACAAAAAAGTATCATTTATATATAGGTTTACAACAACAAAAACCTGTCCGGTATTTATAGAAATAGGTTTATTCTAAAAATTATACTGCGCTTATGAAATACTACAGAGCACGTCAGTTGAGTTGTTGAGCGTCTACAATAAATATTAATAAAATGTTTCCTATGATATGTATATGTAAAAACGACCAATCATAAAAAACTGTTGAATTAAGATATATTATAATAAAAAAATAAATTGCCCAAAATACGCTTTGTTTTATGATGTATTATATTTTTAATTAGGCCTAGTTTATATGAGAGGCGTTCAACGCGCGTTGGGCCAACGCGCGTTGAACGCTCTTCATGTGTGCTAGGCCTTAAAGTTTTAATCAATACAATTATGTAATTCTAAACACAAATTAGAAATCTAGGTATGGGTACCTACATTTATTATTTACACAAAAATATTTTCATAGTTTATTTTTATAATACAACAAATTTGTATCTAAGTAACGAATTGTTAAATTATAAAATTTGTTTTCATTTTTGTTACATAAAAATTGCGTTTGTTATACCGAATTAAACATTAGAAATTCTTTTTTGTTTCAGGTAAGTGTACAGTTTCTATTGAAGAACTTTTCATTACTAAAGACAAACTGTAAGTACTTATAATAATGTTTAACTTTGTCTAAACCAAAGTGAACCTTAGAAAAACTTAATATTTTAATTGTGAATGCCGTATAAGACACTTACACTAGCGGCGTCGGTCGGATGGCGAGACCTAACGATCAGATCAACATTTTTTTATATAGCATAGAAAGTTTAGAAGACGCGTGTTCTGCCAGAAAACGTTAAGATAATAGAACAGTACTCTTATTACAATAAAATATAAAGCAAAAGTTTTAGAATCTATTATTTTTCGTTTTTTAGATATCGGATACCCTGACGTAGTACTAATATTGGAAGAGACTAGGGCGTGCCCTATCTATACAGTAAAGGGCAGTTTATACAACAATAAAAGCAAATATCATTTAGAAGTCACGGTTTTGACTGTTAATTTTTTTATTGGTGTAAAGTTTAGATGACTTAAGAGAATATTTTTTTAGATAGATTGTAGATTATAAATTCTATCAGAATGCTCAAATCTTTGATTAACGCCTGATTAGAATTCTTCAATAAATAAAATTATTGACCAAATTTTCAGACAATTTTTCTATCAAAATGTATCAACATGACTTAACTAAAGGGATCATTGGAACCATCTTTGAAATTTTATAAAGTAAGAGTTTTTACAATTATAATACAGAGTGACCGGTAATTGCTCGTATTCGTCTCGGGAGAAGAAACTACGACTAATTTGGAATTATTTGACCTCTATCACTTGAGGGTCGGAAATGCGTTATTTTCGAGAAAATCTAGTACGATTTTATTTTTACAAAAATCTGAATTTTGGGAGTTTAAAATTAAAAAAAAAATAAGTATTCTCACTTTTTGGCCTGAATTTTTCCATATCTGATAGCTTACTAATTGGCCAGCCTTCCTAAAACTTAAAACCCCGAAATTTGCTGTTAGATCTTATATTGTGTGTTAAAATTTACAATAAATAAAAATTCATAAGAAATAAATAAAATTATCGACCAATTTTTCAGACAATATATTAACAAAAAATATCAATAACACATTAACGTTTCGATCCGGATTTGGATCTTCTTCAGAACGGATCTAAAAATATAAAAAAAAATAATTAATAATTAGTTTCTATTTATTTTTAATGTAATTCGTGAAAGATTTTTTTAATAACAAACATTGTTTGTTATTATTTTTTCAATATTTCTATATTAAAAAAATCTTTCACGAATTACATTAAAAATAAATAGAAACTAATTATTAATTATTTTTTTTATATTTTTAGATCCGTTCTGAAGAAGATCCAAATCCGGATCGAAACGTTAATGTATTATTGATATTTTTTGTTAATATATTGTCTGAAAAATTAGTCGATAATTTTATTTATTGAAGAGTTCTAATCAGACGTTAATCAAAGATTTGAATTCATAAGAAAATCGAGATAGATTTTCATGAAAATGATACATTTCCGACCCCCAAGTGATAGAGGTTAAATAATTTCAAATTAATCATAGTTTCTTGTCCCGAGAGGAATACGAGCAATTGCCGGACACCCTGCATATATGGCTAGATAAATAAAATTTCCGACGTTAAAACAAATATATAAAAATGGCTACATTTTCTATTTAAAAAAGTCCGCGACAGCTAAAATAAACAATCTACAATTCCGGGCGAAGCCGGGCCTGGCTGCTGGTATTAATACAAACAAAAATTTATTATTATCTACAAATTACTCCAACTTCTTGCTTGATAAATGGGATATCCGTCTTCCAATTTCAATATTACTCTAGTCGGTAAACAAACGGGATGCTCTGAATAGTATTAGCAAAATACTGTACAAAAGTCAAAGTAAATACGGACAGATGTATGTCTGTGTACCTATAAGCCACTCCACGATACGAAAGTTCACGACGAAAATCATATTAACCTTCTCGAAAGTAAATTGAAAAGTTTTGATAAAGGGAACGACTTGAATTGTGTGAAGTTTGTTCTGTTTGCGCTTTTCAAACATTTATCGAAACTTTGTAGGACACACACATAACTAACTTCAGACACATCTATATATACATATTATAACGTATTATATTGTGCAAGTCATACATAAGTATTTTTTATCTTAAAAATAAATATAGAAAGTTGACAAAAGGGACAGTGAAATGTGTAAAGCTGCAATTACGATATTTAATTTTTGTAAAAAGTAAATATCGGAAAATTCAAATTGACTACATTTCGATATTTTAATTGATTCTTGCAAATTTTCGCAGTGCGAAACCCTGCCGACAATATATTTGCTAACACAGGCTGTGTGGCTTTATTATGTGAACTTAACTCTTGTTTTTTAGACAAAATAAAAAATTTAACCCCTTAGTACATCCCTTGAAATAATATTTTTTTCGTAATGTAAATAACTATCAATTTACTTTAATTAAATCCACCCTTCACTATGTAAATCCATTTCTACAAAGTAATGTTTTTATAAAATTTTTAAGTCCGGTCCTGTTGGGCCGATTCTAATAAAATATTGGCAGCACATTTTTATCTTTACCAATAGGTTAAATTTCAATTTTAAAACCATTCGGGGAATTTTTTCAGTATTTTTGGGCCCAAAAATATTTTTCAACCCCTAAAATCCACTCTTAAAGTGGCTCGATATATACATAATATGTGTAAACATACTTTTCCAAAAATGGTGCCAAACTTCTTACGAGGCTATGAAACGTCGATAAATTTTTGTCCGTCCCCTAGGTCCCGCCATCCGACCGACGCTTTATAGAAAACACTAATAACGCTGTCCATTCTATTCTATGCCGGTAACTTGTTGATATGAGCTAATGCCGAGCGTGCCATGGCTGGGCAAGTGCTAAGTCTACAGACTTGCATATGAGAGAGAGGTGTACATATTATTTTCGCTCTACTAGAATATGTTGATGGCGTGCGTCTGTGCTACGCAATGCGACGTACACACATACGAACCCAACTGTTAGTTTATTATATAATCCCGGCTATGCGGTTATATAACGACATAGCAATGTTCACTTTATATTGTACAGAGGAGATTCCGTGAGTGTCGAGATACACTAAAACTTAACCTATTAACCCGGTTTCCATTGCAAGAAACCCATCGGCACGACAAACGGACAGTACGTCGCTAAATCTAGCCGGATGACCAAATTATTAGCTTGAGAATGAAGAACTATTTAATGATGCTTCTAATTTAAATTTAAGGCTAATGTACATAATCAATAAGTTACCAAGCGGGGTGGAGTAACTAGACTCGCATTCGAGAGGTACCGGGTTCCAATCCCGGTGAGGGCACATGTGATCGGGAATTTTTCCTGCTGCCTCTCGCGGAGAAACGGTAATTCCTGTACCAGCCTTCTCGTTGAGGTTTTCCATGGTTTCCTTCAATAATTCCAGATCAATATCGAGATGGTTCCTTATTGAAGGCTATGACCAATTACCTGTCAAACTCATATGCTCAAAATTTTTCTACCTTATCCTAATGTCCGAAAATTCCTTCATTCGCCCATTGATGTTAATTAAGAGGAGGTTTAAAAATTGTAGAAAATAACGGGAAGTGTGGTAGAAAAAAAATAGTAATGCTGCGAATGGCGTCTCTAATCACATGAAGTCGAGAAACGGACGTTAAACGCATTATTATTATTATTATCATGAAATTATGGATTTGACCGAAATTTCATTTGAGAACCCTAAAATAGTCTTTAATTTGGACATAGATTTTTGTTTCCATCTTTTTTTTTATATACGTCATCGTGTTGAATTGTTTTCACCATGTGTGACCCGCACCTCCACCATACTATACCCGTGCTTCCACCACATTGAAGATAAGATTTTGACGGAAAGGACAAGAGCCTTAAATTTATATTAAGGGCATTTACTTGGCACTTAAGTGGTTTTTAATTTTGATGTCAAAAATTTCGTCATCCGGCAAAGTGGGGTTGCTAGTATAGAGAGTGAAATTTCAGCCCAAACTGCTGAGACAGTAAGCCAAGGAATATGTTTTTGTTGTTTGGCTGTGGTTATATTTAGACAACTTTAATGGCAGTTTGACGTTTAAGTTAAATTTTGTAAATTATACTCACACAATATTTTTATATTGTCTGTGATAATTTACATATATTAGTTTCTGCTAGTCATTGTGGAATATTATATTTTCTCTATTTGATTGGGAAATATTTCTAACAAATTATTATTTAATCGCTGGTGTTTGCCATAAGGCACTTATACTATTGAGGTCGGATGGATGGCAGGACCTAGGAGTCTGATCAAATTTTCTCGACGTTCCATTGTCTCCTAAACACTTTGGCACTATTTTTGTTTATATATTATAAATCAAGAATAAAATTATTTAATGGATTTTTTATAATTTACTGTTATTGATGAAGTATCTGTCAATAAATAAAAATAAGTGCTTAAGCAATCATAATTATATACAAAAAAGTTGTGGTCATAATCTCAGATTTTAATGTTCATTTAAAAGACAACTGTTTTTATTTAATGATTATTATTTTAAAATAATTCAAATATTTAGAATATATTTAAATATAAGCTTTGGGAGTTAATGGGCACATTTTATATCCCGTAAGTACAATGTACATGTATTGTAACATTATGTCAGTATGTTATATATAGTGTGTTTCATTCGTAACCAAAATACAACTAAAATATTCCTTCCATTGAATATATGCATTTTTCTAACCTCGTTTACAAAAATGGCGGTTGTATGAATCTATAATTTTTGCATCCAACCTATTTCTTAGAATAACGCGGAATCGATTAGGCCTAAGCGCAAATTCGTCTCTCAATTAGTTTAGGAGCTACAACGGCTTAAAAGGAATTAACATTTGCACAGTTTAAATTGGCTACATCTTCGAAACTAAAAAAGATACAAGGTTGCGGATGGCCAGAATCGATTTAGTTTGAATTTTTCTACAAGTTCGGGTAATACAAAGTGGGCCAAAAATCACTTAGTGTCTTAAAAACTTGCAGATTTGCAAAACGCATATGAAAACATGAAAAACTGCGATGTTTGGTAGAATATAAAAATATCTCAGATATGCTTAATATTAACGTGCCTTATAGAAAAAATTAGATATGCTTAATAATACCGTGTCTGATAGAATAAAGTACGCTGAATCGAATAGGCCTAAGCGCAAATTCGTATCTCGCTTAGCTTTGACGCTACGACGGTTTAAAAGGTATAAAAATTTTAATAGTTTAAATTGGCTATATCTCCGAAACTAAAAATTATATAAAATTGTAATATCAAAAGTAGTGTACTGGCTCTTATGGGGCACACTGTATTTATGCATACATGTACCTAATGTATGGAATGAAAATTTATATCAGTTGATGTTGTAATAATTCCTTGTTCTTGGTGGAAACATTCTATATTATTAGACAATGTTATGATATTTGCGTATTAACTGTACATATTATTATTATGTACGGCGTAAGTATCAAATGTAGTATCAGAGTATGTTCGTTTCTTCCCAGTAATAAATTGATGCAGCAATGTATATTTTTTAGTGATCGTCCGCCCATTTTGAAAATACAATTTCCTGTAGCGATTATTTAATTTTCTGATAGCAACAATCGGTTTGGTGAGAACGCAGACAATAAAATGATGAACAAAATAGAAAGTTCTATAGCCCAAAATAAAAACTGGCAAATTTTTGACGTGATAACGTCTTATAAATTGACGAATCACCAATCTTATAAATTGATAAAACACCGGCTGCATGCACGAAAAAGTGTAACGTTCCTAACGTTCGTAACGCGTAACGTTCCGCCTGACCCTGTGCGTGCTTTTCTCGAAAACGGCCCTAACGATTTGGATGAAATTTACTGAAAAGGGATTTTGGGGCGCAAAAAATCGTTTTAGCTAGGTCTCATCTCTCGAAAAAATCGTTTTCTTACAAATTTTATTATTATAAAAATCAATTTTTTGACGTATGAAAATACTTAAATATTGTAAGTAGGTTTTGGAATTTTATATTATAAACAGTGAAACAATTGTTTTATAAATATTATGACAGCTAATCTTTGAGACTTAAAATAAATACGAAAGAAAGAAAGTTAAAAAAACAATTATATTATATGGTGAGTAATTTAAATAAATAAAATTAACCTAAATTTGAAGCGAAAGATGCAATATCATAGATTAGAATTATTATAATTATTATATGTAGAATTTAGGTTATGTATTACGGAATACGTTATCACGTAAAACTATCGTCCGTAAACCGACTTTACAGACAACCAATTTTTTTCTGAAAATAACTTCATAAAAGATAAAAAAAATTCTACTAATCCGTGGAAGTCTATGGGACTGTTCTTTAGGTCGATGATAACTGAACATTTTTTAAGAGAGGAATCAAAATTTTATATTTCTAATTTTCTTGTAACATCGAAAAAAATTACTTTTTTTAACAAATGTGAATTTTTCATACGGTATAGTGCGTACTACTATTTAATAACTTTAAAGAATAGCTTCTTTAAAATTACTTTATTTATTCAAACCGCAATCGTATGATTCGAAAGTCGATTTTCTATTGTCAGTTATTTTATGATGACTAATAAAATATTTTTTCTTCATACCTCGATCGAAAGTGCATACTTTCGGCATCAAATGTAAGGCAGAAAGTCTAACATTTACTCCTTGGTGGGATTATACGCACCAATGCGGAAAGTTCGTACGTTCAACTGTTGTTTAGATGTCGTTTCCATAACAACCCTATTACATTTAGCTAATAGTCGCGAGTATAAACTCAAAGCTGCTTGCTTGGAATTTATCTGTGTTTTTATGAAATTAATAAGTAATTAATTAATTAATGTATTTAATAAGCGTGCTTACGACCGAGACATGAAGAAAAATAGTATACACCACACTTTCACCTCTTGTCGTGTATAATACGCGCCACGAATCTAAAAGACTCGGAAGTCAGATGCGAATGCGGGCTTGCGCTTGTACAGTCTGTTGAAAAACTACAAACTCGCAACTCAACAACACTAAATAGCAATAACAGCTTGACAATAGCGTACTCGACTGTAATTTAAAGCAGGAAAGCGACAAGTGACAAAGGCAACGAACGATCACGGCCAATTACCGACGAGCGCACGTTCCGTGCAGGTAGCTGGGAGGTGGTGGGAGTATCAAAGGCTGTAAAATGTGCTTTTGCGACGTTGTTTGCGACTAACTTCCTAACCTTATAGATCCTTGGCGCGTATTATAATATACTATTTCTCAAAATTTTTTGAGATTTACGTGGATCATCTCTACGTCACTGGTAATTTGTAATAGGAGCTGCTTTGGTTTTCTAATTAGAGAATCGGAATTAAACCCAAAACTTCTGACAATTTTGGTCTTACTTCACCATTTAATAGTACACACTCCAAACGACTGCTGTATACTTAGTGGCGTAATGATAATAGTACATCTACATAATATAATATGAGCTTACATCAACACTACGAAGTGCCTGATAATTTTATGGTCTCATGACAAAGTGGATAATGGCAGGTATTTTTTGTAAAATTAAAGAGGTTCAGAAATAATCTGAGTTGACTATGATCTCAGATTGTACGTAAATAGGACCTCCGATATTGAATCATTCTCAATTTTGGACTTAAAAAAGTTGAGAAGTCTTGAGACTGATATTGAAGCTTTAATTGTGACCACTGTGTAAGAACAGCTCTCTAAGGTGCGTACAATGTCCATATTATTTTCCAAGTTTATTTACATAGGTAAATGTTGGTGACTGAATATTGTTTACATTCACGTTGTTAGAGACGCCAAAAAAAATAAGATTATATATATTTTTTAAATAGTTAGACTTTTTTTTAACTCCTTTTAAAATATTATATTTCTTTGTAGTCATAAAAGTTGTTTAAAAAGATATGATTATTTAAATACTTTTTTTACACACAATAAATTGCAAAAACAGAAGCAGAAAGGGCATTATTTTTCAATAGACTGCAATTTATTATCAAAAAGTAAAATGAATTGGTGCTAGGCTCAAATAACGCTAACTAATGATAATCTAAAAAAAACGAGTGAGCTTTAGACACAACGACTGAAGTAAAATTTCTTCCTGCCATAATTTGTTATTATTCACCCTCAAATTCTCAAAATATGAACTTTAAAATGAATTTACAATTTTATTCACTTTAAACGTAGGTAGGATAATATTTAATATATTGAACAAAATATTAGTTTATTAAATTGTTCAAGAACGAACTGGCAATAAAGTATGTGTCATTCTATTGTTAGTACTGCTTATATTTTCGGCCACATGATGGCGTCACTAGCCAGTAACGTCTTTGTTTCGGCCACATGATGGCGTCACTAGCCAGTGAAGTATTTGTTTCGGCCACTTGATGACGCCACTAGCCAGTGAAGTATTTGTCATCCTCTTTCTATCTTCTCTTACTTATATCTCCAACTCAACTTCCGTTCGCCTCGCCCGATCGCACTTCCGTAAATGTCTCGTCACGCATTCACCAGCTTACTCCCCAAGTCAAGTGAAGTTTTACTTCAAAAAGTTGTCATATAACTTTTACGTGCGGTTAAAGAAAACCAATGTAGATATCGGATATATTATTAGCGGAATAATTGAGCGAATAATAAGATACTTGCAAAATAATAAATTATTCGACATAAACAACATTGGATTGTGGCCATACAATTACTCAAAAAGTTTATGTAACAACATGTTGTGCGAACAAAATGAGCTGTAATTAACAAACTAAAATAGTTGCTTTATATTCAAATTAGCTATCCAAATTATATAATGTACGATGCAATTTTTTAGAAGATCATAGATAACGCTGTTCTATTTAATTAGTAGCATTCACGATACAAATTAGAACACAACAGAATTCTGTAATTATGGTATTATAGAATATAGAGGAGTACCTACAAAAGAAAATTTCTTGCGAATTTGAGATTCTTGTAAAGGTTTATGAAACGTTGCGTCATTATTTTCTAACTAGCAGCTACCCGCGGCTCCTAACACGATTGAGATATACATTATATGATTATACAGTCTTGCCTTGCCGGGTTGCGTCCATAGAGATATAAGTAACTAGAGTTCGTTAGTTCGTATGCTTGCCATAAGTGAAAGTGTGAGAAAGTTGAGAGAGAGAACGCTGCAGCGTGTTCAGAAAACCAGATATATGTTTACTCAAATCAGCATTGTTTTGTATCATTAGTTACTATAGAGATAAGGAACTTTTCTCTCTCTGAATTGCAGACATTTTCACGGCTCACTCGCGTACTCTAGTTTAATAGCTCTATGGTTGCGCCTCGTTCGACAGCGACGCAGTAGTGCCACCGGATTTTTATTTACAAATTGAAATTTTGAATCAAAAACGCATTTTTATCAAAATTAAGTATAGCCTATATAGTACTCAGGGATAGTCAAAGATGTAGAATATAAATTATTAGTTAATACCATGTTGCAATAACAACATTCAATATCTTGTCTTTTCCGAAATACCAATAACATTTAGGTGTTCGGTTTCCAAGAATATAAAAACTACAATCAATGAGGATTATACGCTAGGAAAGTATCTTTGGACACGCGATCGTTGCGCCCTCTCGTGTTTTTTTTAAATTCTGGTTCAGTCAAAACCTTAGTGTCATATGTTATACATGCATTTTAATAAGGATTAATTGTTGAATAAAATGGGAAAAAAGCTATCAAATCAAAAGTGCTGTTATAAATTTGTTTTCACTGACTTCGCTTAGAATGTGAGCAAAAACAGTCTACCTTTTATTTATATTTATTAAAAATACACGTGTGAAAAAATGAAGGTTTTATTTTAACTAAAGATAAACAATTTAAATTTAGAAATATGTGATTGCACCGTATGGACTCGGCTTGAATGTATTCCGCACTTTAAACTATTTTATATGTGCACAGACAAAGTAAACGGGTCTCTATTATACATATTTACAAAGCAAGCAAGCCATACTTCTAGTCTCATCGCGCGGATAACAAAGTTGTGGCCGCCAGTGGTTCGCGTTATCCGAAACCCAAAACTCGATTCTACAGTACTACTTCTTCTTCTGCAATGTCAATGCTCATTGATACATTTTATATTTTGTTAGAGCGTCTACTGTCACATTCTACTGGAAAGTTGGTAGCGTGTCACGTGTGACTTACAGTTTACAAGATCGTAGACTGGATCTCAGCTTCAGGAACATAAAATAATCCAAAAATTATTGAATTTTACTTTAGCGTGGGTACTGGGTGGTAAAGTTTGTTTATCATCCGAACGTTTAAAATTACTAGAACAAAAAATCAATTTATTTTTAATGAAATTCGTGAAAAATTTTATATATTGAAATATTGAAAAAATAATAAGAAAAATTTTATTATTTTTTCAATATTAAAAAATCTTTCACGAAATTCATTAAAAATAAATAGAAATTAAATATTAATTAATTTTTATATTTTTAGATCAGTTCTGAAGAATATCAAAATCCAGATCGAAACGTTAATGTATTAATTATATTTTTTGTTAATATATTTGTCTGAAAAATTGGTCGATAATTTTATTTATTGAAGAGTTCTAATCAGACGTTAATCAAAGATTGAAGTTAACGAAAACGTTAAACATAGAAGTTTCATTTCAAAAACAGTACAATATTTGAATGAACCCGTCAAGAGAGATGTTAAATGAGCTAACATAATCTCACAAAACTGTCAAAAGCAAAGCTTGTTTTCAGTTAAAAAAATAACATGCCATTTAAAATTAAAATTACGAACATTTATATGATTTATAATAGAAATAATGGCAATTTAAATCCTTTATAATGTTGCCAATAAATTAAAACACATGTACATGATAGAAGAACGACAAAGAGTAATATAATAATATAAAATATAGTTTAATTTAATTAATTTATAAATAATCTTTAAAAACCTCACTATCCTAAAACGTTGATTTATTATAAATTGATACAAAAAAAATCACTTTATCATTTAGTATTAAAATGTTTTTAATAGAATATTGAAATTTTTGTATACTGCATGTCGAAAAAGGCATGTATTTTTATCACAGAAATAATTTTGTACTCAAATCATATTACGTTATATTTTGGTTACACTTTACAAAAAATGTAGGTTACCTATATAAAAGTATTCGTATTTTTCATTTGGTTACGTATTTCGAACTTGCAATAAAACAATCTGTTCGTCTGTGAGCACGATACAGGTCAAACGGAAGAGCGGATTGAAACCAAATATTGAAAGGATGTTTATTGTGCAATATTATTGTGTGTCTGATATGTATGTTGTGTATACTGCGTATGTATTAAATGAAGATTGCGCTTGTCTGAAATTAATTGTGCAGTATTGATTAATTTGTACGTGTAGGCATAATATTTCACAATAATCACACGCTTTTCGTTTTTGAGACATTTTAATTCACCTGATCTTAGTAAATCACGAGTGGGTATTGTACAAAAATATTGAGCCGTTTGTGAAAAATATTGCACAATATAACTGATCGTGTTTTTGGAAAAAATCGATGCATGCGCAGAAGGAATATGTACTATAAAGTTGTTTTTTTTTCTATTTTGACGGTATGATTTTTAAAACGGTTCAATATTCTATTTATTTATCGTAAAAAGTTTTGTAACAGATTTTTTTTCTAAACTTTTCAGTTTCGGAAATATTTGAAAAATAGAAACAATCAACTGTTCTTCTGTTCCAAAAATCTGTCAAAAAGAAATTACTTAGGTAGCTGACATGTTTCGATGAATGTTTGAGAAGCGATACCTTGTAACCATGTAAACGAATACCTAGCTTATTACTAACCGTTACCCACGCAATCTCACGCGTTAACAGTAATTTTGTTTATTTACTATATGTCAAATGTCAATATTTTTCCGTTGGAATGATCCTGTCGTAAATTGACTGAACTTTTTTTCTTGAATGTACTGTTGCACAATTTTCTAAACATACGGTATATTACTTGTGTTTTTTAGCACACATTGCGCTTTCTTCAACTTAAAAAACAAGCATTTGTATCTTTGTTAAACGAAACGTACAAAAAAGCTACACAAAAAATATTAACAAATTAAAAAAAGGAAAATAGAAACAACAATGTCTGGGGCTACAATAAAATATGTATGACTTTTACAAGAGCATTACAAAAAATGCTGTTAAAATAAAACCGTCTTAACAAACACATCGTAGCCGAGCTCTTTAGCTTTGCTACAGATAGTAGTATTTAGTATAGACGTAGTATATATAGCGTATACAATGTGTCCCTGGAATAATCACACAAATCCTTTATGAAAAAAATAACTTGAAAGAAATTTTTTGAACTCGCAATTTCTTCGAAATACTTAACTTTAGAAACGCCCTTTTTTCACCAATGTTGGCACTATTAAAATTTGAGAATTTTCTGATTTTCGCAGCTTTTATTTTCTTATACAAATAAAGAACCAAATGAGTAAAAAAAAATGTCATTGTTTTCTATGACTCACTAGTTTAGACACTCGATGAAGCTGATATTTTGTAATTTTTTCATAACCTGTTTGACTCCCATTATTACCCACAATTATTCAAATAATTAATTGATATTTAAACCACAAGATTGGGTTGTTAGAATCATTAATTATCCCAAAGTTCAAGTCTTTAACTTGTACCGTTTGGCTCTGGGAGTTTGTATCAGACAGACGGACGAACGGACACCGTAGTGAGGCTACAAGCGTTCTGTTTTTCAAATTTATTACGAAACAGCGAAATAACCATAATATATTTTATAACTTCTATATTGCTAGTGGCCGTAAGTGGAAGCATGGCCAAAGAAGTGAGACAGTTAAAGACTGTTTCTATCTCTTTCTTTTTACTTGACCCGTTGTGCGCAAGTGTCGCGTCTAAAGTGGGGCAATTAATAAGTGAAATAGAGCAAGCCATCTCCCTTTCACAGTTTAGTTCCATATGCAAACGGACATGCGCGTAAGACTCGAAGTATAATAAGTGAGACAGGCGTATATATGTCTGCACCGTAGTGTTTAGTCTTTCTCCCGATCTTTGCTAGCAATATAGAGGGTATAAAATATATGGAAATAGCGTATTTGTCTGGTGCTTTGTGGAAACACACTGTACAGTCGTGTAAGTATGTATATTTGTGTGTGTGCATCAAAACTTCCTTTAGCCAACTGAAGTAGAGCTTATACCTTGCTAGAAGTGGAGAGTCATGATGAGACGCTCCCGCGGGACTGTTGTGGCGCAGCGGTCCGACGTCCTGCCCTGCTTGTAGGAACACGAAGTACTCTACTCCCACCACAAACCCTCGAGTATTACGCCTCCAGTAACCTTGATATTTTCTCTGTTCTATACCTTATTGCGTACACATTGTGTCTTCAAAAATACAAATTCATTAATGCCCACATTCACCGAACACTATTAAAGATAGAAGTCACTAACATTGGAACAAATTTCGTCGTTAGAAATTTGCGTTATCTAGATTAACGCCTTTTTATGTCGCATGTGTAAGTACTAAAATTTGCAACTTTCTTGTATAAATTTTTGAAAAGTAACAATTTTCAGATATGTTTACAGATGAAATTTTTATGTAAATTTTCAATAGAAATGTTTTTTACGTTGAACAGCTGATATCGTATTTTTTAAATACAAAACTTTGATCACTTAATTTAAAATAAATTATCAAACCGCCATAATTGTAAAAAACGATGACCTCAACTGTCAAGCGTCTATAATCTAGTGCAAAAAGTAAAAAATCTGATAACTTAATTTTGATGAATAAAAAGTAAGCTACATGCCATACCTGGTATTTAAGATTAAATATTTTGATTGGAATAGGTCACTGAATGGGCCTATTTTTATACTGAATATTCTGCAGGATTAACAGAACAAGGATCCCAACCTTAGTCAGAATCTTTTTGAAAAGATTTACGCCGCAGGATATTTTCGTAATCACATCCTGTACATATTGTTACCAAGTCGAACTGAACGTGAAAAGGGATGCAAGGGCGGTGGACAAAGCTCCAACTGATAACGACTAAAGGAGAATGACTGTACGTACGTAAGTGTACACTATCGGACAAAATATTTATTGGACCACCGTAAACCGTAACATAGTTATTAATTATTCGGTTCATTTGTTTCATTCTTCCAAATAAATAGCGATAATTCAATTCACCAAGCATAATTGCGTTTACTGCAGGAATCTATTCTGTCCAAGTTGTCGGGTATAAATATTTATTCGCCTGAGAAAATAATAATAATGGCCCCAACATAGATCATAATACCTAACCTATAAACGGTGAGTATTATATCTGCAGTTTTATCTTGTAAATTTATTTATGTGTTGTTTATTAACCGTTTGTGAAGTGTGTAGTTGGAAAACATTAAAGTTAGTGGAATTTTTGTGTTAATTGGGTTAGGATAAAACATGATTTTAATGAAACTTTTTTTTTACGTTTACACTAACGCCATCGGTCGGATTTTTGGATGAACGTCACAATATTCAACAAAAAATACAAGGAGTATAGTGCAGTGTGTTATATTTATTCAACTATTTTATCTGATATTTTGGTTGGTGAATTGAAAGTAAATTTTACTGTAACGAATAAATTTGTTCCAAGATTAGTAGTTTTTATCTTTAATAGTGTTCGGGGAATGTGGAACTGTTTTTGAATTTAACGAATACAAAGATCAAATACTTGGAACTGTCCTAATATTCTATCATAACCGGGAGCTGTTATTCTCGGGCAGTGCCAAGTTAAGACGACTATATTCAACAAGAAAGTCGCGACAGCATTTAATAAGCAATCTACATATCTGGGCAAAGCCCCCTCCAGACTGCTAGTATATAATAAAACAGGTATAACGAGTTGCGTATTGTAATATTAACAACGTAGGAAATTAAATTAAATGTCCGATACTGTACCTACATTCTGTTTCCTAAAGAATATATATACACAAAACCAAAAGCACGAATCTGTTGGCTATAAAATCTATCTTGGATCAGGGTACGGTCCAGATTTGGCTGCGACTAAGCTTCAAAATCTGCCACAACGCAACAAAACTTCCAATACATGTTTTCTTGTCTTATATTTTTATATTCATATAAAATATTACGTATAACGTAAATACACATCTGCCAGAATAAATACTTTTTCTCCCAAAAAAAATCAATACAACTTAAAACTCGACATGTCTTTCGCTAACAGAAAGAGATTTTAGACTACAGACGCTCGACAACTGTAGACATTACCGTCCCTCTCACTAACATTATCACCAACATTATGGGTGTTAAAAAACAAATATTACTAAGCTTCTCTAGCGTGAATTTAGTTTTTATTTAGATTTACAAAATTTGTCCAAAGGAAAATAAATGTTAAAAATTCTTTATTTCTTACATCTGTAATAGGACGAAACCGAAGTGCAGCCTTCGGCTCCACCGTATTAGTATTAAATTGCGGGATTGCGCCTCGCTCGGCGGCGGCAACAGTAAATGGAGTCTTCGGTTTCCTCGTATAATCAGACACGGATAGACAGATCTAAGTTGCGTTAAGTCTTTCATATCACATAATATTAATATCAATAAATATAACAGTATAGGTATTGTGAGTTAACCCCGCTGCACATGAGGCTGGATTTGCCGCTAGGTTTCTTGCTACCTTTCACTACTAGTTTTATAGTGCTGGTTTTCTTAATAGCTATTATGTGCTCGCTTCACATGAGACGTCTTTACAAGCTTGCTCTGCAGGTAGATGCGGTGCGCGCGCAGTGATAGTTTGAACGTTAACAAAAGTGCATTGTTTTTGGTCTCTGAACAGAACACATACTATGGCATAGTGTTTGTTTGCGGGCGTTTGTTCAAGTCGCCCACGTGACAAGATACTGCTTTCTGATTGGTTCTTATTCATACCTAGCAGCGTACCTGCACGAAAAAGAGCCCCTGGTCTAATTTTGAAACCTATCTTGTTAGCTAGCAGGCCATCCCGCACTGACGTCATTTCTAGCTTCATACCCAGCCTACCGCCTAGCAGAACTCCTAGCAGCGTTTCTAGCCTCGTGTGCAGCAATCAGAGGACCTGTTCTAATAATTTTAAAAACCATCTTGTGAGCTAGCAGGCGAGCCCGCAGTGAGGTCTATTCCAGCTTCGTACTCAGCCTAACCGGCCAAGAGAAGTCCAAGCAGTGTTTATAGCAGCGTTCGACTTGATTTACAAAATATTCTGTTATTTGTTAACGAATATTTTAATTGTAGGTGCGAATGTAACACATATAAAAGAACAATTGAAAAATGTAAAATAACAATGTAGGTTTTATAAGAAGAAAGGAAAATCGATTTAAAATGAAGTATTTATAAAGTACTAGTAAAATTATAGTCTCTTTGGGAATTGAGAAAGACTGTTCTTCGAGATATTGATAAAAACAGTCTAGACTCGCCATATAACTCGAATTAGAAACCAGGTCTCTGCCTGATGTTTTATACGCGTTTTATGTGTTATTCATTGAACGAGCAGTTATCGTAAAATCAATATTATCAAAGGAGGCTATTTTAATGTTTAAATGGGCATTTTTTTTTCTTTCTCTTAAGCAAATTACAATGAAAGCATAATATTAAATCCTTTGAAAACAGCGGCTGAACTTTTTTAAAAATCCTAAATAAATATCCGAAATAATGGAACATTAAATCGCTGCAGAACTAGCAAGCAAACATTTTTTTATATTTTAATAGTACAAAATCCCGATTTGGTTCGATGATCACCCGTCGAGTTTTTTAATGAAATTTGAAATTTTATTTTATAATGTATTAATAAACAAACATTGATTTGTTTTCCATTCAATTTCTTGGCACAGCTATTTAAAAAAAAGTTAAAGTTGCTAATTTTATTTCAGAAATGTAGTTATCGAGTTAAATTTATTACTAATCGAAAGTAAAATATGTATATAAAATGTCAAAGTTAAATTAAGAAATTTTGTACTCAACTAGGTGGAGAAACTGTTTAGTTTTTTGTTCATGTATTTATTCTCATTTACTGTCCTCTTACCTACGATCCGGCGCCGCTGAGCTTAGCTAACCGGACTTTTTGTAACCATGGCAACGAATAACAAATATAATATTTAATACTAAATAAATAAAATAAAATTTACAACTTTAATGTTTTATTGAAAATAGCTGCGTCAAGAAACTGAATGGCAAACAAATTAATTTTTCAACAAAATGGCCCATAAAAAAATTTTATTTCTCGACGGGAAACAGTAGAAAAACACTATGGTACATTTGTCTTTGTCGGGATTCGACCTCAGTGTTTTAGGAATACATTGCTTACTTCATTATACACAATACACATCCTTGAATATTGCTCTTACAAAATATCTTATGTGAAGAGTGCAATATTTTTGCATTAATGATGCAATATATATTCAAATAATTTTTGAAATACATTATATAGAATGTATGTTTCATGTATGTGCATATAAAGTAGTATTATTTATTCAATTTACTTTAGTTCCTTTGTTTCCAAAAGTAATAGGTTTCACTAAAAGTTTTGAAAATATTCAATATTTGAAATTCAGAGGTTCAGTACTCAGTTCATCTTCAAACACTATGGCTTCTGCAATTTTGAATTGCTTATTGCTGCGCATCTAGTACTGCCGTTGACCACTTAAGGGCTGAGATGAAGACAGATGCGTGAAATACGGAGTATTTTTAATAATTTTTATTTCATAATAATTAAATTTATTTTATAAAACTGATTACACAGAGTTTTTATGGCATGTTTCAACGTGACTTTCACAAAGTGAAAAAAATAAATATTAATTATTTATAAAAAAATCGCCATCTTTTCCGCAAGTAGTGCTTCTCGGTGACAATCAGAAAATCTCACTGGATTATCCAAAATCAAAAAAACAAATAAAAATTATTAGTTTAATAATAAATCTAATCTTTTAATCGAAGGTTTTTATTTTTTATTTGAAAATAACAAAATAACGGCATTTGACAGTTTATTCCCGGATTTGCGATCAAAAATAATTAGTTTATTGTTAAAAAAAAATTGAAATTTTGAACAAAACTGAAAATCCTTCGATCAAAGACTAGTTTTTAATGCTGTCAATAAGCTGTAAAAATTTTATCAAAATCCATCGAGTAGTTTTTGAATTATAGTTGTCACCGATTTCATTTCTCAAGTTCTTATAGTTCTTGCAAAAGCAGACATGTCCATGTGCTTCGAGCAGTTCACGAAATTTTATGATGATAAAATTTTTACTGTGTTCAATATAGATTTTCGAACTGATATTATTATTCAATAAAATTAATTTTCGTTACCATAAATATCTTAGATATCTTCATTTGTGTGCCTTATTAGAACTATCGTAATATATTACTTACTAGTTAATAATAGGTATAGAGAGCAAGTGTGGATTCAGGTCGTTTTATTGGTTAGGGCTGACTAAAATACGATAGCTGTAAAATTGCATAAGTACAGTATATTTTCAATGAAGTGCTAGTCTGGACTGCGCGAACAAGATAAGACAGAAAGAGATAAAGATATTTGCGGTAGCCATTCCGACAATGTACTAATGCGATAGACAACCAATGAGAAAACGCCAGTAAGAGACATACATATTCCATGTATATCGCCTTCTCTTTCCTGTAGGTTTGTATGTGCAGCGGGATATTAGCACTCCATATTCACAGCTGAATGTAGCTTTTGAAGCCGAAACTGTATTGATTCTGTTGTATTAATAACTGTGTCTTCTCCGAATCTCCAAATTATAATATTATAGTGTTTTTAATTTAATGTCTGTAAAAGATAATTATATTAATTACTACAATATATATTTGACGGATTTTCAGAACAATTTTTTTTTATTTTACAAAAATTTCCGAGACTGTAAAGTCTGGAAAAAATGTTCAGAAAAGTTTTTTGAAAAAATAAATAGAATAATAAACCGTTACGAAAAGTATACCATCATAACAGAAAAAAAACAACGTTATAGCATATAAAAGATATATGCTACAACGTTGTTTCTTTTTCCTATAAATAACAGGGGTCTTCACTCTTCATATTTACATGTCAAACATCTTATCAAAATTTGTTTTTGATTCGCTCAGCCGTTTGATCTGTATCGTGCTCACATACAAAGATTAACAAACAGACTTTTTAAAAAAATAAAGCCAGCTATAGAAAGATGGAAAGCACCAGTCGCACTAACCAGAAAAGAAGAAATTATTAAGATGAAGGAAGGTTTTTGGTTGAGGATCGCAAAATAAGCTTTACCAGTGTTTCGCTAGTGAAGATGAAAATAAATTTTTCGAAACGTTGGCCACTAGCGAAACACTGGTGAAGCTTATTTTGCGATCCTCAACCAAAAACCTTCCTTCATCTTAATATTCTATTGGATCAACACTACTTTAACTGAAGAAGAAATTATCTTAGCGAGATTAGGACATACCAAACTTACGCATGCTTACCTTTTGCAACGAATCGCTCCACCTGAATGTGCAATCTGTAGAGAGCGATTGTCTGTTGAACACCTTTTCGTTTCCTGTCCATTATTCGATGTTCATCGGATGACTGCTAATCTTCCCGAGGATCTGAAGAATATCTTAAAAAATGAAGCGCAGAACATTACAGCTTTATTTAAATACCTAAAAGAAATAAACAAATATAAAGAAATTTAATAGAAAATTGAAAATAGATAATAATAAATTAATATACATACCTACATATAAATTGTACTTACCTGAAATCTGAATATGTTACTTATTTAATATTTATACTTATTACTTACCATATTATGTATTTGTTTTTGCGATAATGGCCTTAGTTGCTGATTCGCTTATTTTGTTTTTAAAATAAAAAAAAAAACTCTTTTTCGAAAAATATTCTTTTTGAACTCAGGGGACCTTAAATGGAAAATTTTGGAGAGTGAATTTTAGTTTCATTCCCTAATTGTGGTGTTGAAAAGGTAAAAATATTACCATGATATTATATTATTAAAATGTCTAAAAAGTGTCGTGAAGACAACCAAGCAAAAAATCCTCGTACGAATTCAAAACTACTGGACAACCCTCGTTTGCGCATGTGCACAGTATAATATAATATATGTACTATTAATATTAGGTATTGCAATAAGTGTGCAGAAGCAGAATATCCAGTGGGAATTGAAGGAACCAAACCCGATGCTCCTATACTTTGGTGTGGGAATTAAACTACGTAACAGAGGGAATGTAAATCGTAGCTGGCTTAGCGCTTACTTTGGTGTCGACCAATCCCGACAGACGCCTTCTAATACTGTTTCCGTATACTAAGTAAGTACACATTGGCTATGCATTTTGTCATCAATGGTACAGAAGCAGAGAGAATGTAAATCTCAGATAGCTTATCGGAACGTGTGGCTTAAGCCGACTTTTAGCACTGTCCAAACTATTATTGCTGATTGGTTCGCAAATGTCGTTACATCCTACTAATATTAAAATGCGAAAGACTAGATCAAGAATCGGCAACGTCCTCGGTTTGGATCTGAACCGCGCTTCCAAAGAGAGACTTTTCATAAAGGGATAAAATGTACAAGACAGTAATTTTCAAGAGAGTTCCAAGACTTTCTTGAGGTAGGGAGACTGTTCCAGTTTTTACAAACTCTTTATGAAGTTTCTTCAGCAGGAGAATGGATTCATGTAGCTGTGAAGTTTTTTCAACCGTTCTAAATCATCAGTCGAAATGAAGATAATCGACCTACAGGACGATTGAAAATGTACGAAGAGTTTTGGGCTAAGCATGTTTTGGAGTACCTATTGTAAAAAAACTGGCGCTCCACATACATACGGTAAGACCTCTTGAAGAACAAATATCTTTCAAGATTAACGGAAGACACAATGCGCAATGTTTATTCTTCACGACGAACAAACTAAAATTTTCACTCAGGATCAGGGGTACCTATAATTTTTCTCCACTAAGAATTTTTGTATGTATTACATAAGTAAATTTTTGGATCAAAAAATGTTTGTGGTTTCATTTTTAACTGCAATATCAATTTTTTTTCTTCTGTCCAAAACATTCGAACTCTACTAGAAATTACTTACCGACCCCTATTTATTACTCAATCACGCAGAAACGACTGAATGGATTTGAATGAAAATTTTAATGCAATTAATATAAATAAACATATTTAGAGGGTTATCTTTTCTTTAGTGCAACAAAAAAAATGTTTGGAAAAGGTATTTACTTCAACAGAGTGACAACTTGATTATTCAACGATTCTAGAAAACCTTACTGTTTTTTATTTATAAGTAACAGTTCACACGAGAGAAAAAAGTCTATAAAAAGAAGTGTCGTCGTGAAAATATGAGTTTTCTTTTTTTTACAACAGTTTACAACGTAACTTCTAAATTTATTTCTGGTTTTTTGACGCAGAGTGTAGTATATTTGAACGCAGTAATAATATAATAGTTGTTGCTTTTGCAAACATTGTTATACATACAATAATAATATCATTAATTTCAATTTAAATAATGCACAACTAATGCTGCTTTAATCACTACGTATTTATTTGCATGTTATAACTGTGTAATATGTCTGAGAAATTAATTAAAATATTGTCCTATTGTAACTGTAGCTAACCTATTATTATTATTTTTAATTTATGGTTTGTAGTATCTAACAGAGCAGGAGGTACTGAAATTTTTGCGTCATCGAGTACAGTCGTTTTTAGGAGTAATTGACCCCTAAATATGCACTAGTAGGATTTAAAAAGTCAACTCATTTTTTCGAAATTGTAGTTAAAAAGACAGAACTAAATTCTGATCGGAACACTCCGGCAGATTGCCTTGAAGCAGTGAGATAAGGGATGTTCAAAGCAGTCTGCCGGGGTGTTCCGACCGGAATTTTGTTCTGCCTTTTTAAATACAATTTCTAATAATTTTTGTGGCAGTTAAGCTTACGAATTAATCATATTTTGCAATAAAAAAAATCAAAAATATGCAGTAAAATTTATTTACATAATTACATATCTTTAAGAATTTATATTGCTTATTATAAAATTACTCATTTAAATATCAAAGCGAAGACTAAAAATTTATATTTGCATTTTGCTTTTCTGGGAAATTACGTGACAAATAAATTATATGATACACTGCATTTTTAGCGCTGGTTAATGAATAAAATATTTTGATGCAAGTATTTACATAATATTATAATGTGATCCGAAACAAATAATCAGCACTATTTTACTAATAGTCTAAGATCCGCTATTAGGAATATACACCCTCATCTGTTATTTGACGATGATAAAGATTTTATGTTAGATAATGTATATATTGATAAATCGCACATGGGTTGCCTAGCTAAATCGAGTACCGATGCTGTTAAATTAAATAAATCCTAAGTAACTTTTTTGGATCAACTTCCCCGATCTGTTAATCATAAAAATCGAGCCTAAGATGAGAGAATATACCATTGATTCTATACATAAATATAAATCATCCACATCATAAACATATCTTGAAAATAGTCGTGTTCTGTGTACTTTGTGTTTATTTGTTTCGTTAACATTTTATTTGTGTCATATTTACTCATCTTATGCTCGATTTCTATGATTAACAAATCGGGAAAGTCGATCCTAAAAAAGTTAATTAGAATTTATTTAGTTAAACAGCATCGGTACGCGATTAAGCTAGGCAACCCATGTGCGATTTATCGATGTACATAATATTATCTATAGCATATTATAATCCTTGTCAAATAACAGATGAGGGTATATATTTCTAATACCGGATCTCGCACTATAACGATAGCCACGGTGATTACTAAGAGCTTATTAAAAAAAAAATTGGTTGTCTGTAAAGTCGGTTTACGGACGATAGTTTTAAGTGATAACGTATTCCGCTCGAATATCATATTTAATAATACATAACCTAAATTTTAGTAGCTGTCAGGCGGAACGAGACACATTTCGGAACGTTATACTTTTTCGTGCATACAGCCGGTGTTTCATCAATTTATAAGACGTTATCACGTTAATAAAAAATGTGTTACGAGAACGCATTACAGAAGTGAAACTTGTAATTGCAAATTATACGATTGCATTTGGACAAGTGGAAAAAATGTGTTACGAGATGGTTTCACGTTCAGATTAACTTGTAGAGTCGAAATATCTGAACGTGAAACTCTCGTAACACATTTTTTTCACTTGTCCAAAAGTAATCGTATATGATTTGCAGCCAGAAGTTTCACTTCTATAATGCTTTCTTATAACACATTTTTAATTTTTTTCTGATAATGTCTTGCGCAACCAAGGCTGGTAGAGAACAAGCAATTTAATATATCTTCGGTTCTTGTATTGTCACCTTTTTTGTATGAATATAACACCTTATTGGATGCATTGTGTTTCTACGTCGGGCGTACCTGAGTCACGAAAGTCGCGTAGGTTTCCCGGCAAACATTCAGCGCCTCTGTCGGACCGAATGTAAACAAATACAACATTGTCACGCTAACTCTTGCTATTTTACCTATTAAATATAAACACACCTTTGGCGTTGCAACGTTGAATTATATAGAACGGCGCGTTTTAACAAAAGTTATTCTTGTTATTAATTGAATATATGCAAATGCAGTTTGCAAAACTCGATAATTTTATGTATTTTTTGTAAGGGTGTGCGAATATTCGAATACCGGTCGAGTCATAAAAGTATTTAGTTGTCGATTCGAGTCGAAAAAATGCTCGAGTTTTCTTGGTCTGCTAGAATGAGCCGAAATGTTTGGTATTGTATCTGTGTTTGAAAAATACTGGATATGTTTTAAGGGTCGAAAGTAGTGTAAGATAAAAAGTTTGGATACTGAAACACTTTTTCAATAAATTTGCATGAATCAAACGTGAAAACGAAAACCAATTTTTCACACATCCCTATTTTTTATATGTCGTTTTATGCAGTAGAAAGATATTTAACAAAGAAGACTATAATAGAACGGAAATTGTCATAATAATTACTTGTAATAAATGTCCAGAAAATTCTTTATAATATTGTTTCTAGGTATTTTAAAAATACTTCAAAAAATTTATCACACATAAAATATTTTATAATTTTTTAGCTTCGTTAACTTATGGAAATTTTAAAACTTATGTGTTCGGTGTTTAAAATGCATATATAGGTGACCGGTAATTGCTCGTATTCCTCTCGGGGGAAGAAACTGACTAATTTAGAATGATTTAATCTTATCACTTGGGGGTCGGAAATACGTCATTTTTTTTATAATGACACTTTAGTGAAGATTTTTTATTTTTATTTCTTTTCATTTGCCTATTGTAAGTTTTTTTTTAACATAAAATCTAACAATAAATTTCGTGGTTTTAAGTTTTAGAAAGATTGGCCGACTAGTAAGCTATTAGATCATGGAATATTTCAGGCCAAAAAATGAGAATATATATATATTTTTTTAATTTTTAACTTCGAAAATTCAGATTTTCGAGAAAAGAAAACCGAAGTAAATTTTCTCGAAAATGACGCATTACCCCAAGTGATAGAGGTTAAATAATTCCAAATAAGTCATAGTTTCTTCCCTCGAGATGAATAAGAGCAATTACCGATCAGCCTGTATATGTAATCGATGATCAAAGGAAATTTATCATAAAAATCTATTTATGTTGTGTGAAATCACTAAAGTACGTAAGATAACTTTTGAGAAGAAAATTAGATTGGCACGCCCCTTTCTATTTAGTGTTTATCTGGTTACAAATGTAAACCCATAAAGTTTCACTTCTAGCACGTGAGATTCATAAGCACTCAATTTTTATTTTTGACCTTTCTGTAAGCTTAAACAATGATAATGTGGAGATCAAAAACGAACACATTTTGAAGCAAGTTTAACCCAACAAATGTAGATTTTCATTAACAAATAGCCTGGTGACAACAGATGTTCAATGACAAAGATGCACGGTCATTATATCTATTATGTTGGTAGTTTAGTAACATGTTTTTGACGTTGGTAACACTGTGTCGACGGGCGTCGGCCAAGTTGCGGCCAAGTTTGAGCACCAGCTTAACAAGACATACACACCATAAAATACACTGGCAAAGTTTAGAGCAAACAATTTCCGCTTACATTTACAAGCTATGTTTTTCATATCTAATTTTTATAGGGCTACACTTAAAATGCAACAATATGTACAACAGAGATGATAGATTGTAGATTATAGACGCTCGACTGCCTAGTTACTATAACAAATCAAAACAAACGCAATAGTTAAATCAATACTTTTCTTTTCATTTATTTTCTTCGATCTCGATCGGTTCTCGAAATGTGTTTTCAAAGAAACTTCTGGGGCATAAAATTCTAAAAAAAATATTTTTTAATCGCCCTTATAAGTAATACCATACGAGACCGAAAACAAAAATACTATTTTTGATGTCAAATCTTTGGCACGTCCTCCCAAATTTACGAATAAATATTTTTTTAATATGCAGATTTTTGCAGTTTTTTTTGTAACTACCAAATTTAAGGTAGCTCTTTTGTTTAATTCAAAGAAATTCGACTGTGACAGACATGCGGAAGGACCGACAAACGAGTTCAGTTTTTTCTTTTGTCAATTATGATAAATTTATAAAGTTATTATTTACGACGGTATTTTACATGAACTGACAAAAAATTCTAGCATACTTATTTTGAACTCTTTCAAATTGTATTTGAATGTATTACCTCTCGCATTAGTAACGGTACAATGATATACTCTATCCTCAAAGATCAAAAGTTTACGTATATAATAATTATAAATATTTTGTTTCAATTAACTTTATTGGGAGCTTAAAAAAGCTCAGAAGAAAATATAAACATAATCTTTTTTACAGTATGACATTTCTTAAGTTGTAATACAAACGTGTTTTGTGTGCGTGTTTATTATTTAGTCACGCCTCAACTGATTTGAATGAAATATTTGCATATAAGGAATTTATGATCCGAATTGACACAGGCTACTTTTTCTTTTTATCCCGGTAGCCTCAATAGTGCCCGAAGGATAAGACAACACTTTTTGTTTGTTATTACGCCTAATGGAAATAACCGATTTGAATAAATCGTTATACAGTACGACCGGTAACCTCTATCACTTGGGGGTCGGAAATGAGTAATTTTCTAATTCGGTTTTCTTTTTGTAAAAATCCGAATTTTAGAAGTTAAAAATAAAAAAAAAATATTCTCACTTTTTGACTTAGTTTTTTTCATGATCTGATAGCTTACTTATTGAACAACCTTACTAAAGCTAAAAACCACGAAATTTACTGTTAGATTTTATGTTGTGTGTTAAAACCTACAATAAACTCAAAAAATAAAATAAAAATTCTTCACAGAAGTGTCATTATCATAAAAAATCCTTTTCCGACCCCCAAGTGATAAGATTAAATCATTCCAAATTAGTCATAGTTTCTTCTCACGAGATGAATGCGAGCAATTACCAGTATATGCAGAGAACCTATGAGTAATTTACTAAGTAGGTACATTTTCATTCACATTTTTTAATGTACGCATAAGGTTCAAAAACCTCAAAAATCAAAATTTTTCTTTTTTTTGAGAAATTGAGAATGAATTTGTATATGTCATATATATTGTATATATATATAATAGTAGTGGTTTAACAGTTTTGCTTACTTAATAACACCAATAATGAAGAATGGATATGTTTACTTCAAGATACATTTTTGACGTGATAACGTCTTATAAATTGATGAAACACCAATATTATAAATTGATAAAACACCGGCTGCATGTACGAAAAAGTGTAACGCGTAACGCATAACGCGTAACGTTCCGCCTGACCCTGTGCGTGCTTTTTGCTAATTTCTCGCTCAATTTAAATCAGATCGGTTTGAAACCAGTCTTAAACGAAAGAGGAGAACATTTTACATAGATTTCGTATAACAGAATTTGCCTAAACAGTTTTTTTATACAAATTTATATAGAAAAATATTTTATACAAAATATAGAAAAATAGCTGTATAAATGCAATGTTGTGTAATGCATGGCGCGACGCGGTCGGTTGTCTTTGTTTGCCGTACATGGAAATTAGAAGCAAACGTATGTCTTGTCTTAACATGAAAACGGCTGCATTTCTAATGTTTAATTCAATTTTTTGACATTAGTATATTGTGAAATGCAAAGCCTTCTAAGTTAAGTATTGGAATAACTAATTATTATTAGAACATAATACTTTGTAAGTTGCAAACGTCACTTTTGACATTTCTTATCATTCCGACACCAAGGATAAGCGGATTGAAACCAAATTTTGGGAGGTTTAGGTTATGTATTACGGAATACGTTATCACGTAAAACTATCGTCCGTAAACCGACTTTACAGACAACCAATTTTTTTGATATAAGTTTTATGCTTACTCTGGGCAACTGTGGACCAAATCCCGTAGTGAAATAGGCTTTGACCTTTCTTTTTCGTATGATGTGCGAATCCGACTTTAACTTGGTCGGTTTTTCGCAGATTATCTGTTTATCTAAACACACATGTAAACAGAGATATAATAAAACAATAAGTATGTAGTTTGAAGAAGGGGGTTTGGTTAAGTTTAGACAACGGATAGATGCTTTAAAACCACAACTAATTAGTGCATATTACAACCATAGTGATGGCGACAAACACGTGCTGTGCGGTTTTCTCAGGAAGGATTTATGGTGACTGTCTGATACTCTGTACACCCGGCTATGAATACATAAGCGGAACAACGCTTTCTATAAACAAATGGATTGCAGAACGCCTTATAAGATTTGATTTAAAAATAAGATTGCTAGACATTTTTCTTAGGATGCCATGAAGTTTGGTATATTTAATTGAAATTCTGGGCAGACCACTAAAATTTCCAGATTTTTAAAAAGTCTCAGTAGCCACTGCCTACCGTTTGAGGTCCGTGGCAAATTTTACTGAATATTGTTATAATAAATATTAGGATCCAAATCTTTGATTAACGTCTGATAATCTTCTAATAATTAAAATTATCGACCAATTTTTCATACAGTATATTGACAAAAATTATAATTCAATAGATATACGTTTTGGTCCGGATTTGGGTCTTCTTCAGAATTAAGCTAAAAATATTAATTAATATATAAAAATGAATTATTAATTAGCTTCTAATAGAATTCAATTTGAGTTTTTTATAATATCAAATTATTAACCGAAACGTAAATCAATTGAATTATAATTTCATAATCTTTGTTAACATATTGTTTGACAAATTGGTCGATAATTTTATTCGTGTGTTCACGGCATTCTCAAGCCGAGTATTGTTACGCCACTGTCGGTCTGATTATCTGTCTGCACCGGCTAATATCGAAAACTACTGAACAAATGCGATTTTCAACATTCGATATCTTATTTCTAGACGAAGGTTTAGGTCTACGAGTACATTAGCTGTTCGACCCGGCTTCGTCCGGTCACAAATAGGATTGAATGATGAATTGAACATATTTAAATGAGGTTTGCATCTTTCAATAGCTTATTTCTTGCGGAAGGTTTAGAATTTTGATCAGTAAACCCAACTTCGCTTGGAGTGCAAATCGGAATAATTCAGAGTTGGAATATTTTTGTGTGCTTTGCCTTTCCTTTAAGCTGACGAGTCGCTACTGTATATTATATATATGACGCTGATGATGGTCTTAGAGACAGTAGATTTGCGTTTGGATAATATCGTAGACTGGAAGTGCGGTCAACCAGCGTGACGTTTTGTATAGTGTGAACTTGACTTCAAATTTGCATATGTAGAGATAATTGCATATACCGTTATACTGCTAGCAGTGTGTGTTTTATTATCATTTTAACCGAGCGGGGTGACTATACTCGCATTCGGGAGGTACCGGGTTCGAATCCCGGCATGATGTGGCCGGAACTTTTCCTGCTGCCTCTCGCCGAGAAACGGTAATTCATGTACCGGCCATACGGTTGAGGTTTTCCATGATTTCCCTCAATAATTCTAGATAAATGTCGAGATAGTTCCTTATTTACATTCCTATGATCCAAATTTTCCTACCTTATCTTAATGTCTTAAAATTCCTTCATTCGCCCATTGCTATTAAATAACGGGAAGTGTGATAGATGGAAAATAGTAATGGTGCGAATGGCGTCCGTTATAAATAAAAGCTTATAAAAATAACCAGTGTCCATTACTAGATAACATTTGAATGAGACGGCGTTTTTTTAATAAACGGAAAGCCATTTCTGGAAAACATGTGTCAGTTTGTTATGTGTGTAATTTATTGGATAGACGTCCGTTGCATCATAAAAAGCAACTTGTCTAGCTTTTAGCCCTGCGTTTTCATAGTATGTAGGCTATAAACTATTCACAGGGTACAGTAGAAATATACACTTGTTACTTATGCTTGCATTCTGCAAGGTACAAATCAATACTTTACGCATGAGAGAAATTGTAGATTATAGACGCTCGACAATTGAGGTCACGCATCCTGCAATAAGAAGCACGGAGCTAAAGTCTGACGTTTCTGTCGTTTTTTCCAATCAAAACGTCCTAATTATACTCCCTTTTTCGTAGGGTAGCGCGGGGAATGTTGCGCCATTTAAAAAAAATATTTTTTCTAACGGTTTGTAATGCATTAAAAATAAGCATAACACGAGATTAAGAAAAATAAATAATTTATTTCGAAGATTACATTAAGGGGGTGCGCGTAGTGTAACAGCTCAAATAAAACGTTTATTTCAAACATTTTATTTTTGGACTAACTGTTTTTTTATGATATTTTAATTAATTTAGCCTTATTAAACATTCTTTAAAGTTTTTTAAAAAAAAATGTCTTATTTTTTTCGGTACAAAATGGCATTTCTATCAGACCCATTGCTATTGAATTTTACAATTTGTGGGTGTAAGTACAGCCCTTAGAGTAATTCTAGAACACCCATTCAAAAAATTTCTTATTATTAACATTCATAATTCGTAGTTAAACCTATAAAATATAAATAAATTGAAAAAAAAGGTATTTAATTTGAAGTTTGAAAAAAAAAATTTCATTATTCGCATAAAATGTTGACCTATAAACATTTATAATAAAATTTATAACAATAAGAGAGGTTCGTAGGTTCAACTACGAATAAAAGTTGTTTTTTATATCTGGTAAAAATTTTAGCCCAAAATCTTTAATACGAGATATTACGCCCACAAACTTCGAAAATTGTGTTTTAAGAAAAACGCCTTTAAAAAAAATCAGGTTTGATAGTAAACACATTTGTAATGATGAAGTATTATGGTAACGAATATCATTTTGAAATTTTCTAGGCTTATTCTACTAAGATTTTGAACATTTTTAAGTAAAAAATTTTTTTTTAATGTGGTTACACTAGGTGCCCCCAATAAATTCAATTAAACGACATAACAAAACATCCATGATCTGACGACAATTTGATCCAAAGGCCAGTACGCTAACCGTTACACCAAGCTGTCCTGCTACGTCGAAACTGAGCACATAAGTCAGTCAGTTAATCGCGACTATCAGTCCATATATATTACACGGGTGCAAATGTGACTTCATAATAACGTAATGCAGTTTTATGAGTGTGTATAGGATGTGTTGATAAAACGCATACGTGATTTCAATTTGCAAATGCATCTAGTATTTATGCGCTATCTACGTGCAAGACAAGGATGGAGTATTTGAACACACAGTTCTTAGTTAATTAACATTTGACCGTTGACACTGAAAAACAAATCATTTTTATTATAATACTAGCGGTCCGTCCCGGTTTAACCCCAGTGCGATAGATATAATTCTGCAAAATGTATTTCGTTTGCGGCCCGGCATCTGAACTAATAGCTTTGAGCAAATTCTATCAGATTTGACTAAAATAATTATGTCGCACGTTGAAAACAAAAGTGGCATTATGTAAAAAATGACATTTTACAATAGAGCATTTTTTAGTTTTAATATTATTGTTTTGTCCTAAAAAAGTTACTATTAAAATACTGCTTATAGAGATTCTTTTGTTAATAATGAGACAATTTATTATTGTTTTAATTTATTTTTTGACCACAATGTTAAAAATAAAGTTATTAAAAAAAGACCTTTTTACAATAATTTTTTGTTTAGTGTCATTGTTGTCATAACCTATAATCGTAAATTGGAGACTTCAACTGCAAAAAGTGTCACTAAACAAAATATGTCATTTTATGTATTTACTTACTTGCATTAATTTTTGTAGCAACTATAATCGCAATAAACTGTCGTTTAACAAAATGTGTCACTTTTTCACTTACAGCGACGTGCGTACCAAACAACTGCTTTGACACAATCAAAATAGTGTCGTTATATCAGTCATGACCATGGGCAATTCTTTCAAAATATAAAGTGACACTAGCTCAGTCTAGCGGAAGTAAGTGGGTTTATGAGCAAACGAAAATTTTCGTATAGTGACACTTTTGCAGTAAAACATGAATCTTACAAAAGGTGAAAAGTCAACTTTTTTATATAGTGTCACTATTGTTTTCAACGTGCGATGTGTCTTCTGCATGCGGTATTTTTTTAGACTTTTCTCAATAGTTCCGAAATCCTCGAATTGGGTTCCAAATTCCGGCATTGATGATGATGCGATATTGAAGACCCTACTGTGATGATGTTGCTCAATTAACTATTATATCGCGATCATTAAATAAGTCTAATTTTCTTTCAAGTTTTAGATTGTAATTTTAAAATGAAAGTATCTTTATAAAAAACTATTGGAGAAAATTTTGGTTAAGAATCCGTGGCAAAGGATCAATTAAAAAGTAATACTAAAGTGTTAAAACTGCATTATCTTCAGAGTTTCAAATGCTCTGAAGATGGTACGAAGTGTACCGAAACGTCAGTGAATAAATGCAATTTTTTGATGGCGATTTCATCCCTGATCTTCTGTAATACACTCAAACTTTATGTTGAAATGCATCAAAATATGCACAATGTTCGCGACGAAATTTTATTGGTATGCCTTTCTTGCATGCAATATATTATATAATTTTGACATCAAGATTTAAATAATAGTGTATTGTAAATAGTTTATTGTTGCTGGTTTACGAATAATATATGACGTGATAATAATAACAGTTATGACGTATTTATGCATAATTTGAATCAAATCTAACATTGCTAACTAGGTGTGGCGTAAAAACAAAACACAAGCATAAAAGAACTAAACTAGTAAGTAAGAAAATATTGACACCCAGTTGTGCACATTGGCGTAGCAAGAGGGGGGGCCACTCTAGATCCTTCTCGCCCAGCCTACAATATTAATTGTTCACGTACAAATAACAAGATAAATCTACAATAATCTACGTTTTCTTTGTCGTACAATTTCTCCAGAAAGTCGTGTTGATCGATTTCGCTTCTATGAACAGTTTTCAAATTATATATAAGTAGCAACTGGTAATGATAGGTAGAGTTGAAAATTTGCCCCCTCCCCTAGGATAAAATCGTTACTACGCCTATGGTTGCGCATATTGCATACTCTGTAGAGAATTAGCATTAGTAGTGCAAAAATACGAAACAATAAATTATTGAATTTATGTCACCATTTAAATAATTTTTAAAAAAACTTGCCAAGCACATATCGAATCTTATTTTTGTATAGGTACTATATATATTAAAATACCTACATACATCAAACTTGGGTGCTACTACTAACGCGTCATTTCCGTAAACTATAAAATTGGAAATGTTCAATTTTCATATTTCATGTTTTATGTCCTTCAATATATTTATATTAACTTTTATTGTTTCCTACTTAATAACTATTCGCTTTTACGTGTGCAATAAATATAGTTTGAATGTTTTCTTCGAGTATTTTCTCATTTTATTATTTCATTTACTGTGTCACACCTGGATGCCCGCCAATTTTGATTTGTTGTTTGTAACGCTCAAAGAAATATGATTTACGACATTCGATTTAATCAGAATTATTTTTTTAAGATATGAAATTTTAAAAGTACTGTGTATGTTTAAAAGGATTTTGCACTGGAACGTTTTTTAGTTTTTTTTGCTACAAATACAACTCTGCGAGTAGGGAATGGTAGGACTCATTTAGCTCAAAATTAACCTTTCAAAATTTTACAGTATTTTTCCTTTTGAGATACCTTAAAAAATATATATATTTGGAAAAAGTTTGTGTGCCTGTGAACATGATACAAGTCAAAGAGATAAGCGGATTGTAACTAAAATTTGGGAGGATGTTTGATATGCAAATATAAGGAGCCCTATTGTATTTGGGGAAAATTGGCGTATGTACATAAGAGATTTATACATAGATAGTAATTTATTTGCAATGCCAAAAAATCGGATACAAAAAAATGGAAATACAGAAATAAAATATCAATATAAAAAATTCACATTATATAAAATACTGCCTCTGACGTGTTTTGACACTTTGTTGAAATTTTTGTTGTTTTTTATATAATAATGGTATACTTTTCATGACGGTTTATTAGATTAAATGATATTTCAACCATCGCGATTGTGAAATACTATTTATTTGTCTAAAAATTATTATTGACTCGAGACTTTCATAGTAAAAAAAAATTGGTTGTCTGTAAAGTCGGTTTACGGACGATAGTTTTACGTGATAACGTATTCCGCTCGAATATCATATTTAATAATACATTACTGCGCTCTCGCTTGCACGCGCAGGGTTAGGTGGAACGTTACGGCGGAACGGAACGTTACACTTTTTCGTGCGTGCAACTGGTGTTTCATCAATTTATAAGACGTTATCACGTCAAAAAACTAAACATTTGTGATAAAGTATTACAGTATGGAGTCGCCTTAAAAGTTTTATTAGAACATTAGTAATTTATTGTTCTAACATTTTTCTTATACCTAGTTCATTACTTTTTGATAATTACGTAGTATTAGTAGCAATAAAAAATTCTTTTTATAGGCATATAATGACTAGCTAAGAAAATGAACAAAAAATTTGTCAAATAACCTATAATTTTACCTACTGAACAATATATAATATTTGACAAGCTTCATAAATATCTAACAAATAACACGATTTTTTTCTTAATGGATATTGTAAGTACATAATATTAATAATTAATATAGTACTGGAAATATAATATGTAGGTATACTTGATTTATTGACAGTCAATACTATTGAAAGCGCTTGTATATAATGGTAATATTGTTTGTATAGTTATTTCTAAAACAAAATCGTTATTTTGTTTCGATCACACAAAAAACAAAACGACACGAATTTGGTAAAAGCCGCCGTAGGGAACAAACTAGCCCGGTTTAAAACAATCATACGTCTTATATAAGTCACATATCATGACCTCCATGTTAAAATTTTTTTTTCATATGAAAAATGTATGTGGAATTTGTCAGAAACTCCTGATACGAAACTATAATAAGTATAAATAACTAATAAGTTATCAATATAAAACGTAAATTATTAAAATAAAAAAAAATGGAACTATGTATTTAAGTAAATATAGTTTTAACCATAACATATGTGGTTTTTACATTATGTAACATCTTATGGTAACAGTATACCAATAAAACAAAAATAAGTGGTATCCTTAAAAAACATTAATAATGTAAACTTGAAGTTCCAGAGTGCAAACTAAATGACAAAAAAATAACAGATATCAAGTTGTCAAGTCAAATCGAGGGTGTAGTAAGATTACAATCAATAGAACAAACTCATCGATCGACATCACGAAACAATAAATTATTACTTACAAAACAACGGTATTATTTTTTCGTCGTCGATGAGTTCGTTCTATTAATTTTATTCTTACTTAAGAACATTTATTTTGGTTGAGAAAAGAAGCTTTTCTTTTTGATTTGTCTTAACAACTTGATATCAGTTATTTTTATCATTCAGGAACTTCCAGTTTTGTAACTGTTTTTTAAGGATTTAGTTTAGGATAAGAAAAAGAATAGTTCTAGATCAGATGAAACAACTGCTACTATAGTATAGATAAGCCCGCTGCGTTTTGTATGTGAGAGAACACTAAGAAGGCAGACAACACCACTACTACAAGGATAGCGAGGTAATGTCGTCTTCATGGAACACACGCGAAAATTCAAAAGCAGTACATCCTCTTTCTTTATAGGTCGGCTCTCACATAAAAAATAAAATACATTGGACAGTAGCCATCATAATACAAATCAACTTGTCGATATTATGCTATGTATTAATAATTCATATTATATCGAAATTTTCCTTGTTTCTTGTCTTACCACAAAATCTTATTTTACAGTAAACACTGATGTTTCGTTTGAGTTTATACAAAATGGAACTTAAATATTATTAAATGAACTAGTCTTACATTTTTGAATTTGTACATAAGTAGTTCAAACCGCTTTAAATAATACATTTTTAATTTATTTATAATAGATATCGTGTCCATCATCACAACAATATTATGAAAAATGTGTATGTGTTAAAGTTCAAATAGGTATATAGATGAAACGTTATACAACAAATAAATCTCGCATATATTTTAAAATATTAATGGATTATTTCTTCTCTTCGTTGCACAGTCCATTGAGTGCACTTTGTGGCGTTATTGAGAGTTGTCGTTAAACGGAGAGAAGAAATGATCCATTAATATTTCTTTACTATAATGTGTATTTACTCATAAAATATAAAATTTACAACTGATCAACAAACATTTATACTTATCGATAAGCAGCTGAGCTAAACATATGAAAGATAATCCCAACTAAAAAACGAATTTCTTAGATTCTTCGCTACGCATGGTGCCACAACAAAGCAACAAAATAACAAACCAGCACTGTTTATTGCCTAATGATGACATATTGTTGTCGTTATTTGGAGTTAGTGTGTCGTTATTATTAAAGTGTATCATTTGTATGAGAAACAAGGTAAAACAACTAGAGTTAAATAATTTTCGCGTTTTAAGGAGTTTGTCGTTATATCGAGTGACGTTAAATGGAGTTTACACTGTATTTAAATTTAAAATATTTGGAACATTTATTCGTTTGTTAATTGCACTTGACCGATTTTGTTTTCTTAAACAAATTATTATGGTTGACTTTGTAGTACAACATGGAAATAATGAATAACTGTATGCGTGTATATTCACAATGTAGGTAAAAGCCATAATAATATTTCAGCTTTAAGAATGGGGAACCAGTTGTAACAAACATTAGATTAAAGAGATAATAGGAGATCGAGGAAGAAACTAGAACAATGAATAGAATAGAATATGGTACAATAAGGATTGAGGACATGTAAATGATTTGAAGCAGGGGAAGTAATGACTGAAAATGGAATGTTAATGTCTAAATAACTTTAGAAATAGCTATTAATGATATACAAAATGTTCTATCTACCTGGATTCGAGAAGAGTTTGGTGTAATTTTTATACAAGATGGATTTTTAAAACCTCAACACCCTTTTATTTCGTAGAAGGGTTTTCGAAAAAAATCTTTGGGCAGCAGTTGCAGGGAATCAAAGAATGTTTTGTTCAATCTTAGTAAAAATTTTAGAAGTACTAGTAAAACTGTTAAAAAAAATATAGTAACGGAACCGGCCGCCTACGAAGGTTAGGTTATGAGGCAAAATTTCTAATACGCGAACAACTTAGCTTAATGTTCTAAAACCGTTTTTTTAGTATGCGATGCATTTTCAATTCCAAGAATGAATTTTATCCCACCGTGCCAAAAGAAGTTTTACTTCGAAAATAAATAATTACACGAACGCCTTCTTTAATAATCAGAAAAATAACGCAACGAAAGATAAAACATTTAAAGCATAAAAAATTAAGTGTTTTATACTTTTTATATGCGAATCGTATATAAATATTTATTCGCCTGAGTAAATAATAATGGCTGCCACATAGATCATAATACTTAACATATAAACGCGGAGTACTCTATCTGCGGTTTGCTCTTGTGAATTTATTTATGAGCTGTTTATTAACCTTGAAGTGTATAGTTGTAAAACATTAAAGTTAATATGAGTTTTGTGTGCAATTGGGTTAGGATAAAACATTATTACTTTGTGAAACTTTTTTTTGACGTTTACACTAACGCCATCGGTCGGATTTTTGGATGAACGTCACAATATTCAACAAAAATACCAAGAAGTATAGTTCAGTATGTATTTATTCTTCAACTAACTATTTACATGATAATTTGTTTGGTGAATTGAAAGCATATACTTTTATTCTATACTGAGCAAAGTAATAAAATCGCAATCGAACCATTAGGGTGCAAACGTATTCTTCTGTCTTTTTTTAAGCCAGAAGGGCAAAACAACCACAGGGGACTTGGCTTAAGAAATTTCTAATTTGCCCCCTCTTGGGCCAAAAGCTGGGTACGCCCATGTTAACGTCATAGAAAGATACACCGTTTTTGAAACAGAGATACTTTATTCAGATTGAATGCAAGTACATCAACTAATCCTATCATCGGAGAAATCAGGGAATTACATCGAAGAAAGAGACGTAGATATAATATTTTCGATACGATTTGTTGCCTTCACTCATCGCACGTTGAGTAGATAGACAATGATTCATATAATAAATTATTAAATATATGATTGAAAGTAAATTTTGGTAACACGTCATAAGATCCGCGGACATTATATCCGCGACATTAGATCCGCGACAGTATATCTGCCTGCAAATATATCTGCGACAATATATCCGAATAAACCGGGGTGAACGATAAACGGGTATGCGAATTGTAATTTCGGGGTATGCGAATTGTCTCGCAGTGAAACGGGAAGGGCCAAATGTGGAGTTTTTAAAAAGACAATTCCGGGGTGAACGATAAACGGGTATGCGAATTGTCTCGTAGTGAAACGGGAAAGGGCAAATGTGAAGTTTTTAAAAAAATAATTCCGGGGTGAACGATAAACGGGTATGCTAATTGTAATTCCGGGGTGAATGATAAAGGGGTATGCGAATTGTGTTGCAGTGAAACGGGAAGGGGCAAATGTAGAGTTTTTAAAAAACATTCCGGGGTGAACGATAAACGGGTATGCTATTTCGTTGTCGGTAGTTTTTGCGGATATAATTGCATGCAGATATTTTGTCGCGGATATATTTGCATGCGGATTTAAAGTCGCGGATATAATATCGCGGATGTAGTATCCACGGATAATACGTTGTAGAACCTAAATTTTATTGTAACGCATAAATTTGTTCCAAGATAAGTAACTTCTATCTTTAATAGTGTTCGGTGAATATTAGTCGAGTAATTTAAAGTCAGTTAAATTATATTGCATATATATGACGGAAGTAGATGTGCACTCAGAAATGTCACGCATGTACCAGCTCTACTGCCAGATGTGCATTTTGTCTACAATTCTATGCACTTCATGGAACTTCCTATCTGCCGCATGCATATTTTATCATACACTCTATGCAAGCGATTCACTATTGCGATCTTACGACACTAATAGATTGGTTAGTGGTATTGATGGTAGAGCGGTTTATTAAATTTTAAAGAGGCAAGGGCTCCGTCTTCGCTAAGGTTCCTGAAGGAAGAATTGAGCCGTCGGCCGCCAGTGATATAAGGAAGATGAAAATGATGCGTGGCACGTTTTAAAAAAATTCCAGCCAATTGGGCGACGGGACCATTCCAACTTAAAAAAATATTTATATACTTATAATAAAGGGAATAAAATTTCTGATATCGCGTGAGGTGACGTGGGGGATGACTACCATTCAATATATTTGCTATTCGTTGCCATGGTTACCTACATAATATGTTCACGTCATGTAAAAATTAACCAAAGCATGCTTATAAAGTTTATTTTTGACAGATCTACAAGACAAAAGAACAGGTGATTTTTTTTAATTTTTAAAATATTTCTGAAACTATAAAGATTAGAAAAAAATTAAAGTATACCATTATTATATAAAACACTGTTATAGCATATATCTCTTCTGCGCATGCGTAGGTTTTTCCCCAAAACAATAGAGCTCTTCATATTTGTATACCAAACATCCTCCCAAAATTTGGTTTCAATCCGTTCATCCGTTTGACCTGTATCGTGCTCCCAGACTAACATACAGAGAACAGACGCACAGAGTTTTTCTAAAAATATGTTTTATTGGATTCGGGGGACCTCAAACGAAAAGATATTGTAAAATTTTGAAAGGTGATTTTTGACCTAAACTAATGCCATTCCCCACTTTTGGGTTGGAATGGTAAAATCAGTATTGCGTCCTTCTTCAAAAATTATTATTTAAATTTTCCCGGAAAGCCCAGAATGGGGAATCTACCTTCTGATTTTATAGAACTTGGTAATTTACGTTAAAAGTAAACTATGTTTGATTATTAAAACATTAATTTAATAAAATTGATTAATCAATGATTATTCATAAAGATTGTCATCAGAAGAGAATTTGTTCTAAATTTTAAATCGATCGGGTATATGAAAGTGGTTCAAAAGTTCCTTACAAGATTTGACTGACAGAGAAAGATATATATTGTGAAGTTGAATTTGAAGGAGGTAAACGCTTGTTTGTTGAACTTCTTTAATGTTTTGTCGTTTTCCAAGAAGAGGAATCACCGCGGTGACCCACACCTGTGGCAACACGCGCTCTACAAAAGTGTACATACATAACTCTACAGGGTGTCCCATTAAGAATGGGACATAGAACAACCGCAGATTCTCCAATTCAAAATAAAACGATTAAGCGAAATATGCTTAGATAAAATGTTGCTCGTTTCCGAAATACAGGGTGTTGAAGTTGAAAACTGAAAAATTATTAATGTCCATAATTTTGTTAATACACCGTATAATTTTACTCAAATCGGCACACTTGTTAAATATCATAAAATGCACCTAACAATAAAAAAATTAGTTCAGTACGCTCTACCAGTGGCGTACAGCAGGAGTAAGTAATGCTTGTGCCCCTTCTAAATGTTACGCCGCTGTCTAAATTTTAATTTTGACTATAATTTTAATTTTTTTGATATTTTCTAAGTCAATAATGTACACTTGTTAGTTTGTTGTAAAGTCATTGGTTTTCGAGATATTCGCAGTTAAAGATAGATAGACATGTACTTTTTATGTGTATTATTATTAATAATATTCATTTTTACAATTTTGTCTTAAAACCAAACAAAGTAGAAACTAATGTAATGAAATTTTAAAAATTTCATTACATTAGTTTCTACTTTGTTTGGTTTTAAGACAAAATTGTAAAAATGAATATTATTAATAATAATACACATAAAAAGTACATGTCTATCTATCTTTAACTGCGAATATCTCGAAAACCAATGACTTTACAACAAACTAACAAGTGTACATTATTGACTTAGAAAATATCAAAAAAATTAAAATTATAGTCAAAATTAAAATTTAGACAGCGGCGTAACATTTAGAAGGGGCACAAGCATTACTTACTCCTGCCGTACGCCACTGGTAGAGCGTACTGAACTAATTTTTTTATTGTTAGGTGCATTTTATGATATTTAACAAGTGTGCCGATTTGAGTAAAATTATACGGTGTATTAACAAAATTATGGACATTAATAATTTTTCAGTTTTCAACTTCAACACCCTGTATTTCGGAAACGAGCAACATTTTATCTAAGCATATTTCGCTTAATCGTTTTATTTTGAATTGGAGAATCTGCGGTTGTTCTATGTCCCATTCTTAATGGGACACCCTGTATACACAGGCAGCACGCTATCGCCAATACATTACAGATAATATTATATTAGATGTCACCAGGGAATGCATCATCGCATGTTTTCTATTAAGCGGCCTACACACCTTGATAAAAGCTGCAAAGCAGGCACCGACTCTTATGTTTCATGATGCAAGTAGCAGTGTGTGTAGTACTGAATCACGTATTTGGCATCAGTTGCGGCTTGCAGCGATGCAGAGTCGGGAATCCCATTTTTGTCGGCGAACCACCACGCCGAGTCGGTGATGCTGATGCAAGTTTCAGCGTCTATAGAATTGCGTCGATGCCAAGACGATATTAATTTATTTTTCCGCGCCATTTTAGAGGTTACTTTGTTGTTTGTGTGTGTAAATTCCATGATGGAAAGTGATCGTGTATTTTGGAAAGAGTTCATAAACATTTATCAACTGCATACGTGTCTTTGGAATACAAATATATTTTTAGCTCTTCCAATAAAGCATTTGAATGACGTTTTCTTTCTATAAACCATATTTTTGACAATTTCCTTTTTGATTTATGGAGTATAAAGAGTGCCCCAACAACTGCTAAAAAAACTGGTGTTCGCAAAACGTACCTCATTTTATGCGTCAAGCACTAGGTACCTAGAAAATAACTTAACTTACTGGTCTTTTGTTGCATGGAGTCGATTTAGGCATCGCAATAGGTTTCGATTTAAGGACGTAGTCCTATGTTCAGGCTCGTTTTCAAACCTTTTTTCAGAATTTTTTTTAATAACAAAATAATGTACAATAGTTTAATTTTTTTACATGTTTTTACTGACATAAACTTTGAAAAAAAATTTTTTTTTGCTTAATTTTACGCCATTTTATAATTGTTTTTTTAACCTAAAGTAGACAAATTTAAATGGAGGTAGGTGGGAAACGCCGGTGATAACGTCACTTTAAGTCAACTGAATTATAAAAATTAAATTGGTTTTTGTTTCGTAGGCTTGTGTCTCTATCCCGTACTAGAAATAAACATTTTTATTGATAAATAACGAAATGGCGGGTTTTAGGAAAAAAACAACGAGAAAATCATGATTTTTCGTTGAAAATCGGTTAAAAAAAATAGAAATAATTTTTATAATTAAGTAATTCTAGTACCGGACGGAGCTATTGTTGTGTAGAATACCCTGTGCAAAACTGAAAGCAATCGGTTGTATACAATTGTTTCAATCACCCGCGCTGCTTAGAAAAACGTAGTTTTGAGAAAAACGCGTTTAAAGTTTTAATTTCAGATTTCTTACAAAAAAGTAAAAATGAATATTTACACTAATCAGCTATGCCTGGTGTATATTAAACCTTCCGTTTCTTTAAAGGCATCGTTTTCTGTTAATTTGTTTGCTCTACTCTGCGATAGTATAAGGGTAACGTGATAACAATTGAGAGGTAAGAGCAGGTAAGAGTCTTACCGTAAGACCGTTGCTGCTCTCGACTATATGCTATAGCTTTGTAAATATTTAATATTTCGGTCTAAAATGTTTACAGTATTTTCTCAATATATTATACTTACTAAAAATGTAAAAAAAATAAATTCGTTTTTTCAAAACCCGAACACCAGACTACGCCCTTAAGTAGGCGTTTATGCAACTGATGCAAGTTTCATGAAACATAGAGTCGATGCCTGCATCGCAGCTTGTATCAAGGTGTGTAGGCCGCTTTAGGCATTGATGCACGACACAAACGACGTCGTGCAAGTATTCGTCGTCTACGAACGGCACCTGATCCAACAAAAAATCAATCTTTTATATTTAAACATATTTTCGATAAACAAGGCCATGAAAACTGTAGTTTTAAGGAAATGAACCAGCTTCGACAACTGCAGCGGATTTATAGTTTTTGAATATGGAATACATTTTCGAGAAGCAAGATTTTCAATATTTCTGTTCCAGAAAAATGAGCTAAAAATTGTGAAATTTAACTTCAAAAACTTTGAGAGATTTCGATAAGTCGTTACCTTCGTAATGCACTTATGGATTTTTGTGATAACCTTTTACCATTACATCTCAACAATAATAATTTAGAACAAAATTTACAATATTTTTACGTTTATAAAGTCCCACGAGTTCAAAAAGACATATTTTTGGAGAAAGTCTGTTCGTCTGTTATTCTGTTTGTCTGTGAGCGCGATGCAGGTCGAACGGCTGAACGGATCAAGCCAAATTTTGGTAAGATGTTTTACATGTCAAAAGCCCAATTTTTGTTGTTGTTAATTTGTTTCTGATTTATAGAATTGACATCATGTCATTGAACCCTTACGTTAAAATATCAGTAAAACTATTACATTTCGGTTTACTTAAGAAACTAGGAGAATTCAGCGGCTCTAAACCTAAATTTTTAAAGGGAAAAAAACAGTACAGGATTTGAGTATAATGACGGTTTTTTATCACTTTTTTGGGTCACGACCTGACACCTGATCAGCTAAAAGGTCATCGGTGGTTTCGGAATCCTTCGTATGTACTTACTACTCACGATTATAAAAATTAAAGTTTCGGAAAAATTGATCTGAGAATCCCAAACTGGCTGTAATCTTGATAAAACACATTTTCAGTCATGAAGTTTACACTTCCAGGTTAACTCGAGCTTGATTGAGTAATGGCAGCCGTTCATCGTGCTGTAACGCATTTAAATGTATTTTCTGGTTACGAAACAAGTTTTTGAGATTTTCCGTTTCCAAAACTAGTTAGGATATTTCCTGGTCGGGTTGCTAGGTGCGTGGTTGCGTGTATCTGGGTCACAGTGCATGCATGCTGATTGTGCGTACCTCCTACCAATGTTTCCCGCTTTCATGTCAGTGTAGTATAACAGTTAATGTTATATATACGGGTAAATAAATACAAAAGCCTGCTTTTTCAAATGCAAAAAATCAATATCACTTACTGTATATTGCTAAAAGTGTAGTATATCTTGACACCAATTTATTACCGACCATTTTGTTGAGGTTTTCCCTCAATTGTTATTGCACATAAATTTTAGCAGCTTTTACAAGGTCAAATGATTAACTCACGAAGGCTTACTCATATTTCCCAGGATTTGTTGACTTGCACATTATTCCGGAAGGTACTCGTGTTATTTAACGGAGTATTTAGTACTAGCGGTCCCGCCCGATTTCACCCGGGTGCAAAAGAACGAATGGGGGGGGGACATGAGTGCGCACGTTCATCCTAGTTTGCCGAAATGAATGTTGTGTCGGAATTTCATGATGATCGGAGTTACCGTTCAAAAGTTTTTGTCGGACGGACAAATTTTGAGTTATATTTTCGAACATTTTTCATTGATGGTCCACTCCTATTGGTCGTAGCGTGATATTATATAGCCTATAGCTTTCCTTGATAAATGGGCTATCCAACAAAAAAAATTTCAATTCGAACCAGTAGTTCCTGAGATTAGTGCGTTCAATTAAATAAACAAACAAATTCTCCAGATTTATATATTTCAATTGGACAAAACTAGTTCTGTCCATTTCTGAACGGACAATACTAGTATGGCATCGGAATCTTCTTTGAGTTTTTTAATTAACTTTTCCTCATCAACGATACTTATTATATCAAAGTGATTTATTCTTCTGTATTGTTTAGCAGACAGAATTTTTAATTCAGCTTTCAACTTTGCTTTCTTAACCTCACTTAGTGTAGTACGGTAATTATGTTTCGTCATAAAATTATGTTTCAGAAGCCTCCGATAGCCGAACTAGTTGAGATTCGAATTCACCTTGCATTTTTACTTAATTATTACACTGAATATCCCACAATTATATTAATTATAACATTCAAGGTAGGTACATAAACAAGAACATAACCCTACTTTTATTCGGGTTCGGACGTAGATTGAATGAAACAAGCAGAACCAGTATTGCCCGTTCAAAAATAGACAGAGCTAGTTTGGTCCAACTGAAAATGCGCAAAACTAGTATTGCTCATTTTATAACACTTAATATCCTTTTAAATGTATAAATCACTTTGATATAATAAGTATCGTTGATGTGGAAAAGTTAATTAAAAAACGCAAAGAAGATTCCGATGCCATACTAGTATTGTCCGTTCAGAAATAGACAGAACTAGTTTTGTCCAATTGAAAATGCGCAAAACTAATTTTGCTCATTTTATAACACTCAATATCCGTTTAAAATTTAAATGTAAGATTTCGGGTTTGGGCAATATTCGTTGGTCAAAACTAGTTTGCGCATTTATTTCGGTCATTGACTGAGTTCGGGTATAGACCATAGCATATATATGCATAAAACAATTGCCGATTGTTCGAACTCGTGCAAAATCTATTAAGATGAATATTATTTTGTCTAATGTTGGGTGTAGTGGGCCTCTTCCAGTTTTTATACAACTTCTATACATATATCTGTATAATATATCGTCTGCTATGCTCGAACTGAGCCATATTGATTCTGACGCAGGCCTTTCTTTTTTAGTTAACAGTAATTGAACTTATTCTGGGTTATAGCAGGAACTATTCATTCGCACTCCCATCACAATAAATGCGAAAGGATCTTACATCATCAGCACTTTTGTGTGTTCTCTTCATCCAACCAAACGAAGGAAAAAAATGACGTCCATCTAACACATAACGGCCAGCGGTAAACTTACATATTATGTACAGAGTGATCGAAATATTACTGGTCGACTTTTGGTACGCTAAAGAGTGTAATACATTCAGTTTATGCCCAAAGTACACCGCTATCTCCGGTTGTTTTTCGGATCCTATACTGGCGACTTGATGAAGCAGATCGCGTTGGCTGCGGAGGAGGGCGTTTTAAATACCTTTCTCTTGGTCAAGGTCCAGAACCAGTAAAGAAGCTACTTACAGAACAACCAGTAACTTTTACATATTAACAAAAATATTAAATTTCAGAACGCTATTAGTTTACTAGAGATGGCAATAGCGCGTGGCAATTGGCTGATTTAATTTATTTCGGCCTTCGGGTCATTTTGTTGTGGTTTTTCTTCAATAACTGTAGATACATTTTAGTAGCTTGTACAAAGTCATGGTTAATCATTTTTTGTGCTCATAAAGTTATCTACTTTACCCAGATTTCTCATTATTCATCTACTCAAACATTGTTTTCAATGAATTTAAAGTTGGCAAAAGAACATAAAAATATAGTAAAAATAAAGAATTGACGATAATAATTGGTGACGATGGGTTCGTCCCAAGTTTTATTAGGGTTTTGGAGTCAACGTTGCAAATAGATAATAAAACATTTTTTTGAGAATTTCTCGGAAGCTTTTCTACGAAAAAAAGGATTCTCAAAAGTGTATATTTTACAATGTAATTTTGAACATAGAATAATCCCGCTACAAAGCAATGACATCGCTAGAGAGATTGAGTAGTTTTTATAGAAATAAAATTGAATTAAATTAGATTTGGTTGCTTTAAACTACAGCAGCTGAACGAGGTCAAGTAGTTTTCTGAAAATTATAATTTTCAGCAATATAATAATAATTAATTATTCAATCCCGACTTAATTTTGTATACTTATTTGAGACGTATTGACCTAACGATTCTGAAATTTTTAGTCTACCAAGTGTGATATTTTCAATTCTACTGAACAATGCTTTTTATGATCATTCCGTAAAATGAAGAGTGTTGTTGGTTACATGAATCAGATTGTATAATAAAGAAAGTCTACTTGATTGCGATTGGTTGGGTGTGTTAAATATTCTAGGACCGGCTGGATTTCGTGTACGCGTGAGCCTTTGTTCAATAGATAAAGACGGTCACGGCTCGTCTCCCCTTAGTCTCTGTCCCTACTGACATTATATATACTACTGGGTGCAACAAAATCAAAACGAATACTCACGTTCGCCAATCACAAACGCTGCAACTTATTATTGACTGGTTTAAATACCCATTTTTCCCCCACCAAAACTCTCGCTCTTAAGTAAACTTTCTGCAGCACAGGAGACTGGAAACACTGCTGGGACTTCTGCTGATCGGCAGGTTGGCGACGAGGCTGGAAATGACGTCTTCTGCGGGCTCGCCTGCTAGCTCACAAGATGGATTTTAAAATTAGAACTGGGGTTTTAGTAGGTCCTCTGATTGCTCTGAGCAAGAACCAATTAGGAAACAGTATATTGTCACGTGGGCAATATGAACAAACGCCCACAAACACACTGTGTTCTGTTCACAGATAATAAGGCTGGATTTGCAGCTAGGTTCCTTGCTAGATTTCATTACTAGCTGGTTTTCTTAATTGCTATTATGTGCTCGCTTCACACAAGACTTCTTTACCAGCTTGCTCTGCAGGTAGATTCGGTGTGTGTGCAGTGATAGGACGGTAACAAAAGTGCATGTTTATTGTCTCTGAACAGAACACACACACATGTTTGCGGGTGTAACAAGATAACTGCTTCCTGATTGATTCTTGTTCATACCTAGCAGCTAACCTAATAAGAAAAATAGCCCCTGTTTTAATTTTAAAATCAATCTTGTGAGCTAGCAGGCGAGCCCCTAGTGACGTAATTTCCAGCTTCGTGCCCAGCCTACCGGCCAACCGAAGTGCAAGCAGTGTTTCTAGCCTCGTGTGCAGCGGTCTTAAGGTGTGTCTTAAGACGCAGTCAGTATCTTGATGTCTGTGTGTAAGGATTCGTACAACGAATGCTTGATCTCTCTCTCTCTCTAACTTTCGGTACGCACACAGCCATAGTCCTTTACGACATCAGTGTAGTGAAGTCGGACGATGACGATGCGACCCCGAAACACACACACATACAACTATGCAAGGATCATCTGGAAAGTCTCGGGCTAAAGGGTTTCTAGTCGGTTTCTCACAGTGGTGGAGCTTTGTCCTGAACAGATTAGCGCTAATTCGGCTCGCTTTAATGTTTGCCTTAAGGAGTGTTTAATAATAATAACGCAGAGTCAGATACTGTCCTTGTAGAGTGCATGTCGTCAAATTCTCATGCTAGATTGGAGAAATCTTTGTCAAAAAAACGGCCTTAGATTATGATCATCAGTTTTTATTCTTGAAGAATTTTTGACGTGATAACGTCTTATAAATTGATGAATCACCAATCTTATAAATTGATAAAACACCGGCTGCATGCACGAAAAAGTGTAACGTTCCTAACGTTCGTAACGTTCCTAACGTTCGTAACGTTCCGCCTGACCCTGTGCGTGCTTTTCTCGAAAACGGCCCTAACGATTTGGATGAAATTTACTGAAAAGGGATTTTGGGGGGCAAAAAATCGTTTTAGCTAGGTCTCATCTCTCGAAAAAATCGTTTTCATACAAATTTTATCATTATAAAAATCAATTTTTTGACGTATGAAAATACTTAAATATTGTAAGTAGGTTTTGGAATTTTATATAAACAGTGAAACAATTGTTTTCAAAATATTATGACAGCTAATCTTTGAGACTTAAAATAAATACGAAAGAAAGAAAGTTAAAAAAAACAATTATATTATATGGTGAGTAATTTTAATAAATAAAATTAACCTAAATTTGAAGCGAAAGATGCAATATCATAGATTCGAATTATTATAATTATTATATAAATTTAGGTTATGTATTACGGAATATGTTATCACGTAAAACTATCGTCCGTAAACCGACTTTACAGACAACCAATTTTTTTTTTCATTGTGGAATTTCCTGTCATGATGTAGAAGTTTAGTTTGTACTCACAGAAAGATAATTGATTGATATGCATAAAAAAGATCGCTTTTGAAGCTAAATTTTCATCAAAATTCATAGAATAATGTTGCATAGAGGTGGAAGTTGTGCTGAAAACTATATTAATCACCTGTAAATATAGCTTAAAAAAGATTTTTTCAATTGATTACAATTATTTTTTTGAACAGGATAGTTTTAAAATTCTACTGTGTTTAAATTTCGCAACAATTACACGCTTTTAATAATAATAATAATAATAATAATAATAATAATAATAATAATAATATTTTATTGCTCAAAAGACAAAAAAAAATGTATAGGAAGTCATAATATGATGGATGATTCAAACAAAATATAAAAAAATTACATATTAAAAAAATCCTTTCCAGAATAAAAACATTTATCAGATAGAAAAGCCTTAAGTTTCCTTTTGAACCGTCGACAACTAACAGCGTGTCTTATTTCGTAAGGAATATGATTAAATATCCTAGCACAACAATATAAGGGACTTTTCATGTAGAGTGTTAAGTTAGGTCTAATATGCTTTTTAAGTTGTTCCTATTTTTTGTACTACATTGATGACCAAGTAAATCAAAATTGTTGTAGTTGTTCCAGGTAAAGATAGCAGCTTTATAAATATAAACAGATGGCACTGTCAACAATTTCTGTCCAATAAAAATATTATGGCAGGTGTGACGTGATCTAAGATAAAAAATTATTCTTAAGGCTTTATTCTGTAGAATGAAAATACAATTCGAACATGTAGAATAGCCCCAGACAAGAATTACTAACCAAACACGCCATTAGATGTTTCACATCAAAAACCGCTATCCCCAACCCTATCAATATGTTCAAAATTGACGAGTAGCTACTGAGTTTTACGGGAAGGTAATCAGTGTTACGAAGAGCGCCCAAACTCCCTCAATCTACCGCGTCGACTCATTTCTATTGCCAACTGTTGACCTTTATCTTACCTATAGATATAGTTGACGTCTGTATTAAGATGGGCTATTTAGGATTCATACTGTTCTTGCTTTGCTTGACGTCTTGTCTTGAAGATTATGTAACCGCATTCACAAAACTCGAAATCCACTACAGTCACCCGAGTTAATTCCATAAGGCTTTAATAAATGAGATTAATTTTTTAATTAATTTTTTTTTCTTTTGATATTTACGATTACACGTTTCATATTTTTTTTTTTAAATAATGGAAAAGTCTGGAAACTTCTACTATGTCGCTTCTATCAAAATGAGGTCATGCTATATTAATAGTTTCATCAAGGGGTACAGTAGTAAAGTATGAGTTTTTATAAAATTCTTACAATTTTTGACCACGACGTCTAGAACATTTAGAAAACACATGAATAAACGAAATGTGCCACATTAAATCGAGTAAAGAGACCATTTTATTTCTTAAAATGCTGATAAAATTACGCTTAGTAGTGTCTAGATTCAATGCAAGCACTTTTAAAAGTTCTAATCAATTTTTTATATAGAAGTTTACTTCCAACTATTTTCATTACTTTTTGTAAGAAGAGTGAAAATCTCATTTTACTAGAATGTTTAGACGACAATGACTATTTTGCACGTAGACCGAGCGGGTTGGCGTAGCGGTGAGAGCACTAGACTTACATTCGGGAGGTACCGGGTTCGAATTCCGGCGGGGGCAGATGTGGCTGAGAGTTTTTCCCATTGCCTCTCGCCGAGAAACGGTAGGTAATTCCTGTACCGGCCATCTTGTTGAGGTTTTCCATGGTTTCCCTCAACAATTCCAGATAAATATCGAGATGGTTCCTTACTCAAGGCCATGGCCGATTACCTGCCAAACTCCTATGATCAAAATTTACGTACCTTATCCTAATTTCCTAATAATTCCTTCATTTGCCCATTGTTATTAATTAAGTTGAAGTTTAAAAATTGTAGAAAATAACGGGAAGTGTGGTAGAAAAAAAACATAGTAATGGTGCGAATGGCGTCTGTTATGACATAAAGTCGAGAAACGGACGTTAAACGCATTATTTTCTTTTAAAACGGCTGTTTTCAATTTTTTTATTGATGCGGAATTTTATTCTGTGACAGATTATTGTTTTTAACCTCTTACTATGTTAAAGTCGTATTTTTGTAAAACCTTTTAAATGGTGCATTGTAATTTTTAATGACTATGTCTTTTTAATGATAATGTTCAAATTTTAAACTGTGATTTAAAAAAAAGATAATTCTTAATTTAAGTGATATTATATTGCATTTGTTCTTAACGCTATTATACCTACTCTGGTTCTTAATAAAGATGCTATTCTATTCTATTCTAATATTATTATTATTATTTTGCACGCAGCTCATAATTTCAATGCTTTTCTAGAAAAAAAACATGTATGATGATTTAGCGTTCAGGTTAGATCAGATTGTAGATTATAGACGCTCGACAACCGAGGTCATTATCGTCTTAAATTAAGCGCTCACAGTAATGTCTGATAATATACAATAAAATATATAGTTTATGTTTTTGAAAATAAGTTTTATGTGTTTTTAAGGAGCGCGGTGTAATGAGTCATGATTTTTTTGTAAAGCGTCCCGTACACGATGCTTGATTCCGAACTTAGCTCGCTTGCCAGATGCGTTGGCAGGCTCGAAGATCGGCAGAGAGCGTTGCTGGTTTAGCCTCACATAAAGCTTGTTCGTTTGCTTGATGCTTGACATTAATTAAACATGCAGCAAGGGCGTACATATTTTTTTCTGGGCGGGGGAGGTAAAGCAAAAAATCAATGTTTATTTCAAAGTTTTATTAATATCAAACGTGAATTCTCACGAAGAAAGCTGTCAAGCAAAATATTAATTAGAAGATTAAAGAATGAAATCTGGTGGCATAGGATCAATGAAATTGCAAATACTAAAGATGTTATTGCATTTTATTTTCTAAAGTTTCGGCAATCTTTAAGCCATCTTTGGAGAATCTAGAAATTTTTATACAAAAATTTGAAGTTATTGTTGTATTTTTTTATTAAGGTAATAAATTATTTTCCGCAAAAGATTATTTTATTTTATCTTTTGCATAACAATAATACGGAAAAAGACAGTATTGGTAAGTTTCTTTACTTAACTTCTAATTTATTACCTTAATTAAAAAAAACAACAATAACTTCAAATTTTTGTATAAAAATTTCTAGATTCTCCGAAGATGGCATAAAGATTGCCGAAACGTTAGAAAATAAAATGCAATAACATCTTTAGTATTTGCAGTTTCATTGATCCTATGCCACCAGGTTTCATCCTTTAATATTTCAAAAAGGATCATCATCACTCCAAATTTTCGCAAAATATTAATTCAAAAACTGATTATATTACAAAATACGCTAGTTAAATCTTGTCTAATTTTTTTCTTTATCATCAAAATCAACGTTTTCACACTCTCACTCTTTAGAGCCTCACATCTTAAATGTTCATGATAATAATTTAAGCGTTTGACAGCGAACAATCCTGGTTCATTTTTGTACGTGTCTATTAAAATAATGGATTGTTAATAGTTTTAGGGTTCATAACGTTTGGTCCATCACTTTTCACAACAAACTTTTTTATGTAAACAACAAAAAATATGACGTGACAAAATCCTGATCGGCGATTGGTTCAACGCTAGCAAACAGTACTGCGTAAAAAATAGCATCGGACCTATCACCAAAATGTAGCAAGCTAGCCGGCAGCGGAGCCACGAGTGACCTCACTATTCAGCAGCGTAACAGGCAAAGCTCGCTCGCATCGTGTACGCGGCGCTTTAACGTGTATTTAATATTTTTATTACTAGTTTTACAGGAAAACTGACTTTTTATATTATTTTAATGAGCAATTGTGCTTGCATACAGAAATATTGCTCTGTTATGTTTCGACTTTTTTTCTTTCTTTTTTTTGTACAAAAATTGTAATTAAAGTAACACACATGGAAAAATAAAATAGCTATGAAAGTAATAAATTTTAGTGTCAGTTTATTCATACCAAACTATATTTGCTTAAGGATCAGCTACGAAAAGTCAAAACTTGTGATTTTTAAGAAATTTCAAACAAAAATTTGAAGACAAGCCAACAAGAAGGTAAATATATTTATAGATAAAAAATTAATGGTCATATTTTTTTGAAATTAAAAAAAAAACTAGTGTGAATTGTGCGAATTATTCGCACTAAATAAGTATAATAATTATCACTTAAAAAATTATTTTTTAAATATGATTCAGGTATTCAATTCGTTTCTAATTTTGCACACTGCTTATAACGTTCTTCTTTTTATTGTATTACAATATGAAGCTCAGATGACAGATCGAAGAAATATTTTACTAAAATTGTCATATAGAGGCGCAAGTAGCAAAAGCGTTGAGCTAAGCCAGATGGCATCATGCAGCATTGCTGTGACGTTGTTCAGCGTTGCTCGCTGTTTCAAAATTAAAGCCGTCAGATGGCAGTATGCACTATTGTGTTTGTTGTATTACAATATGAAGGTCAGATGACAGATCGAAGTGTTGACGTTGTTTCAAAATTAAAGCCGTCAGATGGCAGACGTTCAGCGTTGCTGTATTTTAATTAAATTACAAAAACAAAAGCAATAATAAATTTTTTAGTTGTCGATGTCAGTAGAGCAAGCAATTATCTGTAAAATGATATATAATTTATGTGGAGAAATTGTGAGGTTTTTTCTAAAAAGGGAGGCTAACATCTTTAACCTTAGCGTATTAATATATATGATTGTTTCATTTTTGAAAAATATATGACTTTTTTCTCATTAAAAAGTAGTTACGTGTATTTATGTAGCTGGAGCGAAAGTTTCCATTAATAAAAAACAAAATTTAAAATGTTAAAAACCTGCAACAGATGTGAACGTTGTAATTGAAAAAGAAAACAAACAGCCAATCTCTGACTCTAAACGCATATACCTTCTCCGTTCTGTTGTCGGTAAAAATATTTACAGACGAAAAATGAATTAAATAGAAATTGAAAAACATTTCTTCAATTTTCTAGGAATGTTGCAACATAAGTTTTATCGTTATAAAAAACTGGAATACAATGGGCGGAATATATTTGTTAGGGTAAATTGCAAATTAAACTTTGCGTGTACCGTTCTCGAACAATAAGGCCTACCGTTGCATTTCACTGTCGACAAATAAAAATAGTCTGCACGCAATGTATCCTATAAGTACAGCCCACCCGCCAGGTGAGAAAAAAAATTATCGCGCCATATCTCGATGAACTTTAACATCAACTTCTATCAAACACTGTCAGCCATGAGGTAATACACAAATACAGAATTATAAATTAATAAAAATTAATGTGCAAAATCGCACGAATCTGTACAGCAAGGGCGGGCAAATCTTTTAGTCGCCGGGCCACATAGCTGATGAAAATTTACCGGGTTTTTGAATGAATTAAATAAAATAAAAAAAAAAATAATCACTAATCTTTAAACGGCTGATTCTCTTTTATTTTTGAGTTTTGATAAAAAAGTTATTTAAAATATTTGTTTGTCTATTTGATTTCTACACGCTGTTAAAAAAGAAGAATCAATTTAAAAATAATTCTATATATTATATTAAATAAATGAATAGTAGGTAGGGATGTGAAAAAATAATCGATTTTTATTTTAATCGATTATTTTTTTCATATAATCGATTTTTTGTAATCGATTTTATTTATGACAATAATCGATTTTTAATTAATCGATTATAAAAATTGCACATTTTAATCGATTTTTGTAAATGGTGCAATCTGGGCGACAGACGATTCTTTTTAGTTTTTTGATTCTTTAAATTCAAAGTTTAAAGCATGATTTGTTTTGTATTTTAGTTTTCATACCAAAAACTTGTCGGTTTATTTTTGATTCTTATTGTTTGATTTTATTTTTATTGTAAATTACAATTTGTAATAAAATGTCAAATTGTACTAGAAATTGTTTCAACAATTCTAATCTGTATCAATAACCATAAGGTTGTCATTTTGGTTATTATTATTATACTTACCATTTTAAATGATTTTCATTCTAATAAATTGTTAATATTATTCTACATATAAAAAAAATCGATTTTTCTACAAAAATCGATTATTTCTTTTAAAATCGATTTTTTAAAAATCGATTTATATTCAAACGAAAAAAATCGATTATTAATTAATCGATTTTTTTTATTCAATGTCACATCCCTAATAGTAGGCACCTACGTAGCTTAGCATAATTGTCTTTGGCTAAGTCATGTTGTCTGCATTGTGTACTTGTTCACAAGATCGTAATATCGTCTCCAACTCAAGTACTATGGAATATTAAAATTATTGAATTTTACATTCATTTATTATTATTAATAATAATGAATTGAAAAAAAAATACTTTAGCATCGGCCTGACAATAGTCATTTCTACATGCATGAAAAGCAGCAATTTTAATAGAGTAATGCCCGGTTTACATTATTCCAGTCCAGCGATCCAGTCCAGTGTTGGACTGGATCGCTGGACTGGATTCGTTGTCTACATTATTCCAGTCATTTAGAAGCCGTTTTCATTGTGAACACTACAGTGACAATGATTTCAAAAAGAGATCAGTTTCGAAAATGTTTCAAACGTGCTCAATCACTCTTGCTACAAGAAGTTATTAATGAGGTTGATAATGAACTAAGAAAAAAGGAACGGATGTGGGTGAGAAATTGGATCAGCGAAAGAGATCAAAAAGGAGGGTCAGTAATGCTTTTGCAACAACTGAAGGTAGAAGATCCCAATGAATATAGACTGGCACTGGATTGGCCGTCTACATTATTCCAGTTGCACTGGATTGATCGCACTGGATTCAAAAGTAGACCGCGAATCCAGTTACTGGACTGGAATGCTTACTGGATCCAGTGCATTCCAGTGAGGGTTTACATTATTCCAGTTGCAATCCAGCACTGGACTGAATCGCTGGACTGGAATAATGTAAACCGGGCATAAGGACAAAAGTTTATTTATAATCATGTCAGGACGTTATTTAACATTTATGTACAATATGCTTTTTTCTACATAAAGATCTTGATTATTTTTATAAATTTTAAAGCTTTCTCGGACAAGTTTATTTTTATTAATGTTGAACATTTTAAACATTATTTGATTTTCATCAAGACGTAATTATTCACTTTAAAATATAACAATACCATGTTTACTTCCATGTTCCGTAAGAACATTTTACGTGAAAAGGCCACACCAGGATTTAAAACGTAAAAAAAATTGTTTTTTTTTTGCATGGAAGCAATGTGTTTATCTCTGTGCAATGGGTATTTTCTTCAATTTTTTTTAACAAAATGTTTTTCAATAAGAGATTCCAGGCTTGTTAACTTTGATACCAATCGGATCAGGGGTTTTGAATCTGTTATAATATTGTTTAAGTATCATATGTTTTATTTTTGGACACAAACTTTAACAAAATTAGTTTTCCACAAATATATAACAGAATCATCGCACTTCTAATGTCAACTTGTGCTCCATTGACGTTAATGTAATTAGTGTATGCTAATATTCTGAAGGTACTGGTGTCCTTTATTCACACGTAGCGCAAGATTAATGACGCCTTGATAATAGCCCGTTATAAATTGTCTGTGCTATTAGAAATTAGAAAGAATAAAGTGACACTTATGAAACTGATTTATGCTTCCTTAAAACTTTTCTATCTTCTGAATAATCCTTAGTAGTGACCATCGCCACGATAAAGTCATGAATTATTGTTTATTTTCATGATACAATTTCCTGGAGACAAAATATATTCGACTTTCCGTAGATATTTCTCGTTCGTCAAAATAACAATATTTTTTTTATTTGTTATCTCATAAATTTAACTGTCTCAAGTAAGTTAAAGGTTGCTTTTTAAAAGGTACTTATGAACTATTTATTTTCTTTTATTCGTGCCAACAAATAATTCATTATGTTTACTTTGCAAACTTGTTCATTTATTACGTCAGAAGTTGAAATGAGAAATTGAAATGTTAAGAATTTTTCTTGTATTGTAAATATATGAAAAATCTCAACTCTCGAATCTTTTTTTCCTCAGATTTATTATACAGTTAATAAATTATCATAGCTACTGTGTGCTTTAGTTTCTAAATGGAAAATAACTTATGAACTGTCTACCTTTCAAATGAGAACTCGTTACAACGAATTAAGTTCTTTTATAAAGATGTGTATCAAACTATAATAATAATAGCATTATTTATGAGTTTTTATCTGAAACCAATAGTTCTTAACGTGAGCCCATAGCGGTGCTTACAGGCTCGTAAGAGGGGCCGTCAGTAGTCACAAAAATATTCCTAACAACCGATTTCAACTACTAAAGTACCTATCTATCTACTAAATCAGTCAATGACTTTGTCGGCTATATAGTGAAAATTTGTTGTTTCATAACAAGTTCTTGTCATTCAGAGGACTTCAGGTGAATTCGTCGTACTGTAATGCCGGCACTTCACATGGCTATTTGTATTTGTGTATTTGGCAAACAATTACCAAGTGTGGAGGGTCTATTTGACAAAGTGTTGGCCTTATTTGCCTATTATACAAATAAGGCCAATACCAAATACCGTGCGCTTGTCGTTTTTTCGAGACACATCAAAGGAGTCAAATAGGCAAATACGCAAATAAACCGTCCACACAATGGCCATATTCAGAAGCGCACGCGCCGTGAACCTGTATGGACGTGCAGTATTTTTGTGTCTGTGCTGTGACAGAGAACTGGAACAATTACTATTGAAAATGAATTGGTACAATCAAACAGTGCTAAAATTCCTGGAATTTTAAACCTTGCGTTCTGCTACCAAATGTGTGTGTGTTTGCTATTTGACTGCCATGTGTGGATGGTCGTATTTGCCTCTATTTGCATGTTTGTCTTGAACGTCATATATTTTGCCAAATACAACAAACACCCAATAGCGAACACAAATAGCCATGTGAAGTGCCACATTAATAAATACAATAATGAACAGAACAACTTTAAAAACAATGTTATGTAATGGTGAAATACGTTTATTATTTTGTGTTTGTTGAACAAAATAAATCTTTCTGGAAGAGTATATTGAATTTTTGAGATAAAATATCTACATCAAGTAACGGAGAAGTAATTGATAGCGTTCCGATCATTTGCGTCGAGATTCGAAAGCTAGCAAAGTTTTTTATAGAAGGGCAAAAGACCGCTTTACCGGTTTTAAATCTACTGCTAATGTAACGATCGTCCATTTTGTATCTCCACAACAAAGCGATTTCATTTCCGGTTCAACACTGCTTGTGCTATATAAGACATAAAAGAGTTCAAGGCTGAACAAACTTTCAGCCCAAGCTCTCTAATCGTACTAAGGTCTAGTGAACAACACTTAATAATTTTATTATTAAAATTAATAAGGTACTACGATGAAAAACATCAAAGCAATGACAAGCTGATTCAATTTATTTACTGTTTCGTGGAAAACGTAACACTCCTGGATCAACTTCGGTTTCCCTCCGTTTGTCACAGGCAATTTTTTCAGAGAGATAGAGTCTAGTGGCTCAATTACGTAAACTATATAAAAAGTTGAATTTTGATTATAGGGGCTAATTTCAGAGGGTAAATGGAAAAACGGATAAAAAAAAATTTCAAAAGCGTCGTGTAAGGCGCCAAAAAGCTTATTGAAGCACGAATTCAACAATATGTATGTTACGGTAAATGTAACTCTTGGGAAATGTACACATTTACCGTAAAATGTGCCGGAGAATGTGTACATTAAATGTAGATATTGCGGCAAATGTACACATTCTCCGGCACATTTTACGGTAAATGTGTACATTTCCCAAGAGTTTACATTTACCGTAACATATATATCATGTATTTTTTCTCATTTTTTCGAGAAAAACGTTCAAAAAGTGCTGTCCTCCAATCTTTTCAGCAAACGGATCGCGCAGAAAAATCTGAAAAAAATCATGAACACTGAAAATTAGGTGTAGATTGAACGAAAACTCTCAGAATTAAAAAAATCTAGCGCGATGTTGTTTATTTCTTTATAACTACAGAACAAAAATTTGGTTATAGAGCACATAAGTGGAGGGCTGATGGCACGGAACACTAACTGTGCAAATATAACCCTGTTTTTTTATTGTTATTATCTTAAAATTAATACAATTATCATCATTTTTTGCATAGCTAACAAACCTCATCTTGAATATTTATCCATTTGAAGAGAGTTCTGCAAGGTATGCAAAAACATTTGCAACTCATAAAATGATTGCATATATTAATTGGTGTTTAATATCTGTATCGAGATACTACCAACAAAAAATGATAAATAAAAAATGTTAATATACCTATACTTCACAAAAAAAACTATAACATCAATAGTTTTTGAAATTTAAAGGCAAATAATATGCTACGGAATCCTTGCCATCGTCTTTTTTTTTGCAAATATTTTTTATCAAATTTTCTGCTTCTGGTATTTTATAAATCCCACCTTAAACTGTTCCATTTTTCTCCCGCTCAACTTCAAGACATCCTCAGCAAAAACAGAGAAAATATTGAAAAATTATTCCAGTTCCTGAAATATATACTGAACTTTTTAACAAAATCTAATCATCGATTAAACCTCGTTATTTACAGCCACCTATTTTATAGCTGGAGCTAATGGCCTTGCTGCCGAAGCTTTTAAAAAAAACTTGTATTTTCTGGAACTCCTGTGATCTATATTATATATATTGACATTGTAGTTTCTTTCCTCCTTACATAACTATAGGAGGTCGTTGGAGAAGCTAAACCGCTGTTATTGATACTAATGAAGACGCTCAGTCAGTTCTTTTCATTTTCATTGCACTTACATTTTCAGCAGATGTTGGCATCGACACTGTCGTGTTCTGTCAGTTGTACGGACCACTACCAAACATATGCTACATAAGTGGACACTCGCATCTCTCTGTGTGTGTATATGTCCTTTGTATAGGCTGATGCTGTTAGTTTCAAATAAGAACTCATCTTGTTGTCGAACCTAATTATACCCTAAGAAAAGAACTAACAAAATTACGTTTTTCGGTTGCAATCGTATTAACTACTCTTATAGCGTTGTTAAGGGAACGAGAAAGAAGGCGTTGGGAAACGTTTCACAACTTTAATTTCTTTCTCGACTAGTCCTGACGAAATTCGGATATTTGAAAAAGTGTCTCGGAAATTAAAAAAAAAATAGCTGTAACTCAAATCCGGGCTTGTACTCCGTGGTCCATTGGTATGTCTATCTGACGTTTCGTCTACAACTGCGGTAGACATTATCAAAGGCGATGTGGTTGCGGGCGAAGTGTTCTTCTAGGCTGCTCACAGGTAAGTGTATCGACAAGTGTATAGTATCACGGCATACAAGCCCGGAAACCAAGAAGATTTGGATCAACACCGGCCATGAAAGCTGTAATTGTTTATCTTTAATGTCTGCAAGGACGCTGCACACGAGGCTAGAAACACTGCTTGGAGTTCTGCTGGCCGGTGGCTGGGTACGAAGCTGGAAATGACGTCACTGCGGGCTCGCCTGCTAGCTCACAAGATTTTTTTTTAATTAGAACAGGAGCCATTTTCCATGCTAGGTCTACTATGAGCAAGAAGCAGTATCTTGTCACGTGGGTGACTTGAACTAACGCCCGCAAACAAACACTATGGCATAGTGTGTGTTCTGTTCAGAGACAATAAACATGCACTTTTGTTATCGTTCTAACACTGCGCGCGCACCGAATCTACCTGCAGAGCAAGCTTGTAAAGAAGTCTCGTGTGAAGCGGGCACATAATAGCAATTAAGAAAACCAGCGATAAAAAACTAGTAGTGGAGTTAATTTCATCTTGATTGATAAGGAAATTGAAAATTTCAAATGTTTCTTTGTGTGTGAGAATTTACCACGAAAAATATATTTAAAAAATGTTCCACATAACGTGGACGAAGCGCACGTTATATTCTGTAGCTTTTAGACACAGATGTTCATTAAGTTCGTAAAAGTTAATAATAGCAAGCTGGATGTAGTAGCTGCAGTGAAGTAAAAAAATATTTTTATTGTTAGTACAGTAATTTTACCAGAAAAAGTATAACAGAGAGAGTTAATAAAATGCCACTTGTTTATACTTAATTTTGAGGTTTCGATTTCATAAAATTTAGTGATCATAAAAACATAAATAATATTATTATTTTACACAAGTTGCGAGCTAATAGGAAAATATAACACTAATTACATATTGTTCCCGTGAAAATGGTGATACTTTTTCAACAAATATATTTTTGAAGTAAAACTTCTTTAGGCACGCTTGACTTGAGGAGTATTTTTTGTAGATATGTGCAACAGAGTGAGGTTATATTGTATTCGACAAGCTTTGAGACGAACCGACTGCATATTAATATTCGTTTATGAATTTAACATGAGCAAATTTGAGGTATTTAGGTACGCATTATTCTTAATAAATATATTTAAAATAATTATGACAGGAAGAAGTTTTACTTCAGTCGTGCGGTCTAAAGCACACTCGCTTTTTTTCTACTTATTATTGAATGAGTTTAGTTGTGGGCACGCATTGTCACCTTCATGATGATGATTTCATATACGCAAAATATTTATTATACGAAATATTTCAGTTTGTTGGAGCAAACATTCGTCAGTTTTAAAAAATACACAAAGCTAGTGGAAATCTCCGTTGAATAACTCTAACTAGAGTTGGGGAAAAAATAACTTCACGATGAAAAAATCACTGTGACAAGCCGTCTAAAATAATCACTGTGATCTGACAAGAGATATCTACGTTCCAAAGTAACGTATGTCGTTCCATGTCACCGCAGTCACTGTCGCTCAAATATGACACTATGATCTGACGAGATATCTACGTTCCAAAGTAACGTATGTCGTTTCATGTCACCGCAGTCACGACGGTCGCTTCAAGTTCCAATAGATCTACGTTGCAAAGTAACGTATGTCGTTCCATGTCACCGCAGTCACTACTGAGTATTCACTGTCGCTCAAAGTCAAACATGAACGGAGTGGTGTAATGGTCAGCGATGGTCAGCGTGCTGGCCTTTGGATCGCACTGTCGTGGGTTCGAATCCCACCTCTGCTCATGGATATTTTGTGATTGTCGTTTAGACTCAGCTTTACATACTCAAACATACTGGCCAGATACTAAGAGGTAGTGCCACCCCCCCAAGTGATATTCTCTTGTATATGTGCATATGCTCTATATATGTGGATATATACAATTGGATATACCTTTAAAAAAAAAAAAAAAACGGAGTAGGCAAACAGCGCCGTTGGGACGTCAGACCGTGCGGGCTTGTGATGTGAGTGATCGACGTGACAAAGTCACGATGATGTTTCACTGTGATTTTTGTGTAACCGGAATAACAGTCACTGTGATCTCATAGTAACGACTTTTCCCATGTCTAACTCTAACAAGATCATAATGTAATGTGTATTGTGTATGGATATTATATACGTATTTTTAGATTATTTTGTATAATTGATGCATGTAAAACAAATAATCAATGGAACTTTTAATGGATCTAAGAATATTAGTGACGCATCGGCATTGCTTTTAAATGTATAAATTATCTACAAAGATAATTATAGACAATGTAAAATTATACCTTCAAAGCATTGACATATATTAAAATACTATATGTCTTGTACGGCTTTATATCCGTATGCATATTTTATCTATGTTCGGTTTGCTTTTTCCTTCGAATTAATAATTACTTAATTACGTTACTCGTTTGTTTTGCTAGAATTTATAATTACCTGTCTGTGACTTATTATTGAGTTTAATCAGAGCCGTATTTGGACAGGGGCACGTGTCTAGGGCCAAGACGGAAGGGTGACCCCAGAAATATCGAAAAAAATGCAATATATTAAAAAAAAACTGTACGTCTTTCAACAACGTTTTGGGAACCTGTTCAAAAGTAGTACCCCCCTCCCTACTACTGCCCGAACAACATAGTAGCTAAACATCAGACATAAAAATTAAAAGATTTAAAACTTTTAAAGTTTTACGACATAAGGTATTTTCTGATCAGTTGTGTTACTACTGTTACTATTATAATATCGTTCTTAGTATTATATGTGCAGCTGGGATAATTGATAATTATTTAAGTCATAAAATTTAGTATAGGGGGGGGGGGTGATGCGATCTTGCCTAGCGCCCCAGAAAAGCTAGTTACGATCCTGAATATAATATAATTCATTCCAATTCGGATAACTATAGATCCCTCCGGAACAAAGCATAAAATTGTTTTTGATTCTTTTTCAATTTTTATGAGACTGGTCTTTATTTTTTTAAAGCTTTACCTACTTATATTTAAAATGTTTCTTTCATTTTTTTATTATTAATTTTAATATGTGTGATTTTAATCAAACATGTTATTTTTTAATTGAATAATTTCTAAGATTATAATAGGTAGGTATTTAAATAGAAAAGAACAAACATCGTAATATAACGTATGCATAACACAGGGAGAACTGCACAGGTCATTGACTTTAGAACAGAAAATATACTAAAATATACGGAATTATAAATATTGACAACTTTTTAACTAAACAAAACCACAGAAAATACGTTTTCTTGCAGATTAAAGAGAAATTAAAGAATTTCTATGCACACAAGGAAATTGTAAGAAATTACCTTATTATCAACTTGTAGACCCTACACCTCAATTTTAATAATATTTACAATTATAGGTTGGTTTACAACATTTACAACTAGTTTGTTTAAAGACCGCCCACACGTGTCAACCACAAACCAGCACGACCGCTACAGCACAATATCGCACGCTAGACCAGCACAAATCTGTGCAAACCAGTTAGTGTAGGTTTTATAATGTGCGGTAGACATTATGCAATTTTCAAGTACTTTTATCAATTCAAATTAATTAATGAAAACGACACATCTCCAGCACCCTAGATCGGTCCAGCACGACTAGACACAAATCGTAGACGACCGACTGACGGTCGCGGTCGTTGCTGGCTGCTGGTTGCAGGTGCTGATCTAGTGTGCGCTACTCCATTAAATAACACGGGTACCTTCATGCTCGACAATGTGCTGGTCGCGCAGAGTCATGCTCGACAAGTGTGCGCGGTTCTTTTGTAATTATCTCGAAAAAAGGTTCATGTGTGAAACAGACCGTACAATTTATCTTTTGAGTCATGCAGTAAATAGGAAAATCACTACTATTCTAGTCATGTTTGCATGTTTTATAAAAAAACGGGGAAATATTAGCAACATTCTAGTTTAAATAGGTAACTACAATCTACAACACAGTGGATGCTAAAGTAGATGCATGCATACGTATTGTTTTAGTTACAAAATACAAAACCTCGTTTATGTTTGGGATTGTGTGCCATCTGTGATCGAGGACAGTCCTACCGATTCAACGATATATCAGTAATAGTGCGAGATCCGGTATTAGAAATATATATCCCCATCTGTTATTTGATGATGCCAAAGATTACAATATTATATTAGATAATATATACATTGATAATAATTCGCAAATGGATTGCCTAGCTAAATCGCGCACCGATGCTATTAAATAAAATAAATTCTAATTACATTTTTTGGATCAACTACCCCGCTGGTTAATCATAAAAGTCGAGCCTAAAATAAGAGAAAACATATGGAATTGGAATATACCATTGATTCTATACATAAATATAAATCATCCACATAAACATACCTTGAAAATAGTTGTGTTCTGTGTACTTTGAGTTTATTTGTTTTGTTAAAATTTTATTTGTGTCATGTTCTCTCATCTTAGGCTCGATTTCTATGATTAACAAATCGGGGAAGTTGATCCAAAAAAAATTAGAATTTATTTAATTTAACAACATCGGTACGCGATTTACCCATTTAGTACTCATGTGCGATTTAACAATCTATATTATCTGCCATATAATCTTTGTCACAAAATTCAAATCTTTGATTTACGTCTGAATAGAACTCTTCAAATAAATAAAATTATCAACAGATTTTTTCCAGACTATGTATATTATATTGACAAAAATAATAAAATTGTTTATTATTAATTTTTCATTAATATTTCGATAATTAAAACTCCATTCTATTAGAAAATAAGTAGATATACTAATTAATTTTTATATTTTTTAGATTATTTCTGAAGAAGGTCCAAATCCGAATCGAAACGTCATCTAGTGAAATATTGATTTATAATTTTATTATTTTTATCAATATATAGTCTGAAAAAAAAATGGTCGATAATTTTATTTATTTGATGTAATCTTTGTCATCGTCAAATAACAGATGAAGGTATATATTTCTAATACCGGATCTTAGACTATATTGTTTTATTTAATATATTTATTTAATTTTAACCCTTACAGTACTCCAGTTTCGCAGAATAAGAAGCAATTTTCAATATCAAAACCTTCAATTATTTTATAATTATATCTTAAACATTTACATTTTTAGTCGATCAGTTCAAAATGCTTGTACAGTCTGGAGCAACACAATTATGTACACATGAAATACAAGAGACTCGTGAGACATATAATATATTATATCGTATGTTAATGAAAAAAGGTTCTAGTCAGTAGCAATCAATTACTTTTTAAATGCGACATATTGCACACAAAATAAATCTCACTAAAAAAAACTTTAATATTCAATAGGTATATTATTGTTCAAGAAACCACGCCTACTTTTCATTCACCTACAGAACAAAAGAACGGCTATTTTTTTATTTTCATAACATTTCTAAAACTAAAAAATATAAACATTTTTGTTACAAAACGTCTAGTAAAAATAAATAGAATAATAAGCCCTTATGGCAAGTACGACGTATACCTATCATTTTTAGATTAAAATGACTTTATAGCATACTTCTACGCATGCGACGATTGTCCCGAAAAACAATATGGCTCTTCATATTTGCTTGTCCTCTCAAAATTTGGTTCAATCCTCTTGTAGTTTTAACCTGTATCGTGTTCACAGATGACCTCAAAACAAAAAAAATAATTGAAAAGTAAATTATTACCTTTCTCTAAATTGTGGAGTTATACATATCTAACATTATGTCGGTTAAAAAGTGTAGTCACAAAATCAAAGATATTCATATTTCAGTGCTATTAAAAAAATAGCCATAATTTCTTAAATTATCTGTACCTAATCATTTTTATGCAAGTAGTAAATCGGTTGGTGATAATAATAATATTGCGCAATATAATGTCTGATTTTCAAAATTTTGAAAATATATTGCACAAACGGGGAAATATTATGCCTTCTGTTGTCAAGATTGCGCAATATCCCGTCAGTTGATCTCAAGTAGCGGTCGTTTCAACAAGTCGTCTCAACTACGCCTCATCATCGGTGACAAGAAAGCCGAAAGACAATTTATTGTTGAATTTATCGAGGTGTATCGTGGTCTTCCGGCTCTGTGGGATGTGAAGTCCAAAGATTATAGTAATCGTGACAACATGATAACTGAAGTTCTGGTGGGGACTGTTTGCACAATGTGGCTGTACCGTCTGTGCTCACAATTGAGCAATATATTGCACAACCTTCAATATCGCCTCCATTTTTTGCACAAACCAAAATATTGTACAATAATATTGACCGTCTAGGGGCCGCCGTCAAAATATTGTGCAACCCACATTGCACAATAATATTGAGCGTCTATGGGCCGCTTTATATGACCTCAAACTTGCAGTGAATTTATGTAATTATAAATCTAATTTCGTAATTAGGTGCTACGTCTTGTTTCAAAATTCATTTGTAAAATAATTCATTAATCATAAATATTTGACCCAAGTGCGGACAGGTTTGTCGATGAACAAAGTGAATTTTAAAATCAATGTTACTCTAGTTATCGGTTTTTAGTTATTTCGCGAAATTGTTGCGACGGAAAACTTGCGAATTAATGACATTTTAAATATAATATTCTTATATTCAATAACAAATTATTGTAGTGTATCGGTGTTTGTCTAGTGGTTATACAATTTCTAAAATACAATTTTGTGCTTGATAATAACGTGAATAAAATAATATAAAAACTTTATGACTGAAATACCATGGTAAATCTATATTTTTACACCTATTTATGTATTATTTAGTTACTAAGTAACTTAAGAAGGTTTTCTGCTTGTTGAAAATTTTATTTTTTAAGTTAGAAGGTCCGGTTGGTGTCAAATTAAAATCAAGTTTACGTCTTGGCACACTACAGGGTAAATAGTAAAAAAATATTGACAAAAAATCAGATGACAAATTCATCTGATATTAAGGAAAGAATTGTGTGACTTATGAACTCCAAGATGAAACCATCAGGGAAGATAGGGCTTGGCCTCTCTTATACTGGGCTGCACAAATTATTGTCAAATAATTTGACGTGACAATTGGATTGTTATGAGGGTCGAATGGTAAATTAATACAAGAGATATTTAACTATAATAAAAATTTATTTCTTTTGATTGTTGATGATCGACGATAGCTTATAAATTTTAAAATTGTTCACAAAAATGTAAGTTAATACAACAATGGCCTTAGATTGTGATCATATAATTAAAATTGTACAAAAAGCTATTTTAAAGACATATACTATCTACAAAATTTAAAAAAAAATCGATTCTATCAGTCATTTATTTTTTGAACAAGAGTAATGTCAAAATCTGCTATGCTTTTCTTAAATAGAAATAAGTGTGGTCACAATTTTCTGACAATGCTTTTTGCAACCCATCATTAAGTAATCTCGATCAAAATTTAAACATTAAATAATAATAAATTAATAATTAATGGTTATACCATATTTATTAGTTGCAGCACGTTTTGTAATATGGCACATAGAGTTTATTTTTATTTTTCAATAAATAATATTATTGACCAATTTTTCTAATATGTATTAACAAAAAAATATAATTAATACATTAACCTTCCGATCCGAATTTGGATCTTCTTCAGAACTGATCTAAAAATATAAAAAGTAATTAATATTTAGTTTCTATTTATTTTTAATGAAATTCGTGAAATAAAAATAGAAACTAAATATTAATTACTTTTTATATATTTAGATCAGTTCTGAAGAAGATCCAAATCCGGATCGAAACGTTAATGTATTAGTCATATTTTTTTGTTAATATATATTTGTCTGAAAAATTGGTTGATAATTTTATTTATTAAGGAGTTCTATTCAGAAGTTAATCAAAGATTGATTATTTTTATTTATCCCCATTTTTTTTTTCAATTCGTATGTAGCCCGTACCGTGGAACGAGAGCTACAAAAAATAAAAGTGTGAAAATTAGTTCAAACGTTTTTAGTCCGGCTTATTTTTACGAACACACAGTATTTGTATGTAGCTACCGTATATAGCTCCCATATGTGTACCGAATAATACACATCGGGCACATTTTAACGGCAGATCGGTAACGCCCTCTTTTAATCTAGCGGTGCAACTTGTATCCTAATAACGTCACTGTTCTCTGCTGCTGCTCTATTCAACGAACGTATTATATCAGAGTGAGCGCAGAAATATCATCTATAATCCGGTCATCTAGATTTTAAGCATAGATACTCTATAATTTTTTTATCTTTAAAGTGTATCTACTGTTTATTGCTACATTGTTGAGAAACACCCATGGTTATAATACGAATCTAAAAGGCTCGGAAGTTAGATGCGAATGCGGGCTTGCGCTTGTACAGTCACCGTTACAAACAATAACGTTATGTATATACGTTATGTAAACTATAATAACTTGACAATAGCGTACTCGACTGTACTTTAAAGCAGGAAAGTGACAAAGGCAACGAGCGATCACGGCCAATCACCGACAAGCGCACGTTCCGTGCAGGTAGCTGGGAGGTGGTGGGGGGTCTCAACATTAAAAACATTAAAAAAATGTAGCCATCAAAAAAAGCTACTAATTATAAATTTAAAAAAAACTCAAAAAAATAACACTCTTTCAAAGCGATGTGAACGGAAAAGTAAAAAATAATAATAAATAAGAAATTCGCAGGATTGTGCACAAAAATATTAGGTTTATAAATGTACGACGTTTCGTCTATATACTAGATGTTTTTGGAGTACAGAAAATTAAATAACAATAATTATATAAAGCTAGTATTTTTATCCACAATCCTGAGAATTTCTTATTAATTATTACTATCACGATGGAAACGTTATCTAATGTAAAAAATAATTTTTAAATATAAATATTTAGTTAGTTAGGAAGACTCTTAATTCGATATCGCTGTTGAACAAAATTCTTATAATTATAATTTTTTACTTTTTAGTTTATATTACTATAAAAGAAGTTTTTTATTTGTGTTTTTAAAATCTGATTTTTTAAGTTTTATCTTCTTCCCAGTAAAGTTTCCTTTGACAGTTGTCTTTGCGATGAATTTTTTTTAAAACGAGAAATGATAATAAAATTAAAACAAACAGGTTTTATATTTTTTCTGTTATTACGATTTTTTTTTACCCAAAACTTTAGATTACAATAATATTTATATAATTAAAATTATTATGCAACTTATGTACTTTTGAATATGAAAATGATTGTCTTGTATTCGACACTTATTGATGTTTTTTGTTTTTATTTTTTAATTCCATCGTTATTCTCAAAATGGCGGACTATTGCTGTATTTCGTAAATCTAATAACTTTAAACTGGAATGTTTGCATTAACCCGTCAAGAGTAATGTGCATATTTTACTTTGTTTACATACATTTCTGCGTGAACTGAGTGTGGTGTGTTATGTTTTCACGAAGAGCTGAATTTATTCGAATCGCCTGCTGACATTATAAATCTCTGATTAGGGTCGATCCACCACGCCTTCGAACACGCCACGGATAATTAACTGCGATGACGATTTGAAAATTTACTCTCAGTTAAAAACATTTGTTTTGTGTGTACAAATGCCTAATTTACACTCTTGTTCCGCGCCATGTTTTTATATTTACTTGAATTTTATGCAACGCTATTTAAAAAGGATCTCTATACATGTGTATCTCTGTTATTTACATAGGTAACACGTTTTTAAAATAATAGAATGGTCATCGATAGATATTAAAAAATAAGTTCAAAAACTAAAACCCAACTACTGAAAAGTATGAAACAAGAAAATATTCACATCTGAGGATAGCCGTGGTCATATACCACCTGCCCTAACAAAACATTGCGTTTTAACAGTAGTAAGCGATCATAAGCTCTAGGAAAAATTGTATCACGCTATACATCTAGAGTGGCCTCATATATATGAGATGGCATACGACTACGGCTATCATCAGATATATTTTCTTGTTTTATACTTTTCAGTAGTAGGGTTTTAGTTACTTATTTTTTTATTTAAATTCTTCATCTTGAACTTATTTTTTATTTGTTTAGAATCGATTGACACCTTATTTATCAAAATCGCATAAACAGTTAAGGCGCTACGGTGAAACATCCGTAAATACAAACATACATACATAGACTGCTAAACTCATAACCCTTCCTTTTGGCTTCGCCGTAGTCGGGTGAAAAACGCAACGCGTCTCTATCAGTACGATTATAGTACTCGAAAATCAACGATCATATTTTTTTAAATGGTACGCTCTCATACCAAGTATTTTATTAGTGTTATTCTGTAAGGTCAATGTGAGAATTTATTGTGTTGTACATTTTTCATGCGTGAAACATCTAATCGCGCGTTTTCATGGGAGTAAAAAGGTGCAATTGTCACGACACTGTAATGACAAGTCATTACCGTTTTTTTTTTCGTTAGATGACAGCGCGTAACGCTTGCTTTGTGTATGCGTTGGATTATAACATGGCTTTACTAGATGGCGTATGTCTTTTTTGGACTATTAGAAATATATCAATAATTGCAATGCGTGGAAGATTTTTAAAAGGTTATCAAAAAGTTAGCAAAGCTGGACCGGGTTACGTATTATTCAGATTCAAAACCAGATGGTTTGAAGAACATATTAGTATTAAATCTTAATTAAAGCATCGTTTCGTAAGAATTTGTTTTAAATTTGAGTTTTTTCAAAAATATAAAGATGCTGAAGTGAATCAGCAATGTTTTGCATTTTTTGACGTGATAACGTCTTATAAATTGATGAATCACCAATCTTATAAATTGATAAAACACCGGCTGCATGCACGAAAAAGTGTAACGTAACGTTCCTAACGTTCGTAACGCGTAACGTTCCGCCTGACCCTGTGCGTGCTTTTCTCGAAAACGGCCCTAACGATTTGGATGAAATTTACTGAAAAGAGATTTTGGCGGGCAAAAAATCGTTTTAGCTAGGTCTCATCTCTCGAAAAAATCGTTTTCTTACAAATTTTATCATTATAAAAATAAATTTTTTGACGTATGAAAATACTTAAATATTGTAAATAGGTTTTGGAATTTTATATTATAAACAGTGAAGCAATTGTTTTATAAATATTATGACAGCTAATCTTTGAGACTTAAACTAAATACGAAAGAAAGTTAAAAAAAACAATTATATTATATGGTAAGTAATTTAAATAAATAAAATTAACCTAAATTTGAAGCGAAAGATGCAATACCATAGATTCGAATTATTATACAAATCTATTAATTTTGTGAAAAAATATATGCAGGCAACCCAAATTACGCTGCTGTACTACATATAGTCGATAGCAGGCATTTTCAGTAAAAATTCGGGGAAATTTCGCATAATCGAATCTGTGCCTTTATATGCGACTGTTTATTGAATGTTATTCTGATTTAATTTTTTTCAATTGTATAATTTTTACTGCACTTTCGGAACTGAATAATTAAATGTTTATTTATCGACTGTTAATTGTGTTATTTGTGAGTTGTTTCTTTTGATATTTCTATTTCAGCCTACCACAATCTGTAAGCTTTTTCATCAATGTTTCTTTATGACGTTATCACGTAAAACTATCGTCCGTAAACCGACTTTACAGACAACCAATTTTTTTTTAATAAACTATTGCAGGTTAAAATTCTATCGATATTGAAAAAGTTAAAAAAACGATTGCCATACCCACACACAGACATAAACCTGTTGAAAAATTTGAATAAAAACTATTAGAAAGCGAAAATTATATAAACAGGATAACATTTGTACATGCGCTCACTTAAAAACAAAATAATTTTCCGAATAACAGAACATAAACAACGTCAATACATATATAACATCTGGGCGCAGCAGTGGTGGTCATTCAATTCAATTTCATTTTGACAATGTTATTCCAGCTACACCTACTAAAATATTATATTATACACACGGCTTACAATTATATATGTTCTAGTCAAACTTTATATATCTACATTTTGTACAGTTTTGCGAACAAACACTTTATTAAATACTATAGCGACCCGGTCCGGCTTCACCCGAGTTTGTAGGTTGACACCGTTTTTTCGTCGACATACTTTACAAAATTGGTTTCTACGAAAAACGCTTTTATTTTAACGCGACAATAGTCTATGTCCATCCTGAAGGTCCATTCTAAATAATGGTGGAAACATTTTTGAAATCGGATGAGTAGTTATGGAGATTACCTCCTACATCCAAACTTACAAAACTTTACCTCTTTATAATGTTAGTATAGATTATTTTTTTGATGGGAAACATTTATTGCCGTGTTTTGGCAGCAAAACGTCATGGCAAACAGCATGATGCTCTATCCCTCTCCGTATACTATACGATTCGTTCCTTCTCAGTGTGAACTGTGTACTGCGTGTGCGACTATAGTATTGTACGCACACTTTGTATTAGTTTAAGGATGATTTTTTTTTAATATGACATGGCAAAATTTAGTTACTAGAATTTTTCTCAAATATATATTTCACATCTGTCGGCGTTCCACGATGGCTGATTTTTTTTTTAAAACGTTCACAGTCCCTACATATATAAAATATTGAACATTATTCTTTTTTTATGGATTTCGGACTTTGAGCAAAACATATATATATAACGAATGTCCTATATGTAATTAATAGCATTGTTTGTGGATATGCAAGTACGTTTTATATAGCTATATGCATAATTAAAAGATATGATTAATGAGTTTTTGTACTAATATAAATAATTGATTTGTTTCAGGCTGTGCATTCTTAACATACTACAGTCCGGAAAGCGCCCTGAACGCCCAGAACGCCCTGCATGAAAAACGGACGTTGCCAGGGGTGAGAAATTTTTTGCATTTCTTTACTTCTTATATTATATTTGACGACACTTTTGACGTGATAACGTCTTATAAAATGATGAATCACCAATCTTATAAATTGATAAAACACCGGCTGCATGTTCGAAAAAGTGTAACGTTCGTAACGCGTAACGTTCCTAACGTTCCTAACGCGTAACGTTCCGCCTGACCCTGTGCGTGCTTTTTGCTAATTTCTCGCTCAATTTAAATCAGATCGGTTTGAAACCAGTCTTAAACGAAAGAGGAGAACATTTTACATAGATTTCGTATAACAGAATTTGCCTAAACAGTTTTTTTATACAAATTTATATAGAAAAATAGCTGTATAAATGCAACATGAAAACGGCTGAATTTCTAATGTTTAATTCAATTTTGTGACATTAGTATTTTGTGGAATGCAACGCCTTCTAAGTTAAGTATTGGAATAACTAATTATTATTAAAACATAATACTTTGACAGTTGCAAACGTCACTTTTGACATTTCTTATCATTCCGACACCAAGGATAAGCGGATTGAAACCAAATTTTGGGAGGTTTAGGTTATGTATTACGGAATACGTTATCACGTAAAACTATCGTCCGTAAACCGACTTTACAGACAACCAATTTTTTTTATAAAAAGAGATAAACCAATGACCGAGAAGAGATGAAATAAATGGAATAAAATTATGTTAAAGAGAGATTACTGTAGGCACGTGTTTTGGTCATTCTAAATATTAAATAGTAATTTAGTAATTCGAAAAAAATTACCCCACTCCGATTTGTAGAAAAGTCTTTAAGAAAAGAATTTTTACGATTCCAACGTGAACAGTATCAATTCTTCGGAAAATTTTCTATAGTCTTTTCCAATTTTGAGAAATTCCGTGTTTTTAGCTAGGAAAAGCTTTTTTTCATATTCTCTTTGACACCTTTTTGAACGCAACATTTCTAAAAATCTGATTTACCTAAAATTTCAAGTTGCAGTGCTTTTGGCTGCGTGTTAAGTTAGTAAGACAGCGATATACTAAAATAAAATAGCCTCCTTAATAATTAAATAATTCGGGAAGTTACAAAATATGTTGATTTTTGATACTGGAGGTTCATTTCCGGGGGTGAAATGGGAAAAAAAAACTGTTTTCAAGAGCATCGTGTAGGGTGTCAAATGAAAGCTTAATGAAATACGAATTCAACAATATATATGATTTATTTTTACTTTCTCATTTTTTTTTTATTAATAATTAATTAATGTTCAAATCACCGTCAATTAGTAAATTATTTTATTCTTATATGTATATAATAATATATCTATTAATTAACTATATTAATCATTGCCTATCTACTCAATGTGCGGTGAGTGAACGCAACAAAGCGTATTGAAAATATATCTGCGTCTCTTTCTTCGATGTAATTCCCTGATTTCGCCGATTATAGGATTGGTTGATGTACTTGCATTCAATCTGAATAAAGTATCTCTGTTCCAAAAACTTTGTCTTTTTCTATGACGTTAACATGGGCGTACCCCGCTTTTGTCCCAGGAGGGGGCAAATTAGAAATTTCTTAAGCCGGGTTCCCCGTGCTTGTTTTGCCCTCCTGGATACGCCAGTGCTTACGGCGTAAAAACAGACAAAAATATATGTTTGAACCCTAATATTTCGATTGCGATTTTATTCCTATGCTCAGTATAGAATAAAAGTATATGTAGGTTACTTGCTGTAAAATATCTTTGTTTTTTGTATATGAAGTTACTAATTTCGCTACAAACACTCATTCTATGAAAGTCCTTAAATATAGGTATTCTTCGAAATTACTAAAAATGTAACACCTCATTCCACAGTTTATAAAAATGCGCGTTTTGTTCTTTGAAGCTATGTGCTTTATAGTAAGTTTAATTTATTTTATCAATGGGAGGCCTCATTTGTTTGTCTACATTGATTTCCATAAATACGTCTGTTTATGACAGTTGTGACATAAAATTTGAGAAACGAACGATAAATTTCATTCGTGATGTGATGGCTCGGCTTTTATATTGTTACGTTTTCAATACCTTATTGTTATAATGATATGAACATTATGACTGTATGACGTTTTCACCCAACCTATTTTCTTTTCATGTTGTTACTGTTGGTTTGACTTTTCATTTGTCATATATTGCAACAAAAAAACAGTCGAGTAGCCAGTGGCGTAACTATACCACCTGAGGCCCATGGCAAATTCATCGGATGGAGCCCTCTCTTAATATAAAAAAGTTGTGGTTTAATCTGTATAAATCAAGTAAAGTTGATGTAAAAATCGTGTATGTTCTTGAGTTAATACCTAACTTAAATTGATTGAATACAAAATTAATATTTTTTATCAAATTTTGTAATAAATGTTAGCTTCTTCCTGTTCGAACGGCTTCACGGGCCGAGGGCCCCATCAGGCAAGGGGCCCGTGGCATTTTGCCTGTTCTGCTACCCTAAAGTTACGCCACTGCCAGTAGCGGATCGCCGGTACACTGCAACAAAGGCGTAGATAATTTTTTTTCTGGGGGGTAAAGCAAAAAAATCAATATTTTTTAAGTTTTATTAATATCACTCAAGAATACTTACGAAGGAAAGGTGTCAAGCAAAATATTAATTCCCAAACCAATTTTACAAATTTTTTTCAAGAAATATTTCTAAATTTAATTTTTTAACCAGGTATTCGTATTATTTTCAGTTTTATTTTTTTATTATTATGATCTTAGGGGGAGGGGGTTAATTACCATTGCCATTGCACTGCAAACAAATTTTCAAAATTATATCAGACCTCATCAAACATTGAAACATAGAATTCAAATTTTTGATTAACGTCTGAATAGAACTCTTCAAATAAATAAAATTATCGACCAATTTTTCTTAGACCAATATATTGACAAAATATAATAAAATTACAAATCAATATAACACAAGATGACGTTTCGATAATAAATAACTTAATACCAATTAATTTTTATATTTTTTAAATATTTCTGAAGAAATCCGGATCGAAACGTCATCTTCTGTTATATTGATTTGTAATTTTATTATTTTTTGTCAATATATTGGTCTGAAAAATTGGTCGACAATTTTATTTATTAAAACATAGAGTTTTAACTATTTACTTGTGCTGATATATGATGAGGTTTTGCCCTTGTCCCCAAAAAAACTAGTTACGGCCATATCGACATTGATGAAATACTTCGAGAGGCCGTCTGTAGCATAAGTAAAGGGTTAAAACTCGTGCAAGACTAAAAACTGTGTACGTGCGGCTGTGTTTAGAATTAGATCGTTTTTTTTTTAGTTTCTGTTCTGGACGCGAGATAAGGTAAACAAACACCAGCCAGCACCCGGTTAAGACGTACGCACATACGTTCACACACACACACACACAAGTGTGTGCAGCACTTCCTTTGGAACCAGTGTAACGTAATGTTAAAAGTACATTACATGTGGCCTACTGTATACTTTGTAACTATGCAGCCGTTCTGATTCAACTTAGCGGCTGTTATTTGAAAGTATAATACGCGTCACGGATCTAAAATGTCCAGAAGTTAGTCACAAACAGCGTCGCAAAGGCACATTTAGAGCCGTTGATACTCCCACCACCTCCCAGCTACCTGCACGTAACGTGCGCTCGTCGGTGATTGGCCGTGATCGCTCGTTGTCTTTGTCACTTGTCGCTTTCCTGCTTTAAAGTACAGTCGAGTACGCTATTGTCAAGTTGTTATTGCTATTTAGTGTTGTTGAGTAGCGAGTTTGTAGTTTTTCAACAGACTGTACAAGCGCAAGCCGGCATTCGCATCTAACTTCCGAGTCTTTTAGATTCATGTTCCAACTTCCAAGCAGTCAGAGAATGGTAACTGAACCGCCACCGTCTTGCGTACTAGCTGAAACGAAACTGTTTATATCGATTTTTGAGCTAGTACGCAAGACAGTCTTGCGCAGTAACAAGACTGTGACTGTTCTGTTACCGTTCTCTGCTGCTTGGAACAAAGCTTATATGTGAGCAGTGACTGTTAAAAAATAACAGTCAACGACAACATTGCCTTTTGTAATATGACTCGCAGTTGCAGAACCCTGTCGACGAAATATCGTGTTCGATAATTTACATGACTTATAGGAGTCGAAATGAATTATTATCACCTATTATAATACGCGCTACGAATCTAAAAGGCTCGGAAGTTAAATGTGAATGCGGACTTGCGCTTGTACAGTCTGTTGAAGAACTACAAACTCGCAACTCAACAAAACTCACATATCAGTAACAACTTGACAATAGCGTACTCGACTGTACTTTAAAGCAGGAAAGCGACAAGTGACAAAGGCAACGAGTGATCACGGCCAATCACCGACGAGCGCACGTTCCGTGCAAATAGCTGGGAGGTGGTGGGAGTATCAACGGCTCTAAAATCTGCCTTTGCGACGCTGTTTGTGACTAACTTCCGAACTGTTTAGTCCGTGGCGCGTACAATAACGCAGGAATTACTGAGTGTATGATTTTGACAGATTTGCATTTATTGGCGCTCGGAAGTGTAGGCATAAAAAGAAATTTTTTTTTGGCGCAGCGGTTAAGTATATAAAATGATCCTTATTTTACTCATATATATAGTAGTTTTATGAACAATTTGCAGTATTGACGATTAGAAAAAATAAAAAAATTGCGAAGATATGAATCGACCACTAGGACTCTCTTAATTTCACGTATTATGTACTTAGGTATATAATAAATATGTGCGACCTCAAAAATTTTTACGCTTTTTAGTGACCCTTTTTTGAAAGAGGTTCAGTTTTTTTCGAAGTTTTTAATATAAAATCAAATTGTTCAAACTGTATATAATAATATTCTTCTATTGGTTTCATGTGTTTACGTTACCCCATGGTAATATGCAACGGTGAATTTGTGCGCAAATTAAAAATTCATAACTAATTAATGACGCTATAATAATTTATGCGTTATGACGTGTTGATTATAATTTTGCATTATTTGAATCAAACCCGGGTTTCAAAAAATAAATTTATACCAAATATATTTTTTCGCATTTCGCGTACATACTCTTTTTAAATTGGAAAATAAGCTTTCATTGTGTTGCAAACAAAAATATTCCAGAATCCTAATTCGTTTTTGAACTAAAACTTCTTTACGCGCGTTTGTGACGTTTTTGCGGGGCCTGTTTATGCAGGATACTCTATAGGGCATCTATTAAGTAAAAAATTCTTTATATAATTAACAACGGATTACAAATTCGCAGGCTGCGAGAGTTGTTTGTTGATATTTTAGGGCCGGTGCTCTTTATCTTATATACAAATGAATTTCCTAGAGTTGTACCAAATAGTTATCTCTTTGCCGATGACACCTGTATAATAGTAAAAAGTGACCAATTTTCTCAAATGGAAACGACAATCAAAAATATAATGAATACAGCCGCAAAATGGTTCGAGGATAATGAACTAGCACTAAATGTCAACAAAACACAGATAATGAGAGTAGGAAATTATGGCCAATTAAATAAAGAAATCTCTATCACTGCTACTAACAGTATTAAACTACAAAATACAGTTCAATTCCTTGGGTTGACTATTGATACCAGTATGTCATTTGCTTGTCACATTGATAAGATAGTCAAAAAAATCAGCAAAAGTTCATATCTACTTCGTTCCTTAACTAGACAGGCTACTCAAGAAATTCTAATTACCGCATATTATGCACTGATTGAGTCACGAATAAGGTATGCCATAATATTTTGGGGAAAGTCCCCTCACATTTACGATGTCTTCATTGCGCAGAAGAAAATTATTCGAATAATTATGGGCGTTAAGTCAAGGTCGTCCTGCAGAAATGGGTTCAAAAACTTACGTCTTTTAACTGTTTATGGTATATTTGTGCTGGAATGTATAATGTTTTGCAAGAGTAATCAAAGTATCTTTAATCAGAGAAATACAATACACAAGCATAATACTAGGAATAAAAATAATTTTGTAGGTATTAATTCTAATCTTTCTGTTGTACAAAATGGTACTTACAATATAATCACAAAAATCTGCAACAAATTACCATACAAACTATTCAATTTAGATCCACTTAAACTAAAAAAACATGTTAAAAACATTTTAATTGAAGAAACTTTGTACAATTTAAATGACTATTTTAAGATAGATTTTTATAAATATCAATTGTAACTTTAATATGACGCATTCTACACTGTATTTACAGTATTCCAGAATAAAGCTACATTATTATTATTATTATTATGAAACGTGCAATTGGCGCGACACTGTAATGATACGTCGTTACATTTTTTAGTTACTAGTAGTTAATGACATCGCCTAATGCTTGCTGTGTGTATTCGTTGCATTACAACATGCCTTCTGTGTTTGTTATGTAGTTTTAACACGGATAAATAATAATAATGTGCCAGATTAATAAATTATTAATTTTCGATCTGCGTTTGATGTCCAATCGCTACTTGCATCATGGTTCAAAATATAGCCACTGTACACATTTATATAATAAGATCATAGTGTGCTGAGATTATAAAATTATGTATGTGTATTGGTGCCAATGTTTATATGCGTTTGTTCCTGGCGGCTTAAAAGTAAAAATGTTCCAGAAACAGATGAATGTATATTATGATGAAAATGTTTTTACTCAGTCAGTTAGAGCTAGTCAGTCAGTGCGCAGTTAACTTAGCCGCCGCGATTTTCAGAAAACAAATTGTGCCGCTAAATCAGAAAGAATTTTTCTTAATAATTGTGCGTCGTTCTTAACATTTTGTAATATTTGTGCCAGTTTTAAGTATAATTTTAATTGTCAAAAGTTGTGATATCCACTAAATTCTTTTTTATAATAGTTTTAGATTGGTTTTGCTCAATTCAATTTTTTTATAAGTAATTTCAAAATTTGGTGTTACGCGATTTGTCGCAATTGTGAAGTGAATTAAACTTCAGGAAAATTAGTGTGATATTTGTTTCTTGTGTCAGTGAGACTTACAACTGTCTGTTCTTGAAATGGATTACGATTTGATGTTCTTTCCGGAACTTTTGGCATACTATGACACATCATTGGTGACGTACATTTTTTAATCTATTTTTTAAATCGTGCTTTTAGTGATTTCTCCTTATCTCGAGAGTTCTGTATTTAAAGGTTGATTTATATTGTCTTTAGAAATTTGAAACGCTACAGAAATATCTTGTCAAAAGCATGGACTTGTTTAAAATGCCAGGATTGGTGAGAGTGACCACGCTCATAGCAGGCGAAATATTATTTGTTTTAAAAATAAATTGTTGTTTTTGAAAAAAAAAATGTATTTATACTTTTTTTTTTTGTTTACGTAAAAATATTTGATTAGGTAACAATTTTGAAGACAGAGGATCCAGAAAAACGCTATTACAGATTTTAAATTTGCATTTAATGACGAACGTTTCGAAGGATCAATAAATGCAAATATTAAGGTATATCTGTAATTGCGTTTTTCTAGATCCTTTGGCCACTGTAGACGTTGTCTTCAAAATTGTTAATCAACTAATTTTTGGTTCGCTTGTTCTTTATAGTTTATAATAAAACGACATCTTTCGGAAAATTTAGAGGGAAAACGCCCCAAAATCAAGAAAAGTCATAGAAGAAATAGGTGTCAGACTAAAGGCGTAATGAAGCCATATACAAAGTTTGGGGAGAGTATGTATCAATAAAATTTTTGCCGACGGGCACTCTGGCTATTACTAATTGTAAAAATATATGTAATTCGCGAATCGATATTTTAAATTCTCAATACAAATTCGATTTCATGAATTGATTTTTAATTAATTTTCGCACTTCTCGCGTGTTAATATCAATTTTGTGTTTAATAGGAAAGGAAAGATAATAAATAAAGTCCGAAATTATCTGCTTTTAATGTACTATTTGTAAGAAGTTATTAAAATATTTGTGATATTTTGGCAACTAAAGTCAACTGCCGGAATGTATAATGAAAATTCAAGTCATAAGTTTGACATGACATCACAGAATATATTATTATAAAGTTGACAAAAATTATTTATAATACAAAAACGGACATACATAAATGTCTTACAAATTTAAAAATTACACATTTTATTTCTTTATAACGTTTTGATGTTACGTCTGACAAATTTATTTTACATAATTTGGTAATTCGTTAAGTTCCCTGAATGCCACCGGCGCGGCGTTTATATTTTTTCCGTTTTATTTAAGCTGGACACGCATTTGCGATTTTTATAACCCGATTGATCAGTCGTTCAAATATTTTATCGCGTGATAAAAAACTCAATCATCACTGATGGTTCTTAGATATGTAAAACAAATAGAAATTAATGGGATTATTTATATTCTTCCAAACAAAAATAATCTTAATTTGGTAAACATTCCGTTCTTTGAGTATTAAATTGCCTCAACAACTAATTTAGTAGGGATTTTATTTAAAAAATTATTAATTTATCATTTTCACATCATATGAACATTATGAACTGAGTATAAACATTTTGAGTAACAAATCTGGGATCATGCTAACCATATTAAGATCATCAGTAAATTTTTAAAGGAACACGCTTCGTTTTAATCATCTTCTGATGATGCTACCATAGTTAACGAAACATGCGCAGAGAATAAAATAAAAAGACCAGGTGGCTGTGAATCACCATTATATTTATTCGTGCTGATGCTGAGACTCTTCGCAGAGCTACCTTTTCAATTCTAAGAAGAGCTAGACTATGTATACAGCAACTGGGTGGACATTTTGAGCAACTAATTCAATAAAGCGATTTATTTTTAAATGGTTTTTAAATTAGTAGAGAATTCCTACTACTACATATCTAAAATTTCAAATGCTTCTAGCTCAATTAGGATAGCGTTCCGGATATATGTTCATTATAGACATTTTTGACTTGAAATCACCCCAGCAACACACTCCCAGGCTATGGCAGTCATGTCGTGGGACACTCTGTATATGAGGCATCGCCAAGTTGGGCAGGAAACACTTAACCTTAAAGCTACTGTGAACAATTTGTATTTGTATTAATTGTATTTAATTAAATTAAATAAATAAATAAATAAAAACTCTCATTGCGTGATGCACTTTGCCCTAGAGTTTATGGTCGCTTACTACTGTTAAAATGTAATGTTTTGTTAGGGTAGGTGGGATATGACCACGGCTATCCTCAGATGAGAATATTTTCTTGTTTATTTTTTAGTTTTTAAACTTTTTTTTCATTATTTTATAGTGTCTCTACGCCAGGTATCTAAAACCTTCCAATTTCTGATCGGGAACTTTTCGTTTAGTTAGTATTAAAATGCCTGGAAGCATCGTGATATTTCGTTTTAATTTATTTCTAAAGGTGAAATATCAGCCATAAATTTGACATCAATTAATGTCTTTGGAGTTTATCTAACACATGTATAACTCTAATATTATTTGTTAAAATGCGGCGACAAGTTATTCAGTTTGTCTAACATATTATACAAAAGCTATTTGTCAATTACTCACTTCTAAACACCCCGAGTTTCACGTATAATTTACGATGCTGTAGTTATAAGACTTTTGAGCGTCAGATTTCATTTATAAAAAGAGAGAAGCGTGTCAACAGAAATGTTTGTTACACATCTGCTATGCTGTGTAATTAACATGTTCCTTCTACAAGCTAATCATTAGGCACGGTTTAATTAACTAGACTCCTGTATTTACACTAGGTATACCGACTGACCCGAAAAAACACGTCTATGATGCAATTGTGCAGTTGCGGAAACATATATTGTTTGTTTATGACTCGACTTCAACAATCTAAATCTCCACATTGGCTTCTTATATTCCACTAGGCCCGGTCAGACTTCGCCCGAATTTGTAGATTGCCACCGTTTTTACGTCGACTTACGTTGCAAAATTGGTCTCCACGAAAAGCGCTTTTATTTTCACGCGATGTCCATCCTGAAGGTCCATTCAAAATGTTGATAAATTTTTTTTTAATCGGATGAGTAGTTTTGGAGATTACCTCCTACATCCAAACTTACAAACTTTACCTCTATCAGTATAGAATAAAATTTATAACATTCTATAGATAGACAATGTAGCAGTCTTTAAATTATCTCTAATGATGGTAATTTTTTTGACATAAATACGTGTGCTGAACGACAAAATTCGACAGATGAAAGGTCATCTAAAGTTTATATGTTTAGTTCTTTTTTTTCTTTAAAATAGATGAGCTGCGTCATCTGTCAAATTTTGTCGGTGAGTTAATAAATCACTCTATATAATATTTACTTTACGTCAGAGTAAGTGTCATAAAAATTAATAAGATTCGGTGTAGATAATGTCTTTTAGTGTATTTACCTACACAAGTGCATAGTAGGTATATACACATATGGAAATTAACATTGAGAAAAAATGACTGGATCAGAGTGAGCTTTGAAATCTTGTTTTTCAATTTGACAGATAATATTCTTTTGCAAAATGAATGTGTATACTATCGAAGAAAATATTCAAATGATTACAACATAATCGGACTTTTTTTATTAATGGGACATTAAATTCCCAAAAATACTTAAATATGGTGCGAGTTCAAATATCTCCGCCTATTCGTGTTGAACCTAAAGACGTTGGATCACCGATTTACCAACGCGCATACGTCATACCAGTCAGACAATTTTTGAATGAAATGTTTCCAAACAGATGGAGTTGTTTTTTTGTTTTATTTTTGTACAAAAAAATTAAAATAATGATTTATAAGAGATTTTTTTATTATTAAAAAAGCCAAGTAAAATAAAAATAAATCAAAATAAAATAGAAATCCTCAAGATTACCACGATAATTCAATAGAAATAACAATTAATGCAGTTATGGCTAACTCTGATCCAAATATTTTTTCCCAATGCTAATATCCCTATGTGCACCTTACTTGTTTACATACTGTATGTTGTACACCATAAGTGTTGGTAGGGTTCCGACCATACAATGTTTACAAAATCGACAGAACCGAGCAAAATTTATAAAAACACTAGCGGTCCGTCCTGGTTTCATCCGGGTGCGATAGATATAATTCTGAAAAATGTATCTCGTTTCCGGCCCGGCGTCTTTGAGCAAATTCTACCAGATTTGCTTCTGAACTAATAACTTTGAGATATCGCCACGTGGTACGAAAACATTTTTATTGTTTGCTTTTGAACTAATAGCTTTGAGTAACACATTTACAAAATTTCATTATAATCAATTCACTGTTTTCTGAGATTAGCGCGGCCAAAATTGTGACATAATATATAGATTGGGTTGCAGCTGATAGATAATTGTTTTTTAACATTAATTTTTTTTTAAATTACTTTTTCATTTCATGCTTTTCTCAGAATATTTTATGCGTGATTTTCGTGTCGATTATATCAAATAAATCTCTTTTTTTCACCTTCATTCTGTATATAATTTTGTAGATTCAGGTTGAATAGATCAAACTGTATAATGATGTAACTATACGTTTTACGTAATTCGAAGTTTGTTTGCAGTTTGTATTAAAGACATTATTGTGCATCACCGTTATATGCAGAGTCAATTAGAAGTTTTCCAGTTTACATGTTTATCAAAGTCAAATTTCTCTCATTAACACGATTTTAAGTAATTATGTGCTGAGACTGGAAGCTGAGAACTCTTGTAAATGCGGTTTGCAAGTAAATGATTTTTTTTTTCTTCTTAAAGACTGATTTAAAGCATCGAATTTTAGAGAGACCTCTCATTGGTCAAGTGGTGACTAATAAAACCATTTCGATTGTTACTGCACACAAAATACCGGCAAATAAATATTTCTTATTGTGCAGAGAGGCGGAGTTACAAATTTTTCGATGCGAGCGTTTGTGGTGAGCACTAGGGGAAACTTCAAGCTCAATTTTTCCGTATGTCAGTGAGCAATGTTTATTAAAAGTGAAAATAGTTATAATTTTAAAAAGTTTTTTATTTACAAAGAAAACATAGAAAAAAAACTAAGCGGTCTGGAAATGCTTGTTGTGTTCCGGCTTGTTGTGCTGGTGGCAATTTAATTAAAATAAAGACCACTGGTGCCCTAATTTGACGTTCCGCTGTCAGTGTAAACAAATTAACATCAGTTTTTCTTATTACATTTTTTTTGATACATCATGGCCAACTAAAGTATTTGAATTATCACCATATAAACGTGTCGCGATTTCCATAATAAGTGAGTTCAATAATTCTCTTGTACCAACTAGCGGCGCTAGTAGGCTTCGTGCACACAGCCTATAGGGATTAAACGCAGCAAAGTTTACTTGGTGTTAAAAGAGCTACGACACAATCTGGTGGGTTTGATCTGCTTGGAATCAGCCGAATATGACATTATTATTTTATATAAGGGAGACACCTCCCAAAGTTACCTAGTTTTCGACTATTTTTCTATTTATAAAAGAAAGCACAAAAGTTGAACATGGAACATGTTTGTGAATTCAATGCGGATATTCCTATATCTAAAATCTCGCTAAAAATATCTGTAGCTAACAATCTTAGGCTATGCGCCCATGGACACTTTTTCTTACAGATCTTTAACTATAAAATAAAACCATTTTCGATCAATTTAACGAAGAACTAAATCCCATAATGTCGTTCTTACAATATTTTTCCCAAGGACACAAATATCTATTAATTTTTATTATAATTGAATAACACAATATTATTGTCTAAAGTCACAGATTCGACTGTGTTAGTTTAAATGTGAATCCAGTTTTACTAAATTATTCCGAAGTTGAAGACTTTTTGCCGCTAATTGAATCACTCGTAATTAAAACACCACCTTGAAGTAGCTTCGTCTCTCTCTGAACCGTTTTCAAAATATCGCCTAGAGATAATCGCCTCTCTATCTCATACCCGTTACTTGATTTGTTTCACGTCACCGACGACATAATTTAGTTACGTGAAGTTGCGCATCTTTCGAAATTCTCTCGTAGATTTCTGTCTTATATAATATGTGCCCTTTACCGGTAATTTAATAATGTTTATTTATTTAAGTAGTCTACATACTGGGTGTATAGTACGCGCCACGAATCTAAAAGGCTCGGAAGTTAAATGTGAATGCGGACTTGCGCTTGTACAGTCTGTTGAAAAACTACAAACTCGCAACTCAACAAAACTCACATATCAGTAACAACTTGACAATAGCGTACTCGACTGTACTTTAAAGCAGGAAAACGACAAGTGACAAAGGCAACGAGTGATCACGGCCAATCACCGACGAGCGCATGTTCCGTGCAGACAGCTGGGAGTATCAGCGGCTCTAAAATGTGCCTTTGCGACGCTGTTTGTGACTAACTTCCGAACCTTTTAGATCCGTGTCGCGTACTATAACGCAGGATTGAGAACATAGAAAATTACTGAGTGCAACAAAGAATAGGTACATGATTTTGACAGACTTGCATTTATTGGCGCTCGGTAAAGTAGGCATAAAAAGAAACTTTTTTTTTTGGCGCAGCCGTTATATATATAAAATGATCCTTATTTTACCCGTATATACAGTATTTTTATGAACAATTTGCAATATTGACGATTAGAAAAAATAAAAAAATGGCGGAGATATGAATCGGCCACTAGGACTCTCTTTTGAAAATCCTTGCTAGTGGTGTACACGATTTCTCTATTAGACATTGTTAGAAACATAAAAAAAAATGTTTCCATATTTAAAAGGATAATAGCTACAATGTGATGTAGGTTAAAAATTTTCAAATTTTTTTTGTAGCCGTTTAAAAAAAACTCGTATTTGCATCGAAATTTTGAGTTTGAAAAATTTATAACTTTTGAACATGATACACAATCAAAAAAATCCTACGTCACATTGTAGATAATATTAATAATAATAATAATAATATCATATTTATTGATTGATTCGTCAAATGGACATATCACAATCTTACATAACTAAATATACATACTATTTAAAAATAACTAATATGGCTAATATATAATATTCTTTCTGTTTATTTCTATTTATAATAATAACCTACTTTTTTGTTTAAGGTAGCGACTGATCATCAATTTCTTTTCCTTTATCCCATTTTTCTTTTCTTATTTTCATCATGTTTTCTATAAGCCTTACTACATTCATATCCCCACTGTCTATTATTTCATTTACTGACTTATTTCCGAAGTTTTTTAGATACTTATCTCTTTCTTTGTCAATTCCTTTGCATGTCTGTAGATAATATTATAAAAAATAAGTGTTGTAAATTTTAACCAAATTGGTTGAGTAAATCTTGAGATATCGTGTATACCGTTTTAAAAATGTCGTTTCAAAAAACGCAAAAGAAAAAACTAACTGAATGCTCTATGGCTAATTATAACCTCGTTATTGCTATAACTTCAGTAATAGTTTGAATTTTTGAATAGTTAAACGCTTAAAATATTCTTAAAGGTATAAACAATTCATCTAAACTCTAAAAATATCTCAATGTGGTACCCCTTAACGAATTCAAACACGAATGATTTTCCTCTTCAATTCAAATGTAGGGAAAAAGGAAAGTTAAATTCTTTTTCCCTACATTTGAATTGTAGAGAGAAATTTCGTCGAAAAGCTTTTCACAGGTTGGCACAATTGCCAAGATGATTTACTTTTATCATCGTTTGTATTGGCTGGAATAGCTGATGTACAAAGTTTACAATTTTTTCCGACCAATATATTTTATTTTGATTTTTTTTAAATTAGACAAATATAATAAAAATTTATGATCGTTTTCTTGTATGTTTTACGATTTGCTTTATAAATACAACCGTATATTTTCAGAAACGAATGCCCGGAAAAAAATCTGACCGCATCCTATACTTCACAGAATATTTCCATATGTGTATTCGCAGACGAATATATTGTGCCTAAAATGAAGTGAAATATATGACAAACAGTGTTACTCGTTCACAACAAAAAAAAATAATCAAAGCATGCTTAACTAGTTTATTGCTGACAGATCTACAAAACAAAAAACAATTAATTTTTTTTTATTTTTAAAAGATTTCCGCAACTATTAAATTTAGAAAAAAATTCCATGAAACTTTCTTGAAAAAATAAATGGAATAATAAGCCGTTATGAAAAGTATACCATTATTATATAAAAAACACCGGTATAGCACAGATCTCTTTTGTGCACACACTGATTTTTCTCAAAAACAATAGGGCTCTTCAAATTTGCATACCATCCTCCCAAAATTTGGTTTCAATCCGCTCATCCGTTTGACCTGTATCGTGCTCACAGACTAACAGACATACAGAGTTTTTTTCAGAAATATGTTTTTTGGATTCGAGGAAACTCAAACCGAAAAGATATTGTAAAATTTTGAAAAGTGATTTTTGATCTAAACTAATATCATTCCCTACTTGTGGGTTGTAATTGGTAAAAAACGTTCTTTTACACACCGCTCACATACTTGTCAACCATAAATCTGCGCAGAACAAACCTGCAACCTGCACGATGTTGCGCAATAGACTGTTTATTGCTTAATGTTGAAGTATTGTTGTCGTTATTTAGAGTTATCATTGTATAAGTAGCAAGGTAAACCAACTAGAGCTAAGTAATTTCGACGTTTTAAGGAGTTTGTCGTTATATCGAGTGACGTTAAATGGAGTTTACACTGTATATCGATCTTACTATGTTTCGACTTATTCATAGACCATAGTTTATATAACTGTGAGATGTGTAAGTGTATTGTAGGCATTCGTCTATATATTCCGTGCTATGTAACAAAAAAAAGCAACAAAACGTTTTTTACATCATAAAATACCAACCAAAAACGGTTTTTCATAAATCTCTGATTTTAATAATTCATAAATTTATTGGTTTGCTTTGGAAGCTGACCACAGCTGAGCTACCCACATACAGACTCACGATTTTGTACTCGGTTTCAAATCCAATAAATTGAACAAAATGCATTGCTTAAAAAGAGAATTATTCTTTAGAAGAATCCAGAAAATTGTGATTTATTTTTTATAAATAATTACCGAAATTTTGATTTACCTATCTTTAAACTTTACAATCCAGGTTTGCTAAAATATACGTAGTTTTGTTAGCTTTCCGTGTCTCGAAAGGAAAAATGAAAAGAAACAGAAACCTTATGGGATCCAATTTCTTTTGACTAAATAATGGTGCCCAGCTAAACTTCTATTTTTAAACAAATACATAAAAAATCGAAAGAACTTAGTTATGTTATAGGTTACATTTAAACGGGTATTGATTGTCATAAAAAGAGCAATACTAGTTCTCCTTGTTTCATTCAATCAACGTCCGAACTCGAATAAAAGTAGGGTTATGTTCTTGTTTACCTATTGAATTGTTCTCCTGAATGTTATAATCAATATAATGATGAAATATTCAGTGTAATAATTAAGTAAAAATGCAAGGTGAATTCGAGTTCAGCTATTGGAGGCTTCTGAAACATAATTTTATGATGAGACCTTACTATACTGAGGTTAAAAAAGCAAAGTTGAAAGCTGAATTAAAACCTCTGTCTGCTAAACAATACAGAAGAATAAATCACTTTGATATAATAAGTATTGTTGATGTGGAAAAGTTAAATAAAAAACGTAAAAAAGATTCCGATGCCATACTAGTATTGTCCGTTCAGAAATGGACAGAATTAGTTTTGTCCAATTGAAAATGCCCAAAACTCCTTTTGCTCATTTTATAACACTCAATATCCGTTTAAATGTAAGATTTCGTGTTTGGGCAATATTCGTTGGTCAAAACTAGTTTTGCGCATTTATTTCGGTCATTGACCGAATTCGGGTATAGACCGTAACATATGTACTTGCAAACGTCTTAATCTACAGACGAAATATCGTACATTAGAATAAAACTTTTGTCCAGAATCCTGCGAATTTTCTTATTATTTTTATCAACTCTCTTTTGAATAGGGCGTCGTTCTTTTAATTAAGCAATTTTGGAACGGAGTCTAATCGACTTTTTTGACTAGTCTTCTATTCGTTATTTCCCCAGACGCCACTTTTATATAAAACTGCATTTTATGTATACATTTATACACATAAATGTTCCACTGTAATAAATTTGTTTGCAATATTGCATGTGAGATTCGTCACAGATCCCACTTTATTACCATTGCACTTTGACATGCATTTTCATTTTCGAGACTCAATATTTTATTTATGTTGATAAAAATATAACATTTACATGTGCTTTTTTGTTCGTGTAAAAATTGCATACATGAACTGCGGAAATAGGATAAATACCCGAGTTTATGTTTACCCTTATCGGCATGATCAATATTCCCAACGAGGACATCATTTATTTTTTGTTCACAGATCTTTACTAACGATAAAAACAGTTACGTCATTATTAAGGGGGGCACCTAGTTATAACAGCCCAAAAAAATTGATTTTTTTTGCTTAGAAATGTTCGAAATCTTATGTAGAACGTGCCTACAAAATTTCAACACGATGTTCGTTTTCGTTTTTGAAGTAGACCACAACATGTAACCGGTCAGAATTTCTGACAATGCTTTCTGCAACCCACCATAAGAATTTTATACATCAACGCTTTGGTGGTTAGACTAATATTGATCTAAATATATAAAAGGAAACCGTGACTGACTGCTTGATTGTCTGATCTATCAACGCACTGATCAAACCACTGGATGAATTGCGCTGAAATTTGGCACACAGATAGTTATTATAAAGTAGGCATCCGCTAAGAACGGATTTTCGAAAATTCGATCCCTAAAAGGGTGTAACGGGGGTTCAAAATTTGCATGGACAAATCATATCAATTAGAAAATGCGCAGTATTACTCCTGTCAATTAATAAAAAAACACATGTTTCGTGCTTTTTCAAAAACAACCCCTTCAGAGGGTGAAAAGATGTAAATAGTCTAAAAATCAGTGTTTTCACCTTAGAGTATTTTTTTCTTTATTTAGGGGCATTTTGTCGATTCAATTTTTAGGGTATACATTTTTAGGGTAATTTTTTACATGGCCCTAATTAAAATATTAAAAAATACAAATTTAAAAATACTGCACAAACGCTCCTACGTCTAAATACTGATCCTGTATTACCGACAGTAGAAGTTTAAGAATTTGATTTTTAGATAATTAATACACATTTTAAAAATAATTTATTATTATTTATAACAAACATTCAATTTATAAAAATTTAGGGGTAAATATTTTAAAAACTATGTTTTTTAGGGGATTTTCACTTCAGGGTTAGGGAAAAATCAATTCTCAAAGTATCAACACTGCTAAAAATCAACATGGGTGTCATTTTCAAGGTTTATCGGGACAGTTTTGAAATTTATTACACTTGAACAACAAAAAATTCTTAAAAGTCATAATCTGTTTATATAAAAGGAAACGGTGACTGACTGACTGATCTATCAACATCAAACTTGGCGCGAGCGAAGCCGCGGACAAAAGCTAGTTCAATTATATTTAATCTCACCTCTATTTTTAATGAAAGCCAATCTATAATTTATCAATCGATAGAATTTCAGAACTATTTCCAATCCACATATTAGACTGTAACTAATGTTTATTATTTCTGGAGTTACGCCTGGAACGTCATATTTTTATGTGCTTTTAAAACTGGAAGCGGACTGCACGTGTGTCGATGAAAACATGTTCATGATAATATAGGCAGCTGTCACACTTACAAAAAAAACTGTATGGCGTGTTACTAGCTGACATTACCCTGTCAGATTAAAATGCATGTATTATTTCACATTACATACATTCCCTGATTAGAATTTGTTTGCTAAAAATATTCTATGTTAAAACTGCGATTTGTATACGTTTTGTTCATAAAACAGTCCTACAGTATCAGCTTTTTCTATCCAAATCCCTGAGCTGTTGAACGGTGACTTGTTTTTTTTTTCGGTGCGCTGTAAACTCCACGTCAGCTGTTCTAATAAACAAGTTTGAAACTCGTTTTCGATGTATGATTTTTTACTCCAACTTACTCTAAATTATCACTACTTATTTCATTTTTTGGTTAGAGTATGATAACTCGCTGTGCAAAACATCCATTAGAAATACACAATTATTATTTTAAATAACATTTAACATATTTTGTAAATGCGGGATTTTGATTTATTAAAATTTCATTTTTTTGCGCACTCGAAAGGGGAAGTCGTTTGAGGACAGTACTATAAAAAGCAACTACGGGGTCGAGTCGATGCGATGGCGTTTTTTTTTTTGCGCAGTGAAAAGGGGAAAGCGTTTGGGGGGAGTTATTTAAGAAACAATTACGGGGTCGTGTCGATGCGATGGCGTTTTTTTTTTGCAGAGTGAAAAGGGGAAAGACGTTTGGGGGAGTTCTTAAAAAAAAACAATTACGGGGTCGTGTCGATGCGGTGGCGTTTTTTTACGCAGTGAAAAAAGGAGGGCGTTAGGGGGGAGTTCTTTAAAAAACAATTACGGGGTCGTGAATACAAAGTAATACAGTAAGGCCTAGTTTATATGAGAGGCGTTCAACGCGCGTTGGGCCAACGCGCGTTGAACGCCTCTCATATAAACTAGGCCTAATTCTACACCAGTTGTTATGACATGTATATTATATGATTTCTGATTGGTTAGATTAAAAAAATGACAGTGAAAGACGGAAAGTTTTTACGTATTTTTGAGGAAAGTGAATATTCTGCAAAGTTTTTTTTTATGTGAAAATTTAGCGTTTTCTATGAAAAAGTCAAAATTTGGGCACATCGAGTTATCGTACTGGACTTTCATTTTTTTTTATAATTAAAGGAATCTGGAAGTAATGGTTAATTAGAAATGAATGCTTGTTTAAGTTCGTTGTGTTTTTGGTGAGTGTAAAAGAGGCTTTATAAAATCAGTACAAGCTTCATAGTGATTAGCATTTAGCTATTCTGTTGCGAAGCAAAATCTGTAATGTGTATATACGTATAGTATACACACACTATGTGCACTGCCAGAAATAGATACGCCATGATCGACATCTATTTGTTGATGTTTCATTCTGAATCTTTCCGCGAATCGTCTACAGACTATACACGCGGAAACTTGAAAGCTATATTTCGTTGATTTCAAAGCAAAATCAATACCGTTGACTCGTGTAGTCGTTGTCCCCAGGACGTAATTAATATATATTTTAGAACTGTAAAAGTAACGAGAAATTGTGTACCCGTATGTATTGGTTACTTAAAGAACCAGCACCCGTTACTTTCGTATCGTTACGTTACTCGTTACTTTTCATACGACATACAATCGTGTACTAACAGTATCAAGCATGTACCATCGCATTGAGGCGCGTCGCATACGTGATACGGTATGACTTCGTTCGTATAACGTATAACCGCATCAAACGAGTCGAACTGACATGGATACGAAAGATGCGAGTAACGAAATGAATTTGTAAGTAACGATTCGTTAGTCAGACGATGTACCCGTTACTCAGTAACGAATACATACGGTTTGTTACAGCTCTAATATATTTTACTAGTGGTCCCGCCCGGTTTCACCCGGGTGCAAAAGAACGAAAAAGGAGGAGGGACATTAGTACGCACGTTCATCTTAGTTTACCGAGATGAATATTGTGTCCAAATTTCATGATGATCGAGCTACCGTTCAAAAGTTTTTGTCGGACGGACAAATTTTGAGTTATATTTTTTCATTGATGCTCTGCCCCTATTGGTCGTAGCATGATATTATATAGCCTATAGCCTTTCTCGATAAATGAACTATCCAACAAAAAAAAAAATTCTATTCAGTAGTTCCTGAAATTAGCGCGTTCAATCAAACAAACAAACAAACTTTTCAGCTTTATATATTAGTATAGATAGGTAACTGATTTTCAGGGTTCTATTGCCAAATTGCAAAAAAATACTTATAATTCTGTCATGTCCGTCCGTCCGGCTGTCTGCATGTCACAGTCTTTCCATCGATTTAGATGAAATTTTATAGGCAGGTGTCTTATGTGAACCGCTATACAATTATACACTACTGTACATATAGTACTTCTTGTATTAAAAAATTGCAGATGCTAAAAAATAAATAATCATTACCACCCTTAAGCGTCTTAAATAGAAGAGATATTGCAATATTATCAATAAAAAAATAAGTTTATAATCTTATATAAATAGGGCGATCGGTGATTGCCCGCATTTCTCTCGGGAGGAGACACTACAACTAATTTGGAATTATTTAATCGCTTGTAGGGAGTCGGAATAATGACTTCTGTGAAGAATTTTTATTTTTTTTTATTATTTATTGTAAGTTTTAACACACAACATAAAATCTAACAGTAAACAAGGTTTCTTGACCAATTAGTAAGCTATCCGATAATGGGAAAATTCAGGCCAAGAAGTGAAAATATTTTTTTTTTATTTTTAACTCCCAAAATTCGGATTTTTGTAAAAAGAAAATCGAAGTAGATTTTTACGAAAATGATGCATTTCCAACTTCCAAGCGATAGAGGTTAAATCATTCCTAATTAGTCATAATTTTTTCTCCCGAGAGGAATACGAGCAATTAACGGTCACCCTGCATATATTTTATAGGTTATATCCTGCATATATCTTATTGGTTATATTAAAAAATTGCAAGGTTGGTAAATGCTTTTATTTTGCATTTTACATTCACTTTTTACAGTCAATCAAAACTATCTACGTCATAATGCGATGTTGCAACGTCTATGTTCAAGCATTCCAAAAAACACATGGCCGCTTTAACTCAAATAATTTACAACAGGCTATTTGTAGATATATGCATATTACAGTTTATTTTCAATTTACTTTAAATTCGTACATTGATTACTCATTCATTTTGTAGATAATTGAACTTTAGATGAAAACATTTTTTTCTCAGCAGACTCACAACAGAATTCTATAATATAAAAAAAATCATATTTTATGTGCAGTGCAAAATGGAATTTTTGTGGAATCACTTCGGTGTTCATCCGTCTGTCCGTCTGGCACAGGCGACTTTCCCTGAAACTATTTGACGTAATAATTTAAATTTTGACAGTTATAGTGTGGTAGCCTAAATACAGTAGAGAAATATAAAAAATTGAATTAACAGAAATAATACCATTTTACAGTGAGGATATATAATAAATAAATTATACATATTTAAAAATTAAAAATCGTCAAATTTTTCTGGAAGGTAATATGCAAAGATTGGAGATATTAAAAAAAAAATTGTGTTGAGAAAAACATTTTTTCTCAGCAGACTCACAACAGAATTCTATAATATAAAAAAAAATCATATTTTATGTGCAGTGCAAAATGGAATTTTTGTGGAATCACTTCGATGTTCATCCGTCTGTCCGTCTGGCACAAGCGACTTTCCCTGAAACTATTTGACGTAATAATTTGAATTTTGACAGTTATAGTGTGGTAGCCTAAATACAGTAGAGAAATATAAAAAATTGAATTAACAAAAATACCATTTTACAGTGGGAGTATATAATAAATAAATTATACATATTTAAAAAATTAAAAATTGTCATTTTTTTCTGGAAGGTAATATGCAAAGATTGGAGATATTAAAAAAAATTATGTTGAGAGAAGAACATTTGTTTATACTAATAGAGGGTCACCAAGCGGGGTGGCGTAGCGGTGAGAGCACTAGAGCACTCGGCGGGGGTTGACTTTTTCCTGCTGCCTCTCGCCGAGAACCGGTAATTCCTGTACCGGCCATCGTGTTGAGGTTTTCCATCGTTTCCCTCAATAATTCCAGATAAATATCGAGATCATTCCTTATTCAAGGCCACAGTCGATTATCTGTCAAACTCCTATCCTCAAAACTTGCCTACCTTATCCTAATGTCCTAAAATTCTTTCATTCGCCCACTGCCATTAATATTAAGTGGAAGTTTAAAAATATAGAAAGTAGCGGGAAGTGTGATAAATGGAAAATAGTAATGGTGCGAATGGCGTCTTTTGTGACATACAGTCGATAAACGGACGTTCAATGCATTATTAAAGTTTTTTTTTTCTTTTTGTAAATGTGATTTTATAAAGTCTTAGGTACAGGGGCAGGAGGAAGTTCAAACTCTAGTTTGATCCTGCCCCTATTGCCTAAATTTGTACATTTAGAGCAATAAACATTTATTATTATTATCTATTTGATGTAACAAAATGAAGACAATTTATTAGAAAACGATAGAAATTATTGAGTTTCAAAATTGGGTAGTTATACCCTGCACATGATTTTTCCCCACCGCGTTATTTACATCGACCAGATGTGCCGATAATCATATTTTAAATCCATCAATTATTTACATATGCCGGAATCTGTGTAACTCCATCGCTACCCACTTTGATTAAAAGCGCTCAATTTTAGCTCCAACTAAAAGCACTTGCAGGCTGTCTATTGAAATATGACGTCCTATAAAAAATATTTTATGCTCGTTGTAAAAATAATAAAGTTGATTGAATTGTTGGTGCGTTGCTTTATATCATCTAAAAATAAAACACTGTTTTATACAAAGAGGTAACTATGATCTGAATTGAACACTGATTTATATTTTCTAAAAATAAACTCTGGTACGCAGCAGAAGTGAAGTTTCGAAACTTATACTTTATTCACCGTAGTTTTGTATTTTCATTTGTTCATTTCAATTTATATATTTTTAATGCAGACGAAATGAAAATTGACTTTATAATGCCCTTTTTAATAAATAATTTCGGATAAAAGCAAACCTTAAAATTGAAAATAATTTATACACAATTGGATTAACTAACGTAGATCACAAAATCAATGTTTACCTTATGCCTCCATAGTTGTCAAAAACCCCCCTTAGGACAGTTCGGCGCATTTCTCACCAGAGGTCTCACCATTACTTTGGATTCCGAATTGTATTAATTTCAACTTTGATAATATTTTTTATTTAATTTTTTGTGCAATCATTAATAATTCAAAAACTTAAGTAAGTTTAAAAACTACATTAGTATATAAGTAAACATGCATACGGACAATAACCACAAAACACGAAAATATATTTTTTATTTATTAATTTTTTAATATATGGCTTAAATTACATTTTGTATAATTATAAAAATGCATAACGGATTAAATAAAATTAAAAAACAATTAAACGAACGAGTGTTGTTTTCTGTTTCGAATTAAATACTTACAAAGTGCTACAAAAAACATTTTTTACCTTACAAAAATAAAATTCTAAATTAAAGTTTTAAAAATGTGATTAGGATTTTATGTGAAAAAAATAGAAATGGTAAACGACTGAACAGAGCTTTCGATCGTGTGTTTTAGCGAAAGTTGTGCTGTCTTACGCTATATACTATTTCCAGTGACGATGTCTATGCGACTTAGTCGCAAAATCGCCCGACTAAAAGTATAGCATGTGTGCAGTAGCCTTTAAAATGAAACGTAATTTTTCTTAATTCGTCGTCTTGAATTACCTCTTGGTTTAAAATTGAAGTGTTAAATAGTGGATTAATTTTCTCTTGAAGAGAAATTTAAATTTCTTCATTTAATAGTATTTTGGTCAACGGAGATTATTTTTAAGGTACAGCAAAGGATATTTCTATTTCGAATTAAGGCTAATGTGTTTATAAATTTTAATTATCTGCCTCGAGTAAAAGAGGAACGGTTTAAGGTAACAATTCACCAAGCGACGGATAAAGTTTTAAACTTTAATTGCCGCAATGGAATCATATAGTATCTATGGAATGCTTTTATATGAATACTTATCTTCTTCCAAGTGGACTCTGAAATAGGGTTGCCATCTGTAAAGTCAATAAACTAAGGACAAGAAGACCAAAAAACTCGGATTTTATATTTTTTGTGTTGAATATCATACCTACTATACATGGAATAAATGATTAGTGACGTTTTTTTCTAATAGAATTTTTGTTTGCAACTATCTCACAGAATATAATATTATCTACGGTCATAAGACAAAAGCAATCACTTGTATAAAATTTGTAAAACTAATAAACCAAGAGAAAGATTTTTATTTACTGTATTATTACAATGGATATAATAATAATCATTACGATTAGATTCCAAATACAGCATATTTTTTCACTGAATTAGTGAAAGCATAATAATAACGATTATCGTCATAATATTTTTAGAAGGCTTATATATAAGAAAAATTTATATGTCACTGTCGGGACTTGAACCCGAAACAACCAATTTTGCGTTGGCATATAAATTTTTCTTATATATAAGACTTCTAAAAATATTATGACGATAATCGTTTAATATTATTATGCTTTCACTAATTCAGTGAAAAAATATGCTGTATTTGGAATCTAATCGTAATGATTATTATTATATTCATAATAAAATTTGTAGTTAAATTAAATTTAATGGCGATTTAATAAGACCAGTTTCGAATATTTTTAAATCTATATAAATTATGAAAAGCTGATACCGTATCAAAATTCTCTTACAGATATTATAAAACCAAGTGCATCATTTATATTCTAAAGTTTATTTTCCATCAAATTGAAAAGTTCGATTTCTTATAAAATGTTTTCGAAGTATGGAAAATTTCATTTGGCAATTTGCATTTATTATTAAACTCTATTAAATATGGAACGCAATTTCTGCTGTCAAATGTCATTTCATTGATAGGAGGGATTTTTATTAAATTATGTTGGCGGTATGTCTATAAAACGTCATAATGTTATTTGTCCGCATGCCACACATAACCTTATTTAATTCACCTTCTGCGAAATGGAATATAGTAATTGTATACGGCGTTTAATAAATAATGGAACGAAGACGATATCTGAGCTGTGCCATTGTTACCAACCCCATCAGTGTTGGCGTCGGTTTGTGTGCCTGTGTGTACGTATAATTGCCAACTGTGTAGATGAGAATTTCTGCCGAAGTTGTGGACCGCACGTTTAGAACTACGGTGAAACTGCTCGCCGCGGGAAACGTTTCGAAATACAGCGTGGGATGAGTTTTTTTTTTTTGAAGTGAAAACTTCTACATGGCACGTCGGGCGATTTTTAAATTGGCAAGATCCATATACTTAATAACTTCTATATTTTCAATAAATAAAATTATCGACCAATTTTTCAGACAATATATCAACAAAAACGTTTCGATCCGGATTTGGATCTTCTTCAGAACGGATCTAAAAATATAAAAATATAATTAATAATTAGTTTCTATTAATTATTTTTTTATATTTTTAGATCCGTTCTGAAGAAGATCCAAATCCGGATCGAAACGTTTTTGTTAATAATATATTGTCTGAAAAATTGGTCGATAATTTTATTTATTGAAGAGTTCTAATCAGACGTTAATCAAAGATTTGAACTTCTATATTGCTAGTGGCCGTAAGTGGAAGCGTGGCCCATGAAGTGAGATAGCTTCTATTTCTTTCTTTTTACTTGACCCTTTGTGCGCAAGTGTCGCGTCTGCGTAGTGGGACAATTAGTAAGTGGAATAGAGCAAGCCACCTCCCTTTCACAGCTTAGATCCATGTGCAAACTAAAGCGCATCCATTCACGGACATGCGCATGAGACTCAGAGTATAATAAGTGAGACAGACGTATAATTGTCTGCACCGTAGTGTTTAAGTCTTTCTCCCGATCTTTGCTAGCAATATAGAGGATATTAAATATATATGGGAAGATATAATGGTAATATAATAGAAAGATAACTTTTGTGTGACATCTATTCGAACCATGCCTCTATAATATTTATGATTTTAAACTGTAACATAATTTTATGATGTACCTATTGTATTTTGTACTTTTCTCTTTGACATAGATACATTTTAAGTATCTCTACCTGACCAAATAAATTATTATTATACTATTATTCTGCATTTGAATGAAAGGTATATGGTTTTGTTTTTCTGTCCGGTACTGTACAGATACATATGTATATTCGCACAATAGGGACTGTGCGAATTAATTTCTTTAGTGAAATTAATTAAAAATAAATGAAGTTTTCAGCCGCTTCGGGTTTTTGTTTTCGCTTATGTGGCGAGCTGTAAAGTGGTTTTGTGCGGATAAAAATTTAATTCTGAATTTAAGAAAGGTTATTCGTAATAATTGCCAAAATTAACACATTTTTATTTATTTTTAATGTGGCTTTATTAAATATGTCTGCATATCAAACATGCTCTCAAAATTAATTTCATTTGGGTTTTAAGTTCACGGCAGATTCCAGTGGTACCACAGTATCTAGCCTTTTTTTAAATAATTCCCAAATTTAGGTAGAATTAATGACTAATTTAACTATAATATTCTTCTGAACGCTGTTTAGATATTTGTTACAATTTATGGTATATAAATACAGACTGTATCACAGAACACCGTGCATACGGAAAACTCCACTGTGCAAATTAGTTAGGATCAACAATTACTTTGGCCACATATGAGAATGGATACCATGGTAACGCTGACTAACCATTATTTAATAACAATAATAAATAGGTCATATGCATAAAACTCCAAATTGGTAAAAATTTTTATTTCGAAATATATTTTAGTTCTTGATCAGAACGTAATGGTTATTTTATTAATCTAATCACTGAAAAAATACAAATAATAGAAAAGAAATGTAGAAAATAAGCGCTATTTTCGAATTTTCAAAACGCATCGTGACGTCAGAGTATATATCAACAACAGTTTTCATGACGACTGTGTCGTCTCACAGTAAGATTATGTCAGTATTTAGAGAAAACAACAAATAATCTTCATTTAGAACATTGACAATTTGACATCAAGGTTGGCATGCATCGTATATCATGACGTCACATAAGCCCGCGAACATGGCCGATTGTTTAAACTGTCTATTTTTGAATGTGGAATTTAATATTTTTTTTCTTATGATAATATTACATTTTTAAATGATTATCAATTTTTTTCCGTATTATGGTTGACTAAATAATCTAGGTATTAAAAATATAAAAAAAATCATGCATATGACCTATTGCTAATAATTACTAATTAGAAAAATCAGTGAAAATAAATTCTTCAGTACTAAATGGATTTATTTTTATTAATGAAACAATTTTTTATTTAGAAAATATTTTTTTATTTATAATTAAACCAAACACAGTTAAAATCGAAATTAAAGCAAATGTTCAAATAAACCTTCATTTTGATTACGCAGTAGCTTAATCTGTTATAAAAACTTTGTCTTACTTTGTCTAACATTACAGGAGTCACATTGAAACATACTTCGGCGATTTTGTCTTTAAGTTCATCCAGATTGTGTCACCATCCCGAATAGATTTCGTTATCTATGTAAAATGTAAACCATGGTAACGACCTCTGAGTAGAGGGCAAAGCAATCTCTGATCTTAACTAATTTGTACTGTGTACTTTTTCCTATGTACGGTTTTCTGTGATACATCCTGTATAAGAAGAACACAAGTTTATTGTATTTACTGAATTTGGAAATGACTTAAGGAAGTACCCTCGATAAATGAATTAACAAACAAAAAATTACGAAAATTTGCAAATATGTCAAAACCTTTTCAAAAATGACTCAGTTAAATTTTTGTGATTTTTGGTTGACTTTGAAAAAAGATATTGATAATTTTATTTCGCTGCACTTAACATGTAGTCTTATGGAAATCTGCGATTTTGACGCACTCCATCATTTATTACGTTGGAATTGACAAACAGATTTTGATAAAATTTTCAGGAAATATAAACGAATATTCTATGAACATTTTTCTTTTTCCAAAACGTATAAAGCTTGCTTATGTTAATAGAAATAACTAAAACAAAGCCGAGCTTTTTAGCAATTCATAAACATGACAACACCGCAATATTATAGTTTGTGGCGCGTCATTCAAAGGTAAGTTACGAAACTGCAGCAGTTTTGATATCGTAAAAACATACGTAAATTGAGTAAATGCTAAAAGCATAGTATTCCAAAAAAATGATAGTATATTATTATTTCCGAAATGACAGGAATAAAGAAAAGCATTTTCATAAATTAATGCGAATTTGACACCGCGTGCTGACTTATGCTGCGTACATAAGCACTTGTAACTATGGCAAGGCGTGCGGGTTGCCAAATTATATACTACGTTACTCAAGTAGAAGACTGAAATTTTTTGACTTACTGCGTACCGAGGGTACTTCCTTAAAAGAAGGCTAGGTACCCACTCTACGGCACCTCTGGAATATATCAAAAACTTTAAATCAAAATACACTATATGCAATATTAAAAAAACGCTTATATCAAAATGTTCCCGTCTGAAGAGAAGCTAAAAACAGGACACTAAATTAGTGCAGCGGTGGAAAAAAACGGCGAGTCCTTAATAAGGATAGTAAAATACAGTTGTTTGAAAATGTGAAATGCATAATACAGGGAATATGTATGTTATATAATATTTACTTTGTATATATAACTCTGAGTCTGACTGGTACACTTGTAGAATACAAATAACTATTTTATTAGGCAATAATAAACTTGTGTTTCTTTCCCGGGCTTATGTAGGCTCATTTAATTAAATTCTTTCAGTTGAAATTCTTTTTATTTTATATTGAAATAAAAATGCAGAATAATAAGTGCTATCAGATGATATAAAACCGTCGGTGTTTTCCGTCGTCGTCTTTCAGAAGAATACTAACTCTCGCCGAATAACTGTAAGCATTATAAATGAGACAAACATTTTGTGCGTCCATTTCTTGAAGTGAATTTTTTTCCCTCAGGTCATAGTCAAAATATTATAGATTCGATTTATTATTCACAACGTATAAAGCAGACTGCCATACAAAATATACAATAATATGAAGACAATTTGTACAATTAAAATTTTATGTTGACAATAGGTCATATGCATGATTTTTTTTTATATTTTTAATAGATTATTTATTCAACCATAATACGGAAAAATTGATAATCATTTAAAAATGTAATATTATCATAAGAAAAAAAATATTAAATTCCACATTCAAAAATAGACAGTTTAAACAATCGGCCATGTTCGCGGGCTTATGTGACGTCATGATATACGATGCATGCCAACCTTGATGTCAAATTGTCAATGTTCAAAATGAAGTTTATTTGTTGTTTTCTCTAAATACTGACATAATCTTACTGTGAGACGACACAGTCGTCATGAAAACTGTTGTTGATATATACTCTGACGTCACGATGCGTTTTGAAAATTCGAAAATAGCGCTTATTTTCTACATTTCTTTTTTATTATTTGTATTTTTTTCAGTGACTAGATTAATAAAATAACCATTACGTTATGATCAAGAACTAAAATATATTTCGAAATAAAAATTTTAACCAATTTGGAGTTTTATGCATATGACCTATTCACTGTTGTTATATAAACAAGCAGTTAATAAAATGTTTTTAATTGATTTTTCGAAGAGTTTATAATTTTTTCTGGCAGTAAATTGAACCATTGCATCGCCTTGTTTCTATCAGTCACAGCTAATTTGTGTGTTGAAATACTAATCACATTATAATTTCTGGCGTTGTAGTCATGAAAGCTGTTGAAAAAGGCATGGTTATTTATATTCTTTTTTACATATAATAAATTGAAAAAAATAACCAGAGATGGGAAGGACATTATTTTTAAATCATTGAACAAAAGTTTGCAATGATCTCTAGAATAAGCTTTGATAATAATACTTTTCATATAAAATTCGATATTATTGATTAGTGCTTTTCTGATTATTTACGAACAGTCTGCATATAAATGTTTTAATACCTTCGTTTATGGTATATCATACTCCTCTAGTATACTAAAATTTGATAACTAGTTAATAAGAAAAATCGCAGGTTTGTGGACAAAAGTTATATTTATAAATGTACGACGTCCACAAACGTGCGATTTTTTTATTAATTATTATCGATGGTCACGATATCTAATATATATTTGATAACTAGTTTATATGTTTTAAGTTTTTTGATAAAAATATAATTGAGAAAACATTTAATTTTGTGTGATGGTTTATTTAAAAAAAAAATTGGTTGTCTGTAAAGTCGGTTTACGGACGATAGTTTTACGTGATAACGTATTCCGTAATACATAACCTAAACCTCCCAAAATTTGGTTTCAATCCGCTTATCCTTGGTGTCGGAATGATAAGAAAAGTCAAAAGTGACGTTTGCAACTGTCAAAGTATTATGTTCTAATAATAATTAGTTATTCCAATACTTAACTTAGAAGGCGTTGCATTTCACAAAATACTAATGTCAAAAAATTGAATTAAACATTAGAAATGCAGCCGTTTTCATGTTAAGACAAGACATACGTTCTCTTCTAATTTCCATGTATGGCAAACAAAGACGACCGACCGCGTCGCGCCATGCATTAGACAACATTGCATTTATACAGCTATTTTTCTATATAAATTTGTATAAAAAAACTGTTTAGGCAAATTCTGTTATACGAAATCTATGTAAAATGTTCTCCTCTTTCGTTTAAGACTGGTTTCAAACCGATCTGATTTAAATTGAGCGAGAAATTAGCAAAAAGCACGCACAGGGTCAGGCGGAACGTTACGCGTTACGCGTTACGAACGTTAGGAACGTTACGACCGTTACACTTTTTCGTGCATGCAGCCGGTGTTTTATCAATTTATAAGATTGGTGATTCATCAATTTATAAGACGTTATCACGTCAAAAAATCTAGATACGTTTGTCATAAGTTTTATGTAGTTATATATTAATATAATTACACTTTTTAGAAAATTACGTTTTGAAGAGTTCATTTTAGGCTATAAATTATAAATGTAAAGCCATTAGTTATGACCTAAAATGAACAATTCCATACACTATATGTATACAAAAAATTGATTGCCAAACAAACATTATAACAGAAGCAGCTCTACATCTAGTACAATAATTATTTGATACATTGTATTCAAATTCTGGCGGAATCTCACGTAGCGTTAAGCTCCGGAGATTGTCAGAGTCCAGTAGTAAATAAATTAAAACAATGTTACGTTGTCAGTGTTGCCAATTTTGACATACAAAATGTTCTTTTGGTACCGTTATTACCTATTCTTCAATTTCCCAAGACATGAAAAATACTAAATAAGTGCATATCTTGAAAGTGAGTCATATCGTTTACGAAGTGATCCTATAGCTCCTTTTTTCTTGAGATACGGAACCCTAAAAATTGATTGAAAATTTGATATACGGTCAGTAAAGTCAAGACATTAAATGTTCCAAAAACTGGTAACACTGTATGTATCTTTCTTCAAATCAAATGCTCACTTTTAAATTCGCAAAGCTATGATACATAGGGTCCAACATACCTACACCATTCGTTAACAAAATACAGACAAATGTACTCACACACATGCATACATGTTATAATAATATACAGATTGACCCAAATCGCTCGCTTGGAGCGGTCCAGTAAAATAGATAACATAATTCTGGGACAGAAAAGTTCTAAAGAAGTTTTCTGATCTAATGTACCGTTAATGAGTTACCTTTATACATAAAATTACGATGTGATGTGTTCATAATACTTCTCCTTCCAAACGCCTTGACCGATTTTAATGAAATTTTTTTTTGCACTTTTGGGGTTACCTGGAAGGTTCCTAGCTATAGTTGGAAGCGGTAGTTAACGCTGTTGACGAGATCCAGGAAATTTGTTTTTAATTTTTCGACCAAATGTTTTTTATGAATATTTTTTTTGTATTTCTCACATAAAAAAAACATAATCCTAAATTTTGCTAGCGAAGTCTGTAGCAGGCCAACGTCTGCTAGTTAATCAATACATTATTATCTTTAATAAGTTGAGTGGATTGCAAAAGAATATTTATTTGTGGCCTCGGAAAATAATTACAAATTAATATCTCATTAACATCGAATCAAAAAATGTACGAGGACTTTTCTGCTAAAAAATGTTTTCTCTGTTTCATTACACTGTGCGTAGGTGATTGATCTGCGACACCCTGTATATATAAATTTGCGATTCTTATGAGTTATTCATAAAAACGACATGAAAGGCATGCAAAATAGTCAGTAAATATTATATAGGAGCTCGAAAGACGAAATGAAAATATCTACACTCGACAGCATTTTAATGACGTCACGTAGAATAAGGCACTTGGACCAGACGTCCTCCAGCGTTCCTTACAGTGAGATCACTTAAATTGTTCAGCTGGAAGACCAATGACAATGCCTGCTCAATCTATTAATGAATGTAATTTCATATTGTGGGAAATCGAATGTTTTTTTAGTATTTTAATTAATTTTGATGAAATTTGATACCGGATAAATTATTTTCTTAAAGAATATTGTGAAATAATGTCTCTTGTAGGTCATTGTAATTTTCAAGGATCTAAAACATCAAAATATTCAGTAAATAATATTAAAAATTATTGTGATATACTATCGTTTTTTGATATTTTTGTTCATAGAAGCGTTCTATTAAGAAAAGCTGCTTTATTTTTATATTACAGTGAAAATTTGTTATTACTGTACAATTATAATCTGTAGGAATTGCTTTTAAAAATAAAATAGGTACTGTTTTCTCACCACCCTTTTCTGTCTATATGCATACTTAAATATAGATATTGTCATCGGTATATTTCTCAATCATTAATTCGGGTAGAGTTGGGTTAATCACTTCATTTCTGTCTTGCAACTTACTCAGATATATCCTCTAGAGACTGTCAGATTGCTTGGCTGCTACTGGATCTCACGAAAGCATATTGAGCATAAGTAACTATATTCAATTACGGCTTCATCACGAAATATTTCCTTCATTATAAGCTTGGATTAAATTACGTATAATAAAACTTTTTCAATTGCTTTCATGAGTTCCTTTGTAACTTCAACAAACAAAAGTGAAGTTATAAAAAGCAAAGAACTGTTTAGTTCCGGATTATAGTGATGAAAAAATAAATCTACCGAAGTGATATTTCTTCTGAACAATGTTGCAACAGCAGTTTCATTAAGTTTGTCACTAAATAGTATTTGACGTCTCCTAAGTAAATTGTTATGCTAAATAATAATTGAATTGGAATTTAAATTAATTATTGTTGTAAATGCGTACACTTTCATAATTATTATGGACGACATTTGAGTTAAATGGCTGTTGAGTCGAAATTGAATGATTAAGAATAATAATAATAATAATAATAATAATAATAATAATAACTTTATTTCACATTGACTGGAAAGTGTGTGATTCGTCATAAAAAGTTAATAAAAGTTACATTAAAATAGATAAAATTTACATTAAAAATCACATATATAATTCATTGATGTTATAAAAAGCTTGGTCGATCAGGAATTTTTTTAATTCTTTGTGAAATACAGAGGCCCTTTCAATAGTACTTATTTCACGGGGTAGACTATTAAAAATTTTCACACCCATAATATTACTTCAATATATTAAAAGGTTTTATTATTGCTAATGATAATTTATACTTATCTAAATGTCTAAAAACATAAAAAAATTCTAAGTTAGTTGATTTTGGGTAACGAAATGACTCAACGTGGTCACAATTCGTTTCGTGTTTTCTATTTTTGTGCTTGTTTATCCGTATTTAGTATTTTAGGCTTGCGTGATATCGTTAAAAGTTCTTATCAGCTAATGAGATGGAAGGGTTATTTGTACTGACTTACCAGTTATTCCCTATCTCATGACAGGCGCAATAGCACCTACTAAATTTCTGTCAAGTAAAGCCTGATCTACACTTTTATTTTTGTATTTACAATACACCAAAAAGCTCAGATTACGACTTAGTATAGATTCTAGAGACAGAAAGAAGACGGATACATTTTAATTGTTACTTTTTATGTTTTACCAATGTCCCTTTATTTTCTACATTTTTAAACTTCAATATAGATATTAGCAATGTGCGAGTGGACTCGTAGAGATGTGCGTTTTAAAACGTAAAGAGTTTCAATAACTATGTATTGGCGCAATAACCGAAATACGGTATTCGGTTCTACGATAACTATGTATTGGGCGATTAAATAGGTATACATTGTAGAACGTTTAGTTACACTGTGTTGTTTTCTGAGAAGTTTAATATCTATTTTAAACAAATTTATTTTGATTTTGGTACAATCATAACATAACAAATCACCATAACGATTTTTTCTTACGCAACAATAGATTTTAAACAAAAAAATTTTTTTGGAATGTGGTCTTCCCAAGAATCTAATATTAATAGATAATATATTATAATATGCATAATAATTACTAACAATGTTGACTAGCTAATTGGTACAATGAACGTTATTGTTGGCTCATGGCACGTGTATTATTGTGTTCGGCCCACTTGATTCTTGAATAAAATATGAAAATATTTTGATTTCTTTTTTAAATCTACAAAATGCACCTCTTGTACTTGTATTAAGTAGTTGACAAACACATTTTTTTTTGTATTTGCATTGTATTCGCAACAATGAGTGTTTCAAAAATATAACACCAATCAGTAACTATTTGTTATAAATGATATCGCTACCAAAACGGCAAAACCACTTCTAGACTCGTGTATCGCCAATATATAGTTATTAAAATAAATAGTTTCAAAAACCGTTATCGAGTACTGATAACTAGTTACGTTTTGTTATAGGAAAAACGCGTACCGACCCATCTCTAGAGTGGAGGAATGTTTCACGGTGAGAGGCAGTTATATCTAATAAGTTTTAGTCATATTATCTGCTTGCATCAAGTTTCAAACCCAACATTTTTCGAATACTCACCAATATGTTATTCAAAATAATAAATTAGAAGTCCAATTTTTTTTTAATTTGTAAACGCGCAGCAGCGTGGCTATATGCGTTATATTATTTAGTTAAATTGTTAAACACTTTGGATGATGATGTACTCCGGTGGACGTCTGTTGCTGTAAGACGACATCTTGATTAAGTTGATTATGATGTTTCAGACGATGATGATGGTGAGTTGTCCAATTTTTTATGTTATTATTTATTGGTATAATATTACGTGAATGTAGATTTGTGTTTTCACTAGTGTTGGGCATAATCGATACATTTCAATAATCGAATGAATCGAAGTAATCGGTTTTTATAATCGAATGATCATTCGAATTATCGATTATGAATGATAAATCGAATGATCATTCGAATTATCGATTATGAATGATGCGCAAACCTGGCAGTTTATAATTTCGTTTTATATACTTTTACAGTGTAAGCGAATGATCATTCAAAACATCGATTATGAATTATGTGCTAACTTTGCAATTTCGATTTGTTAATATTACTTAACACAATATTAATAATTTAATCACTGATATGACCGAATAGAAATAGAAATATATTTTTAATCCCTAGATGGATACATCGTCAATTTACATAATGAGTTAAACATTAAAATTGAAATTTAATGCAGAAACCGAATGATAAATCAATATGTCATATTATAATCGACAGTCGACATAGCGATAGTACTGTGTCGGGATTAGTATTCATTTCATATTTCATAATCGATTCAAGCGAATGATATCTCGGTTGCCATAATCGAATGATCCAACAAACTACAAAGTATGTACAATCGAAACACCCCCACTCTACAGTGATAGCAAAGCCTTCCCATCCCAGTGCATGTAGATGCAGATACCGAATGATATATCGATATATAATAGTACTGTGTCGGGATTGAATATTCATTTCATATTTCATAATCGATTCAAGCGAATGATATCTTGGTTGCCATAATCGAATGATCGATTATTCGGCCATAATCGAAATATTTCGATTATATCATTCATAATCGCCCAACACTAGTTTTCACTGTTCAGTATAGTGCAGGTATGTGCAGTTTTATGACAGCAGTCGATCAAGGTCCCTTAGTGCTATTTATATCAATACACCAGCCAATGTGTCGCTCGCCACCACGCTTTGGTTACGGGGAGTCAATCATAATCAACAATCAACGTTGATTTATTATTATGAACGTCCTGCATGAAAAATTATACCACACTTACGGTATTCAACATTAGTTTTGAATAAAAAAAATCAAAATTATAAATTCTTTTATAATATTTAGCAGCCCGGTCCGGTTTCGCCTGGATTTTTAGTGCGCCTATTAAAGATAGACATATTAGGCTTTCGCGAATTTTTTTTAATGAAATATAGGCGTATTTACTCTTGTTATAAAAGTATAATGAGATAAAGTCATATATTTTATCACGATATTCGTGGAAGTCGAAAAAAGTCTTCGGCTAGGACCACTTATACACTGCACGTCATATGAAGTCATAAGTTTCATGGTTTATGTGCACTGGTACATATAACACACGCGCGGGTGAAGAGGGAATACCGGTTTGCTTTATATAGGTACTTGTATAGAAGTACATACCAAAAAATAAATGTAATTAACTTTGCGATAAAATGGTGAACTGGCACATAGCCTATAGCATCGTGAAATCATAAGAAACATTTCAAAAAAGTTTTATGAAAAATAATCGTTAAACAATTTTTTAAATTAAATCCTCCAAACATACATGCCTATAATTGGAAGTCCAATTACTAGTATATTACAACCTGGAAACCCAGCTTGTAATTGCTCGTTATTGATTTGTCATTCTACGGGTTCGAAGGCCCTAACCCTTTGTAATTTTAATGCTATAAAATTTGACAGTATAATGACGACCAATATTTATTTTGGTCGACGTATGTCTTAATAGTTTCCTTACACTATATTTTTTTCCCTGGATAATGTATTCCTTTTGTGACGAAGCATCAAAGTGGATTTCAATTTTTACAGGGAAATGGAGTTTTTCTATTAGAAAGTCATTTACGTGGAAATTGAAGTTTCTACAGCTATGTAATAAAATTCTTTTTGTAGTACCACTTTCTCGCTAGTATATTAGGTAATATAAAAACGTCTTAAAACTATTTTTCGTATGCAACTTTTCACTACGAACATTTCTGTTTTTATTTTGTGTCATTAACCTTCTCTCATCTGCATTTGCATTTTTATTATCATTAGAATTAAATTCTTATCATCATAGAAAAACAACATCAAATTATTTTCTTGCAGTTTTTTAATGCTTTCTTCATTACTTTTATATACGTTAAGTTAAATTGCAAGAATACTTAGTAAGTATATGCAACAAATGATCTTTCTATATTCCCAGAGCATATTTAGTAAAAAAACTAGATAGTTAATATATAAAACTATTATAGTTGCGCAACATAAACATGGGGTTATTATTTTTAATATTCATTGTGTAAAATGCTACATAAGCTATACATTTGCTTTATATTTTTAGATTTTTTTTTGGTTCCATTAGCTAATATTTTAAAACGTAAACAAAATTTCAGCCTCCTAGATCAACCCTATGTGAACGGAACAAACCGAGTTTATTTTCCATTTAATTAACATGGGAAAAACGACGTTTCTACTCAAACATGAATTCATTATTTTCAAAGATATGTTCGTTAAACGAACATATCTTTGATATTTGCGCAGTTGATCTACGAAGCTGAATTTTGGGAGAATTTTGTTTAGGTCCAATGCTAAACCATTAGTCAATAGAACCGAGAAAAAAATAAAAAAAAATAAAACACCCAAAATACATACATATTATCACGTTCCATCAAAAAAGGGATAAGTAGTAAGCAAAAATACAGGGGAACCGGGACGGAAATATAATATGTGTAAAACAACTACCCATTACTTCATTTATTAATACCGTTCTCAAAACAATATATACCAGATATCTTAATTTAAAAATGTATTGTGCTTTTTTAATTAAGCCCTATTCACTTTTGACCTTAGTTAGCGTGCGTCTATAATCCACAATGTATCTAACAAGAAACAAACCCCGAATATTATGTATCCATTGCTATTTGATTTCGGTTTAAATTTAATTGTGTAGAAAAGCTATAACGGTAAATAATGTAAATTAGCTATCGAAAAATACAGTGATTGCAACTTAGCTGTTAATTAGAAACAGACCGAGGCAACTCTTCTAAACGCAATTAAAGTGGAAGTAATTAAAAAGGTCATTGAATCTTAATTATGTGGCTAATTGTATTTCCGTATGAGCCGGTTCATCAGATATCTGTAGAAGAGGTACGTGCAGTAACCTATTACATGTAAACAATCTTCGGAAGGAGCTTATACAGGATAGGCTTATTTCCATGTTTAAAATCACAAGTTAGCAAATTTTTTTTGAAGTTAAACTTTTGAGGCGCGCTTTTGCCGGAATCAATGTGCAACGCTTACCTTGAAAGAGTAGGAGAATCATTTCTACTCTCTCTGTCAAAGCGATGTACTTGCGTACTGTGTGTATACGTAGGATTTTTTTCTAGCCACGATAACAAATTTTACATCATGAAATAATAAAATCATCAACAAATGCCTAACAACAAACCTAAGTAGTTTGGATTACTTTTGAAGTGCTATGACGTGATTGGAACCGATACAAAGATCAAGACATATGGAACTGATCCGCTGGGATTTTACCTTGATTCCATGCAGAATATGAGGGCTGCGCTCTTTAACTCAAATTAGCAATTTTTGGAGGTTACATCTGTTAACCTGTCCGTGTCGTACTATTTTAATTTGTTCGTAATACAAATAATTCCTTGGCACATAAAATAAATAAAAACAACAAAATTTTTTGTAACAAGTTACGAAACATATTTATCTAAAAAATTCTGGAAATATAGAACGGAGCGTTTGATTTGCTGATAACCTCGAATATCCAACATCTTTAATCTACAACATTTGATTAGCTTGGCAATTTAAATTGGGGAATTATAAAACGGTCGAATAAAAAAAAAATGGTGACTGATGATGAGATACTGTTTTAATAACTTGAAATTACTAAGTGAGCAACTAAATTACTAAGTGAGCGACTAGAATGCCTTCGGTAATTTTGAAGCACATATCTTCTTTTGTTTTTACCTTTTATTTTTTTTTTTACTTTGAGACTAAAACTTAAAACTCACATTTTCATGAAGATTGAAAACCACCGCTTTTTTTGATAAAGAGGTATGCGAATTGTCTTGCAGTGAAACGCGATGGGGCAAAGGTGGACTTTTTAAAAAAATAATTCCGGGGTGAACGATAAACGGGTATGTGAATTGTAATTCCGGGGTAAACGATAAAGGGGTATGCGAATTGTCTCGCAGTGAAACAGGAAGGGACAAATGAGTTTTTAAAAAAACAATTCCGGGGTGAACGATAACGGGGTATACGAATTAAATAGTTAATTGTTTGAATAGAACTGCGTTTTCTAAAAAATGTATATTTAATTGACAATCAATTAAATATATATTTTTTAGAAAACGGAGTTCTATTCAAACAATTAACTATTTACAACTTGTAATTTAGTCGCTCACTTAGTAATTTAGTCGCCCAACTATTATTTTCTCGTCACGCGCAGTCAGTCGCTCACTTAGTAATACAGTAACCCAAATTGGTTATTTTTGTCACCCAAAATTGTAATTTACAGTCACTCGTTTAAATACTACCCATTTAAATTCAACTTGGGCTGTTTTGTGAATGATAATGAAATAAACTAATAAGTCGGTAAGATCTTTGATGACTTGTTAGAAGTTGCGCCTAACGTTTGCACAAACAACCTTGAAGTGCTGTTATTATTTTGTTGTAGCGATGTTGCACGAATTGCATTGTTCACAAGTTAAATAGTTATGTAATACATACATATTTGCCTATTAAACACACTAGGGCACGAGTTTATTACGTACCGTGCTGCACGCACGCGTCATTATGTCATGGATTAGTTGAACTTGTTCATCTCCCTTACCTACAGTGCTACTAGATACAGGTGTCCATGTACTTACGCGGTCGAGTAGATCAACTAAATGAACTGTCGAAAAATTAGTCTGTTTTTCACGCATTTTCGGATCCTCAAATTTAATTAAATTCGTGAATGCTGAGATAAAATATTTGGCTTTGTCTTATTTCATAACAGAAGGGCTGTCAATACGCCTACATTTAACAAAAAAAATGTCTCTTCAGCTTAATTTGCCTATCTTAAATAGACAAATCCGGGCGAAGCTTAGAGCTTTAAAGAACAGGATTTTTGACCTCGCTTCGCTCGGGCGACTCATTCTCTTGTGATATAGCACAACCAGAGGCGAGTTCTGTAAATACCCAATCCAAATTCGCTACTTTCCCGACTTATAGCATACAATAGTTAACTTTTAACCATTTACTACTGCAAAAAAAGCCAATATGTAGTCAGTAGAATTTTTATTAATTTTATTTCGAAAGTATAATATAATTTTGAACAATATTTCATTATTACACCCTGTGCGATAATATAAAGTATACAGTTATTGTTCAGTTAGTGTACGCTACGCATCGACGTAAAAATAAACTTTCAACGCATAAATAAACTTAAAAATATATAAAAAAAATTATGTGTTAACAAAACACTTTTCTTTTTTGCTAGGCTTTGAAATCGTTTTTCAATTTTGTTGATACAACTTTTGTTCAAACTTATATAAATTAAATAACATGTACTACAAACAATAATAAATTGCCTATTCCTACGGCAAATATGCAAATACATTATAATTACAATGTATTTAATCTATGAACTGAGTTGAATATTATAGCACAGCATTTCGCATTGAATATCCCAAAGCAACATATAAATTAATTGTAATAACTGGTTGCTTTATGGTTTAGGTACATCTTCTGTATTATTGTACAATGTTCTCTACTAAACTAGTCTGCAAGATAGACGTTCACCAGATCTTTAAATCTATTTTAATTTTTTGCTTCTTAGTTTTAAAATGTATTTTACTGATCAGAGACAAAAAATCTGACCAGAAAAGTTTGAGGCATTTTTTTGATCCGCAGTACTGTAATTGTCACTAAGCGTTGATCATTTCATCGAATCAAAATAATTGCTTTAAGGACTTTTCTGCTTAGGTGTTTTTCACTCTATTTCACTGCACAAATTTTTAGAACTTATTTATGTTTTCTTTTTTGAGCCTAGCATCAATTATTGATACTTTCAGTTTATTATCTTTTGGGAATTAAGATGTTCAGAAATTTATAAATAATTAAATTCTATAAGGAGGTTGATGCGTTACAGTCCCAATCAAAAGTAAGTCGAATTCTAAATGGGAACTTTTCCATAATAATTTTTTACAAAAGGTTATTAGCCGATGATACCAATAAATTATTGTCATAAAGGTATAAATAAATAATTTTTTTAATATTAATTAATTATTTCAGTATTTTACTTAATGGACTAACTTTTGAATTTTTTGTACAAAGTTAGGTTAGAAAAAATAAATATATGTAAATATCTGTATTTTACATATTTTATTTTCTGCAGTAAGTAATTAAAAAAAGAAATTAGATGTAATAAGAATTAAAATTTAATCATTAAAAAGTTGAAAATTCAGTTAAAATTGTCAAGAATAAATGTCCATAATCGGAAAGTACTAAGGTTTAATAATTTTTTTTATCGATTAAAAGTCTCCTAATTAAATTAGAAAAAATATTAAATTATGCGTAAGACAGCGATGCTTTACATAGTTAGTTTTCGGAACTGCTGACGTTATTTGGTTATTTGCAAAAAATTAAAATGTACCGTTTGCATGCTAGGTTGACATATTTTCCATAAGACTACATGTAAAAGTTTTTTTTAAATTTTAACTTTATAAATCTCCTAATGATTTTGGATTTTTTACAGAAAATTTTGTCATAAAAAAATCTATTAAAAAAACTTTATTTAAGATTTTTTTCATTATCTTCGTAAAACGGCTCAACCTCCTTAAACAAATAACCTTTAAAGTCAATTTGATATAATCTTTGACATTTACAAATTTAAAATATTGCATTTTTCCATTAAAGTCTTCGGACAAGTTAACTAGATTGTACAGTATTGTCGTGAGTGGAGTTATTGAGATGATTCTCATTTTGGTCTGCCGGGTAGGAAATGAATGATTATATAACTATGGTATTTCTATTCATATTCTACTTGTATAGCTTTATGACTACGTAGAATATCATATAAATTTTGTAAGCTCGTGCTTAAATTTCTTCGTCTTTAATATAACCACATTGAAATAGTAATATATTCTTGGAAGATCTAATCCTTTTTATAGAGCGATTCAAAATTATTGTGTTTTAAGTACCTAAAAAAATGATTTTTATAGTTTTCATTAAATTAAATTTGTTTTTTAAACGTTAAGTTAATGAAAATGTAGGGACTATTTTTTTTTGTCAACATTATTACTTGGCATGTTATTGACAAGCTCATGGATAAAAATATATCGTATGAAAAAGTTCATTTCAGCAACCAACAAAGTGAAAAATATTTTTTTTGTTTTTCATATGTTATTTATTCTTGCTAAGTGCTACAGTGAAAGTAAGGTATCATTAGTTTTTGAAATTTTAGACCAGATAAGTCAATAGAATGAAATGAATTTAAAATAGTTAAAAAAACTGTTCAGTTAAACGGTTTTATTGTACAGTTGACAAAACATTAAAAGCTAAAAAATAATTATGGCCACTAAAAAAAATTGAAAAATGCGATTTACACCTGGACGAAGCCGGGTCGGTAAGTTAGTTACAATAATATTGTATTGTCATCGAAACTACACGCGTGTGCAAAATTTCAACTCAATCGGACAACGGGAAGTGGGTGAGAAATCGGTCGGTAAATTTGAAATATACGGAACGTGAAGTAAAATAAAACCGTTTAAAAATGTGCCAGTATAAAATTTAGCAAATCTTTTATTTAACCTAGATTTGTTTGTGGTAAGAGAATACTTGCTCAGTTGGCGAACGAAACATTCCACATATTATATAAATCGGTATAGGTAAAGATAAGTATTGTTGTCTCACAACTTGAGGAGAAGTGTAGATAAGATATACACCGGCAGTCAGGGTTGCCAGGCATACAGTAATCAATTACAGTTTCATAAACTTATTAGCAAAAACGTCCGTTCTTTGCGTAAGTTCTTTTATTTAAACCTTATTTCGCATTTATGTTGTACGTCATACCCCAATCCCTATACTCGACACATATGAGTAGAGGGTATTATCGGAGAAAGGAATATTTTTCAGTGCGAATAATTGTGCTTTCGAATCTTTTCGAATGATTTTCAATAACTTCTCATGACATCACGACATATTTTAATGATGTACCATTTCTAATCGTGTTAATACAGTTGTTAAATCGCGGATTTTTGATAAAAAAAAACAGTTGTGTGGTTTTAAGAAACCACGACGCAAGTGAAACTTTTATTGGATTGTAGGCGTTGGATTGTAGAGACTAATTATCCATCACGATTAATTTTAAACAACAATATTCACATGAATACACGAATAAAAACATGTGAACACTGTACAGCACTTGCCCGCATGACAGACTGACTATGTGTTATATACATACTACACGCTCAGCTGATGCTAACCATGGGCGCCGCCATATTGGCCTTGGCTGCTCTACCGAGCGCCTACTCCGAACGCCTTTCACTTTACCCCTACTCCGCGGCCGCCTGTAATGCGACATACAACAGACAGTCAGAAAAATTCGGGGCGATAGAATAAAAGTTTCACTTTAAAAATGGCATTTGTGTGTTGGTCTGTAGACATACCAATCACCGATTGTCTTGTTTAATAGTCCCTGCTCGCAAATTGTGCAAGTTTATCTGGCAACCCTGCTGATGGCGGTGTATCTTAACAGTCTGGCACTATGAGAGGCCGTGCTATGTACGTAAACATATATATATGGAGAGCTTACGCGGTGGTTAAGATTAATGAAATACATTTGGGCGCGTAATGAAATCGCAGATCACTGGCGGATTGGCTACGGCCGGTTGCCATTCCAACTGTACACTGGCTTGATACATGTCTTCTTCCTTTCTTCTGCTTATTCACAGGGCTGGATAAATAATATCACAGACTAACAACTCTTTACCGGTTGATTTTCAAACCCTACTCTTGACTTAGGTTTTGTATGACTTAATTATTGCCATTGCCGTTGAATGATAGTCAAGGCAAACAAATTCCGCTCTAGAAGTCAATGCAAAAGCTATTCGTCTTCTGGTGGGAATTTTCAACTTAGGCGAGTATTTTGAAACAGTAATTTTATTTTATGAGTACGCACATTCATCTTATAGTTTACCTTTACGAAGATGAATGTTGTGTCCAAACATGATGATTGGAGTTACCTTTCAAAAGTTTTTTTTCGGATGAACACATTTTGAGTTACATTTTCATTGATGCTCCGCTCCTATTGGTCGTAGCGTGATATTATTATTATTAGCCAATTGTCTTCCTCGACAAATGAGCTATCCAACAAAAAAAAATTCAACCAAACAAGCAAACTAACTAACAAACTCTTCATCTTTATATATTAGTATATATAAGTAACATATTATAGTAAAAAAATATTAATGGATTATTTCTACTCTCCGTTAAACGACAACTCTCAATAACGCCACAAAGTGCACGGTTCCTTACGTATATCGCTGTATAGAATTTACATTGCATTTAAATCAACAACCCAGTCTTTCACTCTCAATTCAGAAGAGCCGGATGTACATCGTCTAAATGCGCGATTAAAAAAAAGAGGACAACCCTGGCAATTCGTTTTTAGTAGTCTTCAGTTGCTGGCACAGCCGTTTACACACGATTTATATTAATTATCGAGATTGGTTCTCATTTATCACCAAAAGATTTTTAGTTAACGATATTTTTCGCGAAATACGCCAAAGCATACCAACAATAAATTGGAGTCACTTAAATATAATATTCTCTGTTACTAATGTCTATTATATTTTTTCAAATTGATTTTTTAGTTCGTTTTCTTTAAATAAGATTAAGATCTTTCCGGTTAAAAACTATATAAAAAAGGGGAATTACGGTCGAATAAAAAAACATATTTGGTGACTAATGATGAGACACTGTTTTAATAACTTGAGATATTAAAATAATAGTTGGCTGACTAAATTACTAAGTGAGCGACTAGAATGCCTTCGGTAATTTTGAAGCAGATATATTCTTTTGTTTTTACTTTTTTTTTCACTTTGAGATTACAACTTAAAACTCACATTTTCATGAAGATTGAAAACCACCGCTTTTTTTGATAAAGGGGTATGCGAATTGTCTCGCAGTGGAACGCGATGTGGCAAAGGTGGAGTTTTTAAAAAAATAATTCCGGGGTGAACGATAAACGGGTATGCGAATTGGAATTCCGGGGTGAACGATAAAGGGGTATGCGAATTGTCTCGCAGTGAAACGGAAAGGGGCAAATGTGGAGTTTTTAAAAAAACAAATCCGGGGTGAACGATAACGGGGTATGCAAATTAAATAGTTAATTGTTTGAATAGAACTGCGTTTTCTAAAAAATTGTATATTTTAATTGACAGTCAATTAAATATATATTTTTTACAAAACGCAGTTCTATTCAGTCACTCTATTAGTAATTTAGTCACCCAACTATTATTTTCTCGTCACGCGCAGTCAGTCGCTCACTTAGTAATACAGTAACCCAAATTGATTATTTTTGTCACCCATTATTGTAATTTACAGTCACTCGTTTAAATACTACCCTTTTATTAATAATAATAGTTTAAGTATTTTTAAATAAATTAAATTTTCAGAAACAGTCGTGCAATAATTAGCAAATTAGTTTTAAGAAGTTTGTTGAAGTGCCATTGTCGGATTTAAACCCGAAACTTCTAGAATTGCCCAAGTTGAGTAGTCAGTTATATAAATTTTATTTCTTGAACGATTTTTTATGAAGAAAAATGGTTTTAAATGTCCGTTTTTTATTGTAATTATATCCGATGTCTAATTATCGAAATCAAATTTACAATTCCAAATTCAAACCGTTTTCAGTGACAATAATTTCGGGCTAAAAATAGAATCATTTAAAAATCCAGCCTTGACGTAAAAATCTGCCAACATATAAAATTTATTCCGTGCTTTCAATATTTGAAATTGCAACGCACGTATCCCATTTCAAAACAATGCCATTTATTTTTTAACGCCTTAAATTATTTAATTTCAACCTCGACCCCTCGAATTGCCAATACAAAAATGTCGTTTATATAATTCTCATCCGAACGTGGTCCGAGTTCGTTTTTCGTTCCCGATAATTTTTTAATGTAACACGTAAGGGGTCGTCCATAAACTACGCAACGTTTTCCTTGCGTTTTTTTACCCTTCTCGCTTCATGTAATACCGTGTAGACAGTCAGTTCAACCTCTCGCTGCCTCCTCTTGAAGGATAGCAGATAACTTTTCATGTGCTCAGTGTTCGTACTGTTTAAAACTAACAACCAACTGGAGAAGAGTTTAGACTTAGGCCTGCGAGACCTACGATTTGAGGCGTGGAAAAATTTAGAAAATTTTTAAAAGTGATCACAAAAATTTGGAAGACGATAAAAATTGAAAATTGAAAGTTTTTCCGTTGATTATGAGAATTAATTTTATTGCTTTCTCTTTCTGTGTTACAACTCAGGAATGTTAGTATTTCAAGGCTATTCTAAGTAAGTTAAAAAAGCACATATGCACTAAAGTTCAAAATGTCTAGCAAAAAGTAACAGTTTAGATTTTTAGAAGATTAATAAAGAAATGTCAAAACAGGTCCGCGACAGGATCTAAGGGTATGTAGTATTTCGTAAGGGAATGTCGCATCAGAGAACTTTATATAATATTTATCTGTCTATATATATAAAGGTGACATGACACTTTCCCCGAACCATTATCCCCGACGACAATATCCCCGATTTTAATCCCCGAACGGCATTATCCCCGACGACAATATCCCCGATTTTAATCCCCGAACGACATTATTCCCGATGACAATATCCCCGATTTTATAATTATTCGTACGACTACTGTATGAAAACACCGCTTTTTTTGATAATTGTCTCGCAGTGAAACGGGAAGGGGCAAATGTAGAGTTAAAAAAAAAACAATTCCGGGGTGAACGATAAACGGGTATGCGAATTGTAATTCCGGGGTGAACGATAAAGGGGTATGCGAATTGTCCCGCAGTGAAACGGGAAGGGGCAAATGTTGAGTTTAAAAAAAAAACAATTCCGGGGTGAACGATAAACGGGTATGCGAATTGTAATTCCGGGGTGAACGATAAAGGGGTATGCGCAGTGAAACGGGAAGGGGCAAATGTTGAGTTTAAAAAAAAACAATTCCGGGGTGAACGATAACGGGGTATGCGAATTAGATAGTTAATTGTTTGAATAGAACTGAAATAGGGTTATTTCTTTCAGGTCGGGGATATTGTCGTTGGGGATATTGTCGTCGGGGATATTGTCGTTCGAGGATAATGACGCGGGGATAATGTCGTCGGGGAAAAAGACATGGAACCATATATAAAATTCCCATGTCACAATTTTGGCCGCGCTAATCTTCGAAACCACTGAGCATATTTTAATGAAATTTTGTAAATGTGTCTTGCTTGGTGCAACTTACGCTATAGGACAGTTTTTATTAAATAATTTGTACAAAATTACGCCGTTTTCTCAAAAAAAAAACTGTTTTAGTTACATGTAACTACATCTGACAGAATTTACTCAAAGCTGTTAGTGCAGAAGCAAACAAAAAAACTGTTTTATTACCAAGTAACGACATCTGATTTTTTGACATAAATACAAGAAGGGCGATCAAACTAGTTTTACAGAACAATGCCAAAAATCAACTCCTTACCAACTTTTTAAGAGAGACGGGGTGTGACGTAACAAAAATAATTAATCTATCCTCCCCCTTGTAAACTTTGGAGGTCATCCCTGATCCCTTCCTCACTTTATGGACGTTTATGGACGACCCTTAAAGTCCAAACCTTTTTTAAATGTTAATAACATATTATTATCGCATGACCCTAATATCACACAAGCTCTACCCATTTATTAACAACTTCGGATTTTAGAGTAAGAGAGAGAGAAATGCGAACACAATGACATGAGGACGTGTACACACAATAATCTTATATATCCTAGATTCCTATTTCTACTCTTGAAGTGGGTACCCGTACCATAGTCTCTCGCTTAGTCACAGAAAATGTGTCGTCTTTCTATGTGCTTAGCTGTACAGTATTGAACAAAATTAATCGATGATTGCTTTTATCAAAGTTAAAACTACGATAACAATGTATTTTACTCAGCCAATAAACAAAAATGATATGGTACCAATTCGTAAACAAAGTGCTGTCAAAGATTTTCAGATCGTTTTATCCCTCGAAAAGTTATAAACATATATAGTCAGAGTGCCCGTCGGCAAAAATTTTATTGATACATACTCTCCCCAAACTTTGTATATGGTTTCATTAGGCCTAGTCTGACACCTATTTCCTCTATGACTTTTCTTGATTTTGGGGCGTTTTCTCTCTAAACTTTCCGAAAGATGTCGTTTTGACGACATGTAAAAATTTATAGATACTGTTTGATTTTTTAATTGAATAGCTTAAAAACTTCAACCAGAACGCTAAATTAATGTTCTCTGACAAATAACATGAACCATTTAAAATGTCTGACACCTCGAATATGATCGACATATTCTAGGTGTCAGACATTTAAAATGAATCATATTATTTGTCAGAGAACATTATTTTAGCGTTTTGGTTGAAGTTTTTAAGCTATCCAATTAAAAAAAACAAACAGTACCTATAAATTTTTACATGTCGTCAAAACGACATCTTTCGGAAAGTTTAGAGAGAAAACGCCCCAAAATCAAGAAATGTCATAGAGGAAATAGGTGTCAGACTAGGCCTAATAAAGCTATATACAAAGTTTGGGGAGAGTATGTATCAATAAAATTTTTGCCGACGGGCACTCTGACTAATACATGTCCATCAAATAAATAAAATTGTCGACCAATTTTTCTCAGACCATATATTGACAAAAAATAATAAAAATACAAATCAATATAACACAAGATGACGTTTCGATCCGGATTTGGTACTTCTTCAGAAATATCTAAAAAATATAAAAATTAATTAGTATTAAGTTATTTATTATCTAATAGATTGCACGCAAGATTGATTAGATAATAAATAACTTAATACTAATTAATTTTTATATTTTTTAGATATTTCTGAAGAAGATCCAAATCCGGGTCGAAACGTCATCTTGTGTTATATTGGTTTGTATTTTTTATTATTTTTTGTCAATATATGGTCTGAGAAAAATTGGTCGACAATTTTATTTATTTGAAGAGCTCTATTCAGACGTTAATCAAAGATTTGAATATAAATGTCCAATTGATTTCTTTTCTGCCAGAATTCTACATTATTAAATTTTCTCTATAAGTAAAATCATTATCGTTTCAGATGTGAACATGAAAATTGTCAAAATTAGATCACCAAATTGTGTATTTCTACGAACTCATAAGGTTACGTGTAAGCGTCCTTAGATATTCAAGGTCAAAGGTCGCGAAAATCAGTTTTTTGGAAATATCTCTCTTCCTTTGCCTCAAATCGCATTTCCATTTATTATAAAAGTTGTAGAGTATAAAATTCTCTACAGTCTACAAATTACGTCTCAAACAATTTTAACCGTTTTTGAGATAGAGCGCGAAGAGTGTGGAGAGCTCAGCCATACATTCCAAGGTCAATCGCGAAACCCAGTCCATAGTACGGTTTTTTAACTTAATTATTCGTTAAATTAAGACACTACAATTATATAATTTATATTTATATGAACTGGGATTCGCGATTGACATTGCGCTGTAGCGTGTGTAGCTATCTCAAAAACGGTTAAACGTATAAAAAATTGGTTAAGACGAAATTTTTAGAGAATCTTACACTCTATAACTTTTATAGTAAATGAAAATACGATTTGAGGCACAAGAAGCGAGATATTTCCAAAAAACTTATTTTCGCAACCTTTGAATATCTAACGACGGTCACACGTGACAACATTAAAAATGCCAAAATAAAGGTTTAAACAAACAATCAGCTTATTCCGTTTCAATCCGAGGTGAAACCCGAAAGTGACTGGAAAACCCACGACTAATACTAATATTTAGACGAGAATAATACATAATGTAGTAATTATTATAATATATTACAGAGTAACTACTGTTTGCTACAATTGTTAAGAAACACCCATTGTTACAACGCTATCAACATAGAAAAATTAGTTTAATTTACAATGTCACCGTCGGGATACGAATCCCGAATCTTTCCACTATCGCGGCGGACTGAGTTACATTACACCACAGTGACACAACTAATCAAACTATCATTCCAATATTTATAGCATTGGTAACTGATTTTTTTCACATCATGCGAGAGCAAATTATATTAGTTAACGCTAGATGTGAACCGTCACAGTAGTGAGAGCTATAAGTGAATCAAATAGCGACACGAAACATGTTCGTTTGACGTTTGACATGGAACTTGTCCAGTGATGTAAGCAATAATGGGCCCTCCCAGTTATAGTGTAGTGGGGACGTAAATACCCAAGCTACACAAAGTCGATGTTCGAACGAAGCGAATAGAATATTAAGCTACTTGATAAGTGGTTTTACTGACTGTTTGATGAGGTTGGCGGCCCTGCCTGCACCCGCGCACACACGTACAGATTCCACAATTCATGTCGCCATAATATACAGTGTGTTTGTTTGTATAGGTGTGCGTGCGTGTCATACTCACAAGTGTGTGTGTGTGTGTGTGGAATGGAAACGAAAGGGTGGCGTCGTCGTAGTGGTTGCTGGTAGAACATTCAAGAGTGACGCGTTGCATATTTCATGATGATCGTTGCTACGTATTGCCATTGATGTCACCCGGTCTATCTGCCTACCGGGTGACTTAATGAGTCTTTTTGACGTGATAACGTCTTATAAATTGATGAATCACCAATATTATAAATTGATAAAACACCGGCTGCATGTACGAAAAAGTGTAACGCGTAACGCATAACGCGTAACGTCCCGCCTGACCCTGTGCGTGCTTTTTGCTAATTTCTCGCTCAATTTAAATCAGATCGGTTTGAAACCAGTCTTAAACGAAAGAGGAGAACATTTTACATAGATTTCGTATAACAGAATTTGCCTAAACAGTTTTTTTATACAAATTTATATAGAAAAATATTTTATACAAATTTATATAGAAAAATAGCTGTATAAATGCAAATTGCAATGTTGTGTAATGCATGGCGCGACGCGGTCGGTTGTCTTTGTTTGCCGTACATGGAAATTAGAAGCAAACGTATGTCTTGTCTTAACATGAAAACGGCTGCATTTCTAATGTTTAATTCAATTTTTTGACATTAGTATATTGTGAAATGCAAAGCCTTCTAAGTTAAGTATTGGAATAACTAATTATTATTAGAACATAATACTTTGTAAGTTGCAAACGTCACTTTTGACATTTCTTATCATTCCGACACCAAGGATAAGCGGATTGAAACCAAATTTTGGGAGGTTTAGGTTATGTATTACGGAATACGTTATCACGTAAAACTATCGTCCGTAAACCGACTTTACAGACAACCAATTTTTTTTTTCCTTAAAAACGAAAAATTTTTCAATTGACACGTTAATTTTTCGTTTTTGAATACGTCATGTGGCAGTTAAAAATAATAACAATGCGCTTAACACATATAATTTTAATACCCTCTTTGTTGTTATCAAAGATCGGGAGAAAGACTTAAACACTACGGTGCAGACATTTATATGTCTGTCTCACTTATTATACTCTGAGTCTCATGCGCATGTCCGCGCGTCAGTTTGCACATGGAACAAAGCTGTGAAAGGGAGGTGGCTTGCTCTATTCCAATTGCGCACAACGGGTCAAGTAAAAAAGAAGAGATAGAAAAACAGTAATTTGCTGTCTCACTTCATGGGCCACGCTTCCACTTACGGCCACTGGCAATATAGAAGTTATTAAATGGTTTAACATCTTCTGCGATTGGTCGTTCCACTCAGTGGGTTGGTATGACTCAATGCTGGTAGCCAGAACATGGAACTACTATCCGAAAAGAAGAAGGCTTGAATCTGAGTAAAACGTGGACAACAGCGCTGAGCCATACCAACCCATTGAGTGAAACGACCAATCATAGAAGAGCAAACTATGACCGAGCAGAGAACACCAGCACGTCGAGCATAAAAGAAGGGAGAACAGCAGACGTCGACACACTTACTTGTGGGTCGCCTAGAAGGACAATTCGCTCGCTGCTTAATATTGTTTTGATTTTGAATTATAGACGCTCGAGCGCCTGAAATTTTAAAACTATTCACTGTGTAATTATAGACTTTAAATCGAACATTTTGTATATAATGTTGTAAGAGTGGTACGTATGTGTGCGGAACGAAACGGCGGCGGCTTTGCTTTTACTGTTACGTCCCCCGGCCCCTGTCATACAGTGACAAGTCGATGACAATCCGTCGTTATGTTTTTAAACATTGGCGGCGATATTTTGTTTACAAAAAAAAATCAAAAGGAAACTACATAATAATATTTGTCGCAAATTAGCTGTAAATATCTTTTTGAAGTTAACATATTTTAGCCGCGATGAGAATATATATTTTGCTCAACAGTGTAAGCGACACAGTTAAAAGTGGGGGGAAATGTGTTGCTAACGGAGAATCGGAGCCGATTGGCTGGCGGTTAGTATACGTATGAAAGCGTTGCGGGGGAAATTTGAATTTGACTCTATTCAATAAATAGAGTAACTGTAATCCATTGATGTTAATGATAGGTATCTGGAAAAAATTCCGTGGCATAAGGATTAAAAAAATTTCAGTATTGCTTCATTTTCAATCCTTATGCCACGGAATATTTTCCAAATACCTATTACAAATGAAAATTCATGAAGTTTCTCTTCAAATGCGTGAGATTTGCACGGACTAATTTTTTTTATACTTATACTAGCGGACCCGGCGAACTTCGTACCGCCTAACAGTATAATATATATATATCTATATAATTGGAACATCTATCTATCTATTTTATTTATTTTAAAATATACATGGACGTATATGTGTGTATGTCGAGCACTCCGGCTGCGCCGTCGTGCCCGGTGCAAAAGAACGAATGGGGATATTTGAATCTTTGATTAACGTCTGATTAGTACTCTTCAATAAATAAATTATCGACCAATTTTTCTAACAATTATATTGACAATATATAATTGTAATTCAATAAATTTATTGAATTATAATTATATATTTTTGTCAATATAATTGTCAGAAAAACTGATCCTAATGACTCGCACAATGGTTTATTATAAATCAATGTTTTTTTAATTTTTGACAGAATTTTTTCAAATCATACATAAGGCTGTTTATATTTTAAAACCATGGATACGAATTTAAAAAAAAATTCGTGTCTTTAATAATAATTATAATCAAAGGAAGAAAAAAATTTAAGGGTGGACTACCCCTAACATTTAGGGGGATGAAAAATAGATGTTGGCCGATTCTCATAGATACCGGATAAGCACAAAAAATTTCATCAAAATCCGTCAAGCCGTTTCGGAGGAGTTTGGCAACGAAAACTGTGACACGAGAATTTTATATATTAGAAGATAATAGATTTACATATTACTGTAGGTGCTTATTTTGTTATTTATTTTAATTTCAAACATTCGTTATACATTTCATTGTGTTTGGAAAATCCGGAAGAATCTGATAATTTTTGGATCTCTATTAGTACCTACTACTAAGAAGAACCCGGTGGGCGGGCAGTTAGTTGCGTTATAAATCAAGGTTATTTGAACATTTTAAAATGTTTTATAAATGTCAGATTTTCGTTTCAACTTTGATGTGTCAACATAATTGAAAGATTGTTTAATTTTAATTTATAAATATTTAAATGCTAATTGAAAAGAAATTTGGAATACCTCCAAAATAGCTTTCGGTCTGAACATTTCAAGACTATTCTAATTCTATAGATGAAAAAAATGCATACAGGTTAGCTACTTTTTTAACTTGGGGAAAAATATGGTAATATGCCATATAAAACAGTAAAGTACCGTATATATTGTTGATATTTGCGATTTTTGTATAGATTTGCTGTTTTTCTAATTTTCTGAATGATCATCTTTATTATTGCATTCACATTGTGTCAATAAATATAGGTATAGATTAATTATTTAGAATAATTTATAGTTATTAAAAAAAATATTTCCACCTTTATACCGAAGATTTCAATTGTTTAAAAACATTTGGAACTGTCGAGTTTAGAGGTCCAACCACTTTTTTACAGACGGGTTCTTAAATCAATTATGTTAAGACAGCAACCTTAAGTTATTCAATTTTTATAATGTTTCTGAAGTTGTTTTGAGATAAAAACACATATTTTCTGAGTATAAATTTTTACACATCGACTAAAGCTCCCCTAACAGAAGGGGGGAAACTTGGCTTGTTCATTTCAGACCTACACTGTGGGGATTAATATCATTGTCAGCTTCCCCCTAATGAAAACTTGTTTTTACTCCCCACAAGTCAGATCTTTAAAAAAAGTTCTAACATTAAAAAATGCTTTGTAGTGTTAGAGAAAATTCAATTGTTGGCTGTTTAAAAAATTAATCAAAATTGTATCGTTACTGTACTCAAAAAATAGATTGTTGTGACCTTTTCTCCGACCATGGTGACAGCCTCTTTTTTCGGGAGTGTATATTCCCCAAACTCCATGGCCCTCATCTTTCTCTTCCCCGTTATAGCGCAGCATGGCGCTCCTTTTGACATAGCATTATATAACAGTCTGTGACGTGCATAGTACAATATACAGATTGTATAAAAAACAGGAGTCTATTTTTTAATCCATTTTCTGTCGAAATTTGACTAGGGATTCTTACCTAGCCGAATAAATAATTTTTTTTTTGTTGATATCTGTAGCATTATTTATATTTTTTTAAAAACACAATGCGGGTTTTTCTTGGAACTGTTCGGCATAGCTCGGAAAAATTCAAGTAGGAATCGGGTTTACATTTAAGCAACGAAGTATGTTAAGAAGCAGGGTACATAATTTATTGTTTCTTTACAATTATATTTTGAAGAGACAATCGTTGCTCTGTTTTCGTGAATATACTTCAATAAATCTTCACTCCATTGAAATTTTCAGTCTAGTAGATTATTAAGTCTAAATTTCTTTTCACTGCAATTTTTTTCAAGTTTTCAGAATGTTATTTAATATTTCAGAACTGTTATTTCTACCTGAAATGAACGTTTTTTAGAAGTTACTGTTTTAGCAATTAAATAAAGTCAAAATGGAATGTTATTTATTGATCATTAAGTTTTAAAGACACTGTGCTCGAAATATTAATGGGTCTTACAAATTGAAAAAGATTCTTGTGAAGTAAGGTTACATTTATTGCGTTTGAAAAGTTCTTTTTAATTTGTACAATGCGTTGTTCAATGCGTTTGGGTTGATGTACCCTTTAATATAAAAAATTTAAAATTTTATGATATTGCGTTAAACACATCATACCTATGATACCAAAGTCTTCATAAATACGTAAAGAGTGATTATCACTATCGCAGCATTCTCAAAGGCTTCGACAAAGCGCTCAAATTTTAGAGCATACTGTAAGTACGACCTTATCGTGTTGTCGCTTCTTCGCTTATATAATACACATTATTGCCGTGAATGTGTGTGTGTGTGTGTTTGTGCGCACGCCAGAGCGCGGGCTTCAAAAGATACGAGATAACGACGAGTTTTCATGTAAATACTATTGATATTGACCAAATAACATTATATGAACCATAAATAAAGAGGTTCATACACGTGTATATATTTATGCCATTTTTATTGACTTGCTTACTCTCTTCGTTTTTTGTATAATTTTATGCGAATCACAAACACTCATTTTCAAATTATATGCTTTCAAATTTACAATTAACGGTCTGGTTTATCAAAATCCAATTTCGACTTTATTTATTATTTTATTTTTAAAGTGAAACTTTTATTCTATCGCCTCGAATTTTTCTGGCCGTCTGTTGCATGTCGCATTACAGGCGGCCGCGGAGTAGGGGTAAAGTGAAAGGCGTTCGGAATAGGCGCTCGGTAGAGCAGCCAAGGCCAATATGGCGGCGCCCATGGTTAGCATCAGCTGACCGTGTAGTATGTATAACACATAGTCAGTCTATCATGCGGGCAAGTGCTGTACAGTGTTTACATGTTTTTATTCGTGTATTCATGTGAATATTGTTGTTTATAATCAATCGTGATGGATAAGTGTCTACAATCCAACGCCTACAATCCAATAAAAGTTTCACTTGCGTCGTGGTTTCTTAAAATCACACAACTGTTTTTTCATTTTATTTTTCACAAATTGAAGTGTGCGTTATATTAGAGTTTTTGCTTCTTCGAGCGAGAATTGATTCAAACGAGTTCGGATAACCGACGTTCTACTATATTTTGTTTGTTATTGTTTTAATTAACGTCGTAATTTTCTACAAAACTTCGTTGGATTAATTAAAAGTTTCTAATTATTTTTTGTACTAATTATTCTGATAAATTGATATAAAAATAATGATGTATGTTCTCCAGACTGTGGTAGTTATTGTTGATTTTTATTCTATTTGTAAATCAGATTGTGTAGTGTCGTAGAAAAACATTTTCTCCATTTCGAAACAGGAAGAGCATCATAGCAGAAGAATTTCTAGGTTTACTGCTAACGGTATATGCTCTGTTATCGCCTTGCGCGTCATTCCTACAAGAAGTTAGGTACATCTATATTTAGATTTTAGTTTTTTGAAAACGGGAGATTCTGCTCTGTAAAGCGAAACCATTTTTTAGATTGATTCGAGTTCACAATTGCTTCGAAATTTCTAATTAAAAATCTCAAACAGCAGTTGTCCGTTAGTTTGTACGTACGTACGTACGTCCGAGCTTTATAGATCGCAATTTTGGACGGATCGCCTTGGTTCATATTTTATTCAGGCCAGAACCCTATTTAAATGCAGTTGTTTAATTTTTATAAACAATTTCCGCGAATGTATAGAGAGGCATGTATATGGAAAGAGATGTGTATATATGTAGCATCGATTTGAAAAAGAGCCACTTAATAGTTGGCGGTGAGAATAATAAAATACTTGAAAATAGTTACTGCTGTTCTGTAACTGAATGTAAGAGAATAATTTAGAGAGTCCACTGTAGCGTAAATGTGGAAGGAAAGAAATAATTATGTTGCATTTTATAAAGTAGGTGTTGGTAGAACTTGGTTGGCATATAATATCTGCAATAGCATTTTGTGATGTACTCATGTTCAGTTTTCAGTGCGTTTATGAATTATTAAGATAATGTCTACATGCAATACATACGTTTTTTGGAGCTATGTATAGTACATTATAAAGCAAAGGTAAATTTAATTACAAAGGTGTTTTAGTTTTCACGAAGAAAAGTGATCCCACGGCATGATGTGGCTGTGTAGTTGGAATAAGGACCAGATTTCTATATACAGACTGATCCATATATAACTGGTCATTACATGTCGTTTAATATTCCAGAAAAATAGATTTTTAAAAGAATATAATCTTAATATATGTATAACCAAAATATCACTGATTCAGCACAAAATTTTTAGAAACTATAAAACCTACAAACTTAAAATTTTGAGAGTAGGTTCCTTTTGTGACGTTAGTACTTAGTAGAGTTTTTTTGAAATTCAACCCCTAAAGTGTAGAATTTTCAAAAAAAAAATTAAATCTCACAAAGAGAGAAGTATCGAATTAACGTACAAACTCTTCGTTAAAAATAAGCAAATACATCGTTTTTCTTGTCAACTCTTAAGAGGATAAAAAAGGGAGCTAATGGTCTTTTTCAAAACTGATTGATTTATGCCCATATTTACCGAACACTATTAAAAATAGGCGTTACTGATCTAAGAACAAATTTATTTGTTAAAATATAATTTACTTTCAATTCACCAAGCAAAATATCAGGTAGAAAAGTTAGTTAAAGAATAAATATACACTGCACTCTATACTCCTTGCTCTTTTTGTTGCATCCGACCGATGACGTTAATATAAACGTCAAAAAAAGTTTCACAAAATAATAATGTTTTATCCTAACTCAATTGCACACAAAACTTCCACTAACTTTAATGTTTTACAACTATACACTTCAAAAAAAAGTTAATAAACAACACATAAATAAATTCACAAGAGCAACTGTAAATGTAATACTTTACGTTTATAGGTTAGGTATTATGGTCTATGTGGCAGCAATTATTATTTTATCAGGCGAATACATATTTATATCCTGGAAGTAAGACAGAATAGATTTATATCTTCAGTAAACATCATTATGGTTGGTGAATTGAATTATCGCTACTTATTTGGAGAATTAGTTACCTGAAGAACAAATGAACTAACTACTTACGTTCAGTGAATATGGCCATTATAAACACGAAATTTGATTTGAGGATAGTAATAATAATAATAATAATAATATTAATATTTCACCTAGCTATACTAAGTATAGATGTGAATAGTCAAAAATCCAATTAAAATCTAAGAATTTAAATATTCATTTATACTATAAAAACAATTTGTAGTGAGGTACTTTTTGAGCTCAGTTTCAAATTGTCTAATGCTAGAACTTTGGCTTATATGGATTGGTAAATTATTAAAAAGATAAGATCCCGTAGGTACCCCATTTGTGGAATCGGAATGATAAAAAAAATGGCATTCGAATTTGGTGACTTTTGAGTCACTCTGAGTGCGTGGGTCGTATGTAGACGTAGGTAAAAGCACGGCGGAGTACAAATGGTGCCGTACGCCCGTTAGCCTCAGGTATTGTGTTCTTTGTAAGACCCCGTTCTCCACAATACCGCGCAGTCTCATTTCAGTAATGACGTCAATTAGTGCTGTGATTGTGAAGTGCACACTATGAGTATAAAATAATCCAAGATGCATAAACGTAGTACAACACAACACAATAATAATATGTTCCTACCTACATAAATACACACACGCGTTCATTTATTACGTATAGTACGCGCCACGAATCTAAAAGGCTCGGAAGTTAGTTGCGAATGCGGGCTTGCGCTTGTACAGTCTGTTGAAAAACTACAAACTCGCAACTCAACGAAACTATAATATCAATTTGACAATAGACTACTCGATTGTACTTTAACGCAGGAAAGCGACAAGTGACAAAGGCAACGAGCGATCACGGCCAATCACCGACGAGCGCACGTTCCGTGCAGGTAGCTGGGAGGTGGTGGGAGTATCAACGGCTCTAAAATGTGTCTTTACGACGCTGTTTGTGACTAGCTTCTAAACCTTTTAGATCCGTGGCGCGCTGTATTTATGCATAACTAGCGGTCCGGTCCGGCTTTCGCTCAAATTTGAAGATTGGCACCGTTTTTTCGTCTACTTATGTTGCAAAATTGATATCCATGAAAAGCGCTTAATATTAAAATGGATATAGTAAGCTATTCTTTACAGATAGACATATGTCATCGCCAGGGCACAGTGAAAAATGCCTGCCCATTACCTAAATTCTTCATAAAATAGGGTAAAGGTTTGGTATACAGTAATCAAATAAATACAATGATTCATTTACTTTTGTCAAAAATCTTTTCTTTACTAACATTCTTTTTCGTATTAAAAAATCATAAATTGACAAAAAAAACGATTGCTCATGAATCCCGAAATATTTTTAGAGGCAAACGCGTCTGACTGAAAAAAAAATTGGTTGTCTGTAAAGTCGGTTTACGGACGATAGTTTTACGTGATAACGTATTCCGTAATACATAACCTAAATTTATATAATAATTATAATAATTCGAATCTATGATATTGCATCTTTCGCTTCAAATTTAGGTAAATTTTATTAAGTAGAATAATAAAACACTATAAAAAGTATACTATTATTATATAAAAAACAACTATGGCATGTATCTCTTTTGCGCATGCGCCGATTTTCCCCAAAAAATTTACAAAAATTTCTAGTAAAAATAGATAGAGTAAAAACCGTTTTAAAAACTATATTATTATTATATAAAACATCATTATAAGAGATATATTCTTTTACGCATGCGCAGATGTTCCCCAAAAACAATAGGCCACTTCATATTTGCATATCAAACATCCTCCCAAAATTTGGTTTCAATCCGCTTATCCTTGGTGTCGGAATGATAAGAAATGTCAAAAGTGACGTTTGCAACTGTCAAAGTATTATGTTCTAATAATAATTAGTTATTCCAATAATTAACTTAGAAGGCGTTGCATTTCACAAAATACTAATGTCAAACCGATCTGATTTAAATTGAGCGAGAAATTAGCAAAAAGCACGCACAGGGTCAGGCGGAACGTTACGCGTTAGGAACGTTACGCGTTACGAGCGTTAGGAACGTTACACTTTTTCGTGCATGCAGCCGGTGTTTTATCAATTTATAAGATTGGTGATTCATCAATTTATAAGACGTTATCACGTCAAAAAAATAATTTTTGAATGTTTTCAACTTTTTTAAAAGAATTTTCTGTAACACGAAACAAATTTTTTTCCCACGTTCCAAATTTTGTCACCCTGGGCACTAGCTAGTGTAAATCCAGCGCTGTTCCGTAGACCTATAAAAGAGGAACAATTCCACCATACATTGTTTTGTTATATCTCAAAGGGATCAACCAATTTACACAAAACATTAATGAATTATTCACATAAACCTTTGTCTTGAATCACTCAGGTCCATTGATGAAAACCGTATGAAAATCCGTTCGGTAGTTTTTGAGTTTATCGCGTTCAGACACACAGACGCGGCGGGGGGACTTTGTTTTATAATACAGCGTAAACTCTTTATAACGAAACTCAAGGGACCGAGCATTTTTTATCGTTATAGAGAGTTACCGTTATATGGAGTGAAGAAAGAAAAACAACCAATTTTCACTAAATTAATTTATTTCAAACACATATACAAACACATATACCTATAGTTTGGCGTCATCAAGTGCTTGTTGAATAGATGGTGATGGTTCAGAATGGTTCTCTTTATGTCTGTAAACATTTGCTGACGCCTAAATATGAACATATTTCTTCGTAATAGAGAATGGCTGTTGCGTTATAAAGAGGGAATTAATGTATAGGTTTTAAGGTAAACCAACCAAATCGTAAAAATTTCAACGTTATAGGGAGTTTTTCGTTATAACGAAGGACGTTATAAAGAGTTTACACTGTATGTAGTGATAATGCTCGAATGTTTTATATAATTTTATTAATAAAATAATGAATAATAGTGTGTTTAACATCCGTTTCTCGACTTACTGTCGCACCATTACCATTTCCAATTTTACGACTTCCCGTAATTTTCTAATTTTTTTAAACTTCAACTTAATACCAATGGCGAATGGTGGAATTATTAAAGGAGGCGTATCTACGTATATCAGACACGAACTTAAAAAAGAGGAACAATTTTTTACATATTTAGCCGTCATACTATTATGTATAATTTAATATTATTTTATCGGGTGTATTGTGAAGTGACCTTTTTCTTACACCACATCTACCCGTTCCCTACGCCATATAGATACTATTGACGTATTCATGGGTATCGATAAATAACAGCTGAAGATTGATACTAGTAACTTTAGAACTATAATGATCGTAGTTTAGTAAATGCATTTAAAATTAACTGCATTTTGTGAAATATTCGCCAATAAATACCGAGATCTGCATAATTTGTTAACAAATATATCAAACTACGATTTCAGTTGTCGAGCGTCTATATAATCTAAAATCTATTACCTAAACAAAAGAAAATGTCTGAATTAATCGAGCAAAAACTGAAAATAAAATTTACTTTATTGTTTTAAATATATAGTTTTACTTGCAATGAAACTTTTAAACGTATTTAGTAAATTGACTTTTGTACTACGTAACCAATGTTTCAGTTTATCAGTATTTAAACTCTTCAATTAATAACAAAATCCTGTGTGATTAATTAAAAATTTGCTACATTGTATATAATTCGTTTTGCGATCACAAAAAAAAATTTTTTTCAGTTCGAAACTTGGCAAGGGCGTTGATTTATTTCTTTCGTTTTTTATGTCAAATTCAGCTGCGTTATTTTTTTGTGTAGTCTGGTTAGTTTTTCCAGGAATAATAATAATTTAGTTGCCGTATCATAAAGTTAATTTAATAACATTATACTGGATAGAATTTATGAGCTTTAATGTTTTAAGTGCAACAGAGCTTTGTCAACATACGTATCTAGTAGAGAATATACAACATTCACTAATAGCAGACGTGGTGTTTCCCAACAATTTATTTTATCAGATCCGTACAACAACTCAAATTGAACGTTTAAAATTTTAAGTAAACAACAAAATAAAAAAATTTGGTATAAAATGATCGGAATTTGAATGTCGATATTGTCAACAATTGAATGTATCATGGAGAAATTTAAAAGGTAACATTTCCAATCTTTGCAGCTTTTAAAATAACTGTGTATTATACAGGATAATTTTTTAACTCATCGACAAACCTGGTAAGATGAAAGCTCATCTAATTTCAAGGAAAATTTGTATCGAACATAATTTATAGCGTTTTACTTTCAAGTGTCTCCTTATAGCAAAATGTAATTGTTTTCATTTTTGTTATTATTACATTTTGGATGTTTACAATAATAGTATATTGTGCGACTAGTGAGAGAAGGAGAAGATTCCACGAGCGTAAAACGCACGCGAGTGGAATATTCTCCTTCGATCAATGGTCGCACATAATACTTTATTCAACTAGCGGGAGTAATATGTAATCGGGGCCCTGATAAGAGAGGGAAAAATAATAAATCACTTCATTGATTGACGTACCCACCGTCAGTATATGCACACAAGGTTGCCATGACTTCGCTGAATTGCGATGTTGTTTTCATATATACAATACCGCCTACCACATTCCTATAGGTCCAGAAGCTGCGTGCAGTTTTTTTTCATTATTTCACGCTTGGGCTTGCTACTGAGTTTCTATTGGTCTAGAAAATTCATTATCACACTCTACGCGTCAACATGAAGTAATTTATTATTTCTCCCGAGTTTAGCAGGGCCCCGAAATTACATATTACTCACGCGTGTTGAATAATAGTATATTGTGCGACTTGTGAGAGAAGGAGAAGATTCCATGAGCGTAAAACGCACGCGAGTGGAATATTCTCCTTCGATCAATGGTCGCACATAATATTTTATTCAACTAGCACAAGTAATATGTAATCGGGGCCCTGATAAAAGAGGGAAAAATAATAAATCACTTCATTGATTGACGTACCCAGCGCCCTCGATGCACACAAGGTGGCCATGACTTTCGCTGAATTGCGATGCTGTTTTCATATACACAATACCGCCTACCACGTTCCTATTGGTCCAGAAGCTGCGTGCAGTTTTTTTTTTTCATTATTGCACGCTTGAGCTTGCTACTGCGTTTCTATTGGTCCAGAAAATTCATTATCACACTGTACGGCTCATTATTAGCACTCTACGCGTCAACATGAAGTAATTTATTATTTCTTCCGAATTTAGCAGGGCCCCGAAATTACATATTACTCACGCGTGTTGAATAAAGAAATTTATCTGTCAATCTATAAACATATATTGTTCCGTGTTCTTTTAATTTTTTTTAAATAAGTAAGCTTGTAGCTTAACTCATTAGTGTACGGTACAGAAATATATCGATAAATCTTGGTCGTCTAATCGACTGAAAGGATTCAAAATTAGTGGTGCTGTGATGTTAAAAGTTACTCTTAATTTTCTACCATCTTCTAACAAATAAATCATAGGTTAAGGCGCTGCACACGAAGCTGGTTTTCCCACCAGATTCCATGCTACATTTCAAGCGTGTTATGGCGCTTGTTTTGGTCACTGCTTTTATGTGTTCGCTTCGTGTATTGAAGCTTGCTTTGTAGATGGGTTTGATGGCAGTGGCGTCCTTCCATCGTCGTATCCAGTGCGCCAGTCATCACAACTCCCAGCAGTTATTCTAGCGGCAAAACTAGCCTCGTGTGGAGCGGCCTTTAGTCCAATATCGACAAAAAGTAGTCAGCTATATTGATCACCAATCTTTAAACATAATTTTTCTGTCTATGCAAAATTCGTTCTGAGTTTTAGAAAGCTTTTGCTGACTGTCAAAACATTACCTATAATGAAATGTTATCTACGATCGAGTCAGTGGTTAGTATTTGTAATAATGGAAGCTAGATGGCATTTCGTTGTCTGCCCAATTATGGTAATTGATACAATTTGGCAAGTTGCACATCAAGACCGACCCTGCCCACAATATGCGCAGAAGAACGGACCCACACTATGCTACAGGTGTAATATGTGCAAGAAGGTTTGAATGTGGTAGTGACTGCATCACATCTCTTTATGCTTTGCTTCAACAGTGGTGTAGACATATGTCGCGCGCCAAAGTCTTAGTACATTGTGTGCACAAAAGTCGATGTAATGAAATATATGTGTGGCGTGCATGTCGACAAAGGGTTTGTCAAATTCATAAAATAAGATTTTTGGACTGCTTTTGCTTGGGTTACAGTGGAATCGAAACGGCAACATTTCGTCGAAAATCAAACCTTATGCTCAGTTTGCCAGAAAACCTGATTTGACAATGACGTTAGATTGTAAACATAAATATTTCTTCGTAAAACAAATTGGATAGCTTAAAAACTTCAACCAAAACGCTAAAATAATGTTCTCTGACAAATAACATGAACCATTTAAAATGTCTGACACCTCGAACATATTCGAGGTGTCAGAAAACATTATTTTAGTGTTTTCGTTGAAGTTTTAAGCTATCCAATTAAAAAAACAAACAGTATCTATAGATTTTTACATGTCGTCAAAACGACATCTTTTGGAAAATTAGAGGGAAAACGCCCCAAAATCAAGAAAAGTCATAGAGGAAATAGGTGTCAGACTAGCCCTAATGAAGCCATATGCAAAGTTTGGGGAGAGTATGTGTCAATAAAATTTTTGCCGACGTGCACTCTGACTATAATGTTCTAGATGACAGGGACTTTCTCAACGGTTACTCTTGATGATAGAAAATTATATTGTCACAATCTAAGGTAATTGTCAATTAAAATTTTTTGACAATCCTTTCTACAACCCAGCATAAATGTTCTTTGTTTACAGAGTAGTGTGAAAGTGCGACCGAAGAATGAAATAAAATAACAAACAAATAAAATAACTTTTTTTAATTCTTCTTTACCTCTTAAAGCTTGTCGCCAAATATTATTTATAATAATTCATAATTTTAACTTCTCGCGAAAGGTGTTTAGATCAGATCAACAATAATAAGAAAATGATTTTGTTTGCTTAAATCAAACATAACTTTCAAATAAGCGACATCTGACGGCCACATGAAATCATAGTCTATAACCGTCGTATGTTTTCTTGCTCGTTTAGTCCACAGCTCACACTGCGATTGATTCAGTTGTCCCCACTGTGCACACTATCAATAGGTTTGTTGTGATATTTTTAATTCCAAGTTAATTTTTAACAAATTGTTTCACATCCTTATTTTTGCTGTTTGCCGTTGCGCTTTGTACCGCTCGTTTGGTGCGAGGAGCGCTTATAAAAAAACCAGACATCTTTGTTCATTAACTTCATTACACGTTACGAACAAAAATATATGAACGTATTCCATACATATTATATATTATAATCTATATATTATATACAAATATATACAGTGTAAACTCTATATAGCGACACTCAAGGGACTGTGCACTTTGTGGCGTTATTGAGAGTTGTCGTTAAACGGAGAGAAGAAATAATCTATCAGTATTTTTAGGGTTCCGTACCCGAAGGTCAAACGGGACCCTATTACTAAGCCTCCGCTGTCCGTCTGTCCGTCTGTCTGTCTGTCAGCGGGCTGTATCTCAAGAACCGTAATAGGTAGAGAGTTGAAATTTTCACAGAGTATGTATTTCTATTGCCGCTAGAACAACAAATAATTAAAAAACCCCAAAACTCCCCAAAGAGGAGCAAATTTAGTTTTTTGCTTATAAGTCGCTCAATTTGAATCAGATCGTTTCGAGACCTGTCTTAAACGAAAGAGCAGAAAATTTTACATAGATTTTGTATAACAGAATTCGTCGAAACACTTTTTTTATACAGCTTTATATAGAAATAAAATGTATAAATTCAATTTTGTCTAATCCATAGCATACACGGGGATCGTCTGTCTTCGTTTGTTGCATACTGTACTATGGGAATTTAAAAATTGCGTATGTTTTGTCTTAAAAAAAAAGATTGCATTTGTTCAAAAACGAATGTCATTTAAAATATTAGTCAGTCTTTTGACATTAATATATTGTGAAATGCAACGCCTTCTGAGTTAACGATTTGAATAACTAATTTTAATTATTAGAACATATTGCTTTGACAGATGCAAACGTCATTTTTGACATTTTTTACCATTCCAACACCATGGATGAGCGGAATGAAACCAAATTTTGGGAGGATGTTTGATATGCAAATATGAAGAGGCCTATTGTTTTTGAGAGACGTCGGCGCAAGCGCAAAAGAAATATATATTTTATGTTGTTTTTATAAGATAATAGTATACTTTTCATAAGGGCTTATTATTTTGTTTAACAGGAGTTTTGTAAAATAAATTTTTGAAAAAAATCGGCGCATGCGTAGAAGAAATATATACTATAAGGCTGGTTTTTATAAAATAACGGCATACTTTTCATAACGGTTTATTATTCTATCTATGTTTACAAAAGTTTTGTAAATTTTTTGGGAAAAATTGGCGCATGCGCAAAAGAAATATATGCAATAAAGTTGTTTTATATAATAATAGTATATATTTCATAATGGTTTAAAAGAAAGTTTTGTAAAAAGTTTTAGGGGGAAAGGCGGCGCATGCGCAAAGAGATATGTGTTATAACATTGTTTTTATATAATAATGGTATATTTTTCATAATGGTTTAATATTCTAAAGTTTTGTATTTTTTTTTTTTGGGGAAATCGGCGTATGCGCAACAGAGATATTTGCCATAACGTTGTTATTTGATATAATGGTATATTTATCAAAACTATATTATTTTATTCTACAAGAAATTTTTGTAAAAAAAGTGTTTATAATATAAAAACGCCGGGGTGTATTATGTAAAATTTCACGCCTTGAAATTCTTGAACTACTTGCATACTCCCACTGGTTACATATTGTTATAGCGCCTCTCTTGTTTCTTTTACAAAAGTATTTAAAAAGTACATAGTGTACGGAACCCTTCGTGTGCGAGTCCGACTCACACTTGACCGGTTTATTTTATTATAATACGTATTTACTCATAATATTGTAACAAAACTGTTGTAGTCCGTGGTGGAAATTATTTATTTACGATAATAAATGTTTAACAAAACAGTTAAACACACAAACGAAAGCGTTTTTTCTTTAACTTAACAGCAATAATAACGTTAACAGAAATAAAATAACGACAGTTCTAATAAGTAATAAAATAAAAGACTAAGTAACAGAGAATATAAAGTCACTAAATTATGTACACAAAATATTTTCAACACAGAAACACAACACAAAGTTTATCAGCACACTTGTCTATTAACTATAAGTCATTTATGTAAAACCAGATTTATATAATATCAGTCACTAAAGTTTATTTATTTTCACAGTATAACTGAACAGTTTATGTCGTAATGCCAGAGTACTTGTATCAACACATGAACAACACGAATAATTGACTGACTCACTGACTACGCCAGCGATCCGCTCGCATTTATAGCTTCGTCCTATCGAAGGTTCTAGACGCGTCTCGACCTTTTCTTTACATGCGTTGGTTTCTCCAGGCTATTTTAAAAAGGTCGGGTCTTTACCTGCTTTCGATTGTTATTGTCGTCGTAACTAGAAGATTCCTACAGAATCCATAGTCGTCCCAACAAGGGGCACGCAACAATATATAAAATTTACAATTGACCGACAAATATTCACACTATCACAAAGCAGCTGATCTAAAGATATGAAAGATAATCCTAACAAACAAAAGAACGAATTTCTTAGAATATTCGATACGCATGATACCGACAACAAAGCAACAAAATAACACACAAGTAGGTACTGTTTATTGCTTAATGATGACGTATTGTTGTCGTTATTTAGAGTGTATCATTGTATGAGCAACAAGGTGAACCAACTAGAGTTAAGTATTTTCAACGTTTTAAAAAGTTTGTCGTTATATCGAGTGACGTTAAATGGAGTTTACACTGTATATATAATATAGGTAGATATATGTGCGATAATGGAAAACTCAAAGGCAAAAAGATAATATCCATACACTGTTTGTATAGGTCTATCTGTCTAAAGGTTGGCTCATAATTGTCTAAATCGAATAATTTCGTGAATTTGCAAAAAGCTGATAAGTTGTGTTGAAAAAACAAGCCGCAGTTTTGACGCCCGATATCGATTTGCGGAATAAATAAGCAGTTATTTATCGTGAAAATTTTAAGATTAGAATGAGTTCTCCGGTACGGAAACCTTTGTCTACTCGACGCTATCGTTTTGGATTCGCTTTTTGATTTGAAATTAGAAGACCCATTTTCGTAACTCTTGAACGCTCGACTATGCGTCATAATGCTTAATATTCGTCAAAAGTCAAAATAAGCCCAAGGTCAGTAAATTACAGATATTGCCTCGTTTCATTAGATAGTGGGGGTGGGAGGATTACGTCATCCGGCAGATTGATATCGCGTGGTTGATAAAAATATTAGCGGTTCGACAGCTGACGTCATTCGTTGAACGAGGCAACCTCTGTAATTTGCTGACCTTGAGAAAAAACATATTTCGTTATCAATCTTAGAAAGAGTATATGGTTTGCTAAAGAACAAAACTGTCAAAAACAAATTATTTAAACATCTAATTAGGGTGGATATTATGATGAAGATTTCGTACTAAAAATATAAAGCATGCAGTTATTTTTTATGCCACCTAGAAATGAATAAAAAGTCTGTTGTTAAATAAATAAATACTTGTAGACTAATTTCAAACCTGGAAAAACTAAATTATAGAAAACGAATATAAAAAAAATGATTTCTGAATTTAAAATATACACTTTGGTTAGATTATTTTGAATCATACGTTATGTCGGAGTCTTTTGTAATAGTAAACATGCTGTGATATTTTCTTTTTTCTTACGTAGTATGCCCGGAGTTTCAATTTTCTTGTCGTTCTTTTTAATAACATGAGTTTTCTCATAACGAAAATGCTAAACACTAACCTTAATTCTGTCTGCCATATTAAATACCTGCGCACAGTAAACGATTCTGTGATCGTGGTTGGCGCGAGACAAGATAACGACCGTTATAATATATACATGCTGATTTTTATAACGAATTTTAATTATTTTAAACGACTTTAAGTAAATAACTATTTTAAACGTACGCGACACGATAACGTTGAACTCCAATTTGGGAGATAATGGATTCTTATTACGCTGACGATATACATTTCTATGCTTTATATTTTAAATTTCAGAAGTGAGTCATACTTCACAATTTAATTCAAACAGCATAGTTTGTATGTTTCAGGAAGTTAATTTTGGTTGAGGAACAATAGAGAAAAGAAGCTTGTGGCCAACGTTTCGAAAATTTTATTTTCATCATCAGGGCAAGTTTTCCCTGATGATGAAAATAAAATTTTCGAAATATTGGTCACGAACTTCTTTTCTCTATTGTTCTCCAATCAAAATAAACTTTCTGAAACATTATTTGGAACAAAACTTCTACTAACAAATAGTTTGTATGCATACAAACTATTTATTAGTAGAAGTTTTGTTCCAAATATAATGTTTCAGCAAGTTTATTTGTAAAATGCTTCTCGGGCCGGATAAAATTCTACTGCGGGCCGGATCCGGCCCGCGGGCCGCCATTTGTCCAGACCTGATTTATATTGTTTCAAGGGTTTGTAGCTACATTAGGCGACTATCTCCTTATATTTTAAACCCTTACTAGCAGGGGCAGATGGGACCACAGAGATTTTCATTTTGGTCCGATCGCTTATGTGTTTATTAGAATTTTTTAATTTTTGATAGATACAATTCTAAGGTTAAATTAGTAATGCGTTTTTTGTCTTTGTTGTAATAGCTCCCACAACCGTAAGCTATAATTTTTGTAGCGACGAATAGTCAGTGGCAAAAACTAGCGCTGGCTTTCTTTACGAAAAAAATAGTAGTCATGACGGGATCGGAATCTTACTTTCTTATGATATTATGTTCACGGTGGACACTAATGTCCACGGCGGTCACAGTTGTGTCCACATTATTACATGAATAACTTTAACTTCTCTGTGAGCTTATGTGGGTGGGGCACTACTTTTTTGAACGAAATTACTCCCGTCGCGACTAAAAAAGCTTCACTTCAAACGCGAAAAGTATTTACTTTGACTGTATTTTAATCGTCTTGATTATTTTATTATGTATTTAGGAAATACAGCATGTGCAATAATTAGTATGTGATACACAGTTACCTTAGGTTTACATTTACGCAGTCTGAAACCGTGTTCACTGAAACTGTGATAAACCAGAAACACGCCAGAAACTCTATGCTTGAAATTATCCTGGCTTCTTCTTAAAGCTCGATTTACATCTACTACGAAGCTGTAGAAAAAATCATTTTGATAGTACAGTACTTTGTCCACGAAAGCGGAGCTAGTGCTGAAATCAACTATACACTTTGCAAAAGATTAATAAACAACACATAAATACACAAGAGCAACTGTAGATATAATATATATTAGATATCGTGTCCATCGAGATAATATTAATAATAAAAATCGCAGGATTGTGGACAAAAAGTTATTTATTTAGTGTACGACGTTTCGTCTATAAATTTAGACTTTTTCAAGTACAAATGTGAAAATTTAAAACAATAATTATATGAAAATAAACATTAATTACTAACGTATGACGATGATCTATGTGGCGACCCTTATTATTTTATTAAGCGAATAAAAATTTATACCCCCGAAGTACTCGTAAGACAAAATAGATTTATATCTTTGATTAACGTCTGAATAGAACTCTTCAAGTAAATAAAATTGTCGACCAATTTTTCTCAGACCATACGATATATTGACAAAAAATTATAAAAATACAAATCAATATAACACAAGATGACGTTTCGATAAACATAATGTCGTAACTAAGCATAACATTGATTACGACCATAAAATTAATTGGGATAGTTTTAAAATTTTAGATAATGAAAGTAATTATTTTAAAAGAAGTATTTCGGAAATGTTATATATAAAATCTAATAAAAACTCTCTTAATGCTCAATTAGATACGGAAAATTTAAGTAATATTTATGATATTATTTTGAAATAATATTTTGTTTTTTCAAATAATTGTTTCTTTATAGGTAGGTACTTTGATATACATGACTACGGTTTATAAATTTTGTTTGTTATTAATTTTACATTACTTTTTGAATCATTCAAAGTTTCAATCTTGCGTGAAATCTATTAGATAATAAATTACTTAATACTAATTAGTTTTTATACTTTTTAGATATTTCTGAAGAAGATCCAAATCCGGATCGAAACGTCATCTTGTGTTATATTGATTTGTATTTTTATTATTTTTTGTCAATATATCGTATGGTCTGAGAAAAATTGGTCGACAATTTTATTTACTTGAAAAATAGATTTATGCCTGTAGTTTGGTGAATTGAATTATCGCTATTTACGCGGTGGAATAGCTACCTGGAGAACAAAAAAATAACTACTTACGTTCGGCGAATATGGCCATTAAGCCAATACCGCTCTGTATAAGTTGTTTATACGGCAAAAATTACAACAGCTCAGCCTTTTTGCGGGGGTGGGTGACCGGATTCTACATATTCGGTGGATAATTATGTTATTATTTAGTTTAAATCGAGCTTTATTTTCTAAAACATCGCAGCACTACATATGTAGTGTAAGATTCAGCCACGTGAGACTTAAGCACTATACACAAGACTGTATAATTGCTGTGCTAATTGTCTCCAGCTCTGTGAACGGGTTTTACACCTTGAAGATGTTCAACAGATTCCCCAATGTATTCTCCTCTACAGTCAGTACACCTGACACGGTGCGGATTTCTCTCTCTCTCTCTCTCTCTTACGCTGCTCAGTCCTCAACTTGCGTCGGCCTCACTCCATATTTCCTCTTTGATTTGTCGTCTATATTACAAAAACTACACTATTTTATCGATCTTCTGTATTGTATATAGTTGTTCGAAACATCCTTGGATACTACGATTGCCTACGGGACACAGAACAGATTTTAGGCCAACATAGAAAAACCTAGACAAAGGAGCTACAAGATATTTTTCTAAAGAATGAAAATAACCAAGGATTATTGCAATTTTTAAAGACATTTTTAGTGAAATATTTCCAGACATCTCGGCGTTATATAATAATTGAAAAAATCTTCTCTTCCGTAATGTCATCATTTTTTTCTTATTTAGTTTGAGTTATCTGTATTCGAGACAAAAACATTTAGTACTTTAGTATCGTCGAATTAATGTCAAGGAATTTAAATTCGTTTTTTTCTTATATACAGTGTATTCAAAAAAAGAAAATTAAAAACTTCATAATTTCTTTACTAAAAATATTTAAAAAAATAATGTTTATCCACTATAAAATATTAACTAATCAAAAATAGAGAAACGCTATTTTTTGATCCAGCAATTAATTAATTCAACTTTGATTTTAATATCAGTAATAATGATTTATCAAAATATCGAAAATAATTTTTGCTATATTCTTCTAATCTTTACAATGAGCCTTTTTCATGAAGTACGAAAAATCACTCACTAGTAGCGCTAGTAGTTCGGTAGGGACAAACACTGTCAAATCCCCATATAAACACACATTAAAGTGTACTTGAAAAAAAATGTTTTTAACAGAAGATGATGTTCCTGGAACAAAACTAAAATTTGCAACTGTAAAAGATAACAATGTAGTAACATTAAAACTTGGCTTGCGTGTCGTAATTTAAAAGTATCTGGAAAAAAAAATGAATTAATAGACAGGTTAGTATGCAGACTCTAGTAAAATATTAGCGATAAATTCAAACTGTAATAAGAGAAATTGAAAATAATTATGAATTTCAGATTTATTTCCAAATGAAATATGAATCAAAAATATATGGTAATAAAATAAATTTAATTAAATATAATAAATGAATATAATTTAATAAAAGATTGAGGTTATATCTCATTCTAATCAATGGTAATAAACTGTCAAAAATTTACTATTCATTTTTTATTCATTTAATTAATTTTAAAAATAATTTCGATAACATAATATGTAAATGATGACTCTCAGTGATAAGTTTATCAGTTCAAAATTTTTTTTATTTTAGATTTATATTTTTAAATAATAAAATAATATCACGTAAATAACATTGGTTGGCATGTAAATATTTTATGTTTGTCCCTACTACTAGTGCTGCCTCTCGTGACACTTTCGCTGCACTATTCTCAGGAAAAAGGCTCATTACATAACAATTAATGTCAATCCACTGATTCTAAAAGGAATCCTAGTTTTTATAATTCACGAAACTTTTTAAATACAAATAAAATTAACCCGAGTCAAATACCCAACCATGTGTGGAAAAAATTATGCCGATATATTCTTTCTAAATTTTTAATATCTTTAATTATTAATTAGGATTTAAACAGCTGCATTTTCACCTTGCTATAGTTAGAGTAAAAATATAATTAATTTTTTTAAACTTTTTAAAAACTGGAAAAAATACAACCTGGCTTAAAAAATCCATACATAATTCAATATAATCGTTCTGTATTTTTTTAAATAAAATTAATGAAATAAGAGGAATCTATATACTTTTATTCTATACTGAAAAAAATCGCAATCGAACAATACGGTGCAAACATATACGTCTGTTTTTTGTTACGTCGTAAACACTGGCGTATCAAGGAGGGCAAAACAAAGAAATTTCTAATTTGCTCCCTCCTGGGCCAAGAGCTGGGTACGCCCATGTTAACGTCGTAGAAAAAGACAGAGTTTTTGAAACAGAGATACTTTATTCAGATTGAATGCAAGTACATCAACCAATCGTATCATCGGAGAAATCAGGGAATTACATCGAAGAAAGAGACGTAGATATATTTTCGATACGCTTTGTTGGCTTCGCTCACCGCGCATTGAGTATATAGACAATAATTCATATAGTAGATTATTAAATACTAGCGGTCCCGTCCGGTTTCACCTGGATGTAGAAGAACGAATGGAAAAGGGAGGAACATGAGTACACACATTCATCTTAGTTTACCGAGATGAATGTTGTGTCCAAATTTCATGATAATCGGAGTTGCCGTTCAAAAGTTTTTGTCGATAAAAAGCAGTATTTATACTTTTTTAAACTAATTTTTTTTTTAATTAATTAAATAAAATTTAAATAAATTTAAATGTAGGCCTTAGAAGAAAGCAATGTAGAATATTAAAAAAAAATAAAAATATATTCGCCCAACGTAGGGCTCGAACCCACTACCCTGATATTGACAGTCGTGTGCTCTACCGATTGAGCTAGCCGGCGTTGTATTCTGACAACGCTAATATGAGTATATTTAGTTAGTGCATTTCACCTGAATAGAAGCTTATTTTTGAGATACATTTTGCAACATTTTTCATTAATGCTCCGCTCCTAATGGTCATAGCCTGATTTTATATAGTCTATAGCCTTCCTCGATAAATGGGCTATCCAAAAAAAATTTTTTTTTTCAATTTGAACTAGTAGTTCCTGTGATTAGCGCGTTCAAACAAACAAACAAACAAACAAACTCTTCAGCTTTATATATTAGTATAGATACTATGGAGGAATCTGAACATTTCCATTCATTTCGAGCATACTGTATTAAAAGAAGAGTGCGTCTTTCTCAAAGTAACGCAAATAGCTCGAGCTAGATGTCAGAGCTATAGAGACAGCTGTAGAGGGGCTCATCAACATGAGATAGTCATTAGTCTTGAGCTGTCAAGTTTAAGAACAGGACGGAGAAAAAGAGAACACTGTGAAATTCGTCTGTGTGCAGTGCGCTATCTTACACTGTTGTACCGCTACAAAGAAATACGTATTCCAACATGTGGATAATACGGTAAAAGCACGTTTATCAGACTCCTTGGTTTTTATAATGTCGCAATGCACTTCCAAGAAGAGTAGAGGCAGGACCTTAAACTTCCCAGTCCGAACCATATAGTCTAAGATCCCGATTTGGCTCGACTTCACCGATCAAGTTTTCTAATGAAATTTGATAATATAATGTATTAATAAAGAAACATTGATTTGGTCGCTATTCAATTTCTTGACACAGTTATTTTTAATCAAAAAAACGCATATTAATGGTGGTTCTTATTCTTCATTGTTTAATCTATAATATAATTGAGGAAGGTGTTTTTCTTAAATAGCCTAATGTGTTCTGGGGGCAACTGTAATCATTTTTAAGAAGTTCTTTTGATCTGTTGCATCGTTTGGTGTTGATAAACGAAGTTCTACTATGGATGTGTTATATATGTACGTCCATCCTCGTTGGCAAGTCCCTGTCTTTTCGTAGTTAACATATCCTTAAAAGCTTTTCTAAATACCTGTCCTGTAATATGTCAAATAAAAAACTCATATTTGTTGTTTACTATTCACAAAAATATTAAATGTTAAATTATTAAACTCAAAAGATTTTTTGTACGTATTACAGTTTTAAACTCATTCGCCTTCAAATGTCTGTTGTTACTATTTTATAAAAAAGGAAAAAATAAGCAAAGTTCACCTAAAATCTGAATCTCACATGAATGAAAGAAAAGTTGACGAATATATTACATATTTAAAAAAATAGACCACTAGGTGTTCCGCCCTGCTTTGTCCGGTTCACGGTTGTCAAATAATTGTTGTTTCTTCGTAATTTGAGTTCTACTAATGCTCCATAGACGGCACCCTGCGATTTTTTATGAAAACGGTTCTTTTTCTAAAAGCTTATACTAAACGCTGCAAAAAATCTATTATCTAATATCTGCATTTCTGGTCATCATAACTTTGAAATCATCTGAGATGTGGTCTTAGGGTATCAATAAATCCAGTAGCTTTTGAGTTATTCGTTCCTACAGATAGACAGACAGCTTTTTGAGATTAGATTTGATTAAGTAATCGAATCTATAAACTTACCAGAGTAGATTAAACACTTACCTGTACCGTTTTCATCAAATGCATTGCAATTTCTTTTCTTCATTCTATGCATATATTTTTATTTAGTGATATATTCACTCGTATGTTATAATAAAAAAAAATTTGAAAAGAAGTTTGACCCTGCAGGCCATCCCTGTAACTTCCCGCTATTTTCGAGTTCAAAACGCTCAAAAATATATAAAATATAGCAAGAAGTTTATTTTTTAGCTCTTCGAGCTCAAAAAAAAAAACACTTGGTTACGAAATTTTCGTTCACGATATCTCATGAACAAATGAACCGATTTTGATGCGATTTGCGGCAGTCGACGCAATTTTTTATCCTAAAAAAGTAATTTATTACAGAAAAATCGATCTCATAGGAATTTTACGAGCAATTAAAAAAAAAAACACTTTTTTACAAATTTTTCGTTCACGATATCTCGTGAACAAATGCGCCGATTTTGATGCGGTTTGCGGCGATCGACGCAGTTTTTTTAACCTAAGAAAGTAAACTATTACAAAAAAATCGATTTGATAAGAATTTTACGAGTAATTACAAAAAATTACTTTTTTCCTAATTTTTGGTTCACGTTATCTCATGAACAAATGAACCAATTTTGATCTGGTTTGCGGCGATCGACGCAGTTTTTTTAACCTAAGAAAGTAAATTATTACAAAAAATTCGATTGGATAAGAATTTTACGAGTAATTATAAAAAATTACTTTTTTCCTAATTTTTCGTTCACGTTATCTCATGAACAAATGAACCAATTTTGATCTGGTTTGCGGCGATCGACGCAGTTTTTTTAGCCTAGGAAAGTAATTTATTACAAAAAAATCGATCTGATAACAATTTTAAGAGTCATTTTAAAAAAACACTTTTTTACGATTTTTTCGTTCACGGTATCTCGTGAACAAATGAACCGATTTTGATGCGGTTTGCGGAAATCGACGCAGTTTGTTAAGGAGAAGAGCTGATTAGATTTTGGAATTAATCGGTATAGTAGTTTAGAAAATATTTTACAAAAACAAATTTTTAAAAATTTTTCAAACTTGTTTTTTTAAGATTTCTCAAAATTTTTTGGGCCGAATCGTTTCAAATTTTCAGGAAGTCTAAGTTCACCAAGATCACGTCAGATGCCGCAAACCGCGTTTCAGTCGGACACTCCGTTCAAAAGATATAAAAGGTTTACATACATACATACACACACACACACACACACACACATACATACAGCCCTACGGACATCATCGCCAAAATAGTTTCAATAGCTTCCTAGGACCTCAAAACGTCGAGATCTGGCGAAAACTCAATTTTCGAAAATCGGGGTGAAACCAATAACTTCCCGATTTTTGAAAAAAAAAAAATTTTTTTTTTTAAAGCGGGAAGTTAAAAAGTAATCTAGAGTAGAAACAAATGAGGTATTAAATCCTGAAAATTTGAAAATCACTGATTTTTGAAGTAACATTTTAGACAGTAAAGGGTAAAATTTTATATACGCTTTTCGTAGATTTTTAGATGTATTTTTAAATAATTTAACACGTCACAAATTTTAATATGACACGTAAAGTACTAGGTACTATAATTTTGTTTTAATTATTTATAAGTGTATTTTTACAAGCTTTATATAAATATTTGCAAAATGTTTAGTGTTTACTTATTAACAAGCCATAATATAAATTTGTAACAAAATTGTAAATATAACGAACTGTTCGTTTGGATTTAGTTTACCATTAACAAATTATAGTGTATAAAAAATGAAATATATAAATTCAATGTATTAATGAATTCGTGCGTCCATCTTGCACGATGCCCTGAAAAAAAGATTTTTTTTCTTTTCGCATTTTACTCCTTGAAATTAATCCCTATAATTAAAATTGGACTTTCAATATTTCACGTCTCTATCTCTGTGTCAAATTTCAAATAAGTTTTTTACGTCAAATAGTTTAAAAAATATCGACTGTGACAGACGCACGGACGGACGGACACCAAAATGATTCCATATATACGTTAGGAAAGTATCTTTGACACGCGACCTTCGCACCATTTCGTGTTTGATTTTTTCAAAAGTGGTTCACCCAAAATTTACAAACGCATGGAAACCAGCGTTATTCTTAATTATAGAAATATATTTACGCAAAATGTCAGTTAAAAAACTACATAAATGATTTTTTTATTTCAAATTTTTTTTAAATCTTATTTTTGTTAACAAAATAACAATTATGATATTTTTCATGTATTTACAGACGTAAAATAAAATTTAATTACCGTTGACGACGTACTTCTGCAGTCCATTTTTTTCCTCTCTAATTCATAAGAAAATCCAGGAATATGGTGGAATTGTAATTCTGGATGTTTAGTTGGTGTATCTTTACAATCATCAACACAGTACTTTAGATCTGATAGCTTTTTCCCCACTTTATTCGACAATTAATCCTTATTAAAACGCACGTATAACATATGACACTAAGGTTTTGACTGAACCAGATTAAAAAAAAACTCACGAGAGGGCGCAAAAGTCGCCTTTCAAAAGATACTTTCCTAGCGTACTGTGTTTCGTTTGCATGGAATACTAAAAATATAGGTAAGAGAATTTTTTTGTCACGTGTCCTTTAGTGGCTCATTTCACAAACTACTGGGACGGGTGCTTGGAATATTTTTAATAAAGGACATTGTTTAACGTTACGATTGTAATAAAACATCAGTTTTTTTCAGTGAAAACATTTTACATTTAATGCGTAAACACATAATATAAAATTAAATTGTTATAGTACATCAGATTTAAAATTTCTTTTTTCGAATAACCGTTAAAGCTATAAACATAAAAACAGCATACTGATGCAGGGTTGTATCCAGAGTAAGATTGCGTTTGTTTGATTTTTAGTGTTCCTTGCAACGAATCACTTCGGCGTCCGTCCGTCCGTCTGTCACAGGAGATTTTCTCTGAAACTATTTGACGTAAAAAATTGAAATGCGCCATAAAGATAGTCGAGATCAGGAGTCGAATGGAGGGGAAGGGGGAAGGCCCGTAATTCTTAAAATATCACATTTATAGAAAGATTTTTTGTGAAGAATTAATTTTCCTACAAAATTGTTATGTTCAAAATTTTTTATAATTTTTTTCCATGGGGTGGAAGTCAGGGGGGCCAATTTGTAGAGGATGCCGAGGAAACAAAATTGTGGGACCTTTACCATCGTCTTCAGCGACCTTGAAAACGAGAGGCGCTCTGGCAAAAAACGCAAAAAACCCCAAAAAATCCAGACTCCTGACCTCAACTATAGACGTCAAGTATTCAAGTGAATTTTGAGTCGGGAAGTTAATTTTCGTGGATAAATGAAAACAAAAATTTTTCAAGGCCATCAAGGCCTCAAATAAAAACTTAACGAATCAAGAATTTAAAATATATTATATGATCATTTTTTATTTTTTCATTGTTTAAACATGTTTGGGGAAAAACTTCCATCTATATCTTCAAAATAATCGCACAGAAAAATCTGAAAAAATCATGAGCATTGAGTATTTAGATGTAAATTGAACGAAAATAATCCAAATTGAAAAATTCCAGCGCGATCAATTATTATAAATAGTTTAATAGACGCTTTATTTATTAAAATTTATGAACGAACGTGAAACTGGTATATTATAATGTCGATTACTAATTCTAAGCTAGGCTATAGCTCTTCGGTAGAGCTCTAGACTCATAGATCGTTAGGCGAATTATTTATTCTTTATTGCATTTAGCATTTCGAAAGCCTAAAAAATCATTAGAATTAAAAAATTTAAGTGTGATCAACTATTGTGATAAACAATTTAGTTGTTTTTTTCTTTACAACTACAGAACCGAAATTTAACTACTGAACACACAAGTGGGGAACACTAATTGTGCAAGTATAGATTTTGATAAATATAGTTTAAAACAAAACTGAAAAACACGCTTTATATCGAACTAAAAAGTAAAAAATATTTTTTTTAAAATAAGCTTAAAATAATAATGAATAAAAAATACTAGTATTATTGTGAAAAAAGCGTGAGGCGCTTTGTTCCACATTTTAGTACATCGAGCGCCTCACGCTTTTTTCACAATAATACTAGTATTTTTTATTCATTATTGTTTTAAAATAAATATAGTTTAAAAAAAACTAAAAAACACGATTTATATCGAACTAAAAAGTAAAAATAATTTTTTTTAAAATAAGCTTAAAACAATAATGAATAAAAAATACTAGTATTATTGTGAAAAAAGCGTGGGGCGCTTTGTTCCACATTTTCGTACATCGAGCGCCTCACGCTTTTTTCACAATAATACTAGTATTTTTTATTCATTATTGTTTTAAGCTTATTTAAAAAAAAATATTTTTACTTTTTAGTTCGATATAAACGTGTTTTTTAGTTTTTTTTAAACTATATTTATTTTCCACTTTTTAGTTCGATTTATTGTCAAAAATTTGCCGAAAAAAAAACAATTTTTTTCGGCGTAACGGGATTAGAACCCACGGCCCGTGATTCCGAGAATTGACGTCAACGAAGACCCGTGCCTTTGACAGCACGGCTAATCACTGTAGTTACAGTGCTGGCATATTATACCACAGTAATAAACCACTTGCTGTAGTCCAAACGAAGGTTACATACAAACTTACAAGTAAAGTTAATATAAAGCGTGTAAAAATATGCAGCGTAAGAATTGGCAAAGCTGCATCCCTGAATGCGGCAAGCTATTATAAAGTAGAAAAAAACAACGCTCCTATATTGAATTTCAAAAATTATTATTACAGTAGAACAGTTTCTGAGGCCCATAACATGTATCGTAATAGAAAACTTCAAACACATTATATTAAATCTACTTTACAATAAAAATTGTGTCTTTCGACGTCGACATCGACGTGTTTTCGGTAAACGGGAAATGTTTGTACGTCGAGCAATTCTCGCAACACGGCGTCAACAAAAACGACTTATAGTCTTTGTTGTTTTTTTTCTTAAAGCAATTTGTTTTTACGCACGACTACACCTGTGTCTTGGAACACATACAATTTTATCGTTCTGTGTCTACATATTTCCGTGAAAACTGCACCGTTATATTCTAACTACTGCCAGAAAATGTTGTCAGTAGTTACATAATAAAGTGCCGAAATTCAGCTGGCTTGAGTTGCGGTTGTTTGCGTCACGTAGCCAGCTACAGAACTATCTTGTACACCTTTTTCAATTCCTGGAAATTGTTATAAAGAAGAAGACTTGAGCGAACTCAAGTAAGAAAATGGTATCCATTTTGGGTTGAAAAGAAGGCCTTTCTACAGGATTGAGGCAACGTTTTAAAAATAATTTAAAGAAAGCAATTGATAAACTAGATAAACATTAATGTTTTTCAATTTTCTTAAATTATTTTTGAGAATAAAGTCTTACTTGAATTGATATTAGAACATTATTACGGAATTAGAGCAAAAAAGTGAAAAGAAGAATCAACAATTTCAGCTAATTTTTAACTTGTAAGACAATGATGTTTCCCTGGGAAACATTTAATTAGAAAATTTCATTGGAATGTTTTCAAAAAATTCTTTATTCTAAAAGAAACCAAAATAGATTCCGTTATCACACAAGAACGTAAAATGTTTAGCTATTATTTACTAAATTGAAGGATTATCGATTATCGATTTACGTTATTTTCAGTAATCCATTTTCAGTGTTCAGGCGGGCTCTGAAACGGGAAGCGCCAAAACAATAGGTTTCAACTGTAATTGAAAATGAGATAACTAGAACAAAATCATCACATCTGGTCCTTGCACTGATTGAAATTAAAAAGCAATGTTTCGACGTCGTAACCTTAAACATCCAAGCCAACTAAGTTATTGTTAATATTTTGTTCCCATTTCGTAAGCTGTACTTCATTAATATAATATTAACTGCTCTAGTCTAAATGACATAAAAATGTTTGAAATGTTTAATTTAATATCATTATGCAAAATTTCCATGCAAAGTGTGTTCAAAATTCTAGAGAATGGGAAACATTCAAAAAAGGATGGCTGCTTTGTGTGCCGTAAGCTTTAAATGATAGACCCGATTCTGAACTACAATCGACACAACTACAACTTCTCTTTTATTTTGCCATATTTAAGTAGAAAATGAATTCTATCTGCGGAATTGTTCGTGGTTTCTTTCAAATTTTTTTGTAGATAATAGACCAGTCGAGAACTAAGATCATTGGAATCTAATTTTTCATCGTTTTCACGCGCAACTGTCGTTGCTATGGTTATGATCATGATTCTCAAATGTTTCGGGCTCTTTTTGACGCAGTGGCTGATACAGTAAAGTTTTTCGACGTTAATTTAGGTGATTATATTATTGACGGTGCTATATTATTACAGTAAAAGAACACACCTGTGCCCAATTGAGACGGCGCGGTGGTTGAAGCGCCACAATTTAAAAAACTGGTGAAAGTATACAAGAACCGGTTCGTACCTGTCATAAATCGTTGATTGTTTAATGGGCATAATATTTAAGTCAATTAGTAATGTTAAATTTCAGCCAATCTCGAGACTGGCTTATTACATATATTTTTTCTTTTGATAGCTGGGTATAAAGTTTTAGAAACAAGTTCAATTAGTTCTAAGTATAGTTGCGAGCTTAGTTGATACGATTATATCTGTTTTAGACACCCAGTTGGGCTATTTTAGTTTTAGAGAAAGTTTGCTTGATTATTAAATTTCATTTTGAAAGCTGTTCTAGCAACTAAGCTAAATTAAATTTTGTTTTAGATATCAGTTAAAATTACAGATTGCTGAAGCTTGCTCTACTATCTATAGTCTATACTAATAATACAAAGAGATAAAGTTTGTGATTTTGGATGTAAGAGGTAATCTCCGAAACTACTCATCCAATTTCAAAAATGTTTTCACCAATATTTAGAATGGACCTTCAGGATGGACCAAGGCTATATATTTTGCAATGTAAGTTGATGAAAAAACGGTAGCAATCTACAAATTCGGGTAAAGTCGGACCGGGTCGTTAGTTAAGCATATATTGTTTTTCCAGAATGCAAATGGAAGGTTTATTTTTGTTTCAGTATATTATAGACGTACATATTTTTAATAATTTTTATAGATATTTACTGTACGCAAAATTTATTTTTCTCATCGTTTTTTATCGTTTAAACCGACGAGTATTTTAAATTCTTTGCGGCGATAATTTTTGTTGTAAGGCTTTAAAACATTTATTGGTCTTTAAAAAAAGTTCTAAAATTGAGCATGCGACTCTTATCTTCTGAAGTCATAACTCGTTCAAGTCGTAAATGATTTAATAGACAACGCTAAAATGAATAAGCACGGATTACATCATGTTTTTTTTCACAAAATTAAATGAAAACCATTAAAGAGGACAATCTCTCACTGAAATGCTTCAATTTCAATCTTCGTTGTTATATAAATTCTTCAAACAAAGGCTCGTTACAATTTTAAACCATGCACGAAATTTCTTTTTATTAAAAAAAATGGTTGTCTGTAAAGTCGGTTTACGGACGATAGTTTTACGTGATAACGTATTCCGTAATACATAACCTAAACCTCCCAAAATTTGGTTTCAATCCGCTTATCCTTGGTGTCGGAATGATAAGAAATGTCAAAAGTGACGTTTGCAACTTACAAAGTATTATGTTCTAATAATAATTAGTTATTCCAATACTTAACTTAGAAGGCTTTGCATTTCACAATATACTAATGTCAAAAAATTGAATTAAACATTAGAAATGCAGCTGTTTTCATGTTAAGACAAGACATACGTTTGCTTCTAATTTCCATGTACGGCAAACAAAGACAACCGACCGCGTCGCGCCATGCATTACACAACATTGCATTTATACAGCTATTTTTCTATATAAATTTGTATAAAATATTTTTCTATATAAACTTGTGTAAAAAAACTGTTTAGGCAAATTCTGTTATACGAAATCTATGTAAAATGTTCTCCTCTTTCGTTTAAGACTGGTTTCAAATCGATCTGATTTAAATTGAGCGAGAAATTAGCAAAAAGCACGCACAGGGTCAGGCGGAACGTTAGGAACGTTAGGAACGTTACGTTACACTTTTTCGAACATGCAGCCGGTGTTTTATCAATTTATAATATTGGTGATTCATCAATTTATAAGACGTTATCACGTCAAAAAAAAAATATATTTAAAATAATAATTATTTTCTCAGCGTTTTTAGTTTAGGTATGAAAGATAAAAACTTTCGCAGTAAAACTTATTTGGACGCAGTCATTTTAAACGGATAATAGATAAAACGTGCTTAACGGAAGTAGCTATTCTAACAGCTGTCATACATAAAACAAAAGCAGAATACTTTGAATCCTTTTCCTTAATTTCAAGGACGAAATAAAGTAGAACGAAGTGTTTAGAGAGTGTAAAAGAATATTGACATTGGTGACGGGTTATTAGCATACAGTACCAATCAATCATCCTCGAGTGACGGGGCGCGTTCAAAGAGCCGAACGGTGGCGTCGTGTGCGGGGGGAGGGGCGTGCGAGCGGGGGACGGGGGGTTCCCTCTGACAAGTCTGACGACGTCTCCACTCAACGAACGCGCGATTTCAACCGACTCGCGGAATAACGTCATGTTCGAATCCGTCAATGTCTACATATTTCACTAACGGAGTGTTATGGTTCTATAGTGATATTCCACTAATAGCTCACTATTTGGATTTTGTTACTTGTAGTTTGTTAATTACAGTTCAGTTTATTTGTGTATTGGCTTCGGTCGGATGGCGGGATCTAAGGGTCGGGCCAAAATTTCTCGACGTTTCATAGCCTCCTAAGAAGTTTAGCATCATTTTGAATATTCCGCAATTATCTCGATGTTTTGTTCACTTTTAACAATTAACATTTCAGAAACTGTCAGAGCAACATTTTTTTTGTAATCAGAAATAAATAATCTATCGAAATCTTTCCTTTTTAACTCACCCTTTCGGAAGGCGTTGCCTCGTATTTTGTTCATTAACGCGAAAGATCCTAACTGTCCTCATCTTTTTGAGTCGTACCCGCGGAAATTCAGCCCCGGACGTGCGATTTTTTTGAACCGGGGCAGAAACTTGGTAATGGCGCCCCCTCTCTCCAGCGTTTGAGATACATTACTTAAAAAGAACTCACAAATATATAATGTTTGGCATTTTTCATGAACGGGAAACCGTCAGAAAACAAGTAGATTGAGTAAATCGGAAAAAGGACAGATTGGATGTGGTTTTCAACAATATTATATTATGATTTTGGCGCCCCCAGAAACTGCCACCCGGGGCGGGTGCCCTGGTTTACCTTTCTAGATCCGGGGCTGCGGAAATCTGTCTTTGACTGTTATAAAACGAAGAAAACACGACCAGAAACAAGTCACTTATTATGCTAGTATATATTCGCGCATAAGTAAAAATTTTTGTTTAGTTTGTGCTGTTGTATAATTTGTAGAGTCATTCTATCGGGTGTATAAAGTATACAGGGTGTCCCATTAAGAATGGGACATAGAACAACCGCAGATTCTCTAATTCAAAATAAAACGATTAAGCGAAATATGCTTAGATAAAATGTTACTCGCTCTACCAGTGGCGTACGGCAGGAGTAAGTAATGCTTGTACCCCTTCTAAATGTTACGCCGCTGTCTAAATTTTAATTTTGACTATAATTTTAATTTTTTTGATATTTTCTAAGTCAATAATGTACACTTGTTAGTTTGTTGTAAAGTCATTGGTTTTCAAGATATTCGCAGTTAAAGATAGATAGACATATACTTTTTATTTGTATTATTATTAATAATATTCATTTTTACAATTTTGTAACATTTAGAAGGGGTACAAGCATTACTTACTCCTGCCGTACGCCACTGGTAGAGCGTACTGAACTAATTTTTTTTATTGTTAGGTGCATTTTATGATATTTAACAAGTGTGCCGATTTGAGTAAAACTATACGGTGTATTAAAAAATTATGGACATTAATAATTTTTCAGTTTTCAACTTCAACACCCTTATTTCGGAAACGAGTAACATTTTATCTAAGCATATTTCGCTTAATCGTTTTATTTTGAATTGGAGAATCTGCGGTTGTTCTATGTCCCATTCTTAATGGGACACCCTGTATACGGTCTTTCCATCTGTGTATTGCTGAACGCCGGTGGGTTTTTGAGTGTGAACATTAGTAATTTCCGGTGCGTGAGAGGACTTGTATGCACTCGAAAGGCAGATAACGGAGATTGTAGAAAAGCGTCCCGACGACTGAATGTATATAGTCGACGACAGAGAGACGCCGAAGACGCATACATGCCAACATCTTCTTGAAACGTGAGTTTGCTGAGCGATATTACGAAATGAATACCAGCGGTATCTAAGTCAAGCGATACGTGCCATTTTTAACCAATTTCAAAAAAAGCAGATTATTATTTTCACGCATATCTTTATATACATACTAGCGGTCCGTCCCGGTTTCATCCGGGTGCGATAGATATAATTCTGTAAAATGTATTTCGTTTACAGCCCGGCGTCTGAACTAATAGCTTTGAGCTAATTCTACCAGATTTGCTTCTGAACTAATTGTTTTGAGCGAATCCTGTTAGATGTCGCTACTTGGTACTAAAACGGTTCTTTTTTTGTTTGCTTTTGAACTAATAGCTTTGAGTAAATTATATTAGATGTCATCGCATGTTACTAAAACAGTTTTTTTGAGAAAACTCCGTAGTTTTGTAAAAAAATATTTAATAAAATCTATCCTAAATTACACCAAGCAAGACACATTTACAAAATTTCATTAAAATCGGTTCAGAGTTTCAGAGATTAACGCGGCCAAAATTGTGATACAAGAATTTTATATACATTATAGATAAAAAAATCTTGTGTCATGATGGTCATCCGCGCTAATCTCTGAAGCCACTGAACCGATTTTAATGAAATTTTTTAAATGTGTTTGGCTTGGTGCGCTATAGGATAGTTTTTATTAAATATTTTGTACAAAATTATCATGTTTTTTCAAAAAAACTGTTTTAAGTAACATGTAACGACATCTCATAGAATTTACTCAAGCCTATTAGTTCAGAAACAAACAAAAAAAAAGCTGTTTAATATAAATTAGCGACATCTGATAGAATTCGCTCAAATCTATAACTTCAGAAGCAAATTTAGTAGAATTTGCTCAAAGCTATTAGTTCGGACGGCGCCAGGCCGCAAACGAAGTACATTTAACAGAATTATATCTACCGCACTCGGGTGAAACCGGGACGTGCCGCTAGTATTGATTTCATTCAGAACTCAATTATATTTTGTGTAGGAAAAAAGATCCAGAAGTAACTCGCGAGTAATAATTTTGTATCCAGAATTCCTGCGCATATAATTATCAACTTAATACCATTATATAAGCCGAGTGGGGCAATTAGGCAAACCGCACTGGAAGCTCGGATAATTGTTTTTTGTATTATTATATAAACGTTGTATTATCAGATATAATGCAGCGAAAATATTCACTGCAACTGCACTACAGCAGCATGAAAATAGGTTCACTCAACGCGACGTATGTAAAAATTTTAAGCATAGTATTATTTTTTGTACATAAATAATGTAAACCAACTTTTTCTTATATCCTTAGTGCACATACCGCTAGGTCTATTATTGCGTTCCGCGTCAGAGCTGAGATTCGTTCACATCCAGGTTAATTTCGTACGAAATCCATTTAAATTGTAGTTTCTTGAAAAGGGGAGAATATTCTGTTCTATAAAACGGTACCATTTTTAAATTGGTTCGATGTCATAATCACTAATAAAATTGTAATAGAAAATCGCGAACGCAGCAGTTGTCGGTTGGTCTGTACGTCTGTACGTACGTACGTCCGAGCAATTTTTATGTACATTATTCACTTTGTTTACTATCGGTTAGATACAACGTTTTCTATAATTTTTACATTCTTATATGAAACCGCTGTGATCTTTTGAATAGTTTTGAATGCGAGTCGGTGCCCTTTTCCGAAAATGGTCTTGTTTATACAAGCGTTGAACTGCGTATAACAATTATTATTCAAGGTATAGTAGAAGACACATTGTCGGTTGCTGAATTATTAGAAACTGTAAACTTTGTGTCGCTGAAAATACCTGAAATATAGGCCAACAGTAGAAGGTGGAGTATATAACGACGAGGCCTTTTACATTACTGTAGTCACCGGAAGTCAAATCTACGACGCCAATGTATTTTTCATCCTGTACTCTGTACTGCTTGTGTTGTACATTTTCATAAGATTCGTAGATTGTATAGATATATATGCAGTGCTGATATACAGAGAATATCACAGTTGTAGGGCTATGTAGGAATATTTTTTTTAAGTTTTTGTGTATCATCTCGGTGACTGAAATTGTCTAGATTTGGAAGCAACTAATTTTTAGAGTCCGTACATCCGATGATAAAACGGAATCCTTATGGGATCACTCTGGTGTCTTGTCCGGCTGTCACATCTAATTTTATTCGAATCTACCTGAACAAAAAAGTTAAAATTTGGTACATATATAGAGTTAGGTGACCCACTCACGGATGCATACCGTAAATAAACGAATTCGGATTTTGGGGGGTTAAATTTATGAGGGCAAATTAGAATTTTCTAATGCATCATGTGATGTGTTTTATAAATAAAAGGGTTTATTATGAAAAATACAAACATATTTTTTTATAATTTTAAAATCCATAGTTAAAAGATATTAGCATTCTCTCCCCCGCATCTCCGAAACTACTTAGCATAAAATTTTGAAAAAATAGATAATACAGAGTCTCATTCATAGTGTGCAGGACAAATTAAGCAAAAACAGTCTCCGTGCGAGCTCGGCTTACACTTTGTTTTTAGTTAGTTTTTTTTTGACGTTAAACTCAACAATTCTATGCAGATGTTGATTTACTTCTAAACTGATTAGGGTTAGGATGACACTGATCAATTTTCGATTGTGTGCCATTAAGAAAGATGAAATTAAAATCTTTGATCAACGTCTGAATGGAACATATAGGTATGTTAGATATATATTGTCTATCGAGATAATAATTAATAAGAAAATTGCAGGAATGTGGACAAAAATTTAGATTTATTAATGTACGACGTTCCGTCTATAGATTTAGACTTTTTCAAGTAGGTACAATAAGAAATTTAAAACTGTAATTATGAAAATAAACATTAATTACTAACCATAGCAATTAATAATAGGTCATAGGCATGATTTTTTTTATATTTTTAATAGATTATTTAGTCAACCATAATAGGGAAAAAAATTGATAATCATTTAAAAATGTAATATTATCATAAGAAAAAAAATATTAAATTCCACATTCAAAAATAGACAGTTTAAACAATCGGCCATGTTCGCGGGCTTATGTGACGTCATGATATACGATGCATGCCAACCTTGATGTCAAATTGTCAATGTTCTAAATGAAGTTTATTTGTTATTTTCTCTAAATACTGACATAACTTACTGTGAGACGACACAGTCGTCATGAAAACTGTTGTTGATATATACTCTGACGTCACGATGCGTTTTGAAAATTCGAAAATAACGCTTATTTTCTACATTTCTTTTTTATTATTTGTATTTTTTTCAGTGATTAGATTAATAAAATAACCATTACGTTATGATCAAGAACTAAAATATATTTCGAAATAAAAATTTTAACCAATTTGGAGTTTTATGCATATGACCTATTATGTCTGAATGGAACTCTTCAAATAAATAAAATTATCGACTATATATTATATCCGGACTGAAACGTCATCTACTGAATTATAATTTTATAATTATTATTTTTGTCAACATATAGTCTGAAAAAATAGGTCGATAATTATATTTATTTAAAGATGAAATTACTTAAAAAAAACTAATTCACCGGAAAAATTACATCTGCAATTTTATTATTAATACTGACTAGTAAATACTTCTACTTACGTAATCAAGAAACCTGCCGGCGTTGAGACTGTCTTAACAGAAACTATAACCGAGTCTTACTAATTATCTTAGCAGATGAAAAAGCAACGATTTAACCACAACCGTTGGTTAAGCTGCACCTTGCTCGAAATAAGTAACAAAAAAAAAAAAACGTAAGAAACCCTAGCAGAAACAGGCCAATGGGAATATACATAGGTGTACTTATAGGGCTGTTTCGTTTAGCAAAGCTACAAAGTTAATGGTGTGAGGATAATATGAAAGAGGATGGAACGCGACTGGTATGTGCTCCTTATTGTATGTTTGTATGTGTGTATATGTATACATGTAGTCATTCTATATAATACCTACACACACATGTATAATGTTCATGCATACTATACCTACCTCGCTGTAAGATGTTGGATTGCTGCTATAGTTACCGGCGTGAAAATTTTTGCAACAGCTTCTCGTTGAGTTAGCGCATACATATCTTCTCCATCTGCACCTTTCTGTTTTCAACCGTTATTATTTTTTTTTTACTCTTGCACGCCATAAAGCCTCTCAATTACGCCTAGTTTCTGTGTGACTTGTAACTGACCCTGCAAAGATTGTATCCAAACTTGAAAGAAGGATTTGCTCCAAATGTTGACAACAGAAAAAATGACATCAAAAGATGTCATTATTAACAACTATTCATCATTATTCATTTTGATGACTAAAATTAATTATTAAGTTAATTACAGCTCCGCTTCTGATTTATTATTACTGTTGAAACATCAGATTACAATACGTATTTGTAGAGTATCATAATTTTTATGGATCTGCAGAAATATTGAAATAGAATTCATCTGTGGCAAGATTTCGATCAAGTCCCATAGTAAAATGGGCAACGTCATTTTGATGATAGTGTGATACCAGAGGAATTACAGAAAATCATGATAGTATTACAAACATAGACATTAGATCCGCTCAAGTCAACCATTTTGTTTAAAATTGTGGACGAAATTCTTGAAACCCTTCATAGGACTCCACGCAAGTTGAAATTTGTTAGTACATCTTTAGTATCTTCGTAAATTCGTATTGTTCATCAACTATACATTTACAGAAATATTTTTCTATTTATAGCGTCTTTAATTTTTTTACGGCTGCAATAGTAATGAAATTACTGGCTCGTATTAAAGTGCGTTGATCCTATGTGCATTATTCATTAAAATTTGTATTTATTTTTTTTTAATTTGACAAATTGCATTCATCTTTAGTAAAAAGTTCATTAGTTGGTGCGCTTCTAAAACTAAATTTACAACTCCGGTAGAATTGTTTACAGTTATTTTGTGCGACTGCTAGAGCCACATTCCTATAGCATGATCCTTTTACAGCGATACAAGGGTTAGAGAGTTGTGCGTACATCCGTGTGTCCTGTATAAAAAAGAAACGGGAAGAAGAAAACCCGACCGGCCTATCTACATGGGTTTAGAAGGTCGGAATGTATATACACCTATATATTATATATTACGTTATACTGAATGGTTGAAATAAGCGATCTACAACTTCTAAATAAATAACGCTATGAAAGATTCTTAAATACTAGCACAAACCCGCTGCTTCGCTCACGTGAAGGTCACTTGCGTACAGATTCGCTTACATCATATACTTTTGGTCTATACCGAGCATAGGAATAAAATCGCATTTGAATCATTAGGGTGCAAACATATACTTCTGTCTTTTTTTACGCCGTAAGCACTGGTGTATCCAGGAGGGCAAAATAAGCACGACGAACTTAGCTTAAAAATTTCTAATTTGCCCCCTCCTGGTGCAAAAGTTGGGTACGCCCATGTTAACGTCATAGAAAAAGACACAGTTTTCGAAACAAAGATATTTTCTTTAGATTGAATGCAAGTACATCAACTAATCCTATCATCGGAGAAATCAAGGAATTACGTCGAAGAAAGAGACGCAGATATATTTTTGATAAACTTTGTTGCGTTCACTCACCGTACATTTAGTAGATAGGCAATGATTCATATAGGTTATTATTAAATATATGGCTTACATAAATGCCGGTTTTGACGGAAAGCCTAGCTTAAACACAACACTGCCGTCTATATGCATTGGAAATGTTTGTAGTTTAAGGTAGTTCACTTGCGACAGTCGTAGACAAAAGTATAGTGTACCAGTTAGAGATTTGCTGTGCATTTTTGTAAGAGACTGTACCCAAAACATCAAAGCTTTAATATACAGATACACTTCTACACAATTAGAATTGCAAGTACAATGAAAATCTTAATATTTAAAAGATAATAATAATTAATTCGCACAATGTTGCCAAGCAGGGTGGCGTAATGGTGAGAGCACTGGACTCGCATTCAGGAGGTACCGAGTCTGAATCCCGGCGGGGGCAGATGTGGCTGAGACTTTTTCCTGCTGCCTCTCGCAGAGAAACGGTAATTCGTGTATTGGCCGTTATATTGAGGTTTTCCGCAACCATTTCAGATAAATATCGAGATGGTTCCTTATTCAAGGCCATGGTCAAACTCCTATGCTCAAAATTTGCCAACCTTATCCTAATGTCTTAAAAACTCCCTCATTTGCCCATTGTTATTAGTTAGTTGAAGTTGAAAAAATGTAGAAAATAACAGGAAGTGTGATAGATGGAAAATGGTGCGAATAGCGTCTGTTATGACATAAAGTCGAGAAACGGACGTTAAACGCATTATTATTATTATTATTATTCGCATACTTATTTTATTGCTTATATAGAAAAACAAACATATATTGTGTAATAGAAATAATTTCTGTACCATAAACGATTAATGAGTTAACAGAAATTTCTAGAGTTTAACAAGTAGAAAAAATTTCCATAGAAATCGGTCATGTGCTCCCAAATGTGAATATATATGTTACGGTTACTACAAGAAAGTAGTTAATTCGCGAATAATCGGCTAATTACCGGAATTAATCAATCCTTGACGTTGGTTAATTCGGGTATTAGCCGGTTAATTCGCGAATAAACTACTTTCTTGTATTAACCGTAACATATAGATGTAATTTAAATCTTCCCCGTCCTGAAATTGGTAAAAAATGTTGCTGTTTATTTTTTGTTCATGTTATATAACATTCTCTCATCATTCATATAATAATGTATGTATTTTCTATATACATTCTTACGTAGATGTACCAGATGTACCGTAATAAAATGTGAAAGGCTTATTGTACTTAATATGGTGATGGATGAATGATAGAGAAGTATGGCATGCCTGCTGGATGCAGATACTATGTAAAATGCTTGTAATGTGTCAAATTAGATATACGCTCATTTTTTAAATGAATGTATGAGTTTTCTTTATACGGTGTTCCTCATAGAGATATAAGTTACTAGAGTACGCTAGCGGGTATGCTTGCCATAAGTGAAAGTGTCTGCGGTTCAGAGAGAGAACGCTGCAAAGGTTCCGTATCATTATACAATATGTTTACTCAAATCAGCATTGTTTTGTATCATTAGTTACCATAGAGATAAGGAACTTTTCTTTCTCTGAATTGCAGAGACTTTCACGGCTCACTCGCGTACTCCAGTCTAATATCTCTATGGTGTTCCTCAACCAATTTTTACAATATTTATTATTAATTAATATTTACAATATTAACCAAAGTTCAGTGACTATAGTCAGACATTTTTTTTCCGTCACCAATAGCTTCAGGGTTTGACCCTTGTGCCAATTTCTTTATACTTTAAAATTTTTTTAACATGTACAACAAGGACGCAATGATGGATGGTCAAGTATAGCAATAGTCTCATAAATGCAGGGCCGACACAAACGAGGGAGACTTTCATGTCAGACATTTTAAATGGTTCATGTTATTTGTCAGACAACATTATTTGAGCGTTTTGGTAGAAGTTCTTAAGCTATCCAATTAAAAAAGCAAATAGTATCTATAAATTTTTCACGTGTCGTCAAAACGACATCTTTCGGAAAATTTAGAGGGAAAACGCCCCAAAATCAAAAAAAGTCATAGAGGAAATAGGTGTCAGACTAGGCCTAATGAAGCCATATACAAAGTTTGGGCAGAGTATTTGTCAGTAAAATTTTTGCCGACGGGCACTCTGACTATAACTTCTGTATAATTCATTAAAAAAACAACTCTCGCAGTATTTGAACTTTTTAATTCGTTGTTATGTACACAAATACATCGATCATTTTTTCCGTGAAGGTTACTGTGTTGCACAAAAGCCGATTTTATATTGACTAGTGGTCGAAATTCGATCGTAATTCATTAAATTTGTAAGTTCGTACGTTATTGAGGTTCTTTTGTCACTAAATGCATTTTTCGTGAATCGATTTTACCTGTGTTAATTACTACACATCGTGATAGAATATATATTGTGCACTTCCCCTCATTAAAACTAAGAGAACGATGTATGTTTCCTCACAATGTGTAGGAATCAGCACTCTCAAATCAGTATCGCAACTTTTTTCCTTCCCGTATTTATAAATTTAACCAATCTATACATCTATCTATATAGATAGATGTATCTATCTATATAGATAGATGTATAGATTGGTCACGATTAGATACTGTTTAAGAAGCGCTGCTTGAGACAATATCGTATTCGGATTTTTGTAGTTTTTACACTGAATACAGCATATTTCACAACAAAATGATAGTACATATTTCATAAATTTCTTGTCGTTTTTGACTATATACACTTTTTGATGTTGTATCTTTTTATCGATTTTGCTGTTAATAAATATTTATAGAATTCCGTTTTCTTCTTTATAATATATATCTTAGATGGCTACTATTGTAGCACTTATAACCTCTCAAATTTTATACAGTTTTTCATAACAAAATTAAATTTATGTATGTATATTATTCTATTTAGCTATATATCTTTACGACTGCATCTTAACAGATCTTTTGGAGTATTAAATTCAATTTATACAAAAATAGTTTCGTATATATTTTACTAGTTTTGTTCGCGTGGTTATTTTATATCCACCCCCACCCCGTTCTTGAAAAAAAAACGTCGAACATCTATTTCTTTATTTTCTAAGTAGAGTAGGTATTTTTTTCGAGTTTCACGCTTTTAGCTTAGTGAAACAGCATCTCCTTCGTGAAGATTTCAAACCCCATTTTTATCTCTTGAGACACGGATTTTAATAATTTGTTGAATAAAGAATAATTAAGTCAAATTTTGTGTTTCTATGTCAAACAGTTTCGGAAAAAAGCCAATTTTTACCCCCTCAAGAGTTGATTAAAGAAAATATCGATCATATATTTGCTTATTTTTAATGATAATAATAATAATAATAATAATAATAATAATAAGGATTTATTGTATAGCCCAGTAGGATACAATCGTCAGTTAAGTTACATTACAAATAATTATACCTTTACATAATTTTATAATAATTCATGTATGTTATACGGTTCTTTCGTTATTATGTACTGCTTTAATAAGTTATTAACTTTTTTGCAATTTTTTTCATATTTTATGTTAATTGGCAAATGTTCATAAAGTTTTACTCCAGTGTATACCGGACCTTTCTCAAAGAAAGTTGTTCTATGAGGAATAATAGTAGTATTGTTTCTTGTGTCGTAATGCTTTTCTTTCTCAGTTGGTTTGTTAAAATAACCCAGTGCACACATATGTTTTAAAACTTCGTAGGCATAAATGCCATATAGTCATAATTTTATTTTCTTTAAATTTGCCCCGACATGACTGTCTGTAATGCAGACTGAATATAAGTCGTATAATTTTTTTTTGAATTTTGAAGACTCTATCCACATCCGCGGACCTACCCCAGTTTATTATTCCGTATTTTAACAAACTATGTGTAAAAGCATAATATATTACCATTACGTTATTTAGATTAAAATATGATTTCTGTATTTTTAAAATGTAGTATTGTCTATTAAGTCTTTTGCAGAAACATAAGTTTGTATGTTGAATTCAATACCTCTCACACTTAAGAAATTCTAGAGCTTCTCTCGAATTTGTAAATTGCCACCGGCTTTTCCCCTACTTATGTTGCAAAATTGGTCTCCACGAAAAACGCTTTTATTTTAACGCGATAATATATAGTCTATATGTCCATCCGGAAAGTCCGTTCTAGTTAATGGTGAAAGAACTATTTAAATAGGTACAGTGGTTCCGCAGATTACTCTCCGCATACACACAAACTCGCAAAATTCGCACTTTCTCTTTGTGATAACAGTACAGCTGAACATTTTGTCAAAAAACCTACAAGCCCTTTAGCAAAATCCTTTCTGAATGGATGCTACCGTCACAAAAGGAACCTATACTGTCCATCTTTCAGGTCTGTAAGGCTTTATAGCTCCTGAGTTTTCATGAGAAATGAGTCTGTGAGTGAGTGGTATATCGCTTTTATATATATTTTTTTTAACTTTTGACCACATACCTAATTTTATTTGAACATAAAACCAAGTAGAACGAGGCATCTGAAAGTTGTACGATGAAAAATATTATATTTTAGTAATTTTTAAACTTCGTGCTACGTAAACTAAATACCGCGGCTAAGCACATGTATTGTATAGTTGTTATACTTTTGCAATTATAGTTAGTTTAGTGGTTTGGTTGAAAAACAAAGCATAATTATTTTAAAAATAACCAAAAGCCTTTGTGCTAGAGAAGATCGGGTACAGCTGCCTGTACGTTTAAATTTATGTTGAACGACCTACTTTTTTACCCGACTACGGCGAAGCCAAAAGGAAGGGTTATGAGTTTAGCAGTCTATGTATGTATGTTTATATTTACGGATGTTCCACCGTAGCGCCTAAACTATTCATCCGATTTTGATAAATAAGAGGTATCAATCGATTCTTTGCTATAACCCGGGTAATATAGGCTACATTTATTTTTGGATTTTGGTCCCAGAGGAGAGCAAATTGTGCAGTTGGGTTTCTTGTTTATTTTAAATAATTAATTCCCATTAGTAAATAATCCAAGAAAACATTTTCACAGTTTCGTATATTTTAAACTATCGCAATAACAACTCGCAAAGGGGAAACAATTAATTTGCATACAAATTAGTAGAAATATATCATATTTAAGTAATTTTAATAAATTAACTGATATCATTTTATATAATATGCACGTTGGAAATACGTAATGTAGCAAATGCAAACTAGGACAAAACACAGATTTACCTCGTTCAAAATTAAACCTAACTTAATTTTTTTTAAATAATAAATTATATTCATACACACTTAAAAAAATTGAACAGTTTTTAGGAAAACATAAAACTTAATATATTTGCCTAAATAAAAAATAAGGCTTCTTAATTCGTGTTTTACGCAACGTAAGACAAGGTAATTTAGATAGGCGGGGGACGAAGCCATAAAATGCGAACGGAGTCAGTCAGTTAGTCAGTTGTTCGTAAGGCGTTCATGTGTTTGTACAGTGCCAGTGCGTTGTGACATAAATCATTGAGTGCAGTTATATAAATCTGGTTTTACATAAATAACTTTTTGTAAATAGTCGTGTGAATATAGTTAATAGACAAGTGTGCTGATAAACTTTGTTGTGTTTGTGTGTTGTAAATGTTTTGTGTACATAATTTAGTGACTCTATATTCTCAGTTACTTAGTCTTTTATTTTATTATTTGGAACTGTCGTTATTTTATTTCTGTTAACGTTATTATTTCTGTTAAGTTAAAGAAGTACGCTTTCGTTTGTGTGTTTTGTTAAGCATTTATTATTGTAAATAATTAATTTCCACCACGGACTAGGACAGTTTTGTTACAATATATTACTTTTTTCTCATTGTAATGGCATTTATAAGAATTACATTGTACAAGATTATCTATAGCAACGAATAAAAGTTTGTCATCTGTTAAAAAGTCTCGCAAATTTGAGTGAATTATGAGTACAAGAAGCTAAGCATTACTGCCTATATATACCACACTGCAGACTTTATAAAGAATAGCGCAGATCTTAGAGACAATGTGGACAAAGGGAGGTGAAGCGAAAGGGAGATCAGGAGCCACGGCGGAAGGTGTATATTAATAATTTTAAGAGGTTTCTTGTTTCTTCTGTGTAACACAGAACACAAACGAGAAAGGCGCCGATTAAATAAATTTGCTTTTCTGTGGTTGCGTCCACTGACTGGAAACGCAATGTATAATAGGCGAGGAATGTTAAGAAAATACAGCCGCGAAATTTAAGAATCTGTTGAGGCATTCAAAATGTTTAAAGTCCGCTGGATTTGCCGCTAGGTTCCTTGCTAGATTTCACAACTAGTTTTCTTGATTGTTATTATGTGCTCGCTTCACCCGAGACGTTTTGACAAGCTTGCTCTGCAGCTAGATTCGGTGCGCGTGCAGTGATAGAACCGTGGTTTTTTGTCTCTGAACAGAACACACCATATGGCATATTGTTTGTTTGTGGGCGTTTGTTCAAGTCGCCCACGTGACAAGATACTGCTTCCTGGTTGATTTTTGCTCATACCTAGCAGCGAACCTGCCAAGAAAATTAGACCCTGTTCCATCTTGTGAGCTAGCAGTGACGTCATTTCCAGCAGAAGTACAAGCAGTGTTTCTAGCCTCGTGTGCATTAATTATACAATTAAAAACAAAGTGAGCTAAAATTTGATCACGCTAAAGAAATAAAAAACGAGATTGATTTTTACCAATAAGTTATGCCAGATATTTGCAAATCAAATCATGAGTTGGTGTTGTTTTTTCAACAGTAATTGGATTTTTTGCTTCGGCTCTCGAGCAGCTTTTTGACTCGTATCTAGCATTATTTTATGACGAGTTGCAATGACACTGTGTTAATAACGAGCGATTAGCGGTTTTTAACAGTCACACGAGTCTTAAAAGCATTGCATTCGTTACACATATTACATTTTTGGCACTTACCTCCTATAAAATACCTAGCTTATTTTTGCAACAAAATAAATAAATGCCAGTTCAAGTTGCACATACTCTACAATAATCAAGTGCTAAGATCGTAATGCAAATACTAATTACATAATGTAAGTGCCTCTTGTATGTTGCATTACTATAATCTTTGCTCATAAATTAATGTTTATACTATTTAAATTACCACGTATTCTTTTTATTCGTTTAAAACTGATCTTCGTTTAAATAATCCACTATTAACATTGATATATATTATGGAAAACTAGCGGTCCGTTCCGGTTTCATCCGGGTGCGATAGACATAACTCTGCAAAACGTATTTCGTTTGCGGCCCGGCGTCTGAACAAATTCTACTAGATTTGCTTCTGAACTAATAGCTTTGAGCGAATTCTATCAGATATCGCTACTTGTTACTAAAACAGTTTTTTGTTTGCTTCTGAACTAATAGCTTTGAGTAAATTCTATCAGATGTCGTTACATGTTATTTTTTCACAAAACATCGTAATTTTGTACAAAATATTTCATAAAAACTATTCTAGAGCGTATGTTACACTAAGCAAGACATATTTACAAAATTTCATTAAAATCGGTTCAGTGGCTCGGAGATTAGTGAGGCCAAAATTGCGACAAGAAAATTTTATTGTGTAATGGGATGTCTATCTGTAATGTCGTTTCCTAGACATATTTTGGGATTTTGTGTGAACATTCCCTAGATTCTAGAAGGTTTAATAAATATTTTGTTTAAAAGATCGACTAAAAAAATGTACTAATATTTTATTTTTTCTCTTGTTACAGGTAAGTTTCGAATCTCAATATTTGACATCATGATTTCAAGTTTATGTAAGTAAATAATTTAAGAGTGAAATTTAATTTATAATTAGATGTATAATAATTAAAAACAAATAAGTCTAAAACGCTACGGTCACATGTCACCGATATGTCGCTTAGTATGAAAGGATTCTCAATTTTACATAAGATTTGCGTCGACCGGCGTCCTTATGCAGGATGCAGGACAAAAGGTTTTGAGACTATTTTTTGACTTATCAGCTGCTTTTGACACAGTGAACCACGCATTTTTATTATCAAAATTAGACAGTTTGGGAATTAGAGGCACAGCAAACGCACTCTTACCTGGAAAATCGCACAGCTATTGTTCATGCCAATGGCAGCAAATCAGACTACAAAAAAATGAAAATGGGTGTGCCACAAGGGAGTAATCTTGGGCCGCTGTTGTTCAGTTGTTATGTTAATGATCTACCTTTAATCTTGTCAACTGACAAAGTAATAATGTATGCGGATGACATAACTGTGCTGATATCTGCGACTACAATGGAAAACCTCCATGCTAAAGCTGAAACAACCATAAGCAAGTTTTTAAAATGGTGTCAGCAGAACCAAATAATAATAAATATTGATAAAACTGCATGTTTATTACTCAAAATAGTGATGTCAAATAGCGATAAAGATAAGTTTAAAATTACAGTTAAAAATACGCATTTGAAAGAGATAATGCTAACAAAATACCTAGGATTAAAAATAGACTGTTTACTTAAATGGAAGGAACATGTAGACTTCATATGCAAAAAACTTAATAAAGCGTATTATCAATTAAAAATATTAAAACCTGTTTTAGATCAAACATATTTAATAGATATATACTATGCAGTAGTTTACTCAACCATAAAATATGGCATTATTAATTGGGGAAGAAGTGTTGATAGTAAAAGAATATTTATTATTCAAAAGAAAATTATAAGACTTATATTTAATATAAAACAGCCAATGTCCTGTAAAACTTATTTAAAAGATTACAACATTCTGACAATGTGGGGAATATATGTTTATCCTCTGTTATCTTACATGTATAATAAAGGATTTTTTAATACCAAAAAGCTGTCACATTACGACATACGGCAAAATAGTTACAGCATAAAGCACAGGTCCACGTTCTACGAACGATGCCCCATGTATAGTGGATTCAAAATTTTTAACAAAGTGTCAAGACACGTTAGATGCACTAATTTAAATGATTTTAAAAAAGATTTAAAAACGTATTTAACTAGACTCGCAATTTATAATTTGGACACATTATTATGATGTTTTATTTTGATGTTTTATATTGATATTTTTTATATTGTGTATTTTTATAATGATATTTTAATTCGGTATTTGCATGTTTTATTTTTGACTTTTTGTATCCAATTTCTTGGCATTTGCAAATAAATTACTTACTTACTTACTTACTTACTTAGCTTTGCTGTGTCGTCAAGTATATTTTAAAATAGGCCGTTCACGGCTCTCATAAGGAAAGATGTGTCATAGGAGTGTTAAAACGCCTGTAATACTTATATATTTATTTATTTACAACTAGTAGCCCGTTGCGATTTCGCTCAAATTTTTAGATTGCCACCGTTTTTACGTCGACTTGCGTTGCAAAATTGGTCGCCAAGAAATGCGCTTTTAATTTAACGCGATAATATAGCCTATGTCCATCCTGAAGGTTCATTTTAAATATTGATGAAAAAACTATTTTAATGCGACAATATATAACGCTATAACGCTACCACAGCATAGACTGGCTCTTTCAGCAAAGGGGCCTTTGATTATGTCTATAAAATGCTTTAATCATCTGCCAATTGACTTAAAATAAACAATTCTACTCTTTTTAAAAGAAAAGTTAAATTACTTCTATTAAAGCATAGCATTTATTCTATAGACGATTTTTTTTCGCTACGTATAAAGTCAAATAATAAAACAATTTAATTAGAACATCTATCTATCTATCTATGTGCCGAGCACTCCGGCTGCGCCGTCGTGCTCGAAAAAAATAGCATTTGTTTTAAACGATATTCAGTTTTTTTACATCCTCGATCTAGATATATGGTTGTTAAGTTCGTTGCGCCATCTATTGAATATTCACTCAATCCAGTCAACAGGTATCGCCATCTTATATGGTTGTTAAGTTCGTTGCGCCATCTATTGAATATTCACTCAATCCTGGAGCTAACAGATAATTATGACTGTCAAGGAAAGGAATAGACAAATAATTTGCAATAAAATAATATTGCGACTATAAATTGAAATGTAAGCTATCCTATCTTTCAAGTTGGGTCGAATTGCACACGGTGTGCAAATCAAATTTAAAATCGGTTCAATAGTTTAGGAGTTCATCGCGGACAACGTGACACGTAATTTTTATATATAAAGATTTTAAATATATAGTATTTTTTTGACTTGCTCTTCACTTTTGGTGTACACAGAGTGAAATAAATTTTATTATTATTATTATTATTATTATATCGTATGTTCATTTTGAAAGTTCATTTTAAATTTTGGTGAAAAAAAATTTTGAATTCGGATGAGTAATTTCGGGGATTTCCTCCTACATCCAAACTTACAAACTTACCTCTTTATAACATTAGTACAGATAAATTAAAAATCCAATTGAAACGTTCACCAGGGAGTTTTTGAATTAAAACTTTAGAACGGGGGGCTTGCAATACAGGAGCCATGTAAACGCTACAAATTTGGTCATTCTCGAGCCCTCGATGTATTTTATTAATAAATAAAAACGCAAGAAAATGCAATGTTTTTGGTGAAATTGCGTAACGTATAAAAAGTAAATTTTTAGCGTGTAAGTTTTACAACCGCGTATAAAATCAAGTGCATATACGTTTATACGGATGGCATCTGCAATAACAGTATTTCATAGGTGTAATAATTTCAGCATGTCCACGGTCCAGAAAGAGAGAAAGATATGACACAAAATGTCCTCTTGCTTCTTGAGAGTGGTAATATAACACTTTAATTTTCAACGGTCGACTAACCCTGAATAATAAAATCAATAAGTAGCCATGAGTGTATAACTATCGACTACTGTACAGTTAAATTCATTTTTTACGTATTCCACGCACTTCTAATACCTAACCTGCTTTTGTTCATAAAACAGTTACACTGAATGTTCGTGAAATTCGGTATTGGCTGTGAGAATGAGTTGGGAGGGGATACAAAAAAGTTTTGCAGCGCCCGTAGTGAGCGAGTCGAGAAATAAAGTGAAAAAAAGTTTCGTTGCTAAACACTGCTGACATTTATTATTTTTCAATTTAATAATAAATAATCAATAGGTAAATTAATAAAAATGAGAAGTGCAACTTGTTGTGTTGTTACTTGTAAAAATAAATCGTATAACAGTGACTGTGCGTTTTATAAATTTCCAACATCTAATTCAAACAGACATTTTTGAAGGTACACCTATTCCGAGTCAGAAAGTGATAAAAACTAAAGGGCCGTAATACGCCGCATAAAGAATTTACAGATGAATTTTGAGTTTTGTGAAAATAAAAGTGATCTTAAAAACTGTTTTTTTAGAGGGTACGAGTCTATAAAAGATGATGAACAATTATCAGACTTGGCAGGTATAACTAGAGAAAATTTTGATATTTTATTAGAATTTATGAAACCTATGTCAGATAAGAGTAAAATCAATCAGAGAAATTTTTTTAATTAAATTAAAGACTGGATTAACTTTTTCTGCCATAAGTGTTCTGTTCTCAATACATAGAACTAAACATTTTTCATTTCACTTTGCAAGAACTTTGTGCCGCAACAGCAAATTTAGTATTTTGGCCAGATAAAGCTACTGTTCAGGATGCATGCCAGAGTGTTTTCATCCACTGTGCAGTAGTACAAGAGTCATTATTGACTGTACTGAATTTAGGATGGAAGTGCCTGCCAGTATTGAAAATAGAGTATTTTGTTTCTCGCATTACAAGAAAACTTTCACAGCAAAATTTTTCGTAGGAATTACTCCCTCCGGATTTATTAGTTCTTTTTATTTTCAAATATTTTCAATATGACAAATATTTAAAAATCTTAATTTGTACATATTCTTCTGAGTACAACATTATAATGATATTTATATAACTTGAATTTAATAAATAAACTTTTGTTTACATTTGATTTAAGATAATATATAAGAAGGTATTCCAATCCTGCAATGCATCATGGGAAATGTGTCAAGCGGTGGCGCCACCACGAGTGTGTCAGATACACTAGCCATCCAATCCTGCAATGCATCATGGGAAATGTGTCAAGCCAGTAACTAAAGTATTTTCATCCTAACTCTAATTAATTAACTAATTAATAAACAATATTTATTATTATTTCAAGAGTTAGGATGAAAATACTTTAGTTACTGGCTTGACACATTTCCCATGATGCATTGCAGGATTGGATGGCTAGTGTATCTGACACACTCGTGGTGGCGCCACCGCTTGACACATTTCCCATGATGCATTGCAGGATTGGAATACCTTCTTATATATTATCTTAATTTGATTCTGTCACTTTATTTACAACCCTAAAGCAAGAGATGTCGCGTCGATCAATTCTCACAGCGAATACAGTTAATTTTTAATTCAAATTATTATGCATACCACAAAAAACAATTAAAAAAATATTAATAAATAAAAACTGCACAAAATAAAAACAACAGAAAAACATAAATTAAATAAACAATAGTCATGGAGAATTAAAAAAACTTGATAGTCTAATGCTATATCCCCAAACACTATTACTAATCTTTGAGCCAATTTATTCGTTAGAATAAAATTTACTTTCAATTCATCAAGCAAATTAGCAGGTAGAAAAGTTAGTTCAAGAATATGCACTGCACTGTACTCCTTGCTCTTTTTGTTGAATATTTTGACGTTCATCTAAAAAATCCGCCTGATGGCGTTAGTGTAAATGTCAAAAAAAGTTTCACAAAGTAATAATGTTTTATCCTAACCCAGTTGAACACAAAACTTCTACTAGCTTTAATGTTTTGCAACTATACAATTCACAAAAGGTTAATAAACAACACATAAATTAATTCACAAAAGCAAACTGTAGATATAATACTCTACGTTTATTTTATCAGGCGAATAAATATTTATACCCTGTAAGACAGAATAGATTTATATCGGAAGTAAACATACTTATGGTTAGTGAATTGAATTATCGCTATTTATTCAGAGGAATAGTTACCTAAAGAACAAATGAACCGAATAAATAAATACTTTCGTTCGATGAATATGACTATAGGAAGAATAATTCCTGAAAAAAATCGTATCTTTGGAAATTCCTTTACAAGTAGCTGCCTTTTAAGTGAGTGCTTCTGGACTGTCCCTTTTCTTAGCCTTACTATTTTCAATCGTTCTTATTTGTTCACGACGTCAATTTGGTGACATTTTCTGATCGTTGTGCGTACTAAGCTATTATTGTGTGCTGATGGGATACTTCTTAAATTAAAAATGGTATTGCTTGGTCGTTTTTGAGCCCTGCATCGCCTGGTTAGATAATTCAGATCTCCACTGTACGAGAACAGTAAGTGTAGGCTATATACAGTGCCCTATAAATTTACTCTAACGTAGGTATCTATATTTTGCTTCTATCTGTTCGTTTCGTCCGCATTCCCGAGTAAGCATTTCGATTTGAATGCGGTATGGTTAGTACGTATGGGTAACTCTCTCGTCGATATGGGGTTGATTTCCAGTGCGATCGTTCTTTCCCCTAACAACCACCCCTTTCTCCAACCTTTCAGAACTGACGCGGTACCCTCTTGGTTTCCTAAACATCATTAGACTGAAAACGTGAAATCGTATCCCTTATCTTTTAAAAATTCAACTCGAAAAAAAATCATTTATCCCTCCAGTGGGCGGCTGAATCAGAAGTCTATAAGGAAAGATCAAGATGTGAAGAAAATATTGCGAGTCCGCTAGCAGAAAATTGTGCAGATCTATTTAGTTTGCTTTTAGACAAGTATGCACAAGCTGTCCCAGAAGTAACGATATCATAATTGCTGACCAAAGTTCTGTAACTTTCAAAAATCGACCGATACTAGGTCGAAACACTAAAAATATTTCCAACAGAGACCGATATCACGACTTCTGATCAAAATTCAATTACTCTGGGTATCCACCGATAAAAGTTCAAAACACTAAAACATTTTCAACAAGATTTGGGAGCTTTAGGGGGTGCACAGAGGTCGATCTCACAATATCTGATCAAACTTTAATAACTCTCGGAATCAACCGATAATAGAATCCTAATAGAAAAATGCAAAAAAAAATTCGACAGCACTTAGGGGTTTTAGAGAGTGTAGATGTAATCAAATTTAAAAAAAAAAAACATCATAGAAGGAAACGACGACAAAAAAGGGGACAAAAACGGGCAAGAAATTTGTAGTACATACAATAAACCATGAGCGACATTTTCTTAAAAAAAATAGTTTCGTTATAACAGAGTGTTTGACTGCAGCCAGATTTATCGACGCCCATGGAAAGATTATGATCTAACGCCCTCAAAATTTTGTTGGTTTGCGCCTTTGACGCATGCCCCGGTTTCCAGAATTCTGTTACAATTCTGAGAACAAGCGAAACTATAAAGACACAAGAATGGTATGCAGTGATTTAGGAGAATAATCTGATATTAGAAAACAAACCAACAGGCAGGTTAAATAGTCCAAGCGTCGGCCATACAAAAGTCTACTGGAAAATATTATATTGTCTTCAGATATGACTAAAACCATCAAATCGCTGGCATCGTTTTTTGTTGTCAGTATCTCGAGTACGATTCAACGCTACTTTATTTATACAGATTATAAAGAAGTATTGATGTTTATTAGTATCATTGTCTGCCTTGAAAATTATTTTTGCTTAGACGTGGACCTCATATAGAACTCAGTTTGGATTGTAACACTAAGTTCCTTATAAACACATACATACATTACACAACGCACTTGTACAACACAAACACATGCACATTTACACGTTGAACACGAAACATGTCGAATCTTTCCCCTAAAAGGAGTAACTATGCATCCATGTTTCGTCTCAATCACTAAGAAACACTAAGAAACATACTACACATAGATTTGTTGAGACAAGTATACTTTGCTCTATGCCAGTCTGTAATTAGTTATGGAATAACTGTCTGGGGTGGCACCTACAAATCAATATTAAAAATACTTGTTTCCAGTCAAAAACTCCTACTCCGGATAATCCATAAAAAAAGCCCGACTTTACCCCTCCTCAGAACTGTTCAATAAATTTCGAATATTGAATATTACACAGTTATATGCCAAAGCAGTTCTATCCATGTTTCATAAAAAACCTGAAAACCATGTCCCTTATCATCATCCTTATAAAACAAGAATGATGTCCTACAATCCTAATAATATACAAGTACCAAAAATGACGAAAACTTTCAGCCAAAACCACGCGGTATTCCTTGGTCCCATACTATATAACAACATACCTGTAAAGCTCAAAACAATTCAAAATATAAAAACTTTCAATAAAAAAATATTCAACTGGCTGTTCCATGACGAGAAATCAAAAATTATATACGACATCCTCAACTAATCTGACTGGACTAACACATTATAACATGTAAAATGTTTAATTTATTATTATAACTATTATTTTCCTTTATTTTCATTTTCATTTATTTAATAAGCACGTCTGCAGTAATAATTTTGGACTCCTGCCCTAGCACTGGTCACCCAAGTTTGGCAGGATATCCTCTATTTGTATATTTAGTATATTTTGTATATTTTTATTGAGGAAATAAAATAAATAAATAAACAAAATAAAATAAATCACATGCGAAGCCGCGGGTAACGGCTAGTTCAATTAAAAAATGTTAGTAGTGTTTTGCCTTTTGAACGGTCGGTGTTTAGACTCGAAGGTAGTGTGCCTTATACCAAGTGGTCTGTGTATGTGGTTCGCTTTCTGGTGTAAACGCGGGTGGTAAGTTCAACGGAAAGTGGTACCGTACGCGTTCAAACGAATAATATTCATGAGCCTAGTGAAGTAGGTAACTGTTCTCTTTACAGGAGATCGCGGCGCGGTGGGTGCGGTTAGATCCAATCACGCTGAAAGCCTACCAATAGACTTCTTGCACGATGTACAGCTATTGCTTTGACACATCGACATTTTGCCACTATATCACGTGGGGAGCTCTTCATTTAAAACAGAAGCCACGCCTGAACCTCTCTTTTACTAAAACAAATATTTTATTTGGCTCATAAAACTGACTAAAAATGAAATCTATCGCAAAGACGGCCGAAGAATTTCATTTCTTTTAAGTGGAAAAAGAAACAGTAGATTTTAAAATAGTATATTACATCACAAGGGCCGAGATTTCAACTTTTAATGCCCGTGTGGTGTATACGATTTTTCTTCATACTTTCGTCAGCAGGGACGAAAGATTGACATTTACTCCCAGTGAGAACGGCGGGAGGAAAACATTTCTCATGCGTATTTAAGCCGGTAACGGACTGAGAGCGATAATATAATATATTATATTATATCTTACATAATATTACAAAAATATCGCTTGTGATTAAAAAGTACAAAACGACGCGCATTGACGCTATAATATATATCTATATCCAAGCGGTATATTTCATGAAAGTACAAATATGCTTTCCAAACGATATTTTGCATTATATCTCACCTTCCTCTTGCGTCTTGTCGCCCGCAGATGTCCTGCTGCCGTCGGTAACTTTGTTGTCTATAGACTACACATGCTTTTTGGCAGTTTTGTTTTATTAATGTTTTTATTAACAGTTTTCTATTTCAAATCACCGATATACAAACCATAAAGTAATTGCTAGACGCTCTAAAGAACTAATGCTTTCCCGAAAATTTGTATTTTTCTTCTTTATATCATCTTTAATTAAATCATGAAGTTCAAAAAATGTTTTTTCTCTCCATTCGAAAATAATTTGTGAATTTTTCGTCACTTCTCATTAAAAAGCGTAAATTCACCCCGTTCTTTTCTAAATTTTATATGCTCAGATATCCAAAATCTTGGTTTTTCATTTTGGACAGTAGCAATCATTAAAATATCATCACATGCGGCATTTGATTCACCCTCCGATGAGCTATCGATGGTATCCAGCAATAGCATGCTATTAAGAGCCATTTTGAAAAAAAATATGCACACACACTAGGAAATAAAAAGTTTAAACTTGCAAAATATAAAAAATTAGTTCGCAGCACTCAACATATAATATTATATTATATCTCATTACAGAGCTATAATATATATTATATTATCGCTCTCAGTCCGTTACCGGCTTATTACTCGTAACTAGGGTTACCGCTGTCATTTAATATAATAAATAACAGGGAGTAAAGCCAGTAACGGACTGAGAGCGATAATATAATATATATTATAGCTCTGTAATGAGATATAATATAATATTATATGTTGAGTGCTGCGGACTAATTTTTTATATTTTGCAAGTTTAAACTTTTTATTTCCTAGTGTATGTGCATATTTTTTTTTTCAAAATGCTATTGCTGGATACCATCGATAGCTCATCGGAGGATGAATCAAATGCCGCATGTGATGATATTTTAATGATTGCTACTGTCCAAAATGAAAAACCAAGATTTTGAATATCTGAGCATATTAAATTTAGAAAAGAACGGGTTGAAAATACGCTTTTTAATGACTTGAGTGACGAAAAATTTACAAATAATTTCGAATGGAGAGAAAAACATTTTTTGAACTTCATGATTTAATTAAAGATGATATAAAGAATAAAAATACAAATTTTCGGGAAAGCATTAGTTCTTTAGAGCGACTAGCAATTACTTTAAGGTTTGTATATCGGTGATTTGAAATAGAAAAGCTGCCAAAAAGCATATGTAGTCTATAGAGTATAGACAACAAAGTGACCGACGGCAGCAGGACATCTGCGGGCGACAAGACGCAAGAGGAAGGTGAGATATAATGCAAAATATCGCTCGGAAAGCATATTTGTACTTTCATGAAATATACCGCTTGGATATAGATATATATTATAGCGTCAATGCGCGGCGTTTTGTACTTTTTAATCACAAGCGATATTTTTGTAATATGTAAGATAAAATATATATTATATTATCGCTCTCAGTCCGTTACCGGCTTAAATGTCAAACTTTCGTCCCTGCTATAAGGGACGAAAGTACGTACTTTCGATCGAGGTATGAAGAAAAAGTTCATTGATGGATGAGCAATGAACACATTTATTTTTGTTTGTTTTCTTTTCATTTTTTTACCGTAATTTTCGGACTGTAAGACGACCGGACGATAAGATCTACCTCAAATTTATAAGATGACTATCCGTTACCGGTGGTTTCGCTCGCGGATGCATTTCCATTTTTTGGCATAGTTGCTCTTTTCTCGACGTAGACCCCCCAAATAAATTTCACGTGATCAACGTCCTGACATCCATGTTGATTTTTACACTATTTACCTCTATTCTCTCTTTGAAGGGGTTGTTTTTGAAAAAGCATGAAACACGCATTTATTTATTTGTTGACAGGAGTAATCCTGCGCATTTTCGAATTAATGCATCAATGTTATATGATTTATTCATGCAAATTTTGTACCCCCGTTACTCTCTTTTAGGAGTTGAATTTTCAACAATCTATTCTTAGCGGATGCCTACGTGATAATAACTGTCTGTGTGCCAAATTTCAGCCCAAACCGTTTAGTAGTTTGAGATGTGCGTTGATAAATCAGTCAGTCAGTCACGGTTTCCTTTTATATATATTAAAATTTCATAACTCGTACTAGCAATATTCAGTTCATCTTCACTCCCGGTACTATCACTCGTCTCGTTATAATGTTAATGGCCGGCCATATTTTTTGGACTACAAGACGTACTTCAAATTTTGAGACGATTTATTGGAAAAATATTTTAATGTTACCATAAGACGTACCCAAAAGTTGAGTTTATTTTTCTATGAAAAAAGGTGCGTCTTATAGTCCAAATAATGCAGTAACTGCAGGGAGCATCGCAATAAGCACTATAAAGTGCGTTGGATATTGTTCTATATTTAAATATAAATAAACGGTGAAAAAATATTTTTTTCGTATTTTTTCGTTTTTAAAAATATCAATAAATAAGAAAGTTATTGTCAATTTATATCGACCATCTTTCGACTAAGACGTGACGTCATTTGTCTGCAGTCTACGTACAAGCAAAAAGAAAGCAAAGTAGGTACATGTCACTTATCAAAGTAAATTCGTTAATAAGCTACTGCATTTTTATCTACTGAATAACAACGGCAGATACAGATTTTTATTGATAAAGAGATGCATATATACTTACACAGAATTGCAGTCATTTGATGTTAATTACAAAATTGGTAGGTTCTGCTTGCGATACCTCAAGCAATTTGATCAATAATCTCACAGTATATTTTACAAGAAAATTATTAGTTTTATTAAATTTGAAATCTACTATTGGCATTAAATTCATACTAAATCACCAGCCTTGGAAATAGTGTTAGCCAATAAAAAAAAAGTTCAATCGTACTGAACTGGCTTTGTTTTCGAATCCATTTGAAATAAATCGAGTTGAGTCTTAAAACTACAAATACACAAGGCAATAAGTCGTTGTGTCTTAGGTCTTACGCAATGACCTCAGTCTGTATAGGAAACACCTGCGTTAGTTATTAGGCTCTTTAGAATCAGCCACATAGCTCTTTTCTCCTATGTATGTAAGTAGAGATGGGATATCTCGAGTGAAAATTGTCGGAGCTACTCGATTATTAATATCTCTCGTAAGATTTTTGTATCTACAACTAACGACATAATAATACAATTTCCAGTAACAATAGTTATTGGCGTAACTAGTAGTCTAAGGCATTCATCGCGCTGACAGGTCATGACTTAGCCTACAAGTTGCGCCCATAATTTTATTCAACAATTGCGCGTTATTCATGTTTTAATTATAATGAGATGTTGTAAATATCTATTTATTTCTTTATAAAAAAAACTGTCAATACTAACAGCACCAAACAGCACGATTCAATGTTTTGGTTTGAGGTTAGCCGATTATGAATAAACTCCATGTCGAAAACATTCGGCCTCTCAATTTTAGTCTCAATGGGTAACAACGGAGTTGTTGTTACCTACTATTTCGTTACAACTCAGAAAATAGTTACGTTTATTTTCATTACTCCACAATGGCCGAGCTAGTAGGAATCTTCATTGAGTTATGACAAGTAATTGTCACCAGTCGGTAAATGGCTTTAAGGGTTCGGTTTTTAGGCATGATAAAACATGAATAACGCCCATTTTTCCGCACGTTTTAAACAGTGCATCACTTAAGTTTTTTATTTGTCTCTGTTCTGTGAAGTTTAAAATTCAAGTGCCTTCGTATCTCGATTGGTTTAGAAGTTATGCCGGTTTAAAATGTATAAAAATTTAAAATTGCCAAAATCTCTAAGACATGGTTGCGGATGGTCGGAATCGATTCAGCTTGACTTTTTCTATAAGCCCGGTTAATATAAAACCGACCAAAAATCGTTTAGTGTCTAAAAGAGTTGCATTTTTTCAAAACGTATGAAAACATGAAACGATTTACGATATTTGGAAAAATATATAAATTTTTTCGATATGCTTAATATTGACGTGTCTTATAGAAAAAATTACGCTGAATCGATTAGGCCTAAGCACAAAATCGTATCTCGATTAGTTTAGCCGCTTCGACGGTTTAAAGTTAATAAAAATTTAAACAGTTAAAATCGGCTATATCTCCGAAACCACAAGGGATACATGGTTGCGGATAGTCGGAATCGATTCAGAAGGACTTTTTCTATATGTATGCATAATATCTAATATTATAGAAAACAGTACGCTGAATGGATTAGGTCTAAGCGCAAATTTTAAGATCATTCGACTATTCCCAAGTCTATACCTGCACAAGTCTTACCGAGCTCTGTACGCTGCAGAGGTATGTGACTTACTCTCTACGCGTCGGCTCTCTTCTAACACGCCGATAGTCTTTGAGGTTTTAAGAGCCCTTTTACGTGATTATTCGCCGCGCGTAACAAGCGATTTACTTTATACCTTCCAAGTGTGCAATAGATTTAAGCGTTTGTTACGATCATATTGGCTCGCCACATAAATTCTAGTTTTATGTGGAATTCGCAGCAATCGAAGTATCTACGACTAAAAAGCAACACTTCTTACGTCGAATTTATTGTAAAATAAGACTTATTTTACCCCCTTATCGTTCACTCCGGAATTGCTTTTTGAAAAACTCTCCCTTTCTCCCTTCCCGTTTCACTGGGAAATAATTCTCATACCACTTTATCGTTCACCCCGGAATTGTTTTTTTTAAACTCCCCCCTTCCCGTTTCACTGCAAAACAATTCGCATACCCCTTTATCGTTCACCCCGGAATTGTTTTTTTTTAAACTCCCCCTTTCCCTCTTCCCATTTCACTGGAAAACAATTCTCATACCACTTTATCGTTCACCCCGGAATTGTTTTTTTTAAACTCCCCCCCTTCCCGTTTCACTACAAAACAATTCGCATACCCCTTTATCGTTCACCCCGGAATTGTTTTTTTTTAAACTCCCTCTTTCCCCCTTCCCGTTTCACTGGAAAACAATTCTCATACCACTTTATCGTTCACCCCGGAATTGTTTTTTTTTAACTTCCCCTTTCTGTTTCACTGCGAAACAATTCGCATACCCGTTTATCGTTCATCCCGGAATTTTTTTTTTTTAAACTCCCCCTTTCCCACTCCCCGTTTCACTGCGAAACAATTCGCATACCCTTTTATCGTTCAATAGTGAAATAAGCAGCCATTAATATGCACGCCGGAAAATACTTCTTCAAATGCATTCATATAAGCTAATTATCGTCGCAGGTGATTTGACATAAGGGTGTATTGTCGCAGGTGATTTGGTTTAAGGGTATACTGTCGCTGGTTGAAATATCTTCGGATAAAATGTCGCCGGGTGAAATTTCGCGGGTGAATTGTCGCGGGTGAGTTGTCGTCGGGTGAACAGACGTGCCACGAAAATAATCATATGGAATCTACTGTCATTAATGCTATTTAATGACATAAGTGCTTCTGTCTTTCAGTCACAGATATATTACATTCATACTCTATTTAACTCTGGAAATAGAAGCGTCGGTTCATCCAACGCTGATGCGTTTTTGACATCGTAAACAATTTGTTTATTACTTTCAAACGACATATTGATGTATTTGAGTTACTTTTAAACAGTTGGCTGACATTGTCAAATGAATAATATAGAAGAACATTTAAATAAAGTTAGTTGAATAGCGTTATAAAATATTAAATTTATACTGACGAAAACACGAGAGATCATAGTATCTTACTCCTTAAGTGACTAAAAAATGTACGTTTCAAATAGTTTGCTGCACACGGGGTTGGATTTACCGCTAGGTTCCTTGCTAGATTTGACTACTAGTTTTCTAGCGCTGGTTTTCTTAATTGCTATTACGTGCTCGCTTCACACGAGACGTCTTTACAAGCTTGCTCTGCAGGTAGATTCGGTGCACGCGCAGTGATAAAACGGTAACAAAAGTGCTTGTTTATTATCTTTGAACAGAGCACACTATGACATAGTGTTTGTGAGCGTTTGTTTAAGTCGCCCACGTGACAAGATACTGCTTCTTAATTGGTTCTTGCGCATACCTAGCTGCGGACCTAGCAAGGAAAACAGTCCCTGTTCTAATTTTGAAAAATCAATCTTGTGAGCTAGTAAGCGAGCTCGCAGTGACGTCATTTCCAGCTTCGTACCCAGCCTACCAAGCAGTGTCTTAATACAACTAAAAACGAAGAAAACTAAAATTCGATTACGATAAAGAAATAAAAAACCAGATTGGTTTTTACCAATAAATTATTGTAACTTGAACATTGAATCTTCCGTAATATAATAGGAAACTATACCTAATTAATTTGTGTATTTATAACTTTACGTTCTTATTCAATAAAGAAATTATTAAATTAGTGAAAAGTTTTTTAATATTTTCAAATTTCTACTTTCTCAAAAATACGAAACCGGCGAGTTCAGTGACAGGGAACCGGTGCTTTGACCCTATCTAAAAATTGTTTATAACAAAATTATTTTTAAAGCTTGTTTTTTATTTGGGCACTGTATTGTAAAACAGCTTGTATATACTGTAAACTCTTAAATTGATCAGAGATATATTTCGAATGATTTTGCAGATTCAACCAGAAACGTCGTATAATATGCGATTCGGCAGTTAGATCAATAGATAAGGTAGCATTAGTTCGGTTATAAAAAATTAGAGATAATCCTCTCCAAGTCTACTGCAAACATAGACAGGGCTGTAGTCCTGGAAAAATTATTGCTTAAATTACATTTGAGGATTTCTTTTTAGTGTTCCGTGCAAACGAAACACTTATGGAATCAAACGAACGAATTTCTTAGAATCTTAGGTACGCATGATGCCGACAACAAAGCAACAAAATAACAAACAATTACTGTTTATTGCTTAATGATGACGTATTGTTGTCGTTATTTAGAACGGCTGTGTCGTTATTTAGAGTGTATCATTGTATGAGCAGCAAGGTGGACCAACTAGAGTTAAGTAATGTCGACGTTTTAAGGAGTTTGTCGTTGTTTCGAGTAATGTTAAATGGAGTTTACACTGTATAAGATTTTTTGTATAAAAAATAATGATAATAATATTGATAAAATCATATATTATTTTTTTTATTACAACAAAATTCTGGACTCAACAACTATTAAGGTAGTACGAGAACCAAGGCAACTTTAAACAAAAGGCTTGATTTTTTTTATATTTTGGTAGATGGATGATATGTTTTCATTGATTTCTCTAAAACTAGTCGGTGGAAATTAAAAAAAAAACTATTTACATTAAAGTTAAAACCTTAATAAATTATTGAAAACAAAAAAAACCGTTGTTTTTTAATTAAATATCTTTTTAATTAGTCGGGCACAACGGGGTTTTTTTTTTGTTTTCAATTAAATTTATTAAGGTTTTAACTTTAATTTAAATAGTTTTTTTTTAATTTCCACCGACTAGTTTTGGAGAAATCAATGAAAACATATCATCCATCTACCGTTTTACCATAAGGCCAATGTTAAATATGCCTACTTTTGAAGTCATTTATTTATTTAAATATAATTGGGCAACCCCCCGTAATATTTTCAGAATTGGTTTAGACTTAGTCTAGCTTCATATAAAAAAAAATCAAGCCTTTTATTTAAAATTGCCTTGGTGCTCGTACTACCTTAATAGGTTAATGCCCTTAAACTAAGCCTGGGCAAATGGCGGCCTGCGGGCCGGATCCGGCCCGCGAAGCATTTTATAAGATTAAAAGCAAAAATATTACTGTTTGCCAATATAAAGTGGAGCATAAAAAGAATTTTAGAAAAAAAGTAAACAGTGTTTAAAAACGTGAAATTGTTGTTTCAAAAAAAAACTACACTTAAAATTATAAAAAGAAATTGTTTGGCCCACGGTCAAATTTTAATCTGTAATGAAGCCCGACGATCAAAAGATTTGCCCATCCCTGCATTTAACTTTAATGCACAGCCGAGTTTCTACGTAGAGAATTAATAGATTATCGGAAACTTCCTAAAAATACTCTTCCGGTCCTGTTATCGAATAATGTTGTGTAGACACTAATAATAAGCATTAATGCTAAATTTCCCGGAAATAAATAAATCGTCTCCAGTCTACATCCCTGCTCGTATCAGTATCCTCTCCTATGTTGGAGGCTGTGTCTGGTTTGGTCAATTTAACAGACCAAGGGGTGGGACTATGGAGCCAATGCAGTTCTGAGGTTTGATTTCCCAAACCGTGCCAATCGATTAAATATATATCTATATAATGCACGTTCAATGCACAATGTTCAGGTTTAGTTCAAATCTAATTTCTAAATGACGTTATATACAAACTGGTATTGAATACATAAATAATTCCGCATATCTGGCGTCTATCATCTACAATATCTATCTAGAAAGCCCACAAACTGTTTAGAAACATCCAAAGGAAAAATCGCAAATTTTCATCTAAATCAACTTGATATTTATTAATTAATTTTAAAAGGATTTTTAGGCTTCTGAGGTACACTGAAGCATTACTAGCTGCCCGGTCCGTCTCTTGTTTAATACAGTTTTCATAGTGGTTTATCTCTTTCTAATTTAAACACATTTTTTTGCTGATAATTTTATATAAACTCCATTTAACGTCACTCGATATAACGATAAACTCCTTAAAACGTCAAAATTACTTAACTCTAGTTGGTTTACCTTGTTGCTCATACAATGATACACTCTAAATAACGACACACTCACTCTCAATAACGACAACAATACGTCATCATTAAGCAATAAACAGTACTTGTTTGTTATTTTGTTGCTATGTTGAAGATTGTTGGGATTATCTTTCATGTTTTGATCAGCTGTTTATCGATAAGTATCATATTCTTAGTTGCCCACAAACTTGCAAACAATAAAAAAATATTAATGGACTAGCGGTCCCATCCGGTTTCACCCGGGTGTAAAAGAACGAATGAGGAAGGGATGAACATGAGTACACACATCTTAGTTTACCGAGATGAATGTTGTGTCCAAATTTCATGACGATCGGAGTTACCGTTCAAAAGCTTTTGTCGATAAAAATCAGTACTTATTTATACTTTTTTAAACTAATAAATTTTTTTTAAATTAATTTATTAAATAAAACTAAAATTACTTTAAATCTAAGCCTTAGAAGAAAGCAATGTAGAAAATAAAAATATTTTCGCCCAACGTGGGGCTCGAACCCACGACCCTGATATTGTCGGTCGCATGCTCTACCGATTGAGCCATACGACGTTTTATACTGACAACGCTAATATGAGTATATTTAGTTAGTGTATTTCACCTGAATAGAAGCTTATTTTTGAGATACATTTTGCAACATTTTTCATTAATGCTCCGCTCCTAATGGTCGTAGCGTGATATTATATAGCCTATAGCCTTCCTCGATAAATGGGCTATCCAACAAACAATTTTTTTTCAATTCGAACCAATAGTTCCTGAGATTAGCGCGTTCAAACAAACAAACTCTTCAGCTTTATATATTTGTATTAGATTATTTCTATTTCTATTTTACATTGTAAACATTCAGACTGTACTTTGTCCATCCTGTATGTAGGGGTTGTCTTTCAGTATTTTCAGCCCGATGTCAACATGACGGCTTGTATGTTCCTTCACTGTTTTACCTGTTCCATAAAACGTGCCCCGAGTACCAAATCGGTACCTGACTCTCGTACCGTACCATTCTACAGTGCTAAACATGTTCCGAACGTGATATTATAACTATGTATAGCTTGTGTGTAGCTTTGGATGGATAGTTCGTTCAATTGAGACGCAATGATTTTTTTTTGTTCGAACGAAAATGACAGTTATTTTTATTTTCTTATAAACGGGCTTTTGTCCACCCCCTTCCCGCCGAGAAACGGAAATTTATGTATATGTATCTTAGAATAAAATAAAATTTTATTGAGGCGAGCGACGTTCTGTTAAAACTTGCGCTTTGGATGCTTTCCCAGCAGCAGAGTCGTAAAATTTATATATAAGTATCAATGCACTACCTATAATTGCATAATTTTGTAACCAGGTTCAAATAAACTTAGCTGTTGGTGGTCATAAAAAAAGATAAATAAATAAAAACACCAAGTGTCGATAATCTAGAATACTGTCGGATATTTTGGCGCAGGATTTTTTTTTATTTGGAATTTTTTTGAAAGGTGATGTTTAAGAAATTTGGACATAATATTCATCTCGGTAAACTAAGATAAACATGCGTACTCATTTCCCTCCACCTTGTTCGTTCTTTTGCACCCGGGTGAAACCGGGACGGGACCGCTAATTAATTGTCAAGTCTACAATCAACTTTGATGTTCCCCATTTGCTTTTTTCATTTATTTTGTTCATTCACGATGATTGATTAAATAATACTAGTGTGACCTGTGCGAATTATTCGCACTAAATAAGTATAATAATTATCACTTTACAAAATTATTTTTTAAATATGATTGCAGGTATTCAATTCGTTTCTAATTTTGCACACTGCTTATAACGTTCTTCTTTTTGTTGTATTACAATATGAAGCTCAGATGACAGATCGAAGAAATATTTTACTAAAATTGTCATATAGAGGCGCAAGTAGCAAAAGCGTTGAGCTAAGCCGTCAGATGGCATCATACAGCATTGCTGTGACGTTGTTCAGCGTTGCTCGCTGTTTCAAAATTAAAGCCGTCAGATGGCAGTATGCAGTATTGTGTTTTAATGTATATATTATGTAAATAAATCATTCAACTCAATTTAATGGATCAAAATTTATTGCAGGTATTCAATTCGTTTCTAATTTTGCACACAGCTTATAACGTGTTTCTTTTTGTTGTATTACAATATGAAGGTCAGATGACAGATCGAAGTGTTGACTTGGTTTCAAAATTAAAGTCGTCAGATGGCAGACATTGTAAGTTTAATAATTAATTAATTTACAAAAACAAAAACAATACCTACTAAATTTTTTAGTTGTCGATGCCAGTAGAGCAAGCAATTATCTGTAAAATTATATATAATTTATGTGGAGAAATTGTGTGGTTTTTTCTAAAAAGGAAGGCAAACATCTTAACCTTAGCGTATTAACATACATGATGATATGATGGCCGACGTATCTTTCTAAAATACGAACTGTTTATCGTCGTATCTATTTTATTTTCCCAAAAAAACAATTTAATTTTTGGTACAGTCATAGACTGTTTGAAAACACAAGCAATAAAATAAAACGTCATACATAAAAGATTAAAATGTATTCTGTTGAGAGATAAATTTCCATAATTACGGTGTATAGCGAGCATATTTATAGTCCTTTGTGTGTCGAAAAAAGTAACAGTTTATGTATTTTGAACAGTGAGTGTGAAATCCTCCATCAAAAAAGCAGAACTGAATATACTCCCCGATCTCGTATCGTAACTGTTACGAATATACAGTAACAGTAAATACGTTACATATATAAAAACAACTACTACATGCATATTGTCATCACCACAATGGAAAAACTTTTTCATTGGACTGATGTAATATACACGAGGTACCGAACGAGTATTCTGATTTCTACTGTCATTTTTATAAACGAACCAAAACAATGATCGAACTCCTGTGATTTTTTTTTTTTGGTGACATTTCAACCGATTTTGTCACAGTGCCGGACTGAACAAGGGCGTAGATAAGGGGGGGAATAAAGGGGGTAATTACTAGAGATGCCACGAATATTCGGCTACTATTCGGTATTCGGCCTATTCGGCTACATTTTTTAATATTCGGTATTCGGCCGAATGTTGCGTACTATTCGGCCGAATACCGAATATCAAATCATGGGGAAAAACGCACATATTACTCAAAAATATGCGATTTTTTTCTTAAATAGTATTATTTTGTAAAGCTTTTAGTGACCAAACAGTGATATTTTTTAGTAATAAGGACTATTAATAACACAATTTGATGTAACAATGAACAAATAATGCGTGTCGTGACACGGTCTAGTTGCGCAAATGAAACAAATACGCCCGCAGCGTTGCTACCGCACGCTCCATAATGGGACAAGTCGTAACCTGTCACCCGCGAAATGTACAAATAATTAGCCGAACATTCGGCCGCCGAATATTCGGCGCTTCGGCCGAGAACATGGCCGAATATTTGGTATTCGGTATTCGGCAAAATCACTATTCGTGGCATCACTAGTAATTACCCCCCCAGAATCATAATAATACAAAAATAAAACTGAAAATAATACGAATACCTGGCTAATAAATAAAATTTAAAAATACTTCTTGAAAAAAATTTGTAAAAGTGGTTTGGGAATTAATATTTTGCTTGACACCTTCCTTCGTGACTATTCTTGTGTGATATTAATAAAACTTATTGAATTTTTTTGCTTTACCCTCCCAGAAAGGATTGTCAAAACATTAAGATTTGACATTGACCTTAGATTGTGATTACATAATTATAGTTTTCCTACATCCGGAGCAGTCTAATGTCGTATTCAAACTCCCTTTCATCTAGAACTCAGTATTTTTTCTTCGCGACCCCTAAATGCTCATTGAAAAAAAGTCGCGGCCCTACTGACATAAAAAATAATAATAATCAAATAAGAATGTTATAAAAGAAAAATGTATTGCATTAATAATATTATTTTTCTATATATAATCAGAATTACCTATTATTGAAAGATTAGTGCGAGAGCATTGAGATAGCAATTTGTTGACATATGTGTCTATATTAGGTTTAATCTGAGACAATTTTAGCCCGTAACCCATTTAGGTGTTTATTTTATATGAAAATTAAGGCTGAATTTGATATCTCACACCAGTATGTTGTACAAAAAGGTATAAAAAAATAGTTTGAATGAAAACTTAAAAAAATATTTATTTTTCATAGCATAAGTATTTTTGATAAATCAATTTTTTTTTAAAGACATCCATAAAGAAATATTGAAGGAGATTTATTTGGTTGCGGAACAAGTTAAAAATAAGCTTTACCAGAGTATCACTTGTGGCCAACGTTTCGAAAAATATATTTTCATCATCAGGGCCTATGTATAATAATCGTTACATTTAATGTTACGATAAAGGAAGGTTTTGGTTGAGGATCATAAATAAATAAGCTTTACCAACGTTTCGAAAAATTTAATATTATTATATGTATTTAATATTATTATATTAATATATTTATTATGATGAAAATATATTTTTCGAAACGTTGGCCACAAGCAATACTCTGGTAAAGCTTATTTCAAACTTGTTCCCCGAACAAATAAATCTCCTTCAATACATAATATTTTTGGAACAAAACTTCTATTAACAATAAAGAAATAAATTTGCTGTTATGAAACATTCTGTATTGTATTTCTCTTACTGAAAACATAAAAATTAGGTCAATTTTATTGCGAATTCTATGTCTATAAAATTGTTAATATATTTATATCTAAGCAGGCGAGGGAGTGAAAACGGTGTTCTTTATAACCCATATCAAAGTCATGAAAGTGATTTTATAAAATTCAAAACAAAACTAATGTGTCTATACATTTATGTATGTCACTGTATTTAGGGTAGGTATAAAGCCCATACGAAAACAAAGTTCGAATAACACGATTCAAAAAAACATCTTGTCTCAATTACATTTTTTTTTAAACGCACGTGCAAAATTGTGTTTCTACACGGTTACAAACCGTGCCCACAGTCGCATTATGAGCTGTGTGTAAAATGCTCTCTTTACACACGAGTTTATCTTTTGTTTCACTTTTTAAGAACGTCGGGTTAACATGTTCTCGTTATAAATAATACCGTGTGATTTTTTCACATAAAACGAAGTAGGCTATTTTCTATAAAATATAGTTTCTCTTAAGCAACTCTCATAAACGTACAAAATAGTTGAAACAGTTGGTGTCCGTTTATTAGAGCTCTTATTATTAATTAGAATTATTTGTTTTATAATTATGAAGGTTTTTGTCAATCATCAATGATGTAAGCACTAATAAGTTCTTACTTAAAAAAAAAAATAAAACACTTTGATTGAATTAATAACAATTCGTAAAAATATGTTTTCTCATTAGAAGTAACTAATCAATTAAATTTTTTCCAAAAATAACAACATTCATTTTTCCAGCGTAGCTAAGGAAAACTAATTTTGACAATATTAAAAAAAGAGACAGAGAGAGTTAGTGTAACAATGCTTGCTACAATGACTAAAGTTGGGCTATTTGAGTACCAAGATGGTTTATTCTCATTTCTTTATTTAAGCTTTTAGGAGGGCTCTAAAAACGTCATTAAATTAAGAAATGCGAGATGTGGTTTATTAATTTATATTTATATTTAATTTTAATTATTTTTTGACAACAAGGAGAAGATTGTATTTTTTTATTTAGACTTGAAAAAGTCCAAATAAAAATCGAAATTTTACTAGCGATCCATTTTTGTATTCGAGTGTCCCGTTTCTCATAATCTATATGTATAAAATCGTTTGTCCTGACGCGCAGGTCAAACCGCATGAACTATAAACTTGAAATTTGTACAGGAGCTTCCTTTTATGACGTAAACACCCGCTAAGAAGGGATTTTTTGGAATTCGCATCCTAAGGGGGTGAAAATAGGGTATGAAGGTTTCTGATAATATATGAACATACAGTTTAACCTCTTTATAACGCCCTTCGTTATAACGAAAAACTCCCTATAACGTCGAAATTTTTACAATTTGGTTGGTTTACCTTAAAACCCATACATTAATACCCTCTTTATAGCGCAACAGCCATTCTCTATTACGAAGAAATATGTTCATATTTAGGCGTCAGCAAATATTTACAGACGTAAAGAGGACGATTCTGAATCATCACCAACTATTCAACAAGCACTTGAAGTTGCCAAACTTATCAAAAAATTTCTATTGTTTAATGAAGATGATTCCACCACATCCTAAGCCATGCATAAGATACTTAATAAAATACAAAACAAATATTGGCGTAGCAAAAAACGTCAGGCAAAGTTTGGAATAAATTAATTAAACGAAATTTGGTTATTTTTCTTTCTCCCTCCATATAACGAAAACTCTTTATAACGAAAAAAAATGCTTGGTCCCTTGAGATTCGTTATAAAGAGGTTACACTGTATTTAAAAAATCGTTAAAATGAGAGAAATTGAATTCAGCATACGCACTCTTCATTAAAAATAAACAAACCCTTGGTTCAGCGTTTGTTTTTAATTCACCCAATGGGGTGAGGGCGCGATATCGGAATCTTGCAAACGAAATAAATTTCGCAAAATTTTATCTATCGCACCCGGGTGACACCTAGACGAACCGCTAGTGTACTTATAATACGAAGGTTTGTTGAACATATTGTGTTATTATTGAGATTCGATTCGGAGACAGTTTAGTTCAAGGCCATGCCCACATTATACAGTGAGCACAACGCACATGTACGCACACACATAAATACGAGCTGTATATTATGTAACAGCGCTGAAAACTGTCATGTGATTTGCGTAATGGACCATCTTTTTGTATAGTTTTACCGTTTTTATATGCATACATTACGACATGGGGCGCTCGTATATGTAAATACAAATACACTTACTATATATCTGTATATATATACATATATATTATTTTGAATATTGTATACCAGCTGTATTTTAAATGTTGATATTTTTCAAGATAAAATCCCTCTTCTAGTGTGACCCGTTGCTCCCACCATTTGTAATATTTCTTTTGCAAAATTGAATTCCTGGCTAATGTAATTAATATTACAGCGGAAATTGCCAAGTTATACTTCGAGTATGTTGAATATTATAAAATTTATACCGGTTGTGTGTTAAATGTTGATATTTTTCAAGATAAAATCCGACTTCTTGTGTTACCCGTTGCTCCCACCATGTGGTATATTTCGTTTGCCAAATTGAATTCCTGGCTAATATAATTACTCAATTTAGAGTTGTACTTATAGAAATTTGGAAGCATGTTAATTGCAAAAAGTAAACTTTTAAATGTAAAGAAAAACCATTCCAAAATTGTAAAAAAATTGTTATTATATTATAAGCGCTTTCGACCTGTCATCATCAGATAAAATTATTTCTCACACAATGAATGTATAATTTGATACATCTTAATGGAATTGTTAGACATTTTTAAAAAATTATGAAAAATGACAAATACTAGCTATTTTTGAAGGGTAAGGGAAAGTCAAGTATAGATTAGTGACATAAATTGTAGAACTGTATAATTTGTTTATATAAGTTGTTTCGTATGATTGTAGTAATTTCTTCAAAATTTTACATAAAACACAAAAAGGTCTAATTCTAAATGAATTAGAAAAATTTGAAATAATTAAAAACAATATTTCTTTAAATACAGAAAATAATTTAAATTTAATTTTTAGTAACATTGAAAATAACAACTTATATAAAAAAATTATACAGTTCTACAATTTATGTTACTAATCTATACTTGACTTTCCCTTACCCTTCAAAAATAGCTAGTATTTGTCATTTTCCATAATTTTTTAAAAATGTCTAACAATTCCATTAAGATGTATCAAATTATACATTCATTGTGTGAGAAGTAATTTTATCTGATGATGACTTAGGTCGAAAGCGCTTATAATATAATAAAATTTTTTTTACAATTTTGGAATGGTTTTTCTTTACATTTAAAAGTTTACCTTTTACAATTAATATAATTACCATTACAACAGAAATTGCTAAGTTATACTTCGAGTATGTTGCACATTGTCAAATTTATACGGCTTGTGTTTCAAATGTTGATATTTTAGCGAAAAATAACTCTAATAATTTAGAGTGATGATGATCCTGTTGAAATATTAGAAGATTAAAGGATGAAACCTGGTGGCATGGGATCACTGAAATTGCAAATACCTAAGGTGTTAATGCATTTTATTTTCTCCGAAGATGGCATAAAGATTGCCGTAACGTCAGAAAATAAAATGCAATAACACCTTCAGTATTTGCAATTGCATTGCTCCTATGCCACCAGGTTTCATCCTTTAATCTTCTAATATTTCAACAGGATCATCATCACTCTAAATTATTAGAGTTATTTTTCGCTAAAATATCAACATTTGAAACACAAGATTTTTGATTACATTTTTTACGAACCACCCGGTATAAATTGTACATACAGCACGTCGTCTTAGTAGTAAAAGTTACTGTGAATTATTGCTTTCGACGACTGCGTGGACGCTTCTCGCATTTGCGTCAAGTATCCACCTATATCCATTCCCTTACCACACTTCAATATACTGAAGTCTGCCTTTATATTGTAGTCTGAAGATAACTTCAACACTTGCTAAAAAAATGTTGAAACCGGTTGACCTGTGGGCCAACTCTAAAACTTCCCGCTGTCTGTTAAATACGTAACAAAAAATTGATACTATTGTGTCTATAAAACATACAAGGAGAAGAGATAAAAAAAGTTAAAAATATTAATTTTATAATAGTATATTTATGAGTTCTGGTCCACCCCCATCCTCATCGGAAAGTGTCCGGTATGTTTAAGTTTCTGGTGAGGGTGCGTGTGGACCAGAACACACCACAGGATCGTGGATTTCGATATGCGCGCATCGACCGCTAGATCGAGCGAAATTGCCACATCGCGCGATCGAAAATTGATACAAAAATTAATAATGTGTTACGAGAACGCATTACAGAAGTGAAACTTCTAGTTGAAAATCAAACGATTGCATTTGGACAAGTGGAAAAAATGTGTTATGAGATAGTTTTACGTTCAGATATTTCGTCTGTACAAGTGGAACAATATCATAACACATTTTTTATACTAAATAAGAAAACACAATTTTTTTCGGAGATTTACTGCAAATATTGTTTTATTTATTTTCGCAGGGGTACTGCAAATATTGTTTTTTTAGCTCAAGTATTATTCTGAAAAATTAGTCGAAAATTTTATATGTAATAGAGAGGTATAATTAAATATAATTAAAAAAAAATAAAACAAAATTGCTGCGCGCACCTGACGGTAGTCGAACCCGGGCCGGCCGCGTGGTATGCTAGAACCCTACCACTGAGCTACCAACACTTACAAAGAATCATTGTTTATATAGGGTTACTAATAGACTAATAGTACAATTTCGTGACAAAATCCGTTACATAAGGAAATTAATTTCGTTACATAGGGAAACGTGTTTACCCCCGTTTTTAAAGAAGTATTCACTTCAATAAGTAGTATGTGTGACAACAGTCTGTATAAAAATAAACAGTAAAGATATCTCTGTCTTATTTTCGTCTGTCTCTTTTTGTGTACGTAGACAGAGAACGTAGGTGTAGGAGATTTTATAATATCATAGCTGAGGTATTGTACTGTCGTAAATCATGGCTCATATTCGCATGAATGATGGGGCACGTTGTCATAGGTCAGGCCAGACTCAGATATAAACTTGTGAGGGTGGATCGTTTGATAGCCTTACTCTATATTACTGTTCTGTGTGTACCGACCCATACCCAATCGTATCCGCATTCACGCAAAGGGGTATGGGATCAAATGGGGGTGGAGAAAAAGCCCTCTTTATCGCCATTGTGTGTATTGCAAGACGTTTCTACTATTCGGTGTCAAGTAATTTATAGTGATATTGTGCAAATTTTAATCGCGTTCAAATATCAGTTTATAATTAGAATTTCTGATTGTAATAATAAATCTTTATTTAGGAATAAAATTAGCTGACAATAGCTTTTGAAAGAGACATTGAGGTCAGTTCAAAACTACTTTTTAGGCGCGAATAGCGTAAGCTAAAGCGCCTATATGTACTCGCTTTGTCTGTGAATCTGTGAATCTGTGAATCTGTGAATCTGTATGTCACGCTTTTTTGTGGATTGTGTACAGCTCAAACGCCTTAACCGATTTTAAAAAACTTTTTTTTGTTCGATTCGTCTCCGGGTAACTTAGATCCTAACGTCGCCCGATTTTTGAATTTTTGCTCCAGAGGGGAGCAATTTAGAAAAAACGAAGTTTTTCGCTTATAACTCGCTCAATTTAATTCAGATCGGTTCGAAACCTGTCTTAAACGAAAGAGGAGAAAATTTTACATAAATTTCGTACAACAGAATTTGCCCAATCAGTTTTTTTATACACATTTATATAGAAATAAATTCAATCTGATATAACCGATGGCAAACATCTTTCGGTTATCTCTCTCTGTTGCACGGTTTAACATGGCAATTTAAAAATTACGTATGTTCTGTCTTCAAATAAAATTGGTCGATAATATTATTTATTACAATAATGAAATTATTAAAAGATAGCATTTGTTCAAAAACGGATGCCGTTTCGAATATTTGTAAAATGCAACGCCTTCTGGGTTAACAATTTGAATAACTAATTATTAGAACATAATACTGTGACAGATGCAAACGTCACTTGTGACATTTCTTACTATTCCGACACCACGGACGAGCGGATTGAAACCAAATTTTGGGAGGATGTTTGATATGCAAATATGAAGTGGCCTATTGTTTTTTGGGAACATCGGCGCATGCGTAAAAGAATATATCTCTTATAATGTTGTTTTATATAATAATAATTTGGGGAATTATAAAACGGTCGAATAAAAAAAAACTTGGTGATGAGATACTGTTTTAATAACTTGAATATTAAAATAACAGTTGTGTGACTAAATTAATAAGTGAGCGACTAAATTACTAAGTGAGCGACAAGAATGCCTTCGGTAATTTTGAAGCAAATATCTTCAACCAATTGAGATGAAAATTTGTATACACGTTAAGTTTGGATAACAATGCATGGTTAGCTATGGGACGTCACTCTAAATCCAATATGGCGAACTTCTAAATATGGCGGACTAATTTTATTATGCTTTCCTATAATATGGGTATCAAATGAAAGGGCTTGCTGAGAATAACTCGAAAAATAAAGTGACGTCACTCTAAATCCAATATGGCGGACTTCTAAAAATGGCGTACTAATTTCATTATGCTTTCCTACAAGCTTTCAGATCGGTATTGATACTAGCGTTATAGAAGAAATCTACTCTGAAGATTTTTGGCCTAACGGAGTTATTGTCAAACGCTTCAAGTTTTTTCGACCTTCCTCCGGACAATTCAAAAAACAATCAAATAATGACAATAGTCAGTCTCAACATACAGGGACTTCGAAATAAAATACTCGATTTAGAAATCAAACTAGAAGAACGCGAACTGATATCGGACGTGTTCTGCTTTAGTGAACATTGGATGTCAGCAGAAGAACTCTCTTGTCACTCTAAAATAAGACACTTACAGCTAGCGGCTGAATTTACTAGAAGTAAAAAACGACACGGTGGTGTATGTATATACGTATCCCCTAAAACTAAATATAAATGTATAGATAACATAAAGCACCTAAATAGTGAATGCGATTATGAATGTTGTGCAGTGCAATTGCTAGAGCCAACTAATATGATTGTGTTAAGTATCTACAGAGCCCCATGCGGCGACATCGAAAAATTCTTGCAGCTTTTTAATGAATGTTTAACTGAAATTTTTAAATTTAAGAAACCTATAATTATAGCCGGAGATTTTAACCTAAATTTTTTTAATGAGAATGCCACCATCAGAGATTTTAAAAATATTTTAATATCCTTCAATCTGCACCTTACAATTAATAAAGCAACTCGCGTCACTAATATTTCATCCACTTGCATTGACAATATAATTTGTAATTTTAAAAATTATAAAGCAAGTGTCAAGGATATAGACTTATCTGATCATAGGCTTCTAACCTTGGAATTTCATACGAATCCTATATTAGCCACTAAAATTTGTAAAACGATTAGAAGTTACACGGAAGAAAATATATGTTTATTTAGTAGCCTATTGCAAAACGAAACTTGGGAAAGTATATTAACCAAACATACAGTTAATCATATGTTTGATGAATTTTTGAATATATTTTTATTCTATTTTAATTTAGTGTTTCCAAAAACAACCAAAATATTAAATTGTAAAACCAACAGTATAAGTAAAAATTGGATAACCCCTAGAATTAAACAGCTATCCGCTTTTAAAAAAGAAATATACCTACTTATTAAAAGCATGCGTGCAAAATCAATGAACGTGCAAGATCTACAATGCTATTATAAACAAATTTGTCAAAATATAAAAACAGAAGTAGCAAAACAAAAACTAGATTTTTATAACCATAAATTAAATAAATCAGAGAACAAAATTAAAACAAGTTGGGCAATAGTTAAAGAAATTACACACAAAAATTTTAATAAAAAAATAATCTCAACAATAAAAGAAGATGAAAACAGTGAAATTGTTACTGATCCGTCAATAATACCTTCAATTTTTAATAACTTTTTTATAAATATTACAAATAGCATGAATCTTCCAAACCCCGATTTAAACTTTAGTTACAAAAACATAATTAAAAATCATCATACATTTTTTTTGTCACCTACTGATAGTAATGAAATACTAAATATATGCATAAATCTAAAAAACAAAAATAGCGTAGGATGGGACGAAATTCCAATCAAAATTATAAAAAGAATTGCACACCTCATTTGCAATATACTCAGTACTATTGTAAATTGTTGTTTAGAAGAAGGTGTTTTCCCCGATAGCCTGAAGAAAAATATTGTCATTCCATTGCATAAAAAAGGTGACGAACAAATTGCTTCCAATTATAGACCAATTTCACTGTGTTCAAACTTCGCAAAAATTTTAGAAACAGTTATTAAAAGAAGACTAGTAAACTTTGTTGACAAACATCAATTGATTAATAATGCACAGCACGGCTTCATCAGGGGAAGTTCAATAAATTTACCAACTTTTAAAATTCTTGATATGATTTACAATTTCTGGGATAATAAACAGGCTTCGTCACTATTGTTATTAGATTTAGCCAAGGCATTTGACAGTGTCGATCCAACGTTACTGTTATGTAAATTAGAATATTATGGAATAAGAGGTAAAGCTCTCGATCTTTTGACCTCATATATGACAGGCAGAGTTCAATGTGTTAAAGTTAATGTTAGTAAAAATAATACGAATAGAGAGTGTTTTTCAAACTGGAAAGAGTGCGTAAGAGGTATCCCTCAGGGTAGTATAATCGCACCACTTCTTTTTCTATTATTTATCAACGATTTACCCTTATCTACCCATGAGAAATTATCACTATTTGCTGATGACACGGCCGTTATATATGGGGCAAAAGATCGAGAATCTCTTATCAATAATATGCAAACCTCTTTACATTCACTTAATACATGGTTCACAAAAAATAGTATAAATTTAAATAAAAATAAAACAGAAGTTATGAAATTTGGAAATTACTTCGATTTCCCGCAGCAAATTGAAATATTAGATAACAATGTAGCGTTGCAAGACACTGTCAAATTTCTTGGCATTACTATAGATAAGAATCTGAACTGGAAAGCCCATATAAATTCAATTATACCCAAGCTAAATAAAGCAATATATATACTCAGAGTTTTAAAAAACTGTGTAACGACTGAAATATTAATATCTGTATATTATGCTTACTTTCATTCGGTTATGCAGTTTGGAATCGTTTTTTGGGGCAATTCGGTGCATACCATCAAAATTTTAAAACTTCAAAAGAAATGTATCCGTATCATAGCGAACGTGGGTCCTCGTACTAGCTGTCGTAATTTATTCCCAGAATTATCAGTACTTACAGTCTACAGTTTATATATCTTAGAATCTGCAAAGTTTGTCAGGCAGTTTCCGCATTTATTCCGTTCAAATCAAATACAACATACATACACTACCCGTAATAAATTAAATCATTTAAAAACTAATTTTTCACACCTTTCTGTGACATATAAAGGAACCCGTAACGCTATGATACGGATACATAATAAAATCCCTGAAGATATTAAAACTATAGAAAACAATCTAAAATTCAAAAATAAGTTAAAAACACATTTAATAAAAAAAACTTACTATTCCCTGGAAGAATTCTGTAATTAATGCAAGTGGTGACGCTATTTACACATGTATACATGTTTTTTAAATAAAGTTTGTTATTATTATTATTATTATTATTATTATGGGTATCAAATGAAAGGGCTTGCTGAGAATAACTCGAAAAATAAAGTGACGTTACTCTAAATCCAATATGGCAGACTTCTAATGATGGCGGACTAAGTTTTTTATGCTTTCCTACAATATGGGTATCAAATGAAAGGGCTTGCTGTAAATAACTCGAAACATAAAGTGACGTCACTCTAAATCCAATATGGCGGACTTCTAAAGATGGCGGACTAATTTTATTATGCTTTCCTACAATATGGGTATCAAATGAAAGGGCTTGCTGTAAATACCTCGAAAAATAAAGTGACGTCACTGAAATCCAATATGGCGGACTTCTAAAGATGGCGGACTAATATTATTATGCTTTCCTACAATATGGGTATCAAATGAAAGGGCTTGCTGAGAATAACTCGAAAAATAAAGTGACGTTACTCTAAATCCAATATGGCGGACTTCTAAAAATGGCGGACTAAGTTTTTTATGTTTTCCTACAATATGGGTATCAAATGAAAGGGCTTGCTGAGAATAACTCGAAAAATAAAGTGACGTCACTCTAAAACCAATATGGCGAAATTCTAAAGATGGCGGACTAAGTTTTTTATGCTTTCCTACAATATGGGTATCAAATGAAAGGGCTTGCTGTAAATAACTCGAAAAATAAAGTGAGGTCACTCTAAATCCAATATGGCGGACTTCTAAAGATGGCGGACCAAGTTTATTATGCTTTCCTACAATATGGGTATCAAATGAAAGGGCTTGCTGAGAATAACTCGAAAAATAAAGTGACGTTACTCTAAATCCAATATGGCGGACTTCTAAAAATGGCGGACTAAGTTTTTTATGCTTTCCTACAATATGGGTATCAAATGAAAGGGCTTGCTGTAAATAACTCGAAAAATAAAGTGAGGTCACTCTAAATCCAATATGGCGGACTTCTAAAGATGGCGGACCAAGTTTATTATGCTTTCCTACAATATGGGTATCAAATGAAAGGGCTTGCTGAGAATAACTCGAAAAATAAAGTGACGTCACTCTAAATCCAATATGGCGGACTTCTAAAAATGGCGTACTAATTTTATTATACTTTCCTACAATATGGGTATCAAATGAAAGGGCTTGCTGAGAATAACTCGAAAAATAAAGTGACGTAACTCTGAATCCAACATGGCGTACTTCTAAAGATGGCAGACTAAGTTTTTTATGCTTTCCTACAATATAGGTATCAAATGAAAGGGCTTGCTGAAAATAAGTCGAAAAATAAAGTGACGTCACTCTAAATCCAATATGGCGGATTTCTAAAAATGGCGGACTAATTTTATTATGCTTTCCTACAATATGGGTATCAAATGAAAGGGCTTGCTGAGAATAACTCGAAAAATAAAGTGACGTTACTTTAAATCCAATATAGCGGACTTCTAAAAATGGCGGACTAATTTTATTCTGCTTTCCTACAATATGGGTATCAAATGAAAGGGCTTGCTGAGAAAAACTCGAAAAATAAAGTGACATCACTCTAAATCCAATATGGCGGACTTCTAAAAATGGCGGACTAAGTTTATTATGCTTTCCTACAATATGGGTATCAAATGGGCTTGCTGAGAGTAACTCGAAAAATAAAGTGACGTCAGTCTAAATCTAATATGGCGGATTTCTAATGATGGTGGACTAAGTTTTTTATGCTTTCCTACAATATGGGTATCAAATGAAAGGGCTTGCTGAGAATAACTCGAAAAATAAAGTGACGTCACTCTAAATCCAATATGGCGGACTAATTTTATTTTGCTTTCCTACAATATGGGTATCAAATGAAAGGGCTTGCTGAAAATACCTCGAAAAATAAAGTGACATCACTCTAAATCCAATATGGCGGATTTCTAAAGATGGCGGACTAAGTTTATTATGCTTTCCTACAATATAAGTATCAAATGAAAGGGCTTGCTGAGAATAACTCGAAAAATAAAGTGACGTCACTCTAAAACCAATATGACGAAATTCTAAAGATGGCGGACTAAGTTTTTTATGCTTTCCTACAATATAAGTATCAAATGAAAGGGCTTGCTGTAAATAACTCGAAAAATAAAGTGAGGTCACTCTAAATCCAATATGGCGGACTTCTAAAGATGGCGGACTAATTTTATTATGCTTTCCTACAATATGGGTATCAAATGAAAGGGCTTGCTGAGAATAACTCGAAAAATAAAGTGACGTCACTCTAAATCCAATGTGGCGGACTTCTAAAATGGCGGACTAATTTTATTTTGCTTTCCTACAATATGGGTATCAAATGAAAGGGCTTGCTGAAAATACCTCGAAAAATAAAGTGACATCACTCTAAATCCAATATGGCGGATTTCTAAAGATGGCGGACTAAGTTTATTATGTTTTCCTACAATATAAGTATCAAATGAAAGGGCTTGCTGAGAATAACTCGAAAAATAAAGTGACGTCATCCTAAATCTAATATGGCGGACTTCTAATAATGGCGGCTTAAGTTTTTTATGCTTTCCTACAATATGGGTATCAAATGAAAGGGCTTGCTGAGAATAACTCGAAAAATAAAATGACGTTACTCTAAATTCAATATGGCGGACTAAGCTTTTTTTGATAAAGGGGTATGCGAATTGTCTCGCAGTGAAACGCGATGGGGCAGAGGTGGAGTTTTTAAAAAAATAATTTCGGGGTTAACGATAAACGGGTATGCGAATTGTAATTCCGGGGTAAACGATAAAGGGGTACTATGCGAATTGTCTCTCAGTGAAACGGGAAGCGGCAAATGTGGAGTTTTTAAAAAAAAAATCCGGGCTGAACGATAAATATACACCAATTTTCAAACAAAACACCAGGGTATATGATGTAAAATTTCGCGCCTTGTAATTCTTGAATTACTTGGGCATATACTCCCACTGGTTATTAATTTATTAACTAGTTTTATAGACACAATTCTAAAATCGCGAAAAAAATATAATAACAATAATAATAATGTGTTTAATGTGCGTTTCTCGACTTTATGTCATAACAGACGCCATTCGCACCATTACTACTTTCCATCTATCACATTCCCGTTATTTTCTACATTTTTAAACTTCCACTTAATTAATAGCAATGGGCGAATGGAGGAATTTTAGAACATTAGGATAAGGTAGGCAAATTTTGAGCATACGAGTTCGTCAGGTAATCGGCCATGGCCTTGAATAAGGAACCATCTTGATATTTATGTGGAATTATTGAGGGAAACCTCAACAAAATGGCCCGTACAGGAATTACTGAGTGAGAGGTAGCAGAAAAAAAGTCCCAGCCACATCGGCCCCCGTTGGGATTCGAGCCCGGTACCTCCAGAATGCGAGTCTAGTGCTCTCACCACGAAAAAAAGCAAAAAAAAAAAAGGAATATGCAATTAATTAGTTGCTATCACATCTATAATCAAAATAAATAAGAAATCCTTATAATGCTATAGACTTAATTTCTTTTAAATAAAGATTCATGCACAATTTTCTTGAAACAATGTAAAGTTTAAGTAATAAGTAATTTCAATCATTTGTCGACTTGTAATATTTAAAAAAATAGATAGCTTTCGTTATAATGAAGTCTTAGAAAAGGTTCTTAATAAAGTAAAAGTTATTGTCGAAGCTTGACCTAGAAACGGTCAATAACTCTAAACGAATTATCATAATTACTTTTGTGTGAATTTTTTCGTACGCAAAAAAAACTGGTGCCAACAACCTTTTCATAATACTTATATGTGTTTATAAAAAAAGCAACTGGTTTTTCTCGAAGATAAAAAATGATTGATTTGTTACAAAACTGCAAATGAATATTTAGAAATGGCATAGTATTTAAATTAATTCTTGTTTATAAAACAAAACTTTATTCAATAGCTTTGTATATTTTACAAAATAATCTCACAGTCATTTATCTATACGAAGGCAATTGTTTGGCACTGGTGGTTAATTAACATTTATGCAAATTTATGTTAAATTGGAACGCATGTATGTATTAACTGTGGCCGCGTGGCAAATTGGTTCATGTCAAACTTTTTGGAGAAAATAACAGTAGTGATGATTTTACTCACCAGTTCATTGGCAAAGGAATAAAATAGTCAAAGTGAGATTGTCTAATTATAATATAGAAAATACTCGTACCTGTCCGTCACACAAAAACTCTCTAACAGTAATCCTGGCGTCATGAAATTTAAGGCCGCTTCACACGAGGCTGGAAACACTGCTTGGACTTCGGCAGGCTGAGTATGAGGCTGGAAATGACGTCGCTGCGGGCTCGCCTGCTAGCTCAGAAGATAGATTTTAAAATTAGAACAGGGACTATTTTTCTTGCTAGATTCTCTGCTTGCTCTGAGCAAGAACTAATCAGGAAACAGTATATTGTCACGTGGGCCCACAAACCAACATGACGTCATTCTGATCAGAGTCAAACAATAGACACGTTTTGCTCTGTGTTTTATATTTGAACTGTCACTGCGCGTGCTTCAGATCTATCCATAAAACAAGCTTGAAAGGACTTTTCGTGTGAAGCGAGAACATAAAAGCCATTAATTATTGTTAATATCCAGATTACTAGGCCCTTGTTTGTTGTAAAGATTAAAAATTGACCAACAGAAAATAAGATGCGTTCTTTCTGACACTCAAACTATAAAAAAAAATTTGAGCCGTCGCGGGACGCCTGGCAGATGTGAAACATAATTTTAATTAGAATAAAATTAAAATTAATTAAAATTAATAATAAATTTAAAAACATTATATACAATAAAATTTATGTGAATTTTAATCTACCAAGAGAGTAGATTTTACATTTACTTGCGCTTCAAACACACCAAATATACGCGTGCTTAATGCACAGATGAATGCACACTTTAATTATAATAGTAAACAACACTGTATACCCTGTGGAGTATACACACTATAGGTATCCGATCTCAGTGTGGCGAGAGAGATGGCAACAACACTGTATACCCTGTGGAGTATACACTATAGGTATCCGATCTCAGTGTGGCGAGAGAGATGGCAACAACACTGTATACCCTGTGGAGTATACACTATAGGTATCCGATCTCAGTGTGGCGAGAGAGATGGCAACAACACTGTATACCCTGTGGAGTATACACTATAGGTATCCGATCTCAGTGTGGCGAGAGAGATGGCAACAACACTGTATACCCTGTGGAGTATACACTATAGGTATCCGATCTCAGTGTGGCGAGAGAGATGGCTTAACGCCGGATCGAGTGGGAAGAGAATCGCACAGTCGATTGCGCATGGCGACGTGTCGCCACACCGTACACACTACTGCATATAGACTGTATATGTCACCGGGATATTGTCAAATCCGTGATATTGTAATTTCACTAGTGAAATTACAATATCACGATTGAAAAAGAGTCGTGATATTGTAATTTCACTAAGTGAAATTATAATATCACGGGTTTGACAATATCCCGGTGACATATATACTGTTTTACGTGCGGCTATATATGTTTCACATCAAAAATTGTTTTCCAAAAATAGATGACAGCATAATACTTTCAATTGTAGCCTGTTTCCTTCTGCTCTGTTAACGAAACACAAACATCTTAATCAACAAGCTCACTAAAGTCTAATTAAATGCAAAAGTAAGTCCCATTTTGTCTCTGTCGATTAAAATGAAAAACTACTGGGCTGCTCACATACTTGGTACATCGTTTTTTAATGCGTCAATCTTTACACACAAAAACAAACTATAAAGCTTCATTTTTATTTGACGGTACAGAAAAATTATTAAGGTCGACATAACCCACGTTCTCTTGCGACCACAAATATTGTGTCGTTCCGATTTTTAACTCTACAAGCGTTTTTTTTCCAAAGCTCACGTCGTTTTTTACGACGGGTAGCCGAGCGTGGATTGAAACAATAGACTGCTACGTGCGTGTGTGTTTTGTCTGTCTGTTTGTATGGTACCTATACGCTTTGTTTGTATGTTTCTTTATTTTTGTTTATGTAGGTAAATAACTTTATGATATTATATTTAATAAATACATAATATCAAAAGAAAAACGATATATATATCGTTTCAAAAATTCTTAATAATCTGTTATTTTTTAAGTTACAAATATTGTCAGAAATTGTAATAACTCCCGCCTAGATATCTTTTAAAATAAGTTTTTTTTATCTTTAAAAATTAAGAAATTATAGGCGATCAAAGTTGAATTATTTTTTTTTTGACACGTACTTAGAAATAGAAATAGAAATAGATTTATTATTATAGACCCAGTGTAGGGTTTAAATTCGTCAACAATACATAAAATATATAATCAATATAGCAACTTATTTTAAAAGCATCGAGCACTTACTAAACTGCTTTAAAAAAATTTAAGCATCAAGCGTTTGACAATAAATAAATAATTCTAATTAAAGAAGTTTGATTTAAACAAACAAGAAAACGATCACTATATTTAGCAAATAAAATTATAAATTTAAAAATTCCTCAACATTGTAAAAGGCTCTTTCGATTAAGTATTTTTTTATGGCCTTTTTGAAGGTTTTTATTTCCATACCTTTAATAAAATCTGGAATTTTATTATACAATTTGGGTGCAAAATAATTAATCGCGAATTCTGATTTTTTTAGTCTTAGAAAGTCAATGATTAAATGGTGCCTATTCCGTGTTGCTATCGGTAACTGGATCTGACGATCTACAAGCGATTCAATCGCATAATCGTGATACAGAAAATAGAATGTGTGCGTTGACTCTTTGATAATACGAGCATAATCTTCGCCAACAAACTAACAGTGCTAATTTCGTATTCAAGAGATGCTACTTACAAGAAAGATAAATCGCATGCACGTCACTGAATTAATAATTTGTACGTTTACATATAGTAATTTAGTGCTCCAATTCACACATGATTCATAGCGATCAGATCATAAACAGCGCCGTTATAGACGCGAATCCTGTTAGACGTGGCCATGTTTATAATGGTCAAACGTACGATGTGTTCAAAGTTATCTAGATTTAAAAGAAATTTAGTTAAAATTTACGTTTCTGACATAACTCAATCTTTCTTGCTTGGTAAACATACACGATAATCTATCTATCGGAGAATCTCGTTAGAGATTCTCTTCTGTGCTAAATGCCGACGAATTCCTAACAGATTTTTATATACATTGATTTTGCCTCTCTCCCATATAAAGCCGTGTATATGAGGCCAATTTCCAAGTTTTATAGTTCTATATATATAAAAATATCGTGTCACGATGTTCGTCCGCGCTAATCTCCGAAACCACTAAACCGATTTTATTGAATTTTTGTAAATGTGCCTTGCTTGGTCCATCTTACACTATAGGATAGTTTTGATTTTTTTTCTTGCAAGAAGCGAGAGAGAGACTATCCTTATATATATAAAATATATCTATATATCGTGTCTTAGTAACATGTAGCGACATCTGATAGAATTTGCTCAAAGCTATTAATTCAAACGCCGGGAAAGCTTATATGTAATATAAAATCAGACTTGTAAAAATATTTTTAAAAGTATTTAAATGCAAATACAAACGACTCTTGCTTGATTGAGTATTTAAATACAAATACAAGTACTTTTTCTGCATAGAGTTTTTGAAATACAAATACTCCTGAAGTATTTGAAATATAAATAAGAATATTTTTGGATTATATTTATATAAATATTCTCAAGCAATTGCTTGATCTATCAACAAGTACACTAGCTCAACTAAGTAAAAACAATAAGTAGTTAAATACAAATACTTGCTTAACTAATTAAAAAGTTATTCTGATGCACGTATAATTATATACTTGTAAAAAATACTCAATTTTAAGTTTTTAAATACAAATAACAAATACTTGATATTTAGTGCTTAAATACAAATAATAAATACTTTCATTAAATACTATTTAAAATGCAAATACAAATACTTTTCTAGTATTTGTATTTTGAAATACTTTTACTCAAATACTTTACAAGTCTGTATAAAATTAAAAGCTCTTATTGCAAGTTTCTTATGCTTCGATCATCGATGAACGCACTGTATATAATGCAATATTATTGTATAGTAGTAGTATGAGAGTGTGTGAGTTGATTAAAACTGTTTGATTTGACGTTATTATTAGAATTACTTCCGATCAAACGGACTTTATTACGTTTTGCTAATTTTCGTGTTTTAATTGCATCGCCTATTTGCGTTTTCAACGGATATTGCTGCGGCCGTATGCCATAATATATACTGTGGGCTGTGCTATTATACAGTCAATCTGTATACAGAATGCCGCAAAATACTGTTTCACCAGAATTTAAAAAATTCCAAACCCTGCCGACAATATAATGTACTTGCTAATACAGGCAGTGTGGCTTTATTTTATGAACTTAACTAAAAATAAAAAATTTAACCTCTTAATACATTCTTTAAAATAACATTTTTTTTTGTTACTTTCAATATTACTCTCAATATTTACCAAATTGAATTCAGCCTTCACTAAGTAAATCTATATCTACAACTAACATTTTCTTGTCGGGTCGATGTTAATAAAATTTTGGCGGCACATTTTTATCTTTACTAGTGGGTTAAATTTTGATTTTGAATTAATGATAATTTTATTCATTGTACAATTATGAAAATGTTTATGAGTTTTGTTACACATTTATCTAAAGGTTAATTGACGGGTATTCGAGGGTAGTTCGTTTATAATGTTCATATATTTTACGCAATAAAAAAAACTTTGCTGTCTTTTTGATACCGCGCTAGCCCCCCAACGACCACGTCAAAGAAGAAAGCCAACCGTGGTCATAAGAAATTTTGGAAGTTATACCGGGAACTGGATTATTTAAATTTGTTGGTCTCTATACTCAGATGATAATAAAAAAAATGTATCTCATGTTTCTCTTTCTAAATATCTGACATAAAGATGAGTATTTGGAAAGAATTCCGTGGCATAAGGATCGAAAATGAAGCAATACTGAGATTTTCGATCCTTATGCCACGGAATTCTTTCCAAATACTCATCATTAACTTCATGGATCACAGTTACTCTATTTATTGAATAGAGTCAATCTTCATCTAACATAATGTATTGATAAAGACCTCTGTTTTATGTACCACTCTCTATTGCAATTTATAATATTATTATCCAAACGCCTGTACACATGTCTATAGTTTCACATTATGTCGTATAAATACCTACATCGAAAAGCTTATGTTGTTTGAAATCAAAGCTCTGAGCTTAATCGTTTTCCAGTAAAGGCGATATTATGTTCGCATGCCGAATTGAATTTAATTGAAAAAAAAAACAAGAAAATTTAGATTTGATAAAGCAAGCGTTGAATTTAAATGTGCTTACATTAATGGACTTTTTGTGCTCGCGTCAATTCACAAGGTAAGTTTTGTAATATTTAAATAAAATTATTATCAGACACAAAATACATTAATTGATACATCGTTTTCGGCTTGAGATTAGCTTCAGGGTGTGTCGGCCGTTCCCAGATCTGAATTTGAAAACTAATTAAAGGATGACTTGAATTTTTAGCTTATTTAAAAAAAGAATTGAAAATATAAATTAATACTTGACTCAGATAATGCTGGCGAATAAAATACAATCTCTATCGTCGAATGTGGCTGATGTAGGGTTGAACAATGTCACGAAATAGTATTTTCATTAAAACGCTTTTTTTCAGTAAATAATAGAACTGCTGTGCTTGCTGAAAGGTGATAAACAGAGCTGTCTCGCGTAATACGCTTCATACATCGCGTAGAGATTATAATGTTTCATATAGGGCTGCTTTATTCTTATTATAGAATGCATACAAATATACGGGGTGTCTGAGTTAAACTAGTGTTCCACATTTAAAAAGATACCTTACCCTGTTTAAATAAAAAACACACTAATAATATCTTCTTGTATTTTGGTTGTTTCGTGTAAACTTGTGTTTATTATTTTTGTGTTTTCTAAAAGTGTGGATGATTCCATGTCGCTTTTAAGGCTGAACCGATCGAATTAGTTCGTGTCCTGCTGGCTGACGTCATTTTAAATAAACTATCCCTAAAGCCTAGTACGGACCATGCAAGTATTGCGAGTAATTTAGCAACTAAACGTTTAGCTACTGACTAAAAGTAATAAAATAACTTGAAAAATGTAGGAATTTGTTTGATGTCAAATTATTAAGTACTAAACTTTTAGTACAATGGTAATTATTTGATGAAAACAGTATTTGAAAAAAAAATATCCATTTATTCCCGTACGACCGAATTAAAAAAAATCTTAAAAGCGGTGAAGTTGAGATTTTGGCAGTGAGCATTTTTTTAATTCATCTTTTGATGATAGAAATTTCAAAATGTTGGTGTTATTTTGAAAATCGGGTTAGAACTTCCGTTTTACATAATACAGACATTTCCAACTACATTAGACTGTTACTAAGTTTAGAGAAAATGGTCACAATCTAAGATCATTTTCTGTTGTACATCTGCCTTTACTCTTTAGTTATGCTTATATTAAGTATTGAACAATTATTTAATAAATTATTTAATTTATAAGATGACTTTCAATTTTATAAAATTTTAAAATTATTAATAAACCAGATATTTTACAATCAAGACCTAATAATATGAAGCATTGTCAAATTAGATTTTTTGATGCGTTCTGCAACTCAGAAACAGGGCCCTCTTTAGGTGTGGCCCCCTAACATTCAAGACCTCGAAAATATTCAAATATGAAATTTATTTAATAGTAATTGACAAATTTTATTTGATAAAATCATTTTTGTAATTAAATAATAAGATAGTCATCGTAATTAATTTTTTAAATTAAAAAAAATATATAAAAATATTTTTAACAAAAAAATTGAACCGACTTCACACTAAAAAGTAAAAAATAATTGCGTATTGAAATGTTTTGGAGTCGGTGTCAGCCAAAATGAAATCTATTCCGAAAACTACACCGACTCCAAAATATTTCAATACGCAATTATTTTTTACTTTTTAGTGTGAAGTCGGTTCAATTTTTTTGTTGAAAATATTTTATTTTTCTCTTTTTAGTGTTAATCTAACACTAAAAATCGGTGAACATATACATAAAAAACATTATGCGTTTCTTTGAAATTTGAGAGTTTCCCTCGATTTCTCCGGATTCCACCATCAGATCCTGACTTGGTTCCGATGGGACCACCTCTGAGGTGCACTCTTTCGAATAAAAAAAAAATTTGAAAATCGCTCCATAATTGACGGAGAAATCGGTGAACATACATAAAAAAAAAATATACAGACGAACACAGAACCTCCTCCTTTTTGTTGAAGTCGGTTAAAAATAAAAATGTATCTTGAAAAAAGTCTATTAAAAGATTAAAGAACATTAATCTTCTATTACGAATTCCAAGCTTTTTACGACCCAGGGTCCCGCATGTTCTAAAGACGACCTTGCTAAGAATACAAGACACCTTGTATAGTAAGTGTACAGAATTTGATACATATCTGGGTTGAAAAACCGGGAACAACAATCATATAACAACTGAACCACATTACAATGTCTGGCGTTACGTATGTTTGATAGAAGATGAGAGTAAAGTAAGTACATGTACTGCGACTACACATGTTTTATACCAGGTGCAGTAGTATTCAGGGAGATACACAACAATCCGCTATTCATCTCTTTCTTGCTAGTAAAGCGCTTTGTTGCGGACGAGCATGCTTGAAGAGCATTCGTTTGTGTCCCAGGGGTGTGAAATTAATATCAGGACGCGCCCTGGATCGGCTCGATACAGTCCGATACAACACGGAACAGTGCAGATTTGAAAATTGACTTCCCAACGGTTTGTTAGAAAATCTGAAAAAATATAAAAATACCGTTTTGCTTATAAAATAATATATTGCACCACACTGGCCGAAAGTTTGATATCTTGCACTGTACGCCATGGTGCCCGAGATGAAGCAAGATATCAAACTTTCGGCCACTATTTCTCCTCATACCTCGGCCGTAAGTACGCTTATTAAATACATTAATTAATTCATTACATAAAAACAAAGATAAATTACGTAAAAACACGAATTACAGCTGTTCGCGACTATTAGCTAAAATGTCATAGGGTTGCTATGGAAACGACATCTAAACGAGAGTTGATAGGCTTACCGCATCAGTGCGTGTAATCTCACCAATGCGTAAATGCTAGACTTTCTGCTCTACAATTTTTTTGATCGAGGTATGAAGAGAACATGTTTTTAAATTTCAGAATTTAATTAACAGGACTGGAAACAATAATATTACTTTAAACACAAAATAATGTTTCGGAAACGTTTTTTAACCTCACTTTGAACTAACTTTTTTTGTTTAGAAATAATTTAGAATTTTGATTACGAAATCATCCAGATAAATAATTGCGAATGACCTATATATTCCAAAGAAATAACTATTCTTCTCGATTGATTGTTTGTACTCAGTATAGTTTCTCAAAATAAACTTGTTCATCCATATTTAATGTAGAATCAGGCTGCACATTCATTCAAACGAATAATAGATACACATCGTACACATAAATTTAGCATATATAGGACCTCTACGTAGCTAAGTATGTATACAGGGTGTTCAAATAATAAATTGAAATCTGAAACGTAAATAACTGTGTTTTTTGTAAATTCCAATATACTAATAATAATAATAACAATAATAATAATAATAATAATAATAATAATGCGTTTAACGTCCGTTTCTCGACTATATGTCATAATATACGCCATTTTCCATCTATCATACTTCCCGTTATTGCACATACCGCTAAACTAGCGGTATGTGCTTTATTATCGCTTTGTGCATCAGAGCTGACTTTCGTTCAGATAAGAAGTTATATCTAAGTTAATTTCACACGAAATCCATTCAAAATGAAACTTTTTGAAAAGAGGAGATTCTGATCTATAAAACAGAACCATTTTTAAATCAATTCGAGTTCATAAATACTATTAAAATTGTAATTGAAAATCACAAACAGCAGTTGTCGGTTGGTCTGTACGTATGTACGTACGTACGTACGTACGTACGTACGTATGTACGTACGTCACGACTCTACAGATCGCAATTTTGGTCGGATCCCCTTGGGTTATATTTTATTCACTTTGTTTACTATCAGACCAGAACCCTATTTAAATTCACTAAAATGTGTTCAGTAGTTTAATTTTTATAAACAGTTTTTTTTTGTATTATTTTTGACAGCTAATAGTTAAAATAAAAAAACAAAAATAATAAATACTCAATTAATGTAGTATGATACGTAAAATAACTGCTACACTTCTATACCATAATAACGAAGGCGTTGGACGGCATCGGTGTGGCCGAACGGTTAAAGCGTAAGTCTTGTAATCCCAAGGTGCCGGGTTCGATTCCCGCTGACATAAGAAGTTTTTTTTTTTTTATATTCCATTTTATTCCACTTAATTCCACTTAATATTTATATATTATATATAATATATTTCTCATATATTTTTTTTTATTATTTTTTTTTTCATTTTATTTTTTTCATTTTAATTTTTTAATTGTTTTTTTTAATCTATTGCACATACCGCTAGTGTAGCGGTGGGATATTCTTGAAAAATAGTGTTTTGGGATATTGTGTCTATAAAATGCGTTCTTCGATGAACTAGAAAGTCAATAAACTAGGACAAGAAACTCAAAAAATCGGGATTTTTGAGAGCAAAACCCGTGCATAATTGCTAAAAAAAATTTCTTATTAACCGACGAAAAACAAAAACGGAGGAGGTTCTCAATTCGACGCGTATATTTTTTTTTTTATTTTTTTTTTTTTTTTTTTTTATTACTGTTATTGTAATGTAGTGTATTACGTAGAATAACTGCTCCACTTCTATACCATAATAACAACGCAAGCTGGGATATCAGAATGGCCGAGTGGTTAAACGCGTAGTCCAGTAATAGCAAGGTGCCGAGTTCGATTCCCGCTGACACCAAGTAATATTTTTTTTTTCTATTCCATTTTATTTTTATTTTTTTTTTCTATTTTTTTAATTGTTTTTTTTTTAAATCTATTTTCTCAATTTTTTTTCATTATAATATGTACAGTGGAAAACTTGCGGGATGTGCACTTTTGGTTTTGCCAACTATTTTCTACATTTTTTTACTTCCATTTAATTAATAGCAATTGGCGAATGTAGGAATTTTAGGACATTAGTATAAGATAGCCAAATGTTGAGCATAGGAGTTTGACAGGTAATCGGCCATGGCCTTGAATAAGGAACCATTTCTATATTTAATTAAAATTATTGACGGAAACAATGGAAAACCTCAACAAGATGGCCGGTACAGGAATTACCGTTTCCCGGCGAGAGGCAGCAGGAAAAGCCCCCACCGGGATTCGAACCCGGTACCTCCCGAATGGAAGTCTAGCGCTCTCACCACTACGCCACCCCGCTCGATTCCAATATACAGAATGATTCCGAAAATGCTACACGTCAAATTGTGACCATTAGCGCAAACATGCCTTGTCTGAAAGTTTACAGTCTCGTAAATACACGGTGTTCGTTTTTAATTCGTTACGAACTTTTTATCCTGTATGTCTAACACGAAATTTGGTTAGTTTCGCTATTAATAATACGAGTTATCAAAGCATAGTGTTTGTTAAATCGATTTTTTTTTTGAAAACACCCGCCGAATGCCTATACACTTGGAAATTTTCATTAGATTTTTTTTTAATCCAGTGTTTTCTTTACACCCGGTATAGAACTGGAGTTCTGGTAGGTTGTGTTGTGGTGCAGTCGGCAAAGCGATGCGCTCATTGCTAATACTGGTTTCCTGCAGCCGAGTGCAACGAAATACAATCCTGCTGAGATGCATGAAGCTCCGAAGAGCTACTGTTATACTATATAGGTACAACAGCACTAACATTCCATACCAGTCGTTGTGTTCAATAGCTATCATTGAAATTTAGCTGACGGGAATTTCGTTTCACTTTCGACAGACAGTTCTAAAAGGCACTGCTTCATTTAACACTATCAGTACAAAATTTAATAGATACCAACCTTACTCGATGGAAATTTATGTTTTGAGTTTTAAATTAAATTAAACCTGGCGTAATTATTTAATTTATCGTCATTGTTTCACACAAAATAGTGACTTCGTGAGACAGTTTAAGATCTTTGAAACCCTTGGAATATTATTATTAAGTATTATGAAAAGTATTATTTTGTACAAATTAATAATAATAATTATTATTATTATGCGTTTAACGTCGTTTCTCGACTTTATGTCATAACAGACGCCATTCGCATCATTACTATCAATTTTATTTTCTGCATTTTTTTACTTCCACTTAATAAATAGCAATTAGGCTTTTGAAAAAAAAAATAATTATCGATTTTTTTATTGTATTTTAAAACTTTATTATAAATAATATTGATAATCGATGCGAAAAACTTTCAAAAAACTTTTTTTAAATTGATTAAAAGCAATTTAAAATTGATAAAATATTTAAAAAAATCACGTGACTGCAAACGCACTAAATATGTTTTTGACAGTTGTGACGTCATAATGTTAAAATGTATATGTCACCGGGATATTGTCAAATCCGTGATATTGTAATTTCACTAGTGAAATTACAATATCACGATTGACAAAGAGGCGTGATATTATAATTTCACTAAGTGAAATTATAATATCACGGGTTTGACAATATATACGCAGTATACTATCAATGGCTTCTACATGTATTATTATAATAATATAAATTACCATTATGACGTCACATTATGTTCGGGAAATGTCGGCGCGTTCTCGGAACTGGGTACAAAAATTTATTTTTAGTTTGATATAACTTTTGAATTATAACGAAAATAAAAAAAAAGAAAAATAGTTTTGTTATAAAACTTATATACGATCTTTCCATTTATGACAAAAAAAAAATTCATTCAAAAGCCCAATTGGCGAATGAAGGAATTTTAGGACATTAGAATAAGGTAGGCAAATGAGTACAGGAGTTTGACAGGTAATCGGCCATGGCCTTGAATAAGAAACCATCTCGATATTTATCGGAATTTATTGAGGGAAACCATGGAAAACCTCAACAAGATGGTCGGTTCAGGAATTACTGTTTCTCAGCGGGGGGCAGCAGGAAAAATCCTGCCGGGATTTAAACCCGGTACTTCTCGAATTCGAGTCTAGTTGCTCTCACCACCACGCTACACCGCTCGGTTATTTTGTACAAATTAAAAAATGAAATAATTTCTTCTTAAAAAGGCTTCTTCTATTTAAGAACAAGATAATTTATTGGTAGGGAGGTTGTAGTGGAATGCAAAATTATGAATATACAAATAAGACGTTGTTCGTTGCACATCTCTCTGGTGCATTGCAGTTGAATATTAATAATGCATTCCGGGTTTCCGGAGATTCAACCTTCCACAGTTTCCCGTCTCCAAAATCCTGCCTCTTAATAACTTAAATACTTACTTATATTTTATTCAGTAGCATCTTTTCTGTTTGGAATAAATACTTGCTAGCCGTCTTGTTGCTCCAAAATCGAGCAAAGAACCCCGCTCAAACCGCATGGGATTTGGTTCTTCATAAAATTGATGGAAAATGGTTTTATTTTATAGTTTGTAGGTTACTAAGAAAAAATGTTCATGGGCGCATAGCCTAAAAACCAATAGATTTTTAGCTACAGATATGTTTAGCGAGATTTTAGATATAGGCATATCCATTGAATTCACAATCTTAAAAAATCCTAAGCTCTAGAAATATGTTTTCGAGTGCGCTGAATTTGAATATGACATTATTTTATACAGGGTAATACCTTTCAGCATTACCTAGTTTTCGACTATTTTTCTATTTCTATTTCTAAAAAAAGCACAAATGTTGAACATGTTAAACTTGTTTGTGAATTCAATGGATATCCCTATATCTAAAATTTCGCTAAACATGTCTGTAGCTAAAAATCTATTAGTGTTTAGGCTATGCGCCCATAGACACTTTTTCTTAGGCTCAACGCGCGTTTACAACTTCTATACAATTGTATATAACTGTTTACATGATAACGCGCGTTCAACGCGCCACCAACGCGCGTTATCATGTAAACAGTTATATACAATTGTATAGAAACTGTAAACACGCGTTGGGCTAACGCGCGTTGAACGCCTCTCATATAGACTAGGCCTTAAACTATAAAATAAAACCATTTTCGATCAATTTAACCAAGAACCAATTACATAAGGTTTGTGCGGGATCCTTTATGTAAGCATTTTTTTTAAATACTTTGTAGATAGACAAACGACTGTTTCTCTATCAATTGGACGTTTTCTTTGTGATCAAAGTATCAGAACTGACCCCATCAATTTTCTATATCAAAAAATTCACATCTAACGACCATTCGTCCGATTCTAAAGAATATTATTTTTTTAAGACAACCTGTACATCGAAGTACATTAAAACATGATTCGACATTAGATTGCTCTTGCAAACTTTAATTGTATGATCACAACCTAAGCTCATTGTCAAATGTTTGACAATGTTTTGTGCAACCCAGCATAAGGATTTCGTTTTTTTTTCCTTATCTGAGATATGGAACCTTAAAAAGAATCTAATTATTATAATAATTAACCGAAGAGTAATTCATGATCTTCCGAATTTTGTTAACGCTAAACTAAGCCAAGAACCTGATCTTAGAGCCAAATTAAAATGCATACATTAATTTTTATTTTTGTTTTCTGAATAATATATACATCTAATAAATAATAAATAAATAAACCTTTATTCACTACGACGTCTAATATATGTATATTTTTGTGTGGTTTGATAGTGGAGACTGCAGCAACACTGATTTGCCAGAAAACCAACCACTTTGCATGCATAATATATTATTTTCTTTTTTTCTTTTCTCTTCTGCAAATCTGTGAAACACGACTTGGTGAGAGATGTATTTTTTTGTTGTTATTTACTACAAATGCCGTTATTGTGTGACGTTTTCTAGCTCGAGTTACTACCACTGCCGCTGCTACTTGCAGAGTTTATATTACTGTTTCTACAACTACTACTTTGGTAACTACGGTAGTTGTTATACGTAACTACTATTATTATCGTGAAGCTACAGATTGTCAGTTTGGTTCTGAACTTTACTGCGTTCAAACCGCGGATCACAATATATACTGTACGAATTTTAAAAGAAGACTGGTCTATGGAATGTACTATGACGTTATTGCAGAAGAGCGTACATGCATCCTATATTAGTAAAAGGTAATGATCCTGGAACCGCTTATATCTCCGTATAATTCTGGAATAACATTATTCAATGCTCTGCCTAATCACATTAAAAATATCAGCAGCTACAATGCCTTCAAAAAAGCGACGAAAGCATATTTAACCGAAAGCAGTTATTATAAATTATCAGAGTACAAAAATTGAAACTGGTAACTTCAACCACTCGTATATTTTATATTTTATTTTATGTATATTTGTATTTTAACTATATTTTATTGTATACTTATGTATGTACGTACCTGACGAATTTATACCTTTGTATATAGGTCAATAATGATAATAAACTATCAACTATCAACTATGTAATAAGGGACACAATGGTACACATCAGCGACTTCTCGCCCTTTCCCCAACGGTCTTCTTTAGCCGAGCGCACTGTACTTAAAATCTAAAGGCCGCTGCACACGAGCCTGCTGTTGTCGCTAGAAGCACTGCCGGGACTTCTGCTGCAGCCGGCAGGCTGACTACGTGGCTGGAAATGACGTCACTGCTTGCTCTCGCGCGAGGTTACAAGATAATTATTTAAATTAGAACCGGGACTACTTTTCTTGCTTGTTTTGAGCGAGAACCAATCAGGAAACAGTTTTTTGTCACGTGAGCGACACGGATAAATGCCCACATACCAACATGGCGTCACGTTCCGCTCTTTGATCCATAGTGTGTTCAGTTGTTATAAGTAGAGTCTAGTTCCGTCACTGCGCGCGCATCAAACTCATCTACAAAATAAGCTTGAAAAGACGTACCGTCATCAAGAAAACCAGCGCTGGAAATTTAGCAGTCAAGCTTCGTGTGCAGCGGCCGAGCTATTAATTTTTTTGAAAGTGATATACTTTATAATGCAGTTTAAGGAGATTGATCCGTTACAGTCCCAATCAAAAGTAAGTCGAATTCTAAATGGGAACTTTTCCATAATAATTTTTACAAAAGGTTATAAGTCGATGATACCAATAAATTATTGTCATAAAGGCATAAATAAACATTTTTTTTAATATTAATTAATTATTTCAGGATTTTACTTAATGGACTGACTTTTAAATTTTTTGTGCAAAGTTAGGTTAAAAAAAATAAATTTATGTAAATATCTGTATTTTACATATTTTTTGCAGTAAATAATTAAAAAAAGAAATCAGGAGTAATAAAAATTCAAATTAAATCATTAAAAAGTTGAAAATTCAGTTAAAATTGTCAAGAATAAAAGTCCATAATCGAAAAGTGCTAATAAATATAAGGTTAAATAATTTTTTTTATTGATTAAAAGTCTCCTAATTAAATTGGAAAAAATATTAAAATATGCGTAAGACATCGATGCTTTACATAGTTAGTTTTCGGAACTGCTGACATTATTTGGTTATTTGCAAAAAATTAAAATGTACCGTTTGCATGCTAGCTTGACATATTTTCCATAAGACTACATGTAAAAGTTTTTTTCTAATTTTTAACTTTATAAATCTCCTAATGATTTTGGTTTTTTCACAGAAAACTTTGTCATAAAAAAATCTATTGAAAAACTTTATTTCAGATTTTTTTCATTATTTTCGTAAAACGGCTCAACCTCGTTAATTAGTGCAAACAACGAAAATTACATTTTGCGTCACAAAGTCCAGTCGTTTTTAGGGGGTAATCAACCCCTAAATATGCACTCTAGAAGGGTTGAAAACGTCACAGCATTTCAAACACACTTTTTCTAAAACTGTATTTAAAAAGGCAGAACAAAATTCTGTTTGGAAGACCCTGAAAGACTGTTTTGAAAATCCCTTATCTTACCCCTTCAAGGTCGTCTGCCGGATAAATACAGTAAACGTAAGTTCGGGACGTTTTTAAATATTTGTGGTCATTTTTTGTAGTGCAGTAATACTTAATAGTGCTATGTTTATCTGATTTCTAGGAAATAACAACAAAAGCACATGTTGGCGTATTTCATGTAGTGAATCAGTCTTCCAGGAAAAGTATATTTAGACTTTAATATGTTCGGTTTGTGATACGTGAAAAATATTAAAAGCATGTAGTTGGAAACTGTAAAAAATGATCATTTAGTCAGTTTTTTAACCACAGTGATTTTATTATTGTAAAAACTAAACGGTTTAGATTTTTTGCTGAGAATGAAAGTACAGCTTTCTAAATATTCTTCCAGAAAAAAATCTATTTTGTTAAAAATAAAAGTGGGTACTTGTAAATCTCGCGCGTCTGTGAGTAAACATTTGTGAACACTAAACAGAAAGAGGCGTGTTGATCGGATTTCCCCTTCTACGTATTTGTATACATTACCCGACAGCCAATGGGTTCTTCGTCAGTGCTTCATTTTCATCCCCGGTATCGTATTTCGTTTTAGTTATGCTGTTGAACTAAAGAAGCTTCATTTTCAGAACGGGCAAAATGCCACGAGCCCTTGACCTGAGGGGGCCTCCAGCCCGAGAGGACGTTAGGACAGAACGAATCTAACATTTCATTACAAAATTTTAATTATGTATTTAATCAAATTAGGTATTAACTTAAGAGCACGAATTATACAAATATCTACTTTACTTCGTAATTTATAACGATGAAACTACAACATCGAGGAGCTTTTTTATATTAAATAAGGGCCCCATTCGATTAGTTTGCCACAGGTCTCAGGTGGTGCAAAAGAAGGCAATACGTATAATATTATAATCTTGGTCAACGTGACAGCTGCAAAGACATCTTTAAACAAAACAAAATTCCTACAGTTCCCACCATATACATTTTTCGTTTGCTCTGCTATATATATAAAAAAAAAAAACATTGACAAATATGATTCTTTAAGTTCACATCATAATTACAACACACGAAATAATAATAAACTTCTACAGCCAAAAATCAACTTGTCGCTTTGCTATAATAGTATGGAACCTATTGCTTTGCGACTTTTCAACAAATTACCCGATGCTATTGCCATGTTGCCTTTTATAAAATTTAAATGTAAATTTAAACAGTACCTTTCTGAACTTTGCTTGTACTCTGTTGATGATTTTTAATATTAATTTTATTACTGTGGCGACTCCTGCTGTATCTAGCTTATGGTTAATAAATTTGATTGATTATTATAGTTATGCCACTATTCATTTCGAAAATAATTTTTGTTTAAACAGAGTATAGTTCTAAGATGGCGCGGAGACGCGTAGTACAAGTGTTGCTCATGATATATGAGACATATCTGTGATCAAAAGAATGAAAGCAACGCTATAATAACCGCTGTAATATGAAGACTGTCATGTGAATTTATCGTCACCAGTATTCACGGTCCAAATAAGAAAGATTAGGGATGGGATTATTCTTTTTAAGATTCGGGACCTCAAAAATAAAAAAAAAAAACGGAACCGTTATAAAAATGAAATAAAACTCAAAAAAAAATGCTTAATTCTCAAGTATCAAAGGAGTACAAGTCATTATGAACAGGTGTCTCTTTTATTTATATAAATAAGTATTTTGTAACGAATTTTACAGTCATTTGTTTATAAAAGCTGGCCTATGTGCAGGGATGTGGAGTTACAAGTTTTTAGATGCGAACGTTTGTGGTGAGCACTAGGGGAAACTTCAAGCTCAAATTTTCCATATGTCAGTGAGCAAGGTTTATTAAAAGTGAAAATAATTATAATATTATGAAGTTTTTTTAATTACAAAGAAAACATCGGAAAACTAAGCGATTTGGAAATGCTTGTTGTGTTCCGGGTTGTTGCGCTGATGGCGATTTAAGTAAAATAAAGACCATTGGCGCCCTAATTTGACGTTCCGCTGTTAGTGTAAACAAATTAACATCAGTTTTTCTTATTACATTTTTTTTGACTCATCATGGCCAACTAAAGTTTTTGACTTATCACCTTAGAAACATGTCGCGATTTCCATAAAAAGTGAGATCAATAATTCTCTATTACTCACTAGGGGCGCTAGTAGGCTTTGTGCACACAGCCTATACATTTTTTTTTATTTTTGTTATAATTTGTGTCCTGTTAGTATTTAAAAATTATAATCTAAACATTTCAAAGTTTTTGTAATAAATGGTTCACTGATAAAAATAATGTAATCGATAAGGCAAAAAATTAAATAGTATAATTTTATGAATACTAATTACATTTTAGCAGACAAAACGCCAAACCGAGTACCGAGAAATAAAAAAAATCTTTCTGTGCTTTGGGAGGAAATTGGCCGGCTGCCAAAATTAAAGTTTGCAATATGTAAATTCCAATTTTTTTTTATTAATTAGCAGATTTTTAGATAGTTTACATTAAAAATATTTCGCATAGGTAAGGCATAGTAATTTTTTTTTATTTTTTTGGAGATATATTATACTAACAGATACTAAACTATCAGTATTTAAAAATTATTGTTTTACTAAATATTAGAATGAAGTAATTAAAAAAATAATACGTTATGCTCTAAATTTGCAAAAAAATAGTTTTCATATACAGGATGTCCCACGACATGACTGCCATAGCCTGGGACTGTGTTGCTGGGGTGATTTCAAGTCAAAAATGTCTAATGAACATATGAACGCTATCCTAACTGAGCTAGAAGCATTTGAAATTTCAAATAAGTAAGTCCGCTAATGCAGGTATTAGGTTCGGCTGTTGGTTTTGTTATTATTAAAAAGACCAGGTGGCTGTGAATCACTCTTAGTATTTATCGTGACAGTAAACGTCAATTAAAATAATTTTGCGTGTTTATTTGCGTGTGTTACATTAAAATAATCTTAAAGGTATGTTTGCTTTTTCGAATGAATTATATATTGTGTCCATCGTGATAATAATAATACGAAAAATCGCAGGATTGTGAACAAAAATATTAGATTTACCTGGTGTTCAACGTTTCGTCTTTTTCAAGTACCTACATACATTTTTCATAATTATTGTTTTTAAATTTTGAATGAAAGTCTTAATCTATATGTAATGGTTAATGTCCGGAATCCGGGCAATGTCGATTATTAACGCTTTATGGATTTTTTATCACTGAAATCAACTATTGAAGAATATATTTTTCAGCTTTCTAATACAATAATTATTGATGATTGAAAACACGTATAATTTATTTATTATTTATATGATATGAGCAATAAGCGATATATCTCAATGCATTAAATTTCAGAACTCTTATTTATTCCAGCAATAAAAATAAAAATCAATTATTTATTTTAATAAAAAAAATATGTTTATTGCTCTCTTAACTGATCTACTCATAATCTTATTATTTTTTAATAGTTGATATCAGTGATAAAAATTCTATAAAGCGTAAATGATAACTTATTATGGTAAAGATACAATCAAATGTCAGCTTTTTATGTTTATAAAAAATCTATTTTTTGAACCTTGTCCGATTTCGAACATTGCCCGATGTGGCTCGGACATTGTCGACTTTGACAGGTCAATGTCGATGTTACCGTAAAAACCCGTTTTTAGTTAGAACGCGTATTTACTAGTTAAAACTAGTTTTCACTAAACGCCCTCGTTAAAACTAGAATTTATACTGTTGGTAAAAATGAATATCAGTTAAAACTAGTTTTAACTAGTCAAAACGCGTTTTAACGGCACCAAGCAGTTAAAACTGATTCCACTCAAAATGCCACGATAGTTTGCCCTGCAATAACAAGTACCTAAAGACCAATAAAACTGTAATTAAAATTTGCCAATATGGCTGTTTGATCTTCATAAGGAAAAATGTTCTTTTACTGTGTTATGTTACTAACTTTAAATATTAAATTTGTTTGGGATAGTTTCAATTCGTAAATAGTTAAATAAATATTGTATTAAATAATATGTTGTCATATAATGTTTCTTTTTCAAATGACTAAGAGGAGTACTAATTGTTTTTGTTCGCTATTAATGTCTTTGTTAAATGTGTAAGACTTTAATAAAACTTTAATAAAAGTTGCCAATATGGATGTTTGATCTTCATAAGGAAGCTGGAAGAATGATATTTTTATATTACTAATTAACATCAACGTTGTTCAGATGTTACTATTCACAAATGTTCTGAATAAATATTTTAATAAATAATATGTAATAATGTTTATTTTTTAATCAAGCCTTCATTCTATTAAATAAATCCTCTGAAACACAATTTTCTAGTTACTACTAGTTTTGTCTAACGCTCACAGTTAAAACTAGTTTTACCTAAAAATCAATATTCTAATTCAGTAAATTCTAGTTGTTACTAGGAAATTCTAGTTTTAACGAGGGCGTTTCGTGAAAACTAGTTTTAACTAGTAAATACGCGTTCTAACTAAAAACGGGTTTTAACGGTAACATCGACATTGCCCGGATTTCGGACATTGACCGTAACATATAGACGAAACGTCGTACACTAAATAAATATAATATTTTTGTCCACAATCTTGCGACTTTTCTTTTTCTACATAAAAATCGAAATACACAATCATTAATAATTTTACCAGTGGAGTTTTATTATCTTACAATAGTCACCACGAGAAGCTGCCAAGAAACGGGGTTGGCCCCTTCTGGATTGTAGACGGAGAAACACAAAATAGAACAAACGAAAAAGTATCAGATTAATGAAATCTTTGCTGACGCAAGTTTAGGTAAGCAACGAATTAAATAAAAATAGGGTATCATCTGAAATGATTTCTTTCATTTTTGTAATAAAAATCACCTAATACATACTAATTTACTTTTATTACTACACTAAAAACTTAAACAAAAAAGCTTTGACAAATTCAACGTGATGTTTACAGCACGTGTAACGAATAAAAAGGCGAAGTTTTTGCTTAGTGACAGGAGTATAGCCGATGTCGATGTTGTTCGAAGAGTAGGGCGTGTGTAAACTGTATCCAAGTACTCGGTGGGTCTGAGTGGGCACCGTGGATGGGATGTGGGCGGAGGTGGTGGGACCATCGCAAGTAAAACAGTTACATAACATGTGTGCATGTACATACATACATTTCCACATACCACGGATAACTGAACAAATGGAACTATCTGCCCTATGTTACATTAGCAAACTGCATTGCAGTCGGCAAAGAGGAACACATTTTTGGATAACGTGTAAGCGACCTATGATTCTTACAGATGGGTCGTTTTAGGTTGTAAACAGGTCAACCACGCAAGGCAACACTGATAATATTTGAAGAACGAAATGTGGAAGAACAGGACAGTGTAGATTCAGAAAATGAATTTCGTAGAAATCTTGAAAACTATGTTTCTCGAACCGGAAGACAGGTGAAAATCAGAAAACTAAGTGTCCCATAAATTTATAAGAATATGGTATTGTTTATTTTGTTGAGAAGAGAGATGTTGTATAATGAGAATAATTAATATTATGTAACGTCTCAAAGAATTATATTTATTTGTACAATTTTATAGAGTTGAAATAAATCAGTTTAACTGTAAGGATGTTTAAATTCAATTGCAATACTCCTTACAAATACAACACAGGAGTTCGACAGGTAATCGGCCATGGCCTTGAATAAGGAACCAACTCGATATTTATCTAGAATTATTAAGGGAAACCATGGAAAACCTCAACAAGATGGCCGGTACAGGAATTACCGTTTCTCGGCGAGAGGCAGCAGGAAAAAATCCCAGTCACATTTGCCGCACACGGAACCTGTAGGTACTAGCCGTGCTGGTCCAAGCTGGAGAAGTGTCCGCGGTCTTTTAAAAATTAATTTAGACCCATCTCATTTTTTGAATAGTTCGTGATATTTCCAAGCAAAATTGAGAGCGCTGTTTTTCTAAACAATGATGCTATAAATACCCGAAGCTTTACCAAACCCGTGTGCAAGTGACAACTATTTAATGTATAGGTGAATCAATACAGTAAGAGTACTAAGTACATCTAAATCTTTAAACTGGTTTCAAAATTCCGAAACAACTCTAAATTGTTTTTGTTTGATAAACCTCTCGAGTTATTATTTAAACAATATTCAGTCATTGAATGAAATATACAGGGTGTCCCATTAAGAATGGGACATAGAACAACCGCAGATTCTCCAATTCAAAATAAAACGATTAAGCGAAATATGCTTAGATAAAATGTTACTCGTTTCCGAAATAAGGGGTGTTGAAGTTGAAAACTGAAAAATTATTAATGTCCATAATTTTTTTAATACACCGTATAATTTTACTCAAATCGGCACACTTGTTAAATATCATAAAATGCACCTAACAATAAAAAAATTAGTTCAGTACGCTCTACCAGTGGCGTACGGCAGGAGTAAGTAATGCTTGTACCCCTTCTAAATGTTACGCCGCTCTCTAAATTTTAATTTTGACTATAATTTTAATTTTTTTGATATTTTCTAAGTCAATAATGTACACTTGTTAGTTTGTTGTAAAGTCATTGGTTTTCGAGATATTCGCAGTTTTTTTAAGACAAAATTGTAAAAATGAATTATATTAATAATAATACAAATAAAAAGTACATGTCTATCTATCTTTATCTGCGAATATCTCGAAAACCAATGACTTTACAACAAACTAACAAGTCTACATTATTGACGTAGAAAATATCAAAAAAATTAAAATTATAGTCAAAATTTAAATTTAGACAGCGGCGTAACATTTAGAAGGGGTACAAGCATTACTTACTCCTGCCGTACGCCACTGGTAGAGAGAGTAACATTTTATCTAAGCATATTTCGCTTAATCGTTTTATTTTGAATTGGAGAATCTGCGGTTGTTCTATGTCCCATTCTTAATGAGACACCCTGTATATCTTGACGTGTTAAGAAAGAAAAAAAATGATTGTAGATAACCTGTTAACTTGCACTTGTTCTTCTTCGGACTTATATTTTCGGTTACATTTCAATACTTTTTGTAAAATCATATTCTTACTTATTCTACTTAAATATTTTATAGACACCTAATTTATACCCATACTTCATTACTTCATAGAATTTAATATACCATAATTCAAAACAACTCACGTCATGTATATTCCAACACCGATCAGACGCGAGTAGTCTTCGGAAGATAGCTTGATGCATTCGGGTCGATGCTCTGAGCACCGACTAGACTATTGTGAATTATGATGCTCTTATCAGTCACACACTCCGTCAGCAAATACTCAAAATCAAGACTTTTGCTTACCTGTATCTTAGAAACAATTCTACCTAGACGTAAAAAATTTAGAATATTGCTTCTTTATGGTAATCCTACCTCCCCAGAAAAAGATTAGTTCTGTAATGTAACTAGTATCGGGGGAGTCCGTGTAAATATATTGCACTGTATTTTGTGAGAACTTAATAACGCCAATAATACATTTTATTTTCTGTTATATGTATATATAAGTGGTGTTTAAAATCGCCTGTAGATTATTTATACAACGTCTACTCAAGGAACATACTTGAACAATCTTTGCTTCTTGCGTTGCCTTGCACATATGACTATAATAGCGTTCCTAACTTTATCTGTTAAATATATCTATCAATAAGAATTCCAGTTCAAGATATATGGATATTGTTTTATGTGTGAACAGAACCGCTAAATAGTTCTGTTCCCAATTCCAGCTTTATCTTCTTCCTTGTACCTGGAATATTTTCGTTATTAATTGAATTTTAATGTGCGACAAATGTCCTTAAACAGACTGAGTCTACGTTCATCTTATTACTCTACGTCTTTCAAAATGGGCATGGACTTTGACATGCTATTTTTATTTAGAAAGTAAATAATTACAATATATTCGAGACAATTGTTAGGCGAATTACGGAAATGTATTTTAATTCAGACTTGACCAATCAGTAATGAAAAAATTAGAAATAGTCTTTATCATAATATACACATAAAGTGAGTTTATATTAAATATTCAAAATGCCTTCCATGGTCCATAATTTGCATAGCAATACCTAAGTCTGTTCAAAAAATTGTTTCTTAAAATAACGCTCAACAGATGAAATCATCAGTGTCATTTGAAAGAGAACATGCAAAAAATGATTGACTATTTCAAATACAAAATGTAAAATGATTTTGAAAAATGTATTTCAAATAATAGTTCGTTTAACGTCCGTTTCTCGACTTTATGTCATAACAGGCGCCATTCGCACCATTAGTATTTTTTTTCTACCACACTTCCCGTTATTTTCTACAATTTTTAAACTTCAACTTAATAGCAATGGGCGAATGAAGGAATTTTTAGGAAATTAAGGATAAGGTGGCACATTTGGAGCATAGGAGTTTGACAGGTAATCGGCCATGGCCTTGAATAAGGAACCGTCTCAATATTTATCTAGAATTATTGAGGGAAACCATGGAAAACCTCAACAAGATGGCCGATAGAGGAATTACCGTTTCTCGGCGAGAGTCCTAGTCACAACTGCCCCCGCCGGAATTCGAACCCGGTCGGTACCTCCCGAATGCGAGTCTAGTGCTATGCAGTTCTAATATAAAATGCAACATAATTTTTTTAGAATAGAATGCTTTGTTTAGTGTTGCTGAAATTTTCAATGTTCATTGATGACTTTTCTATTGTGATAAACTTTAGTTTATACAGATAATGTCGGATAATTTGAACCATTTGCGAACAAAATACTTCTTATCTTTGAATAACGTATGATTAGAACTCTTCAATAAATAAAATTATCGAACAATTTTTCAGATAATATATTCACAAAATATAATTAATACATTAACGTTTCGATCCCGATTTGGATCTTCTTCAGAACGGATCTAAAAATATAAAAAAAAAAAATTAATACCTTATTTAGTTTCTATTTATTTTTAACGAAATTCGTGAAAGATTTTTTTAATATTGAAATATTTTTTTATATTTTTAGATCCGTTCTGAAGAAGATCCAAATCGGGATCGAAACGTTAATGTATTAATTATATTTTGTTAATATATTGTCTGAAAAATTGGTCGATAATTTTATTTATTGAAAAAATACTTCTTAAATGTCTGCAACCATTTCTGTGCAATATTCATCTTAAGATTTGATGTGCGCTCATGCAAGTTATAAACAAATATTAGGTATAATTCATACATATTTAACGTTGTTTCTTAAAATAACTAGAAAATGAGATCAAGACAAAAAAAAAATTACAACAAAAATAAACATATTTTACATGCTGAAGCTCCCATTTATTTTATTTTATTTTATTTATAATATTATGTCAATTAAAGTCACTACTTTTGGATTTACAATTGTTCCGTCATCCAATTGTTTGAAAATTGTTTTGCTGTTGTATTTGCTAGACTAATAATTTTCAAAATTGAGTTTCTTCGTTTCGGGAGGTAATAACATTTCTAAATAAATTTATAGATGTGTAGCTGAACATATCAGTAAAAGTTTTATTTATTTTGAATTGAACATTCGTTTGGGGTACATGTATACACTGTTTGAACATAACTCCTTAGATGTGTGTATTTTATAAATTGCAGAAATGTTATTTACTTTACGTTGAAACCAACCCGTTGGTTTCCACTGCGTTAGTCTAAATTCTATATATCTAACAACATCCACTAAACAATTTGTCAAATAATGCAATACTCTGTACTAGCAGTTATTTAATGTGACATTTTTTTAGATGCGAAATTTCATTTATTAATTATTATTCGGACCTAGAACCAATTCATTTTTGGAATGAGATGTGGTGTGAACACAGCTAGAACGCAACTGACCAGATATCGGTTCGCATGTTGGAGGGACTTTTTTAAAACCATCAACATCGAGGATTATTCGGACCTAGAACCAATTCATTTTTGGAATGAGATGTGGTGTGAACACAGCTAGAACGCAATTACCCAGATATCGGTTCGCATCTTTGAGGCACTTTTTTAAAACCATAAACATCGAAGACTATTCGGACCTAGAATCAATTCAATTTTGGAGTGAGGTGTGTTGTGAATACAGCTGGAACGCAACTACCCAGATATCGGTTCGCATCTTGGAGGCACTTTTTTAAAACCATAAACATCGAAGACTATTCGGACCTAGAATCAATTCATTTTTGGAGTGAGGTGTGTTGTGAATACAGCTGGAACGCAACTACCCAGATATCGGTTCACATCTTGGAGGCACTTTTTTAAAACCATAAACATCGAAGACTATTCGGACCTAGAATCAATTCATTTTTGGAGTGAGGTGTGTTGTGAATACAGCTGGAACGCAACTACCCAGATATCGGTTCACATCTTGGAGGCACTTTTTTAAAACCATAAACATCGAAGACTATTCGGACCTAGAATCAATTCATTTTTGGAGTGAGGTGTGTTGTGAATACAGCTGGAACGCAACTACCCAGATATCGGTTCGCATCTTGGAGGCACTTTTTTAAAACCATAAACATCGAAGACTATTCGGACCTAGAATCAATTCATTTTTGGAATGAGATGTGGTGTGAACACAGCTAGAACGCAACTACCCAGATATCGGTTCGCATCTTGGAGGCACTTTTTTAAAACCACTAACATCGAAGATTATTCGGACCTAGAACCAATTAATTTTTTGAACGAAGTGTGGTGAGAAGACAGCTAGAACGCAATCATCCAGATAAGGATTCGGACCCGGGAGGGACTTTTTGTAAATCATCAACATCGAGATTATTCGGACCTAGAACCATTTCATTTTTGGAATGAGGTGTGGTGAGAAGACAGCTAGAACGCAATTATCCAGATAACGATTCGGACCCGGGAGGGACTTTTTGTAAACCACCAACATCGAGATTATTCGGACCTGGAACCAATTCATTTTTGGAATGAGATGTGGTGTGAACACAGCTAGAACGCACTTACCCAGATATCGGTTCGCATCTTTGAGGAACTTTTTTAAAACCATCAACATCGAGGATTATTCGGACCTAGAACCAATTCATTTTTGGAATGAGATGTGGTGTGAACACAGCTAGAACGCACTTACCCAGATATCGGTTCGCATCTTTGAGGAACTTTTTTAAAACCATCAACATCGAGGATTATCCGGACCTAGAACCAATTCGTTTTTGGAACGAAGTGTTGTGTTTATTTCGAACATACCTTCAACTTATACGACCGGTACGTGTTAGAGCGTTATACTGTGGCAATACTAAACGAATGTAGAGGCTATCGTTTATTAGTTTGGCAGATCGCCTACGGCCTGCCTAACTATTTTAAAGCATCCGAAAGTTTTCTTAACGTAAAAAGATATGTGTGTCGGTTATAATGCAACATTATCCAGTTTAGTCACGTTGTTTCATAAAAAATGTTTATAAACAAAATTGTTACATGTTCCTTCGTGTCTGTTTATTTAGTTTCAAAGTATTTTTCACTCACTTTTTTTACGAGTTTTATTTAAAAACTTTTGTCGCAGTTGCTCTAAATGAAAAATATTTCTTTTACATTTTTTGAGTTTACGTTTTTGAAGTGAAAACTTCTTTAGCGGCGCTGTACACTTTTTTTGTAATGGGTAAAAAATGTTAAACTCGCGTCAGGAAAAGTAAGAACTGGGTGAGACTCTCTAAGTGATCGTCAGGTCACGTGTCCTGATCGAACTTTTATTTATACAACGTTAGACATCTAGCTTTGAAATATCGTACATAAAAATGCAATCTATGATACAAACCATTTTATTTACAAGTGTTGTCAATAAATAAACAATGCTTCTAAATGCAAAAAATTAAGACGTTAATATTCAAGTTTTCACTTCTGCCGGCACTCCCGGAGTGCAACCCGTCTTTTTTTTTCATTAGGGACGACATTTTTGGTCGCATGAATTTGCGATTAGATCGTTTGGAGATCGTCAAATTTAGCAAAAACACACAACTGAAATTAAGGGTCGCGATTTTGTATGTAAGGCCTTACCCACACGAGTTTCTGCAAGACAATAATTTTTTTGTGAAATGTTAAAAGCAATTTTTGGTTCATATTATTATTACGTTCAAAGTTTTAAAAATTGCATTCGATTACCGAATTTATAAAAAAACATTTCGAAAAGTTTTTCATTAAATTTTAAAAGCAGAACCCAAAGATTTTATTTCTCTGGGTCAAGCTTTCAAATTAAGTGTAATGACAAACTTTTTGAATTATTTAAAAAATTTAGTTTTAATCAAGAAGAAGTTCAAAATCCCATAAAATCTATCTTACAAAACAATTCTTTTGTGCAGAAGTAGTGTTCTTATATATCGATAATGCAATTTAGTACTCTATGTGGCATTGAAATTAGGAGTAGCCAAGGCGTGATTTTATCCGCACAGTGAACGGTTCGACACAACGCAACAACTCCTGACTAATAATTTCATATTAATTAGGAGCACATAATTAATAAATACGTTATTCGCTTGCTTTGCCCATTGTATCAGCAGTCCCGCCCGGTTTCACCCGCGTGCAATAGAATGAATGGAGGGAGGGACATGAGTACGCACATTCATCTTAGTTTACCGAGATGAATGTTGTGTCCAAATTTCATTATGATCGGAGTTACGGTTCAAAAGTTTTTGTCGAACGGACAAATTTTGAGTTACATTTGCAACATTTTTCATTGATGCTCCGCTCCTATTAGTCTTAGCGTGATACTATATAGCCTATAGCCTTCCTCGATAAATGGGCTATCCAACAAAAAATGTTTTTTCAATTCGAACCAGTAGTTCCTGAGATTAGCGCGTTCAACCAAACAAACTCTTCAGCTTTATATATTAGCATAGATACGCTCCACCGCTTTAAGTGTGGCGTTAAGCTCGTTTGCTTCAAAAGAGACCTCTGTAGGATTTAACATGCGAAAGAATGAGATAGAATACATTACACAGCGTACCTATCTAAGGAGTAAACTCCAATCGTGCGTCAAAGCTGACACACACACTTTTTTATACTATGGGTAGATTTGCCTTTATTATTGCATGTTCGCTGTTTTTATACAAACGAAGTCACGCCCTGACCTCTTCTAATTTTTGAAACAGTTCAAGTCGCGGCAAGAGTCTTAAGAGTATTAGTTTAAATATCCGAAAAAGTTGGAGAAACTTCCGAATTAATAAAACTGTTATAGTTTTTTAAAGAAAGAAAGTTATCAGTTAAATTGATCTTAGTGTAAAAAAACTCCGATAATAAAAATAAAGTAGCAGAAAGTTGTAAAAATAGACCAGTGGTAAAAGAGCAGGACTAAAGTGTACACTATGAAACTTACATAACGTCTTAAAACCAGTGGCATCCAATATGTAATTTAATAAAGCCTGCAATAATTATCTGGACTTATGCCACACGCTGCCATTTTTTTTTAATTACACTTTACCGGCCGCAAAAGGCCCGCTTTCTTTTTGTAAAACAACCTTTAGAATATTGCGTGAAAAAATTCAACTTCGTACGATTCATCGTTTAGAAGTTACGAGCCTGCGACATACCAGATATGCAAATGAACGGGTTTTGCCCAACCCAAAATATTCTTCGAGGTTTCCGTTCGAAAATTGGAACAATCAAGAATATCAAAACTATAAAGGTTTTTTTTTTTAATTTAAATACAATTTTTGAAAGTTTGAGAACCACTGCTGTACACTTCGAGTGAGTACAACTCGTTCAGAGTCCAGTACATCGTCAAGGGGAAATCTTCAATTAAAAGTTTTACTTCTTTACAAAACAAACACCTATGTTCCAAAAAACATTTCAAAGATCGTGTTTGTCCAGAGCGTAGTTTTGGCCAGATTTATTTTACTAAACATTTTTGAAGTGAAACTTCTTTAACCGCGATTGTAGTAATAGACTACTTTACTATTATTTTTAAACAGTCTTAAATTAATATTCTTATCGTAGTATAAGTTCACAGAAATTTTTATTTAAGTGCAATCGTTTAGTAAGATACAATAGCACTCCAAATTTTAAATAATAATTCCTTTAGTTCCGTAAGTATCGAAAACGTAATTTTAATTACAAAAATTCCAGCCAATTGGGCGACGGGACCATTCCAACTTCAAAATGTCGACATTTGATATACTTAGTATAATAAGGAAAACAAAATTTCTATCAGGTGACGCTTAATGGCTAATATTCAATATATAATATTTGCTAATCGCTTCACGTCATGTAAAAATTAATCAAAGTATGCTTAACTGGTTTATTTCTGACAGATCTACAAAATAAAAGAACAGATGATTTTTATTTATTTTCAAAATATTTCCGAAACAATAAAGTTTAGAAAACAATATTTTCAACAAAACTTTCTTAAAAAAAATAAAATAAATAAGCTGTTATGAAAAGTATTATTATATAAAAAAGCACCGTTATAGCATATATCTCTTCTGCGCATGCGCGGATTTTCCCCAAAGACAATAGCTGGCCCTTCGTATTTGCATACCAAATATCCTCCCAAAATTTGATTTCAATCCGCTCGACCTGTATCGTGCTCACAGACTAACAGACGCACAGATTTTTTCCAAAAATATGTTTTTTGAATTTGGGAGACCTCAAAACGAAAAGATTTCGCAACATTTTTGAAAAGTGATATTTGACCTAAACTAGTACTATTCCCCACTTGTGGGTTAGAATGGTAAAATATAAGAATACAGAGAAAAATTCGTTCATTTTATAAAAATTATAGCGCAACAACGCAGCCTTGAGCTCCTTTTCGAATTTTGGTAGTTGCAGTATATTTAAGAAATAATTTCATTCACTTCTCGGTAATATAAGAAACATCCTTAATAGGTTCTAGACTTGAATGTGACGGAGTCTTCTCTGTACAAAGAAGACTGCGCGATCAACCTAATGTACTTTCGTTGCATCTCGCCTTTGTAAGAAATAACAACGGCCAAGTCACGAACCTCTGTTCAATAGCATCTTTACCGATATCGATACCGGCCTACATACCCCGAATGCAGCTTGTAACTGCTCCATGTACGGCTGACTCAAAATTAATGCTCATTAAAACGTCTTTACGTTCCAAGTCCTCTTTTTCAAGGCGTTTGGGGGAACCTTTCGAATGTGTCCAATTTTTTTATTCACCAGAATATTATTTATTGGTCTACGTTTCGACAGTATTTCTTGCCTTTTTCAGGACAATAAAAATCTTTACTAAAGATTTTTATGGTCCTGAAGGAGGCAAGAAACGTAGAGTGAATAAAAATTGTTTTAATATTTTAGCCTTGTATCCCGTATAGTTTTATCATACCATAATACCAAGGTGTCTTATTTTATTTTGTTAGAAATATTCTGGAAATTTAGATTTTTGAGTTGGCCACCCTAGTCGCTAAAGTATATATTTATTGTCAGTACAGTAAAGGTGAAAATCTTTAAAGCATAAAAATTAGATTATTTTTTTACTCTAACAATAAATGTGTGTAAACACAATTTGTAATCATTTTTACGTGGCAACTCGGTACGATCGGAAAATGGAAGCTGCAGAGTAGCAAAAATATGCTTGCGCCGTTTCTAAACCGACGACGCGAAAATTAGATATTGTGTTAAAAATCGTTTTAGCGAAACATGAGGTACTTTAAATGCAAGAGGCACACCGAACCTGTGTATATGCGGTATTGTGTTTGGTTAAAAACGATAACTGCCAGTTTTACGTAGGCGCAAAGCGTTCTCGGTGCACTCCGAAACACTGCTGGTTCGTCTGATACGCGAGAACAATCATCTTTTGCTCCTCTTCGTTTCCTGTTCTCCCGTTTCTTTCCCCGTTGCCCTAGGGATGCGATGATACGGTCGTTCCAAGAGTCAAAATTTTGATATTGTTGCGTGCCCTGATGGGACGCCTATGGAATTCGGTAGAAACTACTAGAACAACAACAATGGAAACAGGTAACAACACCCGACCTTGGAGACACACATACATGTAAAGGAAAGGAACTCGGTACGTAAAGCAGGTAGTTAGACCTGATTTCTTAGAATCGCTTGGAGAGAACAACTTCGAGCCATGGAAGTTCAAGATATAGAAGTTCCCAAAAATGCTTCAAATAATAAGAGAAACGATAGCGAAAGAACTGTAAAATTTAGTTAAAAAAGGAAACCAAATAATCACTAACCCAAAAGATGTATTGAAATACTTTATATGGAAATATTTAAATATAGTCGCAATATGAAAATATTATTAATATTATTTATTTCACAGAAAATAGGTATAGAAAATTAAAATTGGGCAACCTGTATAATCTCTTGAAATATTGAAACTTCCCATAAAACTTGAAGACCAACGAGCACTTTTTCCTCTACGCACGTTTCGCTAGCCACTTTAGCATCATCAAAATCAGCTTTAATCGTCGTGACAATACTACATGGTTCACTACAAAATTTACTTTTTGTATTTGAAGAGCAGCTTTCCTTTTCATGTTTTCATGCAAAGTTTTTACATCCCTGTTAATGACTAATCATTTTTCTTTTATCATTCCATTCTCTTTCGTTTTCCATTTGAAAATATCACGCATATTTTTATTTAGATAACAACTGAAAGAATCTTGACTGTTGATGAAATTTTATTTAAATGTTTAACTGTAGAACTATTAAAAATAATTATAATAATGCGTGATTACAGTTGGAAACACAGGCATATTAAGCGACAGCTCAACGAAACTGCACCGTTATAATAAAAGTTTTCCAAAAAATATTTTACACGAGGCTCTTTTAGGGTTAACTCACGTCTGTTGTAAAAGTACTACAAGTCTGACGTCACATTTCAAGCCTTCACGGCAAACAGCGTTTTTCAACATATCAAAAAAATACTAAATTATTGATTTCCCGTGCATAAAAACGACCTGAGGCTCCCTAAATAATGCATCAGTTTCAAAAGTCTCAAGGAATCTAGCATTTGGAGTTTTTTTCAAAAACGTTACTTAATTTCGGCACATACTCGCGAAATGGGTTTAAAATTTGTTAGCAAACTAATCGGTTACTTTTTTATCGGATCTACGATTATTTAGAACCGGGGCAGAAACTTAAAACTGTCACCTCTTCTCTCCAGCGTTTGAGATTAGGCGTTATATTATGATTTTGGCGCCCCCTGAAACTGCAACCCAAGGCGGGTGTCCCGGTTTGCCCCGCCCTAGATCCGGGGCTGTATGTATATGCGGTGAGAGAGAAAAATACTTGAAATAGTGAACAGAATAATTAGTCTGAATGGCATTGACTCTATATAAAGGGTCCGCCAAATAACTTTTTTTTTTGAAAATGCTATAAAAAAAAACTACTGAATATTTTCTCAAATTTCTTTTTTTATTTGAAAGTAGGTACAATCCTTCCGGTTAATAATGGAAAATAATTTCATTCGAAAATGAGCAAGGAGTGGCCGTTACAGTCAATGGCTATCGTTATCGGGCCATGTTGAACGAATTTTTGTTCACAACAATTGAAGAGGAGGATATTGGCAACATTTGGTTTCAACAGGACGGCGCTACGTGCCACACAGCCGAAGCTACACTCGATGTTTTGCGCCCTGTTTTTGAATATCGCATTATCAGCCGCAGAGCTGATGTCGTTTGGCCACCTCGGAGCTGCGATTTGACACCGCTGGACTATTATTTGTGGGGTGCCGTCAAAGATAAGTGTTACGCCGACAAGCCAGAGACAATTGACGCTTTAAAGGACAATATTCGTGAAGCCATTGGTGAAATACAGCTGTACACAATCGAAAATGTGCTTAAAAATTGGACCGATCGTGTAGGCTACTGCATGGCCAGCCGAGGCAGCCATTTGAATGAAATTATTTTCCATTATTAACCGGAAGGATTGTACTTTCAAATAAAAAATGAAATTTGAGAAAATATTCAGTAGTTTTTTTTTATAGCATTTTCAAAAAAAAAAGTTATTTGGCGGACCCTTTACAATTAATATAATTATTTCCGAATAATTCCGATTCAAAGTAGTGAGGGTTTTAATAATTAACGCGAACGAAATTCTCCACGGTGTATAGGAAACACGCTTGAGAACACATCTAGGACATGCAGCCGTTTGAGTACGGCGTCGTAGGTCCCACTTCCAGAACGGCGTCGTGGCGGACCTCCTTGTGTGTTGTCAATGAATGTGTGTGTGTGTGTGTGCACACGTGTGTGAGGTAGCACATCCCTCGGGAACTGACTTGAAGTAAAGACGGGACACGACGCATATATATACGTACTGTACGGAATGTCTTCTGTTGAGAAAACTACCAGTTACTTACAGCTAGGCGTGCTTAACATTTCGATAATTAACGACGATTTAAGTGTAGGCGTAGTGGTGAGAGCATTAGACTCGCATTCAGGAGGCCGATGTGGCTGGAACTTTTTACTGCTGCCTCTCGCCGAGAAACAGTAATTTCTGTACCGACCATCTTGTTGAGGCTCCCTCAATAATTCCAGATACATATCGAGATGTTTCCTTATTCAAGGCCATGACCAATTACTTGTCCAACGCATGTGCTCAAAATTTGCCTAGCCTACCCTAATGTCCTAAAGATTCCTTGATTCGCCCATTGCTATTCATTAAAAATGTAGAAAATAACGGAAAGTGTGATAGGATGGAATATAGTAATGGTGCGAATGGCGTCTATTATGACATAAAGTCGAGAAATGGACGTTAAACGCATTATTATTATTATATAAAATGAAGTTGTACCCTATACTCCTGCGAAGTACGCATGAATTAGTGTATCATACACACTACAGTAAACAGCTTTGCCGGGCGAATGTAAAACATGCACTTGACACATTATATTAGGTTTCATAATTATCAAAATACTAACTTGATGGGTTTAAACATTCAGTGTAATGGTGAGTCTCTGGAAAGAGTCACATCTACCAAATTTATTAGCTTATATTTGGATGACCATCTTAATTGGAAAGTACATTGTACTCAACTATCCTCCAAACTTAATTCTATCTGTTTTCTTATTAGATACCTAAAAAATGTACTTACAAACATTCAACTAATCAATTTTTACAATGCTCAAGTTGTTTCTAGGTTAAGATACGGCATATGCTTCTGGGGTAACTCAACTTTGTCTAATGACGTCTTTATTTCTCAGAAAAGAATAATCCGTACCGTTGCTGGCATTTCTTCTAAAGAGTCTTGTCGCCATTCTTTCTATAATCTCAAACTAATGACTCTTTGTCAAATTTTCGTTTATGAAATTTCTTTGTTTGTTTTTAAAAACTATAATCAGTTTGTCACGAATGGTGACTATCATTCTTACAATACGCGTTTTACGCATGACCTGAGTTCTTCCTTTAGCAAACTTGATGTAAGCAAAAATTCTCCTCTCAACATAGGTGTAAAAATTTTTAATAAACTTCCAAGTCAAATTAAGAATTGTAACAACTTAAATATTTTTTCTCGTTTGTTAAAAACGTTCCTTCTGGAGAACACATTTTACAATTTGTCTGAATTTTTTAATTTGTAATTTATATGTATGACGTTTTCTATATGAGTTTTTCTCATCAAATGAAATAAAGAGCTTTACTTTACTTTACTTTACTTATTATGACAACTATGACATCAACACCTGAGCACATGAGGTTGGATTTCGAGTGTGCACAACTAGACTCTCAACCATGCGTTGTTGTCATAGCTGCTTGCTTGCGTCAGTTATACCTATGAAAAATCAGCAATGAATCCGATCAACGACGTCGTATGTGATTTGATTCCTAACAAAATATCTGCCTATGCCTCTGAGTATAAGAACAATTCTTCTCTTAGCACTTCGTCAACCTTGGGCCCACAAGTAGACAGTGGTACATGTTTATACTGCTTCCTAATATTAGCCTTAAATCATTTCGCTTGTGAGATGATCTGAAATCGTCGTTCCGTAGTTTTATATGTTAGACACCGCAATCTTAGTGGCACGACAAAATATAACCTGCTGTAAAAGACCTTATATCGTGTGGTGTTCAAAGATCTTCACGTGTTGAGTCGGTAACGGTGCAGAAACGTTTTGGCTCAGCTAGCGCTCGTCTTGCAGGTCTCATCCCTGTGCTTTCACAGTCTGATGCACGGCTCGGCTCTTTCTGATGTACATTGATATCTCCGTGGTGAAAAGACATACACCGATTATGTTGAATATTCGTTGTGTATTCTCAAATAGATTATTTTAAAATTAAAAAAACCGGGTTGCAGTGCCAAACCTCGTCGACAATATAGTGTATTTGCTAATATAGGCAGTTTGGCTTTATTATGTAAACTTAACTCTTGTTTTTGGACAAAATAAAAAATGTATCCCCTTAATACATCCCTTATAATAATATTTTTTTTCTTAATTTCAATATTACTATCAATTTACCAAATTACAATCACTCTTCACTAAGTAGCCAATATAACAATTTTATTCCACTACATGCGAGAGCTGATTTTAATCACCACATTATTAGGAAAAACTGGTTAAAATTATAATGTTTTATATTTAAATTTTTATCTAAACGGGTTATATTATGTGCATATATTTAAAAGTTATTTACCCACTTTATGCAGTAACTTTATTACACAGGGTAAAGTTGTCTTTTTAATTTGCAATTATACATTAATTTCTATATTAAACAATTAATTGCAGGCCATTAATTTAAAATGTAATATTGACGTTTATATAAATACTAATATAATGTTTTTCTTTGTTTCAGGTAAGTTTATTCAGATCTCCCAATTTTCATTCTCCAGAAAGATATTCATATACGCAAAGGTAAATAATATAAATTAATTAAGGCACAAAATTTATTAAAAACAACTTAACTTGATTCACGTTTTTGCTAATAGAGAACGTTCTTAAACGTAATTATATCATAAAACAAAAATTGTTAAGTACTTCTGTAGAACTAAATTTCCAAAAATCCCTACCAAATAATATGAGACCCTGTTTGTTTTGGAACATGTATTACAATAAAAACCTAAATCGTTCTGACAAACCATGTATCATAGGTTTTTAAATTATGTACTCATCGTTTTTGAAAAATAGCTACAGTAAAGATTAATCCAGACAATAATTCGATTTTTACAATTCCGAGATAATTGAAAGGAATTCTGGAATTGAAAGAAAATACAAAAATTGTTTTTTTTTATTAAATTTTATTGTCAAAATAAATAACTAAAATTAAAAAATTCTCTTACTTCTGGAACCAGTGAGAGACATTATTATATCGAAAACTTGGTGATATCTAAAACGGACGCACTCGTTTTTTTTGGCGACTTTTTTTTTGAGTCATATTCAATCTCGATACACACAAAATTACAAAATTTAGTAGTACTGGCAAGTCCCCGAAAATCGACCAATACTGACGCAACATGTAAATCGCGAATATCGGGATTCCTGGATCGAATTCTAAAGATTTTCGAGATTCAATACAAACGGGATTTTTGATTTAGTGAATAGTATAATATTTGTGAATGTGAAAAATAACTCTAATAATTTAGAGTGATGATGATCCTGTTTAAATGTTTTAAGATTAAATGATGAATCTTGGTGGCATAGGATCGATGAACTAAGCAAATACTGAAGGTTTATTTATTGAATTTTATTGTCAGACGTTTCGGCAAACGTATTGATTCTCCGAAGATGGCATAAAGTTTGCCAAAACGTCAGACAATAAAATGTAATAAATAAGTATTTGCTTAGTTCATCGATCCTGTGCCACTAGGATTCATCCTTTACTCTTAAAATATAATATTTATCTTAGTATATATATTGTCAAAAGTTTTGGACACTTCGATGCTAAAATATATGAAATTTAACGATTTTTCTCTAGTTCGTGAGCTGTGTGATGTGTCCCTTGCACGTACATAGATAAGGGTTTAAATATCATAAACGGCTGATCTTGGCGTCTGCAGCTTATTTACAGGACACATACTCACCAACACACAAAAATGCGAAAGTGTCGCTAAGAAAGGTCGTTAATCTTCTGTTTATAGGCCCCCAGGGACCAGTAAGGGTGAAGAAGATAGACTATTGTGTCTGGTGTGTTGTTTCATAAGGTCACCTTATATGCACACTAGGTAATCAGTTATATTGCGCCCACCCTTAACTTACATAATAACCTTACATTATACATGATATTATCAGCGATTTTGTAAGGGTCCCCACGGTTGATTAATGTTTTTGAAGCAATTAATATCGGTAAACAATATTTAAAAAAACGGTGTGTATTTGACTGCGCACTCTCGTAAGGGTATACTCATGTTATTTTACGGAGCAGCGCATAGACCAAAATTTTTAACCAGCAACGACCGTCAGTCTGTCGACTACAAGATCTGCCAGAAAAAAATTGCGGTGATAAGTCAAAAGTCACGCATATTTATTTTTCAACGGCGTATTCATAAATATTTATACCAAAACTTGTAAATAATAATATTATAAGTTCTAAACTTATTTCACAACAAAAAAAAATCAAATAGTTATTAGTAAATAAAAAAATTAAGGAAATAATAGTTAATGAATTTTAATCTCTAAAAACTCAAGATAGTTTATGCATTTAAGAGCAATTGAGTATAGATAAAAGTTTCTGTAGTAGTTGGTACACATAATACAAGAAATTAGTTTAAATAATTGGTTTGTTGTGACATCATTGTCTTTGAAATGTTTCATACCATGACAAAAAAATGAAAGGTGTGTAGATTTAAGGTAGTTTACTCGTAAAACGGCTTTTCTTAAGAAATTAATAAAAATTGAAGTATAAGAATAAAAAATATAGAATAGTTACTTCTTACCACAACAGTTTTATTAGCGGATGTACATTTCGGGAGCTATGCTCTTATCTTCAGCAAACACTAAACATATTAATTATATTGAAGTATAAGGTTAATAAAAGTGCCTTATATTCAATTTAAAAGAAAATACATTTTTTATTGTCTGTCAAATGAAATATTAACAATCAAAATGTGCATAATTAACATGCTGGAGGTATACCATGTATAAAGAAAGCGAGTACATTCCAGAATATCTTGAAAACGGTTCTTTATATGTTTGTTAAAAACTAATGCGTTGTAAATTCAAAAATTATAAAGTTTTTGAAAAAAAAAACGATTTGTTAAAAAAATGTGGATTTTTAAAATAAACATATTTTTATTGTTCAATAAACAAAATTATCGACCAATTTTTCAGACAAATATATTAACAAAAAATAATAATTAATACATTTCCGAAACGTCAATGTATTAATTATTATTTTTTATTAATATATATTTGTCTGAAAAATTGGTCGATAATTTTATTTATTGAGGAATTCTGATCAGATGTTAATCAAAGATTATTAATTTTTTATTGTACTTGCAATTGTAATTTATTGTATAGGAGTTTAGAGCTTAAATGTGTTGGGTACAGTCTCTTACAAAAATGCACAGCTAATCTTTAACTGTTGCTATATACTATTACGCTATACTTTTGTCTACGACTGTCGCGAGTGAACTACCTTAATACTGTAGTGGTATATAGTCTTTGGAAATAGATAGTCTATTATCAATTTATTGATAAAGGTTTACTGTGAGACCATGTATTTCTGAAACTTTACAATATAGAATCAAGGATAATTAAAATCATAAGTTAAAGGAGCACCTTCTTGTTTTGTACCTAAGTTCAGTACTATCTGATAATATCGATTCATGCATAGGTTATTATCAAAGTAGTTCAAGTTGTGGTGAAGTTTTCCTCTATATCGACTACCAATAATAATAACGAACGTGTTATGGTAAACAGACGTGAAATTTCAAACTATAACTTAGCTACGCCGAGTGTTCAAAGTTGTTTGTTATCGCTAACAAATGTTTCCTTGATTGTGACAGAACTCATTTCTTTATCGCATTTCAGTTTTGTCTTGAGCAGCATTTCCTAAACTTTCTCGCCTACGGATCTCTTAGATATTTGCAAAATTGCTGGCGTAGTCTTAGTAAACAGTACAAAAAGTTTCCTATACTATAATATGGCCAAATATTCAACTGTGATCTATACTAATATATAAAACTGAAGGGTTTGTTTATAATATATTTTACATATAATATGGTATGGTTGTCTAATGTCTGTATATATGGTAACGGATTACAAAATCCACATACTGTGAGAGTTGTTTTTTAATGAATTATACAGACGTTAGCTCAATTAATTCAAATAAAAAAATCGTAACTTAGTCTGTAATTGAACAGTTTTAAACATTCCTAGAGCGAATTTTCAGTTTTCATCACTTTTTTCTGGTTATATGTTTTTGTAGATATAAAAAGTTGAAGAGTTTGTTTGTTTGTTTGGTTGAACGCACTAATCTCAGGAACTATTGGTTCGAATTTTTGTTGGATAATCCATTTATGAGGAAGGCTATAGGCTATATAATATCACGCTACGACCAATAGGAGCAGAGCATCAATGAAAAATGTAACTCAAAATTTGTCCGTCCGACAAAAACTATTGAACGGTAACTCCGATCATCATGAAATTTGGATACAACATTCATCTCGGTAAACTAAGATGAACGTGCGTCTCATGTACCTCCTCCCCCTCCATTGCACCCGGGTGAAATCGAGTGGGACCGCTAGTCATATATAAATATGGGAAAGAAAATAGGTGTGGTACCGATTTGAGTGTGTTAATTCGCAAACATCGTGATGCAACATATATCGTTTTCTTCGTTTTAATGAGTGGAAGTGCACAATATATGCTTCAACACGATGTGTGCGGATTAAGAACTCAAATACAAGTACAATAACTTTTTTTCTTCTCTTATTTATATATGACTAGCAGTCCGTCCCGGGTTCACGCGAGCCCAAAACTATTTTGGACATATTCTACACAACAGAATTATCAATGTACATTGTTTTGATATATTTCTAAAGATTTGGCCAGCGTTAACCATGCAAGCGTAAGAAAACAGTTTTCAGCCATTTTGTACAAAATATTTACAAATTATATACAGAAACCTTCCTCGTTTATCGCTCTTTTTTTAGTGAAAACCGCATGAAAATCCGTTCGGTAGTTTTTGAGTTTATCAGCGTTGTATTCGGTCATCTGGGATATCAACAGTAGGGACTTTTCATTACGCAGTTTTTGAGTTTTTGAAAATTGATTCCTACCTTTTTTTTCAAAATTACCACAATTGAAATTTCGAAAAAAAACAGCGGTTTTAGGTATATTTTACGGGGAAACTATTAAAAAGTTTCGAAATTCAAAGACAAATAATATGGTTGATAGTACGGAACCCTCGGCGCGCACTTTCTTGCGTTATTTTCAGACAATTGAATCGCATTGTATGTACAACATAAAACTGTGATAACTGATGATATTACGTCATAAAAGTCTCTAATACGGTCGCTTAAAACTACCTATGTTCATAAGTTACAGTTGACTGTCTTTTTATACCTCTTTAAAAAGTGCATATATGAAGATGAACAAAAAGGAACGTTGACAGTTAACTTTATTATTAATGTAGACGATGTTGTTCAACTGAGCTGCATTTTAAAATTTTTAGTTTCACTGTTGCGACGTTGCCACATCTACAAGTCCTTAAAAAAAAATATCGGAAAAAATATTTTTTTTAACCTCACTAACAACTAGGAATATTTAAACCCAACAACTTTTCGTAATTTTTATAATAAACTAGCGGTCCTGTCCGGTTTCACCCGGGTGCAAAAGATTGAATGGGGAAGGGAGGGACATGAGTACGCACATTCATTTTAGTTTACCGAGATGAATGTTGTGTCCAAATTTCATGATGATCGGAGTTACCATTCAAAAGTTTTTGTCGGACGGACACATTTTGAGTTACATTTTTCATTGATGCTCCTCTCCTATTGGTCGTAACGTGATATTGTGTAGCCTATAGCCTTCCTTGATAAATGGGCTATCCAACAAAAAAAATGTTTTTCAATTCGAGCCAGTAGTTCCTGAAATTAGCGCGTTCAACCAAACATCCAAACTCTTCAGCTTTATATAATATTAGTATAGATTGAAAATCCAATTGATATATAGATAGATACGTTGCTGGTTATAGAATATAGACGCTTAACAACTGAGGTCACCAGCTTACATGTGTGTCTATTAGAGAATCTGCCAGCCGACATACAAACACCGACTCGTACGAGGTCGGATTCCTGAGAGTGCTAATTCAGAAAGAAAGCATTCCAATGTTTTTATTGACGGGTTAAATTATAGTTTCTCGATAAAAATGGACGCCGAAATATTTCACCTTCTTATTTTGGAGTTGAGGATGAAAACACGCTTTTATTGTTCTAAAACTCAAATTAGAATTTACTGTAACCATTTATTTTTCCAATTTAGTTGTGGATACTGCTGATGATAGTTTTCCAAAAAACATATTTTTTAATGGCGTCAATATAAAATCAATTTGTATTGAAAAGCTGGCACATTTTTATTGTCTTTTTTTGCAATTTTAATCTCCATTATTATTATAATCAATTATTTTTAGCACCTATAAAGCTATCAAAAAAATAATCATCGCGTGCGTAGGTAAGCACGTGTTTTATGTAAGAACGTATCTATTAAAGCTCTCGTTTTCAAGCTAGCAAATTGGCATAAGTTTTTAACTAAATGTAGAACATTTATTGATAAATTCTCAGCAGTATTGAAATGACGTAGGTTTGGCGGGTCTGGGATCTTGGTCTATTAATTTTTAATTAATTTTTAAAATATTGTTTTTACTACGGTTACATAAGTGACTTAGAATATCGTAGTTGGTTCTATTAGGTTAGACGACGAGGATGTAAAAACATTAAAAAGTGCATTATTCGGGCACAGGCGAGATTATTGTTGGAATATTCTCGTCTGTGCCCGAAAAATACACTCAAAACTCCTCACCGTCTTGCCTATATAATAGCTCTTATAGTTGGCAGATTTTACGTTTTTTAGATGAAAAGATACAGGAAACGGAGCTCTATACACTAGTAGTATATAATAGGTACCTCGAAATTAATTTTACAGTAACCAACAAGGGAAATAACTCTTATGTGAAAAGTGGTATCAAATAATTCCTCCCATGTGCCAATAAATCCGAAATTAACGTTAAATATTTTTTAAGAAAATACTTCGTCTTAATTAAACTTGTATAGTGAAGATAAGTATGAATTAGTAATATACCTCTGAAATTGTTAGTTCTTAACATCCATTGCTGAAATAAGCACTTTTTGGCCTTTCCTGCAAATTTTATTTTTTGCACATAAAATGTATTACAGAACCAACGATGATATGGCTAAATATCTAGTTTTTCGACGCGAATTTTTAAATTTTCCTCAATTGTGAAGGAATTTCTTTCAATACTCTAATTGTTCTATGCGGCAGTCAATATTGCAACGTTGTTTAATTTGGGTGCGATAAATACAACACATATCTAAAAAAAATATTTCATTTTCTCGTCTGTTTTTATATTAACAAAATGGAATATTTTATCTGCAGTGTGGTAATAATTTTTAAAGAGAAGATGCTCACGATAGCCGTGACACAGGTAATAAAGCTTTTTGAATATGACGTTATTATGTTCCAGGTAATAAAACAACTACTGCTTTTCTCGTGTTTACCATTATCACATGTAAAATGTGTATACATAGAAGTATATGGTAGGTATATATTATACTATATACAAACACATGCATTATATACGCTTTTGTATAATACATGCATCGAAATATACAGTTTGCGCTTGCTTCGATAATTTTGTTTTGATTACTACGTAACTCAAATGACTGAATTTTGGTACAGTATCCACAAAAACTACTATTCCAAAAAAAAACTATATAGGTCTGAGAAGCCTGTAAAAGTTCTGGAATATTTTTTTATATCGAGAGGGCTATAAACCAGATGGAAAATGCTGAACTCGGGCGTGGAAAACGAAAATAATGTTTTTGAAAAGAGGCATAATACGGTGCCCGGTTAACGGAAACTATAAACTGTAAAATTCTCGTGTCACAATTTTGGCTGCGCTAATCTTCGAAGCCACTAAACCGATTTTAATGAAATTTTGTACAACTTACGCTCTAGGATAGTTTTTATTAAATATTTTGTACTAAATTACGGTATTTTCTAAAAAAACAGTTTTAGTAACATATAGCGACATCTGGTAGAATTTGCTCAAAACTATTAGTTCAGAAGCAAACAAAAAAAAGTTAATACTAAGTAGTGGCATTTGTTAGAATTCTCTCAAAGCTATTAGTTCAGAAGAAAAATCTGGTAGAATTTGCTCAAAGCTATTAATTCAGACGCCGGGCCGCAAACGAAATACATTTTGCACCCGGGTGACACCGGGACGGACCGCTAGTTGAATATTAAATATGAATACACAAACTCCTGGAAAAGTAATACAATTTTTTTTATTCAATTTACTCAACATTCGTTTCATGTTAATTAATGATGAAATAATAGTCGAAAGCCATCTTCGAATATAAATGAGAAAAATGTTATTTTTAATCCTATTTTTCCTAATCTTTGATTAACGTCCAAATAGAACTCTTCAAATAAATAAAATTGTTGACCAATTTTTTTCAGACAATATATTGATAAAAACAAAATATTATAAATCAATATATGACGTTTTGATCTGGGTTTAGATTTTCTTCAGAAATATCTAAAAATATAATAAAATAATTAGTAAATTCTACTTATTTTATAATAAAAAACAGAAGTTAATTATCGCAAAATTATGAAAAATTAATAACTAATTTCTTCAGAAATATCTAAAAATATAAAAAAAAAATTAGGAAAATCTACTTATGTTATTTATTTGAACTATTTTTCCTAACCCTAGAAAAGTATTAAAGCTGTTTGTGTTCGCACATTGTGTGGAAGAAACCTTTGTTTCGGACATAGGATAATTTCATTTTAAAACGTTTTATTGAAACTGAGTTAATTTCCGTTTGAAGCATAACTTCCCTTGCTCTAGTAATAAGTTAAAGTGGTTTTGATTTAGACATTGTGTTGAAGCAGAACTTCATTCAAACGTAGAATAGTTTAGTTTTAAAACACTTTTTTCAGAGAGTCATTTTGTTATGCTGGTACCATATTTGTCCTAACTTCAGCAAAAATTTTGATTCTTTAGGTATATTGTACCATTAGTACTGTGCCGGATTAATCATAAGACAGAGTAAGCAACTGCCTAGGGGCTCCGCATCGACTAGGGGCCCGTGCACGCACTAAGAAAAAAACTTTTCATTGAACGAAAATTTTATTTGCAAATTTGTATGAAATTTCCCAACAACAATATTATTTTCTTTCGTAGTTTATTGTAATTTATTGCATTTAACAAGATAAAATTTAAAATAACTACGTGACGTCTCATTTCTCTTTCCTGACCCATCGAAAAACCTGGATCATCAATTATCTATAACCTATTCATTAAGACCATTTCAATAAAGCTAACGAGTCAGGTAAGGCGATGCTGCAGCATCTAGTCAAAATAATCATGTTGTTACAATATCACATAAGATATTGAAGTAACAGGATGCCTATGGAGAGCCGATCATCTGGAAGTTACTGACATCCCTTCAGCAACTTGAAAAGACCTGATTGCATTGCCTAGGGGCCCGGACAGGGTTAATCCGGCCCTGCATTGGTACCATTTGTGAAATTTGATTAATTTAAAACTATAGTCTCAAACAGGTAAAGCAATATTTACAGTGCCCCAAAAAAAAATCGATACAGGTAACCTCTGAAGATTTCACCGAATTCTTCAATAAATAAACAATATAATGTCTGAAAAATTGGTCGATAATTTTATTTATTGAAGAGTTCTAATCAGACGTTAATTTTACCGAATTGTTTATAGTTCTGCCACAACACATGCTCACTTTATTTGACATGATCTTAAAGCACCTTTAATTACAAATTTGCATACCATCCGAAAAGTTTTTTGATTGTCAGCAAATGGTTTGCAAATCTGTTGGAACAACTGACGTTATCTGGGATTTGGAACAATAAAAAAAAATTCCATTTAAAGTCCGTTATTTTAAATAATTATGAATAACGGGAATGCGGGCACATAGGTATAATTCTTTTCTTTTTATTGCTTACGTTTCATCAAAAATATTGACTTTGTCAAAGCTCAAAAAACAATTTTTTAAATTAGAAAATAAACTTTATTTTCTATTTAAAAAAAAATTTTAAATAGAAAATAAAGTTTATTTTCTAATTTAAAAAAATGTTTTTTGAGCTTTGACAAAGTCAATAAAAAGAAAAGAAATATACTTATGTGTCCGCATTCCCGTTATTCATAATTATTTAAATAAAAAAAAATTCTGAACGTCCTCCTGAAGTTTACGGACGGTTTTGGAACGTACTGAGCTTTAATTTCGGACATGGGACAATTTAAGTTTAGTGACGTAAACAACAAAGCAGCACATACTGTGGTATAGAGCAGCTGTTACGGCCATGCATAGAGTAAGCACTAAGCATCGTGTATTATACTTTGTATTTAGATATTATATTGTTATATAAGGCTACATAATATGCAATAAATGGCAGCATAAGTAACGATCGTAAATTTTTCTTCTTTATGAGTTTTCTCTCTCACAATATCCACGTGATTATGAATATTTCCTTGAAAGCTACTATAATACTATTGAAAAATATATTTTTCGTAGTATTTTTTTATATTGTACGAACTTAGACATTTAAATTTGATATTTAATGTGCTCAGAAAATCATAAATTTGTGTTACGGTCCTTTTATGTCAGTTACGAGGAATTTTCTATTTATTTCCTTCCTTGTTTAAATTTGTGTTGACATAACTATTGAAATATTTCATATAAAGAAATTAATGGCGTACAAAAATGTTATATTGGTATTATTGTCGGGTTTTTCTTTATTTAATGTATGTATAATATATTCGACCATTACTAGATGAAAATTAATGTTAAATATTTTTAGTTAAACAAAACATTCATTTATAGAGACAAGTTTTAAAATGTAAAAAATTAAAAAGATTTCATGATTCTATTTTAAGTTGTAGATTTCTCTTAAATGTTGGTAGATTTAATTGAAATTTACAAAAGAATTAGCTTCGTTTATCACAATGAACCATATTATAATGCACAATCAAAAGCTTTATCAGTGCGTAAGCTTATGTCAAAGTACATGAACACGTAAATTTAATAATCCATCTATTAATTAACTAAGAAAATCAAGGGTAAGCTTTTCTGATGACTACAAAATAAAATTCCAAAAAAGTACCTAAATGACGAACGTCCCTGCACTAAATAGGTCGCGTGTAGTTTCATTATATGATTATTAAACTCTTAAAAATTTAATAACCCTTCCTGATGTAGAATAGTGCAATTATTGCCACCATAAATTAAATTTATTATGTGTATGATTTTATTTCCATTTTATGTATTATAATAACTTTGCTTCTAATTATAATTTTCTAGAATTTGAAAACAGATAGTAAACTATACTATCTGGATTTTTAATGTATATCTTATGTCTGTAATTTCTTGTCTACACGTACAATAAAAAAAAATAGAAAAATGTAGTTAATATAGGTGATTCAGAAACTATATTTTGATTAAAAAAATCATACTAATATTACCTTGTATATAATCCTTATATACAACACGTTTTATAGACCATATCTGCTTATAAAATTATGTGAAAAAAAAAACTCGAAATTTGATTAGGTATGCAAATTACCAACATACATTCACAAAAAAATATCAAAATATCTAAATGTAAAAGCTATTTTATGTGAAAAAAAACCCGTATCTTACACCATATTTTTTTATAAAATTCTGTACTTACAAAACAAAAAAACTAAAATTGAATATTACCTAAAAGTACACGTATTGCGAGCACATTTTTACAAACAGTGTCAAAATATTACGTAAAAATATCTCAAATGTAAGTAGATAATGCTATTTATGTAATAAACCCGTCTCTTACACCACATCAGAACTTCATAATATAAATTCTGCTCAAAAAACAGAATTGAATATTATCCAGAATTTCGATAATATGAATCGTTTTCAAATACGTATTACCTACTTTTATTTTTTAGAAAATCATTTACTAATGGCCCGGTCCGGTCTTGCCCGAATTTGTATATTGCCACCGTTTTTTTTCGTCGACTTACGTTGCAAAATTGATCTCCATGAAAATCGCTTTTATTTTAATGCGACAATATATAGCCTATGTCTATTCAGAAGGTTTATTATAAATAGTGGTGAAATATTTTTAAAATAGGTACAGTAGTTCCAGAGATTACCCTCTACATACACACAAACTCACAAAATATCAGACACTCTCTCTCTATAATATTCTAAATCCTCTACATAAACTTATTTCAGGTGCTCTTAATAATTTATGGAAAATGAATGTTCGATTTTGGACAGCCCCCTGAGTGTTATATACAGCTAGAGTAATTGTTGTAGGAGTCAGCATATTTTTTTTTTCTCTTAATGAAATTAAGTGTGCTTTTTTCTACCGACTTGACTGTTAAGTTTTATGAGTCATGGGCTAGGCAAACCGCTACGTTCACATATGAATTAGTATTTATGAGGTTATATTATTGTCTGTCTGGAAATTATAGCTCGTAAAAGAGAATATCGGAAAATTTATTGGAAAACATAAAAAACTTTCTTGAATTTAAATAATGGATTCGCGGTCATACTTGTAAAATATTTGCGTGAATTTAGTGGTCACAAATTTCCTTACATATCGGTTATTTTTCAAAAACTTTTTGCTATCAGATTTGCAAATTATTATAATGACCTTACCGTTTGGATGGCCCTGACGGATTGTCTGTTTTTCTATAAAAACATTTTATAAAGCACGATTTTAATAACAACTTATGTTTTGAAATGAGTTTTCAGGGCTACAATATTTTTGTCATTACACTAGTAATTTAAAAAATAAGATACCGGGTGTTTTTTGAAAACGGACGTTTTTTTATCATCAAATATATGAAAATGAACATCTTTTGTCTGAAACGATTTTTTTAATGAGTGTTTTGGTAAAAAAACTGCGAGCCGAATTGAAGAAAAGTTTATCCAAAAAAATTTTGTTTTACAAAAAAACAATATCCGATCATAAAAAATAGGGGTACCTATTTTAAAATCAAGGGTCTCCCCCTGCTAAGGGGTGAGGTGGAGTCCAAACGATTTCCCCCTCGAAACCCAACAACTTTTGTTCGAACTGTTTTTTTATTTAACGCGTTATTAAAAAAAAAAAAACGTCCGAGATTTAAAAAAAAAAACATTACTGCTATAAGAAATATCAGGTTAATTTTGAATTCAGTTAAAAAAGCTTAATAGATGTAAAATAAATAAACAACACGGTGAAATAATTTTTATAACAAAAATTATAATAGATTTATTTATTACTGAGAAATTCGGATTAGAATTCTGTTCTAGAATCGACACAATATCAATAATTATTAAGTTATTTCCCCACTTAATGATTTCAAATAGTGTTGGGCATAATCGATATATTTTAATAATCGAATGAATCGAAATAATCGGTTTTTATAATCGAATGATCATTCGAATTATCGATTATGAATGATGCGCAAACTTGGCAATTTTAATTTCGTTTTATTTACTTTTACAGTATAAGCTAATGATCATTCAAAATATCGATTATGAATTAAGTTCTAACTTTGCAATTTCGATTTGTTAATATTACTTAACACAATATTAATAATGGAATCACTGGTATGATCGAATAGAAATAGAAATATATTTGTTATGCCCTAGATGGATACATCGTCAATATAAATAATGAGTTAAACATTAAAATAGAAATTTAAAAAATCCTTAATGTCAGAAAAACAATTTTTTAGGAATTTGATTTAAGTTTGAACTTAAATTCTTTACCACACTGAATTTCAGTTAAGCTATTTGGTAGTTTATTAAATAAAACACTGCTAGCAAATACTTCCCATCCCAGTGCATGTAGATGCAGAAACCGAATGATATATCGATATATCACATTAATATCGACAGTTGACATAGCAATAGTACTGTGTCGGGATTTAATATTCATTTCATATTTCATAATCGATTCCAGCGAATGATATCTTGGTTGCCATAATCGAATGATCGATTATTCGGCCATAATCGAAATGTTTCGATTATATCATTCATAATCGCCCAACACTAATTTCAAATATTGTGTCGAAAAATGATGTACCAATTAATTAGTATAGTCAAATCAAAATGAAGGAAAGTATGTCGCTTAACGCTTTCCCAATATCATTCAAACTTGCAATAATAGCGGCCTTCGCTTTCTGTCATTGCAATTAATAACAGAGTTTTTATAAACTGGACACATCGAGCTTTGCACAGCTGCTATCCATACCGATAGAAACGACTGTCTTCATACAAGTCTTGCAAGACTGTTTTGTCTCTGGAGAGATCATAACACCGAGCTTGCCATGCATATTATATAATGTGTTCCAAAATTAAATAATATCGATAATAGTGCATAGTCGTCAAGGAGAATTGAAAAGAAATTGTTTAAAGCGTGGCTTTGATTATTTATTTTTTAAATCAATTCAAATTAGATCTATGCTTCATTTAGATCTAGCCTAGACATACGCTGGACTGCTCAAAGCATTGTCCAGAAATTTGTTTTGACAATGACCTTAAAATGTTATTATAATGTCGTTGTAAAACTTCCTGTCATGTCAAAAATTTTATTGTACCCTCACACTAGCACCTGATTAATCTACATAGAAAAAGTTAGCTTTGCAAGCATAATAAAAAATTTCGAAGAAAGACGGAAACAAACTTATTAATGAAGATGAATTTTTCGCTTTTATTTTCGCCTTCAAAATATTTACTTTATTGGGAAATAATATTCATTCTGTATTATAGTATTAGAAATAGAAAGCAATATTCTGTACAAATGTAGATATACTGTATATAATGCAAACCTGTTGTACAAAGAATAAAAAACAACGAATTCAATTTTCTCGGTGCACAATTCGTGTTGTACTTCAACCATTTCTTGCACCTTCTTTCTTACTGCTCATCATATTGTAAAGACCGCTGCACACGAGACTGGTTTTGCCGCTAGAAACACTGCTGGGACTTCTGCTGGCTACAAGGATTGGACAAAACGTCACTACTTACTCACATGCAAGGTTACACGATGAATTTTAAAATTACAATCGGGGCTATTTTTCTTGCTTATTCCTTTACTTGTTTTGAACGAGAACCAATCAGGAAACAGTATCTTGTCAAGTGGACGAGACGAACAACCGAGCACAAACTAACATGGCGTCATGGTATCTCTATTTGCTCAGTTAACAGACATGTTATTATGTGGTCAATCATTGCGCGCGCACCAAAACCAACTACAAAACAAACTTGAAAAGACGTATCGTGTGAAGCGAGCACATAAAAGCCATCAAAAAAACCAGCGCTGGGAAATTAGCAGTCTTTAGCAGGGAATCTAGTGGCAAAACCAGCCTCGTGTTAAGTGTTAAGTTAAAAACAAAACACGGACGACTAACCGCGCAAGAGTGTCGGAAATGTGAACTAAAGTTCAACTTATTTCTGCGATCTCGTCTTACCAACTAGAGTTAAGTATAATTTCGACGTTTTAAGGAGTTTGTCGTTATATCGAGTGACGTTACACTGTATTTCACAACAGAAAAAATCTATTCAGTGAAAAATAATTACGGTTTTCGAACGTTACGTTACATTGACTGTACTGTATCAGTGTCGGCAACAGAACAACTATTACAAACCCTATGTGAGAGTGCCTACTATAGACCGTATTCGGTGTTGGCAATTCGCTCCGTTGGTAGTCCTGTTCGTTCTCTCGGCAATCAATCACTGTAAACGTCAGCTGCTGTTTTATTAGTTTTATTTCCGAAACATGCATTTAATGTAAATGCGTCAAAATAATGATATTTTTCACTTTATACAGCACAGGAATTGGGTGTAACATACTCCTTTCATCAGAGAATAATATAGTACATGTTAATCGTTCACTTTATTTACCACTCAAGGAGACAATAGCGTGTTATTATGAAAAAAAGCTGCTAATTTAGTTGTCAATTAAGCTTTTATGATTTTGTAAATCATCAAAATAAAGGGAAAGTGCTAGATAGTTTGGAAAATTATGAAATTATCTAATTTATTGACAATTTTGGTGACGACAACATCCTCAATCCGATCTTGAATAGGGCGTATTTATCGTCCATAATAAATTTTTTTAAAATGAATTAATTTAATCAATTTGACATTGTATCTTTTTATTTAAGTACATCATTACGTTAATTGAGCCATCTGTTTGTAATCATACTGATTTTATCAAGTTCAAATATTGAATCAATTATTTAAGAACATTTTTGCCTCGTGTTTTATATTTGAGAAAAAATTATTCAACAAGGATTAAATTTTTTTATCCGTCGATATTAGACTTTGATAAACAGGACATGTAGTTTTTCAATTATATATTAATTTTTTATTTAGATTACGTAAGTATATCACTTAATTTTGTATCAAGTAAAATCTCTTTGTAATTTTTATTGCTTTCATAATATGTAAACGGCAATTCTTCATATTTGATCTAGGTCGAAACGATCCTTATAAATTAAATTAATATTTTTTTTGGATTTGGTCTATTCTATTTTATTTTGTACAAATATTTACCTGTTAACAGATTTTTTGTAAGAACGATGATCGACAAAGATTGCGGTTTACACTGATTGTTTTAAAACATGTTGATGATTTATTATTATGTGGTACGTATACAAATTTATCATGTTAAATTAACCTCTTTGTATAGACTTATTTAAATATAAAAGCGTGGGTTGTCAACTCTACTGTAGTCTTTTATAATTAACCTGAATTATTTTTTTTGGCTATTAATAAAAGCCCGTTTTAAAATTGTACTTACTTTATATTAATACTTTTAGTTATTAAGTATATTATGAAAAAAAATGTAATAGTTTTAGACGAAAGTATTTTTTTTTAATTTCAACCTAAACCGCGTAAGACTTAAAATCATTTTTTTTCAGTCAGCCATCTTAGATCGATTTAATTGTTATCTCTCTCTAGCACATGAGTACAATAGATTGGGGAGCCTACATACAAAATTTGAAATCAATTTTACTAATGAAAGTGGGTCAAAAGTGCGCTACAAGATTTGACGTTAACAGACAAACAAAAAAGTGAAACTAAATAAAAGTTAATAAGAAAAATTCGCAGGTTTGTGGACAATAGTTATATTTATAATTGTACGACGTTTCGTCTATAAATTTAGACTTTTTCAAGTACAAATTGAAAATTATTTAAAACAATAATTATGAAAATAAACATTAATTACTAACCATAGCAATTTACAAAAGTTAAGGTACATAAGATAAAAACATGGCAACAAGTTTATGTATAAATTTTAAACAATAAAAATAAAAATTAAAAATTAAAAAAAATTAAAAATTAAAAAATTAAAAATTAAAAAATTAAAAATTTGAAAGTTAGTTCAATTTCATAATATAGTTGTACTGACTACTTAAATTTTGAGTGTCTGTTCTATAATTAATAGAATTGTTTTTTCTAATAAAACACATTTCACTGATATTACGTTTTTTCCAATTTGACTCTTTATCTAATATTTGAACTTCGTTAAATAGAAATTTTTTATCTTATGTACCTTAACTTTTGTTAATTGCTATGGTTAGTAATTAATGTTTATTTTCATAATTATTGTTTTAAATAATTTTCAATTTGTACTTGAAAAAGTCTAAATTTATAGACGAAACGTCGTACAATTATAAATATAACTATTGTCCACAAACCTGCGAATTTTTCTTATTAACTAATTATCGATGGACACGATATCTAATATATACTAAATAAAAGCTTTTAATAAAAAATCCGGTATATTCGACTTGGAATGTTTTATACTGCATAAAAAACCAGTTAATTGTAAGTCTTAAATTTTTAATACATTTGACATGATATCGATTGACAGTTTAAATTTGTAATTATAAAAAAGTCGTTAACTTTTTTACTGTCCACAATAGAGATTCATGTACATCTATAACACGTTATTAACGGCGTACGATACATATTGACTTTGCCTAACTATAATAAAGCTCGCGTATTGGGCCGGCGTCAAAGCCACGTTGTAGGGAGGAAGGGCTGTCAGTCTGTTCGGTTGGCAGAACTGCGAACATTCACTTCGAACGTCTCTCCTATTTTAACCGTCAAAGCTTTGTTTCTATAAGGAGCTCGAAACTAATTCTGAATTTTAAGTTCGAACTTTTTAATTCGTGCTATACCTTTTATTCTATTCTTTAAATGAAAAATGGAATAATAACATTGTACTTCGTGAAATAATGTGCTTAAAATAAATAACTATACAGTGAATTTAATTTAAAACGCATTTAATACATGAGTTTCGTTGATGCAGTACAGAAAATCGTTCCACATAAAATGCAACATAAACCGGGCGCCTAAGAGAGGTTCGTATGAATTTTATTTGGAACGATTTTCTGTAGTGCATTAATGATTTCTGTACTACCATATATACAAAACTCATCTATATATATGTTACGGTAAATGTAAACTCTTGGGTAAATGTAAACACTTGGGAAATGTACACTTTTACCGTAAAATGTGCCGGAAAATGTGTACATTTGCCGCAATATCTACATTTAATGTACACATTTTCCGGCACATTTTACGGTAAAAGTGTACATTTCCCAAGTGTTTACATTTACCGTAACATATACAAAGAATTATTTTACTTTTCATTTAAAATTACACATTTTAAGTAAAACTCAATTTTTAAATTTATAATTCCTCCTCAAATTATGTAGACAGTAAAATTGAAACTTATTTCATCGGATAATGAAAATTCATTCTAATCATTATTTTTTTTTATTTTAAGTATACAAACAAAATTAGAACTTAACGATTTCTAAGACTGCAGAAACTGTAATTTTCTTTTCTTTCAGTCCTTGACTTCAGAGAAATAATCCAATGTGCCAGACAAAAAAAAAAAATGACAAGGGTAAGACGTATAGTGTACATACTATACACGTATACCAACACCTTTCTCCTGCCATAGGCCCTTGCAGAATTATGACAAAAACACAAGACTTAAATCTTGAAAAATTGCACCATTAATAAACTAAAAGTTATACTAAAACATTATGTCTGGCACAATAAATCGTACATAAAAATATTGTAAAAACACGACTCAAATTGAGTACAGTAAGAAATTTTGGAATGCTGTAGATTTTTTAAATAATTATTTAGGACTTGATATAAATATTTTGAAGGTATATTATCCCAAATACAGATATAGAGTCATCACTTAGAATATATATTAAAGCAAGTTTTGTTACATTAACTCTCTCTCTTTTTTGTATTATTGTCACAATTAGTTTTCCTTAGCTACGCTGGAAAAATGAATGTTGTTATTATAATTTCTTCTCTAGAGTAAACATCATTTTACGAATTATTTATAATTCAATTAAAGCGTCTTAATTTTTTTAATTAAGAACTTAATAGTACTTACAACAATAATCATAATAGTTCGTGAGTTCAAATCGAATAACAAAAATAAGTGATATCAAATTGTCAGGACAGATACATCACATATATTGTTAAATTCGTGCTTCATCAAGTCCTTGTGCAATTTTTTTTTCATTAACCATATCATTCCTTAAAATTAACCTCCAGAATAATTCAACTTGTTTTACTTCACGTCTGTATTTAGGCCACCATACTCTATCTCTGTGCCAAATTACTAATTTTTACGTCAATTAGTTTCAGAGAAAATTGCCTGACTTACGGACGGATACCGAAGTGATTCCACGGATCACTATAAAGATCTAATTTATAAGAAAAATCGCAGGATTGTGGACAATTGTTAGATTTATTAATGTACGACGTTTCGTCTATAGATTTAGACTCTTTCAAGTACAATATGAAAATTCAAAGCAATTATGAAAATAAACCTTAATTACTAACCATATCAATTAAGGAGGTTGAGCCGTTTTACGAAGATAATGAAAAAACTCTGAAATAAAGTTTTTTTAATAGATTTTTTTATAACAAATTTTTCTGTAAAAAATCCAAAATCATTAGGAGATTTATAAAGTCAAAATTTAAAAAAAACTTTTACATGTAGTCTTATGGAAAATATGTCAATCTAGCATGCAAACGGTACATTTTAATTTTTTGCAAATAACCAAATAATGTCAGCAGTTCCGAAAACTAACTATGTAAAGCATTGCTGTCTTACGCATATTTTAATATTTTTTCCAATTTAATTAGGAGACTTTTAATCAATAAAGAAAATTATTAAACCTTAGCACTTTTTAGGACTTTTATTCTTGACAATTTTAACTGAATTTTCAACTTTTTAATGATTTAATATTAATTTTTATTATTTCTAATTTCTTTTTTAAATTATTTACTGCAAATAATATGTAAAATACAAATATTTACATAAATTTATTTTTCTAACCTAACTTTGTACAAACTAAGTAAAATACTGAAATAATTAATATTATTAAAAAAAAATTATTTATTATGACAATAATTTATTGGTATCATCGACTTACACCCTTTTGTAAAAATTTATTATGGAAAAGTTCCCATTTAGAATTCGACTTACTTTTGATTGGGACTGTAACGGATCAACCTCCATAACAAAAGTTAAGGTACATAAGACAAAAACATGGCAACAAGTTTATGTATAAATTTTTAAACAATATAAAATAATAAATAAAAAATTCGAAAGTTAGTTCAATTTCATAACATAGTTGTACTGACTACTTAAATTTTGAGTGTCTGTTCTATCATTAATAGAATTGTTTTTTCTAATAAAACACATTTCACTGATATTGCGCTTCTTCTAATTTGACTCTTTATCTAATATTTGAAATTCATTAAATAGTAATTAGTTTTTAATTTTCATATTGTACTTGAAATCTATAGACGAAACGTTGTACATTAATAAATCTAACTTTTTGTCCACAATTCTGCGATTTTTCTTATTAATTATTATCTCGATGGACACGATATCTAATATTCTATAATATAAAAATGAATCGCAAAATGTGTTGGTAAGCGCATAACTCAACAACGCCTGGACCAATTTGGCCAAATCTTTTTTTAAAATGTTCGTTGAAGTTCAAGGATGGTTTTTACGGCGAGAAAAATTAGAATTATTGCTGGAAAAACCCTAAAAATAGCCCTTTTCTTTTTCCCATACAAATGATTTCTAACTAAAACGTAGTCAATTTGAGCTTTATTGCTATGGTATAAAGTATTATTAAAGACACGAATTTTTTTTTAAATTCGTATCCATGGTTTTAAAATATAAACAGCCTTATGTATGATTTGAAAAAATTCTGTCAAAAATTAAAAAAACATTTATATATACTTTTAACATTTTTCATCATTAAATAATTTTCAAGTGATTTTATAACCTCAAAAGTACTCAACACGTGACACGAGCTTCCAATAACAACGGATTTTGTGTTGTAAGTATACTTTTTTTTATTCATATCGAAAATGTTGTTGATCTTATAAAAATTGGTCGATAATTTATTTATTGAAGAGTACTAATCAGACGTTAATCAAAGATTCAAATATCCCCATTCGTTCTTTTGCACCGGGCACGACGGCGCAGCCGGAGTGTTCGACATACACACATATACGTCCATGTATATTTTAAAATAAATAAAATAGATAGATAGATGTTCCAATTATATAGATATATATATATATATATATATAATACTGTTAGGCGGTACGAAGTTCGCCGGGTCCGCTATATATAATAAAATTCTCGTGTCACAGTTTTCGTTGCCATACTCCTCCGAAACGGCTTGACCGATTTTGATGAAATTTTTTGTGCTTATCCGGTATCTATGAGAATCGGCCAACATCTATTTTTCATCCCCCTAAATGTTAGGGGTAGTCCACCCCTAATTTTTTTTTCTTCCTTCCCCATTCGTTCTTTTGCACCCGGGTGAAACCGGGCGGGACCGCTAGTATACTATAAAGATCGTTTATAGATCCATTGCTTCAGCGAAAAATCTGTCTAAATCAGAAACTGTTCTTAAAATATACTGAAACAAACCTCAGGGTATCACACACACGATCACGGGTATATATACAGAACACACATAGCCATGTGTGTATTGGGTGTGCGGAATGAAAGCGGGGGGGGGGGGGGTATATGTAATTGTCAGCCATTGCGCATTATGACAGGCAGATCGATCTATCAGTGTACACAGAGTGCAGCATATGGGGAAGTCCTGTTTCACAATAACTTATGTTGCCTGACCGCTGTGTTAACGCGTCATTTAGAATGATGTTTCACCAGCGTCGTAAACACTGGACATTGTCGTCACAATAATATTTCACTTCAATATTATTAAAGCTCTCCACACTGGATTAGAATCAATATTTAAATTTGTGATCATACATTGTTAAAGCATTTTAACGCATGTGAAGAATGGTATTCTTGTTTAAGTCAGGTTTGACAATTTTTACAAAAAAAATCCCTTGATGTAAAAATATAACAAGAATATAAAAACGGATTGGGGCAAAAAGTGGCAGCTCTGCGTAAAAAGCTCAAACCGGTGTCGAAATGTTTTTAGTGTGTGATGACGTAATATTATCACGCACGAGATATATGTAATATTTTTTACACGTGTCTCCTATAGAATAGATGACTTTCACATCATTTTCAAAATTTTTGACAGTTCAATTTGGCGTAAGTTCACTTGTTTTGTAGACTGCGTAGGATTTTCATATTTTTACTATGGAAATGGTAGTACAACAACGTATAACTTTATTTTACGTACTAGTACGAAATGGACTCATTTACTATCGCTATACAGTAGGGTTTTTGGTTCCCCGACCTTTTTTATTTTTCGAGGCACGAGAATTCTTGACTAGGATTTCTCGAGTAGCTCGAAAAATTGACATTTTTAATAAAACACGATGTTAGAAAAGAAACGAAACGGTTGATTTATGAGTCAAAATTTTTTTATTGTAGGAAGACTACGTTTCGACACCTGTTTTGGTGTCTTCCTCAGGTCTATAAGAAAATAAATAATTAATACATATAATAGTTAAAACTTAATTAAGGTATTAATTAAGGTATATTTGATTATGTTTTATTACTAATGTATAATTAAGTTTTAACTATTATATGTATTAATTATTTATTTTCTTATAGACCTGAGGAAGACACCAAAACAGGTGTCGAAACGTAGTCTTCCTACAATAAAAAAATTTTGACTCATAAATCAACCGTTTCGTTTCTTTTCTATATATACAATTGAGTGATCATGATTATTAAAAACACGATGTTATTTTCAAATATTTGTTTTGTTACAAATTAGACTGACAGATGGTAAGTTTTTAGTTACTATAGATTGCACTTATTAATTAAGAAATCAACAACAAAAAATAAATTAAACAAACTATACTCGGCTGGTCTATTATATAAAAAGTAAAGAGTAGGGTAGAACTTAACTTTTTCCAATTTCCAAATGTACAATAGATTCAATTAAATAAAAAATAATTAGTAAAATTAAATCAACAAAATTACTAGTCCATACATATTTAGATAACTATAAAACAAACATTTTGCTACCAACTTAAACTATAAAAATGACTTTTATATTTATAAACTATTATGTTAATAACATCACAATATTTCTATTAAACAAATCATAATTAACTTTCAATACTATTTTTTTTTAATTTGAGCATAGTATTTTTTTTAGTTACCTAGCGCGCGGAATTGATTTCTCGAGTTTTCGAGGCGTAGCGCATTGTTTCTCGTCTCGACTAAAGACAAATTTCTTGAGACTTCTCGAGCAGAAACCTACATAATAATAAAAAGCAGCGAATAACAGAACGGTGTGCATAAACGGTTTTTTTATTACAGTTCGTAACCATGGAAAAAACACAATTTTAAAATGAAATTTGAAATATTTCTAAAATGTTGCAACAGTTCTAACACAATTTTATAAACGTTTCCAGACACGATATGAAGCGACACGAAATAGAATTTTGAAAATGTTTTAAAAGTTTATAAACTGAATGTTTGACTTAAAGAGGTTAATGAAAAAGTCACATTTGACTTGAAACAAGTGAAAAGAGTTCAAATTCAGTTATCATGTGTTATATTGAAAGTTGAAAGAACTTGGTAAGTTAGTTCTGTATAGGAGAGCACGTCTCAGCGAAAAATAGACATGGAGTTTTACGTGATATTAGTCTGTAGAAACATCAAAGTGTTTTCTCTGGAAATAACCGAAGCATTCAGCTCATTCTGACTGCTTGCAGACATATTTATTGACATCTAAATAAAGTTCAAATATCAGCTTATTTAGAATTCAAAATAATAAAAAAAGCACACAACCCGTTTTCTTTCGACAGTCCGCCAGTGGTCGATACCCAAGCGTTGTGCATTTTTTTTAAGTGAAGGTTTTTATCTACAGATGTGTCATCTTTATATTTATTGTGTTTATATGTTAATTACGAAGTGTGAGGTTAAATAATATTTATTATTAATTTATAACACAGTGTTTGTTGTATGAAACACACAGTCGTTTTTACAGTTACGATGGTGTAGAAGAAAAATTTACTTTTCAACAGTGTCACTGTCGGAATGAGCCTTTTTCATGAAGTACGAAAAATCACTCACTAGTAGCGCTAGTAGTTCGGTAGGGACAAACACTGTCAAATCCCCACATAAACACACATTAAAGTGTACTTGAAAAAAAATGTTTTTAACAGAAGATGATGTTCCTGGAGCAAAACTAAAATTTGCAACTGTAAAAGATAACAATGTAGTAACATTAAAACGTTGGCTTGCGTGTCGTAATTTAAAAGTATCTGGAAAAAAATGAATTAATAGACAGGTTAGTATGCAGACTCTAGTAAAATATTAGCGATAAATTCAAACTGTAATAAGAGAAATTGAAAATAATTATGAATTTCAGATTTATTTCCAAATGAAATATGAATCAAAAATATATGGTAATAAAATAAATTTAATTAAATATAATAAATGAATATAATTTAATAAAAGATTGAGGTTATATCTCATTCTAATCAATGGTAATAAACTGTCAAAAATTTACTATTCATTTTTTATTCATTTAATTAATTTTAAAAATAATTTCGATAACATATGTAAATGATGACTCTCAGTGATAAGTTTATCAGTTCAAAATTTTTTTTATTTCAGATTTATATTTTTAAATAATAAAATAATATCACGTAAATAACATTGGTTGGCATGTAAATATTTTATGTTTGTCCCTACTACTAGTGCTGCCTCTCGTGACACTTTCGCTGCACTATTCTCAGGAAAAAGGCTCATTCAAAACTCGAAACTTCCACTTATAGGCAGCAAGCTAGTAACTATTTTACTTATAGTATTTCTTCAAATATGTACATTCATTAAGGGCACTACCCTGAACGTAGAATCCACAGTTTGGCAGCTGAGATCGGGGACAATGCGTGTGTGGTGTCACTTAATATATTTTATCATGTTTGAAATTTCCTGAGCGACAAGTTCAGGTGCCCTTGAGTACAAAAACTCAAGTCTGGCATTTCGTACCCGTGACAACCTCCGTCTGGCAAAGGATTGAACATGTCAAAATTCGTAACTCTCAAAATATTTTTTATTACTCATGCGGGAAAAGTAGTATGTTTACGCACGCTGTTACGGTTGAAAAGCAGCTATTTTCATTTGCATGCGGAAACTTTATTTCTCGCACTGAAATTATTGTTTGCCGCACGCAAATTCAGAGTTACAATAGTTACCAATACAATAACAATTTTAACTGAATTTTCAACTTTTTAATGATTTAATTTTAATTTTTATTACTTCTAATTTCTTTTTTTAATTCGTAATAAAATTTTAATTCAATTTAATTTGTAATAAAAAATAGTATGTCCAACTCGTGCGGCATTGTCGCACTAGTTGCACATTATACTATTATCAAGGTTGATTTTTTCAAATCTCGTACAGGCATGAAACTATAGAAACACCGAATTATTGCTACTGTCAGATTTGAAAAAATCAGCCTTGATGAAGTGTTTTGAGGGAGTTACGAATCTTGTTCAACCCTTTGCCAGACGGACGTTGTCCCGGGTACGAAATGCCAGACTTGAGTTTTTGTGCTCAAGGGCACCTGAACTTATTGTTCAGAAAATTTCAAACATGATAAAATATATTATGTGACACCTCTAGTTTGACATCTTTAACCGGGTACACCCCACGCATGTCCCCGGTCTCAGCTGCCAGATTGCGGGTAGTGTCCTTAATGAATGTACAAAAACTTAGGTTTGAGGAAATACTATAAGTAAAATCGTCACTAGCTCTCTTACTATTCTCTTACTATTCTACTACTCTTACTATTAACACTTGCAATTACCGTAGAGTTTTTTTTTTTTTTTTTGAAGTATATTACTTTTTTTTAATTTTTATTTTAAGATTATGGATTTTTTTTAACGTTCTAAAATTTTTATTTTGGACAATTTTATCGTTACCTCTTGAAACTTCTATTGCCACTTTTTTTTCTTCAAAGAAATAATTGTATATGTGTATGTTTCGTTAATTCTCTTACACGTTTGTTATAATAACACATCAGTTGGCAATTATTGTAGAATGAAAACGTTAAAAATTAGATTTAGTACCTATTCATTTTGTTTTAATGTTGAACATAAAAATTACATATATTTTATTTGAGCTGCTATTTTTTCACGTGTATTCTTACGCATCGTTAAGTTTTAATTAAAATTTATTGTTCACCGCTTTTGTATAAAAATGCTTAACCATTCTGCGTTATACGAAAGTTTCATCTCACCTATTACAATTTCAATTTCAATAAAGTTTTTACTCGCATAACTTTTAATCGTGTTTGACATTTTCTTGCAACTTTCATACTTTGTTTTAGAATGTATTTTTATCAAAATTTTCTAACAAGCGCGTTATGGTTAAACATCGTCCTAATCATATTATCGCAGAGTCGACTCAGCCGGGGAAAAAATAAATGTTGCCGATGTTGTGTTCGACTACACTGGTTAAGGGGTTACGCCACCTAGAGATTTAAAAAAAAATTGGTTGTCTGTAAAGTCGGTTTACGGACGATAGTTTTACGTGATAACGTATTCCGTAATACATAACCTAAACCTCCCAAAATTTGGTTTCAATCCGCTTATCCTTGGTGTCGGAATGATAAGAAATGTCAAAAGTGACGTTTGCAACTGTCAAAGTATTATGTTCTAATAATAATTAGTTATTCCAATACTTAACTTAGAAGGCGTTGCATTTCACAAAATACTAATGTCAAAAAATTGAATTAAACATTAGAAATGCAGCCGTTTTCATGTTAAGACAAGACATACGTTCTCTTCTAATTTCCATGTACGGCAAACAAAGACGACCGACCGCGTCGCGCCATGCATTAGACAACATTGCATTTATACAGCTATTTTTCTATATAAATTTGTATAAAAAAACTGTTTAGGCAAATTCTGTTATACGAAATCTATGTAAAATGTTCTCCTCTTTCGTTTAAGACTGGTTTCAAACCGATCTGATTTAAATTGAGCGAGAAATTAGCAAAAAGCACGCACAGGGTCAGGCGGAACGTTACGCGTTATGCGTTACGAACGTTAGGATTTAGGAACGTTACACTTTTTCGTGCATGCAGCCGGTGTTTTATCAATTTATAAGATTGGTGATTCATCAATTTATAAGACGTTATCACGTCAAAAATGTTTTTCTAGGGTATAAATCAGGGGCGGGCAAATCTTTTGACCGTCGGGCCACATTGCTGATGGAAATTCGACCGTGGGCCAAAAATGTGAAGAGCAAAAATAAAGGTTCTTTCATTCCGCAACAAAAATTTGGAGAGCAAACAAAAAAGGTCCTTTTTTAATTTCCGCAACAAAAATTTGGAGAGCAAAAAAAAGGTCTTATCAAAAAAGGTCCTTTCGTTTTTTTCGTCTGTTGTGGCCCTTGCTATTTACTATTTCTCTAAATTTTTTTTATGCGCCAAATTTTATTGCCAAACTATTTTCGCTCTTAATAATCATTTATAAAATGCTTCGCGGGCCGGACAAAAATCTACCGCCATTTGCCCAGACCTGGTATAAATGAATTGTTTATATCTTTGAGAATATTTTAACCTTTTAACTATTCCAAAATTCAAACTATTATCGAAGTTATAGCAATAACTAGTTCATATTAGTCATAGAGCATTCAATAAGTTAGTTTTTTCTTTTGCGTTTTTCTCGAAACTGCTGTTTTCAAAACAGTGTACACGGTGCGTCAAGATCCACTCAACCAATTTGATTAAAATTTACAACAGTTATTTTTATAATATTATCTACAATGTTACGTAGGATTTTTTTTGATTGGGTACCCTGTTTAAAAGTTATAAATTTTTGAAACTTAAAATTTCGATGCAAATACGAGTTTTTTTTAAAACAGCTATTTCTGAATGAATGGAAGTTTCAACTCTAGAACGAATTTGCTCTCGATTTCGATTGTCGGGCTTGAGAGAGTCATCTACATACAGTGCTTCATAGTACAGACGCAGATAAAAAAGAGTAATCGTATCCAAAACTGTACAATCGCGAGTGGTTAGGTACAATACGCGTGAAAACACAAGTCATTCAATCTATCTATGCATTCGATATGATTATTTTATTGAATGAATTTATCTTTAGTTTTCGATTGCGATATTTGCAAGAGTCACCTCCATGCAAAAGACGTACTGAGAGAGGTAATTGAATGCAATTGCGCCTCGTATGGACGTGCAAACTCGTCCGCAATCGTCAATTTTCTGCCCTTACAACTCGGTGCACTTATTTCGATTTTGTCTCCGGCACTGACGCGAAGATATTTGTAAGTTTGCAGTGCTAATATTTGTATAGGGTGATACCGATATAAACAGAATAGGAACAGTAATGGCCGACCATGTCGGAGCGACACCTGCCCACCCGATTGGATGGCAAACACTCTTAGTATAGTACGGTCGTTGGAGGCGCACCGATGCACCTGGGGCCTCCTGGTTGATCACTGGCCGCTGGGGATCGACCAACTACCTATACCATTTACCTTTATTTACACAGCATGCGTCCTCCGAACTATACAGAAACAACAATAATCACGATTGTTTGTTATATCTGTGTGACTCAAAGGCGAAATGGGTTATGTCGTTTTATTCGGTGTGGTAGATAAGTCATATATCTATTAATTAACTATATGAATCATTGCCTATCTACTCAATGTGCCGTGAGTGAACGCACCAAAGCGTATCGAAAATATATCTGCGTCTCTTTCTCCGATGATAGGACTGGTTGATGTACTTGCATTCAATCTGAATAAAGTATTTCTGTTTCAAAAACTTTGTCTTTTTCTATGACGTTAACATGGGCGTACCCAGCATTTGGCCCAGGAGGGGGCAAATTAGAAATTTCTTAAGCCGGGTCCCCCGTGCTTGTTTTGTCCTCCTGGATACGCCAGTGCTTAATGCGTAAAAAAAGACAGAAGTATATGTTTGCACCCTAATAGTTCGATTGCGATTTTATTCCTATGTTTACTATAGAATAAAAGTACATAACGAACGTTTATAACACCACTTTAAGAATGCTGAACACACTAATGTAGAATTTTAATCACCCAGTCCACAGACTGCACAAGCCAGTGCAAGGAACTAGGATACTGGATCGAGTGATATAAAAGATCGGGAGATAGCATAATAAGTCCAAGAGTTTGCGGTGTTCCGGTTACAAGCCGATTCCCGTTAATTAAAAAAATAAATGCAGAATGTAGATGTGTAGGCTTTCACGGTCGGTGTTGTTCGAAATCTTCTTGGTTTCCGGGCTTGTAGGTCGTGGTTCGTTTGTATTTCTACCTGACGTTTCGTCTACAACTGCAGTAGACATAAAGGCGATGTGGCAGCTCACAGATCAAAGACTCTTCAACTGACAAAGTTATTTCTATTGGATTTCTATTTTACTTTACACACGGGTGCAAGAAATGGTCAATTTACTACCGCTACACGACAGTAGAGCTATTTTATAGGGATCGTACAAAAAATAAATTGTATATTCTTGTTGGTGGCGTCCAAACATTTTTCTTATTCTCTCACGGTATTCATATAAGTATTAATGTCTGAAATCAGTAATTCAGTGAAATATGTGTTTGTTTGTGGATTTGCTATTTCATTAGTTGATTATTATAAACTAGCAAGCATTTTTTTTTGTAGAAAACTCTAAAAATAATGTTTGAAGAAAGTTCTCTGAGAATTTTTGAGAAATGCGTGTCCACAAAAACTGACTAAAACAGTTTTGCCTTGTGACCTTAGATATTCAGTGCTTGTATTAAATCTCGTGGAAAATCACCTGAGACAATTACAATTATACAATTCACTTGTGTGTGGTTTTTTTTTGTATTTTGCGTATTTACCTGCCTGTGCATTTATCATGAAACAAATACCAATAAAAAAAGTTAATTGCCGATTGAAACAAATTTAACTGAATTGAATGTTTAGATATTTGATAATAAAATTTAAATGCGACATATTTCTCATATTTTCTTATATCTATATATTTTTATTTTAACTTGTATGGGCGTAGAAGCTTTTTTTACGCGTGAAGTAATAACATGAGCAATTGTTACTTCAGCGAAAAATAGGAGGGAAGCTAAAAATAGATAAAATAGTTTCTTTTTTGTCGATGATGGTGACTTTGGATTGAAGAATTCTTTATCCAATCAAAAGTCTACAGACTACAAACTAAGATTGTTAGTCATGAATATTTGAACAAAATATCGTATAAACTGTACGCCTGCCAGCCCATTTTTTTTAAAAACTAATTACGATATAATTAATTTGTTTTGGTGTAGAATCGATTGTTTTCCGTACCTGATCCGACTTTGCTCGAACTTGTAAATTAACATTTGCCACCGTTTGTTCGTTGAATTACGTTGCAAAATTGGTCTTCACGAAAAGCTATTAATTTTAACGCGATAATATATAGCCTATATATCTAAATAGTGGTGAAAGATTTTTTCAAATAGGTGCAGTGGTTCCGCATATTACCCTCTGCATCCACACAAACTCACAAAATTCGCACTGTCTCTTTATAATACACCCATTTACATAAAAAGTGGATCACCTAAAAGTATATGTAATTTCGATTCGTTGTATATTCAAAATTAATAAGCCGATTTTGAAAATTGTTTTTTTGTTTGATAGAGCAGAGTTTTAGGAACATTTTTATGTATGAATTTAGAATTTCAATCAAGGCTTGATTACAGTGGAGACGGAAGAATAAGACAATGTTTTTTTTGTCAAGTTTAAAGATTCCTACGGAAAGTAGCAGCAGCAGAAGAATTTTTTCTATAATTGCATCTTATTCCTTGGCCTTTTTTGTATCGGTTCGTTTTTATTTTCAGTAATTATCTCAAATAACACCTGAGTTATAAATAAAAATTAAAAAAACTGCATTTATTCTTTATTAATGGCGTGGCCATAAGTAGGCTGGGAATGTATCGGTATTTAGGAATAAACAAATGAATAATTTCTTTGACAGTCCGAATTTATTGATGGTTACTATTGTTTATTGTTAAGTTTTTCATTTATGTGGATATATTATTTGTTTTGTTCCTAAACACCGATCCATTCCCAGCCTAATTATGGCCACGACATTAACAAAGAATAAATGCAGTTTTTTTTAATTTTTCTTTATAACTCAGGTGTTATTTGAGATAATTACTAAAAACAAAAACGAACCGATACAAAAAAAGCCAAGGAATAATATGCAATTAAGAAACAAATTCTACTGCTGCTGCTACTTTCCGTAGGATTCTTCAAACTTGACTAAAAAAACATTGTCTTATTCTTCCGTCTCCACTGTAATCGAGCCTTGATTGAAATTCAAAATTCATACATAAAAATGTTCCTAAAACTCTGCTCTATCAAACAAAAAAATAATTTTCAAAATAGGCTTATTAATTTTAAAAATACAACGAATCGAAATTACATATACTTTTAGGTGATCCACTTTTTATGTAACTGAGTGTATTATTACAGATCTGGTCCAGTTTCCATTATTTTAATGTTAAAAAAATTAATTTTTTGTTGTCTAGTTGATTTTTTAATCTTTAAAGTATGTAAAATGTTTTAAATTAATTACATGCGATAAAAATATTGGCTAAGATTAGTAGAAGTTTTGTTCCAAAATGTATTTGGTTGAGGAACAATTGAAATAAGCTTTACCAAAGTATTGGCCATCCTCAGGGCCTATGAACATGTTCATAGGCCCTGAGATAGTTTTCGAAACGGTGGCCAATACTTTGGTAAAGCTTATTTCAATTGTTCCTCAACCAAATAAATCTTCAAAAAATATTGACATTAAAAGTACCTACAATAATCACAAAACCAATAATTTTAAATAAAAAAAAAATTTCTTTCAATTCTGAATTAAATTGTACATCAACCATTTAAAAAAAGTCGGCAAACATTAAATATCGATTTAAAAATTATCAAGCAAAAAAAGTAAATATTATTAACGTTTTCTAATTTTCAGCGCGTCAGTTCTAGGTAAATAAAATTTATGCCTGCATACGGTAATAAACTATAACCAGTTCATTATTGGATATTTCAATTACTAGCCAGCGCCATAAAGAAATCCGTTGACATTACCTCACATTATTGTTACAGTGACCTATATTAGTGTTCTACGTGTCACCCTAGTCATTACCACGTGTACGTTTCATGATTAAAAATATACCGTATGTATATGCTGAAAAGGCTCCCATTAAAAACTAACTGGATGCTGCGTCTAAAGTGAAACTTCATGAGTTATTAATATTGTAACCAAGTAAACACTGAACAGAAAGGACCGTGTCAATCGTTTCCCCCTCAACGCATTAGTACCTACCTGCCAGCCAATCGGATCCAGTTCCCCCACTCCTGAGACTTGGCCGTAGCGTTTATCGTCATGCTGTTGAACAGAATTGCTCTCATCGCGGTTAAAGAAGTTTCACTTCAATAAATAAAATTATCGACCAATTTTTCAGACAATATGTTAACAAAAAATATAATTAATATATTAACGTTTTGATCCGAATTTGGATCTTCTTCAGAACTGATCTAAAAAAATTAAAAAGTAATTAATATTTAGTTTCTAAGTATTTTTAATGAAATTCGTTGAGTAATATTGAAATAATGAAAAAATTATCGGATTGAAACGTTAATGTATTAATTATATTTTTTGTTAATATATTGTCTGAAACATTGGTCGATAATTTTATTTATTAAAGAGTTCTAATCAGACGTTAATCAAAGATTTGTAGTTTCACTTCAATTAGACGATTATTATTGTTAAAATTATAGAGAAAGGAAAAATTTGTGTAAGAATTTTGCATAGTTAAGCATCCAAAACTTCGGGTTCGTCACCGTCATGCAAGGAATATTTCAGGTTAATATTTAGTGTTGAATTTTTTGCGATAAAACATGCTGTATAATGTGTACGTATGGACACTGAATGATAACACGATGTCAAAAAGTGTCATAATTATTCCCTGGTTAATTGATTTTCAGACGAGAAATAAAGTAAATAAATGGAGGACTTTATTTAAAGCTTAGTATAGTCTATTTTTCCTCTTTTAAGCTGTATATTTACAGATAATAATTGTCAACAAGTATTAAAATAATAGAATATTTAAAAGACTTACAATCACTAATAATTATATGAAGGCATTCACACTGTAAAAACATTTGTTAATTAAAATTGTTTCAAATTTTTATAAAGTGTTTTTAATTTCTTTCGTGTCGTAGCATCACTGGAAGCCTGTTATAAAACATAACCTCAAAACACTGAAGAGAAGATGTAAAAAAGTAGATCGATATTTATCGATACGGAGCACAAAATCTTCCCTTGTATTATAGTTGTGTACATCTGAGTTCGCTATGTATTTGTGGTTATTCCTTTTAACACCTACCAGCATTTTATACAAATAAACACATGGTACGGTTAAAATTTTAGTTTCTATAAAACTATTTTTACAAGTCTGTCTGTAGTCCAAATAAAAAAAAATCTAATAAATTTTTTTTGCAGAATTAAAACTCTATTAAACTTAATAGAATATATAACACTTCTGTGTAATAACTACTATTTGATTTATTTTAACCGACCAGTGCTGGTAAATTTTATACAAAACGAATTTAATACCATGTTCGGCTAAAAAACCTCTTTTTTTGTGGCCATGTGTGTCATAAGCTATGAGAACGATCGTACACAACCTATTTTTGTTTCATTTATACAGCAAAACATGAGAGCTCTCGCATACAACACAGTACGACAACTAGCCTATCAGATATAGCCACGAGGTACGATACAATTCAGTAATCCAACTGAACTCATTGCAATTACACGCTTAGTCGGCAAACTGACCGCGACGTTCGTCGATGTATGGTGACAACAGTTTTCCAACGGTTATAAGCGGGAAAAATCTCGAGACTCGATTTACATACCTACACGGTTGTACGGAACCTTCGGTGCGCGACTTCTATTCTGGTTGGTATAAGAAAAAATATCTGACACGATTATGGCATCTTTGCGGTATTCGCGCTTAAAATACAAACTGTCTGTCGCCAATTTCTGCATTCGTGCAGAATCAATTTTGAATGTGACCTTTTCTTTTTCTGAATGCACGTCACTGCTAACCCCGCCTCCAGTAAGACGAGATATGAGATGAAGTCTGGAACACGGACTTTTCCCATATATCTGTCTGTACGCTGAACGGCTTAAGAGTTTTCTCTGTACAGAGCATGCATCAAAACCCCGTGCTTTGCGCTCTTTTTCCTTCTCTCACCCTTCTTATGTCTACTCCCTACTATTACAGTCAACCCTTTCTCTGAACTTGTCACACTTTCGCATTCCTTAATACACACAGTCACGACAAAAGTTCGCCGCGCCGTGTACCCGAATATATTTTTTTAAAGAATTGGGCTTTTGAATGAAATTTTTTTTTGTCATAAATGGAAAGATCGTATATAAGTTTTATAACAAAACTATTTTTCTTTTTTTTATTTTCGTTATAATTCAAAAGTTATATCAAATTAAAAATAAATTTTTGTACCCAGTTCCGAAAACGCGCCGACATTTCCCGAACATAATGTGACGTCATAATGTTTTAGTCAATACACAATATGTAGAAGCCATTGATAGTATACTGCGTATATACATTTTACCATTATGACGTCACAACTGTCAAAAACAATTTTAGTGCGTTTGTAGTCACGTGATTTTTTTTAATATTTTATCAATTTTAAATTGCTTATAATTAATTTAAAAAAGTTTTTCGAAAGTTTTTCGCATCGATTATTTATCAATATTATTTATAATAAAGTTTTAAAAGACAATAAAAAAATCGATAATTATTTTTTTTTCAAAAGCCTAATTATCACATTTTTAGCTGTCGCGTTTTTGCTGATGCAAGAATAATACGAGCATACCTTATTTATATACAAAACTGTGCTAAGATTAGTAGAAGTTTTGTTTCAAAATATGTATTGAAGGAGATTTATTTGGTTGAGGAACATTTACCATCTCAACTTGCATTGAGGTATGTTATAATGTTTGGTTTATCTGATTTGTAATGCATTTATTTGTAATTTGGAAATGATAATAATATTAATGTAATTGAACACTGTACAAGTTCATAGGCCCTGAGGATGAAAATATAATTTTCGAAACGTTGGCCACAAGTTTTACTTTGGTAAACCTTATTTCTATTGTTCGTCAACCAAATAAATCTCCTTCAATGTTTACAAAACCTTCAAAAATGCAAATAACAATTTCTTCATACCTCAAATCTTTGATTAACGTCTGATTAGAACTCTTCAATAAATAAAATTTTCGACCAATTTGCAGACAATATATTAACAAAATATAATTAATACATTAACGTTAATGTATTAATTATATTTTGTTAATATATTGTCTGAAAAATTGGTCGATAATTTTATTTATTGAATTCTTCATACCTCGATAGAAAGTATATACAATCGACATCAGGCAGAGAGTCTAACATTTGCGCATTGGTGGGATTACACGCACTGATGCGGGAAGTACGTAAAAACATCTGTAACTTAAAAAGTTTTTGAATTCGCTTCTTCTCAAAGCCTAAAACCTACATTACTTAAAGTATTATCAGTGAGTCATCGTGAATAAGTATACAAACAAAAGGTTCTGTCAAGAACTTTATTAATTTTCACTATTAGAACAGTTGAACCTCGTTAAGTTAAAAATTGAACTTCTTAAACATCTCTAACTTCGACTCTCGATAAGTAAAGAACTCGATAACTTAAATTTTTCAACGTTTCGTTTGAACTTTAACTTATCGAGGTTCTACTGTATATGGATCTGACGACACATTACAAAATCGTGCTACAAAAAAGACGTGTGTGCGTTGACAGTTTTATTTTTTGTATCGCAGTTCTATTACAATTACATAGTTGGTATACATTACCATTTGCAGTCACTAACACACTGCAGTGTCCCCAACACAAGTTAGGTATAGAAAACAGCATAAAAGCGCTCTAACGAATTGTATACTATTTTGTACAAAGCCACTTCAATGACTAATAGTTACACTTATTTTAAAAGGCAACCCCTATAAATTTATTTTTCTACTTACAAGAGTTTTTTTTTGTTAAATATAACTGGGGTGTTAATTTATTTAAGGTTGCGTGCTTGTACCAGAATTGAACAGATCCATTTATAGAGTCTGAATCATAAATGGGCCACGTCATCCGTATCTTAACAAGTATTAAATGCTGCCATTAAAAATGGATGAAAGATAGAGCGTGTGACGACCAGCTTCTATATTATAACAGCACTATGTTGAAAAGAGTTGTATTTCTTTTCAAACACAGTCACTTGTGTCGTCTACCTTTCGATGCGCTGTCCAGTTCACTATGTCTATGGTCTGGATAGTAAGTTCTCCTAATCTTTTATTTCATGTGTACGCTAGATGATTATAAATATTGTAACACAACTATTTTTGTTCGTGGTGGAAAATATTTATATACAATAGTGAAACGTTAACAAAACAAATAAAAAAACTAAAAGCACTTCTCTATAACGTAACAGAAACAAAACAACAAATTCTAATTAATAAAATAAAAGAATAAATAACAAAGGATACTAAGTCACTATTTATGTACACTAAACAATATATGACTATATATACAAGATTATTTATATTGATCCAGTTTTATATAATTTCAATCAATGGTTTATTAACCACAGTGCACTTGTAATTTCGTACACAGTTCATTTATCTATTTATCTCAGCAGTTACATCAGTACTGTTCACGGTACTGACTGTCACTTTATGTCGATTGTTCACTCGATGAAACACACGATACCTAACTGTCTATCGCGGTGGTATATGCGCTGGATAGTTCTTTCTTTTTCATGCATTCATTGTTTTCTGGAATTTGACAAGTACAACTTTTGCAATATTTCTTTGATTTTTGTTAATTTTCTAAAAAAACTGATGAACCGATTTTGCTAAAATTTATATGGGACCAACTTTGTGACATACTCTATCGAATAATAAAAAAATCGGTCTACAACCGGTGAAGATATCGACGGACAGACATACAAAAAAAAATACAATCGAATAGACAACCTCCTCCTTTTTTTGAATTCGATTGAGAAGATGTAGCACCCAGATTTTCCGAGTAACCGTATATTTTTTTAATGTGTGGAAGATAATTGCAAAAAAGAGAGATAAAAAGAAAGGTAAAAGAAAAATACATAGCGTTGCTTTTGCGTTAAGTAAGCATAATATAGCATACCTTTAAACTGTCATTCAAGTGTGTATGTTGATTCAACCTTAAAAAAACATTTTTTGCAGCTCGTCTAATTTCTTTTCACGTGACACGACGGCTGGATTTTATTTTCTGTTTTTAATTAACGAACGCGTACGGTGTCGGCAGCGTCGTTGGCGTCGGCGCCGTTAGTGACAGACTCTGCGGGCAGCACACTGTTATTGGTGTACCGTGACTATAAGCGCTTTCCTTTTACGTTTGAACGGTTCACTGTCGCCAACATAATACAGTTGTAATAAAAAAAATGCTATACAATATATATTATTAATAATAATATATTATTATTATTATTATTATGTCGGATTAGTGAAAACGACGATTTACAGTGTAAACATGAGGAGCAACCACGCAAAACCCGATGAATCCATTTTTTTCGTTTTTGAGTTATACGTATATCAATTCTATAGCTAATTTTAGTTAGCTTTATCGAGCTGTGTATTCAGAATAAAGCTAAACCCGGTAAATCCCATAAAAATACGAGTGTTAAAGTGGAGATTTTGAAGCAAAACCCGATATATCCAAGGACCATGCAAGTTAAGAGAAAAAAATCGCTTTGTTTTTAGTATGTAGGTACTGTTATGTTATAATATTATGTTTGTAATTTATTTTTTATGATTTTCTTTTTTACTTCAAAAAAAATTTAAGAATTTTTTATATACTGTTTTTATTTTGAAACAAGCACTTTTTCTTCCGTAATACCATATTAATAAACGCTTTCTGAAATACTTATATATAGGTATTTGATTTGCGAAAAAAAACCCGGTAAAATTCTTGTTTCCTGCAGAACCCGATAAATCCAAACATAAATGTGTGTTTTTTTTAAAGATAATAATATTTTTTTCTAAATTTGGTATGCCACTAATTCGTAAAATAAAATTTGCTAATTATCTAAAGGATTCTGTGTGAGAGATTTTCGCGATTTACTCGAAACTAGTAAAACTAGTATCTTTGATTAACGTCTGAATAGAAAACTTCAAATATTTTTAGTAAAACTAGATTTATCGGGTTTTGCATGGTTGCTCCTCACATAATAAAGGAATAATTAATAGTAGTGAATAATAACCGTTATATTGTGGAGTTTCCTTTATTCCTTTGCGTTGACATATTAGGACAAATTTTTCAACGGAGGGAGTGTCTTCTTACTTTTGCTATTTAAAAAAAAATTGGTTGTCTGTAAAGTCGGTTTACGGACGATAGTTTTACGTGATAACGTCATAATGAAACATTGATGAACTCTCTGACGTCACGCAAGAAGAGAGAGAAATGCGTACAAGCCGACGCTTGTGCCGATCGCGCCTCTCTATCGCTTATACCGCGCTATCGCTTGCACGCTCAGGCTCAGGCGGAACGTAACACTTTTTCGTGCGTGCAGCCGGTGTTTCATCAATTTATAAGACGTTATTACGTCAAAACGTCAAAAATCTCTCAGATACTTTGTAGTCGAACGTTGTAGATACTCGGAATCGATTCCAAACATTTCCACATTTGTGGCTCTAAGTTAAGAGGTCATGACGTTTTTTCTAGAAAAAAAAATATATATACGTGCTTATATGTCGTAAATTAGAACAAATACAGCGGTGCGATGGGTTGGAATCGATTCAGTGTAAATTTTTCTAGAAGTTTTGTTAATATCAAAAGTACCAAAAAAGTCGTAGAAATGGAAAACGCTCGAAAATATGAAAAGAAATGTGATGTGTGGAAGAATATAAAATTATCTGAGATAATAAAATTGCTTCTATTCATTGATTCTGAATTAACTCTTTTAGTTTAGAAGCTAGGACGATTTAAAATCGATAATTATAATTACCTGAAATATCCTAATCTTTAAAAAATATATACAGGGTGAGTCAGACCACCCGTATCAGTCGTTTTTTTCGAAAACGGTTAGTCGTAGAGAGTTGTGTCAAAAATCTGTATTATAAAAGCCCTAATGAAGAATCGAATGGTGATATTTTTTCCCTCCGGAAAGGTCGGCTTCCCTGTTAGTTTGCTCCGGAATGTTCAGAACTCCGGAATATTAAATGGCACGATACGTCGAAAGTGGTATTGTTGAAAAGATCTTTAAAAAATAAGCAAGTTTTGTAGGACATTTTTTTTGTTACTGCCACCCCTGTTAAGTAATATTCGTTTGAAATTATTAAATTAACATGTAAGAATAACAAACTTAATTTTAAAAGTTGGCATTTAAAATCTAGTTACCTAATTAAACAATGTCACAAATGTTCAAACTGTCTTCAATTTACTTCTAAACACTGCAGAGCTCTTCTAGATATGTTATGAGTACCTGGAAGTATTTTCCGACAAAAAAAAAATAATTGCAATTATTGAAAACTTATTGTGACATTGTTTAATTATAGGTAACTAGATTTTAAATGCCGACTTTTTTGTTATTCTGTTAATTTAATAATTTCAAACGAATATTACTTAACAGGGGTGGCAGTAACAAAAAAAAATGTCCTACAAAACTTGCTTATTTTTTAAAGATCTTTTCAACAATTCCACTTTCGACCTATCGTGCTATTTAACATTCCGGAGTTCTGAACATTTCGGAGCAAACTAACAGGGAAGTCGACCTTTCCGGGGGGAAAAAATATCACCATTCGATTCTTCATTAGGGCTTTTATAATACAGATTTTTGACACAACTCTCTACGACTAACCGTTTTCGAAAAAAACGACTGATACGGGTGGTCTGACTCACCCTGTATACTTACTTCAAGTTGACCACAGCGTGTATGTTTATTGTGTTAATATTTTAGGCAATTTGAATAAAATTTGAATATGCGTACATTTATAATGAAAAATAAACAAAAAAGAATAGAGCGGTTAAAAATGAAATAACGGTAAAGAATATTATTTTTTTTAAATTAATGTTTGATTAAAGAACCAACTTTCATAAAGATTTAAAAGCATCAAAATATACAAAATTTAAAGTTGGTTTATAACGTTGGTAATGAAAAAACAAAACAAGGAAATGAATGATTGATGAACAAGAAAGATATTCTGAAAATTTGTTGCTTAACCGATGTGTTTTATTATAGAAAATAAGTTTAAGAAAATTTAAAATAACCAAAATATGCACAGATATTAACACACACACACACACTTGAAAACTTCGTAATGAAAAAAGTGAGAGACAAGAAAATGGCGTAGGCAAAAGAAAGCAAAGAGAAAAGTTGGAGATGAGAATAGGGGACAATAGTGCAGTGTGTATAGACAGTGTTTTGTTAGTATTTCATGCGATGCAAGGAAATACAAAATATGTACCTAACCACAGAATTAAAACGTTCATAGATGGCGCAAAAATGATGTTCGATATTTTGAAATACGGTGTAAACAAAGTGGTCTATATCGACCCCCAGGGATCTACGACAACTTGCAAGGGGTCCATGTCAGCGGGAAAAAAATTGGGGGTCTATGAAATGAAAATGGGGGTCAACGATAGTGAATCTACTAACAAAAAAAGAAACAAACTGGACATCGTTAACCGAAGAGATTTAAGATTAAATATAATTACTTAAATTGATGCCAAATGTTGAAAAATTAAAGCATCAGGTTCATCCCTCACACTAAAAGCATTTACTTTTTGCTTAGTTATTTTATGTAAAAGAAAGTAAAAAATAGTTTGATTCTTTTAATTTGAATCTAATTAATAAATGTATAAAACTAAAATGTTCACACTACATTTCACAACCGTTATAAAAAATCGTTCAAAGTGAGTAGCACTATATCGGCTGTCAAAAATACATTTGAAATTAATGAATTTGCAAAAAGTCAATATCAGATAAGCAGGGGGTCTACCCAAAACCGAAAAACATGGCAAGTGGTCTATGAGATAAAAAAGTTTGGGAACCTCTGGTGTAAACTCTACTTAACGTCACTCGATATAACGACAAACTTCTTAATTACCTAACTCTGGCTGGGTTACCTTGTTGCTCATACAATGGTTCACTCTAAATAACGACACACCCACTGTAATTGGTTATTTTGCTGCTTTGTTGTAGGCATCATGCGTATCGAAGATTCTAAAAAATTCGTTCTTTAGTTTGTTGGGATTGTCTTTCATATGCTTATATCTCAGCTGTTTATCGATAAGTTATTCTTAGTTGCCCACAAACTTGCAAGCTGTGAACATGGCGAGTAAAAGAAAATTTTTGTGTATTGACGAAACTAATACGTGCAATAGACGCGGGAGAAAAGATAAGTGATGTTGTAAGACGCTTTGGATTCAGTCGCTCGACCGTATCGACAAAATGAATTATTTCTTCTTTCCGTTTAACGGCAACCACTCAGTAGCGCCACAAAGAGCAAAGTCCCTTGAAAGTCGCTATAATATAGAGTTTACACTGTACTTTTGCTTTTTAAAAACCAAAAGTGAAAGTAGAAACAGTGACATGTTTCTTGTCCATTTGGTGTAGCGTTTTGCGCAAGCGCAGTGCAATAAGATGCGCAATTTTTATAAAAGGTTTTAACTCCGTGAATGCAGCACAAAAACAACAGTGTCGTCGTCTCATCAGGGCCCTTTAGCGGGAGTATCAGACACGAATCTGATGTCGCAGCGGATTGCAAACTGAGTACTCCTTTGTGTGCATTATATTCTTGCTCTAATGGCACTTTAAGGCCGTTGAGAAGAACCGCGCATCGTGGAGTTTCCATCATAATATCAACACCAGACTTTACTTTTTGCATAATGTGTCTACTGACAGAATAATCTGTGAACAACAAAGTTATATACGTTGACACCGAGATAACATCTCTCAATTAATGCATTAACAACGAAGACGTTTCTTACAATTGTTAACGTAAAAGTAAAAAATATTAGACTCACTTAAAGACTAATAGCTGGTAAATTTAGCAAATAAAGAGTAAAAATAGGATAAGAATACAGCATTATCAAAATGCAGTTTAATACATACTAAAATTTTTTTACTAGAAGTTTAATATAATCAAATAATTTTTAATGAAAGCATTTTATATATTGTTACACGCTCCCCGTTTGACGACAAAGGATTTCGTGAGCCAACAATCGGCTCGTCATTCTAACAGTGACACAGATTGTTGTGGAACAACAATCGGCTTGTTGTTTTAATTATAACACACAGATTATTGTGGGGCAACAACAATCGGCTTGTTTTAACAATATGCGTAGGTAAAAAGGGCTTTGTTGTCAAATTCCAGACAGCAATGAATGCAAGAAAGGAAAAAAAGATCCAGCGCATATATATACCACGACGATAGCTCAGTGGATAGGTCAGTAATATATTTTTTGTAATTCGCATCCTAAGGGTGTGTAAAGGTGTCTGATAAAATGGCCATATTTCAAAAATAGTTAAAGTGAGAGACATTGAATTCAACATACGCAGTCTTCATTAAAAATAAGCAAACACTTGTTTCAGCGTATTTTTTTTAATTCAACCCCTGATGGGGTCAAAAGAGGGTGTTACCCAACAAAATTTTAAGGGCACGAAATCGTAATCTTGCATAAACGCCGGGCCGCAAACTAAATATATTTTGCAGAATTGTATCTATCGCACCCGGGTGAAACCGGGACGGGCTAGTTTCTGATATAATGATTATTATAATATATCTTTTTATTTATAATATAATACGGATATTTCTTAAGTACTATGACGCTTATTATTAATACGTTTAAAAATTATAAAGCTACAATATTTGTTTTATTCTTTCGTGATAGTTATTTAAAATTTCAATTGAATAAAACAGATTATTGTGTACATAAGCTTTATAACAAATTGGATTCAACAGCAGAAGAACATTCCGCAATGAAACAGAAGTAGAATTCACACAATAAGAGAAATTTAATTCTATCCGTTCTTTTATACTTTATATTAAATGAGAACATACATTATTTTTATACGACATCAAAAAAGAGTAGGTATATATATATATTTTTATTTGCCTGTTAGTTCTACATACATTCATATTGATTTTAAAGTTTAACTTTATAAATGCAAGTCTACCTTAAAAAGCTCAATAAAAAAATATTTAAAGCAAATTTAGGTAAATCCTTAAATACCCTTAAAAATATTATTTCAAGTGCAAACTTATCAAATATAAAAAAAATTCAAATTGGATTCGTTGGTAAGTTTAAAATGTGGTTAATCAAAAGTAAATAATGTATCTTCAATAAATTAAATTATCGGCCAATTTTTCAGACAATATATTAACAAAAAAATATAAAATTAAAACATTAACGTTTCGATCCGTTAATGCATTTTTTTTTAAGATGAAGGAAGGTTTTGATTGAGGATCATAAAATAAGCTTTACCAGTGTTTCGCTAGTGGCCAACGTTTCGAAAAATTTATTTTCATCTTCAGGGCCTATGAACATGTATAAATGTATATAATTTCGAACATATTGTATCACAATTTTAATGTAAAAAGAAAACCATGCTCAAAAGATAAGCTTTTGTTAAAGGTACTACATAATATTAAAAATCTTATTACATACCTCAAGCTGGTCAAGTAGTGGTAAATTGTTCTAACAGTATACATGATCATAATTATTATGATTTAATATAATTTTAAACATATCTTATTATAAATAAAAAAATTAATTAAAAAATTTGTTCAATTTTTATAAAATTGTCACGTGGTGAAAAAATTAAAATATTTATCTGAGAATTTAATATAACCAAATTTGAGAACTTTCTGTGTACTTTTATTTGATACTGATCAAATGTGTGGTTAAAACATTATCATTAGATTGCTACAGCTGATTGCCTGTTTTATATTGTCAAATTTTGTTAATTATACTGCCATATATATTTTTTTGTTAATATATTGTCTGAAAAATTGGTCGATAATTTTATTTATTGAAGAGTTCCAATCAGACGTTAATCAAAGATTTAAATAATATGTCAATAAAGTCAAAGGGTTAGATTTTCTACTGTAATTGTCTGTTTGTGAAGTTTAAAATTACAGTAATTTTAAACTTTACCTCAAACCACCTCTAATTTCGCGCGAAAATTTTATTTTTTTTTAACAAAAAACAGTGATGAGCATCTAATCAAAATGACATCAGAAGACGTCCTTGAGCGAAGGCGGAATTCGACAAGAGTCTGACCGAGCTAAACGTTACACCAAGCTGTTTTAAGATTATTATTATTAAAACATGGGAGTTCGACCGTAACATTTCTACATATGTTTTATGATTAACAGTAAATAACTTATGCTGTGATAGAAAAGATGAAAAGAAATAAGAACAAAGTGTGAAAACCTGAGTAACGTACAAAGAAGATTAAAGAATGAAAAACAGTGTCGGCTGCTCGAAGAGTATTAACACAATCTGCAAGTTGTGTGCAGAGGACTGAGATAGCGATAATGACGTGAGGAAATTCATTTCACATGCTCATTGTGTTCCTTCAAGCCTAGTTCTTTATCTATGGCTTAATGCATTAAACACCGACAGTCTTTGTTTCAACGAGTCTCTACGAAATATTCCACAAACTACATTGGTATCTGTCAAATGGGAGAGACTTAAAAAACACGGCGGGATTAAGAGAAAATTTTGATAGTTGGTATGGTTTTAAAGTTAGACATCTAAGATCGGGTATTAGAAATATATACCCTTATCTGTTATTTAATGATAACAAAGATTATATGTCAGATAATATATACTTTGATAAATCGCACATGGTTTGCCTAGCTAAATCGCGTACCGATGCTGCTAAATTAAATAAATTCTAATTGACTTGTTTGGATCAATTTCCCCGATTTGTTAATCATAAAAATCGAACCTAAAATGAGAGAATATGACACAAGGGATTGAAATATACCATTGATTCTATATATAAATATAGATCATCTACATAAACATACCTTGTAAATAGTTGTGTTATGTGTACTTTGAGTTTATTTCTTTGGTAAACATTTTATTTGTGTCATATTTCCTCATCTTAAGCTCGATTTTTATGATTAACAAATCGGGGAAGTTGATCAAAAAAGTTAATTAGAATTTATTTAATTTAACAGCATCGGTACGCGGTTTAGCTAGACAACCCATGGTCGATTTATCAATGTATATATTTTCTAACATATAATCTTTGTCATCATCAAATAATAATAATAATAATACGTTTTATTTCATATATGACTACAGAGCCGTGAAACAAGTCAAAAATTAGTACAAATTTCTATATATATTTTTTCAGATCATAATTTGTCTGGGCTATTAAAAATGTTTTTAATTCTTTTTTAAAAGTTCCTGCATTCCGAATAGATTTTACATTTTGGGGGATAGTATTGTGTATCCGTATTATAGCGTTGCGTACACCCCTGTACGCTACAGCAAGAGTCGTGTTTTCAGTCTTGAAATCATTTCTGTGTCTTGTCTCATACTTGTGGTCAATTATATGATTCGCAAATAAATGCGGATGAGATCGAAAGAATTTCATACATTCTAATATATATAAATCGTAGACTGTAAGTAGATTTAAATGTTTAAAAATGTTGCGACAGCTAGTACGGGGAGGTACGCCCGCCATAATACGGATACACCGCTTTTGAATAATAAAAATTTTTTTGGTATGGGAGGAATTCCCCCAGAACACCAAACCAAACTGTAAAATTGACTGGAAATGGGCAGTATAAACCGACTTTAAGATATCTGTGCCAACATAATTTTTTGACATATAAATTAGATATGTGGCTTTGTTTAATTTAGGAATAATGGAGTCTATCTGGGGTTTCCAACTCAGATCCTTATCTATTGTAATTCCCAGAAATTTTATTATATTCTTCAGATCCAGATCAGTGCTTAGCAATTTTACTGTTTGAGGAAAGTAAAAATATTGTCCAAATGTTATAATTTCAGTTTTGGAAATATTGACATTTATACCGTTTTTATAGAACCAGGTCTTTAGTGAATTTATAGAACAGATGAGGGCATATCTTTCTAATACCGGATTTTAGACTAAGTGTCTTGTGACAAAATACAATATTAGTTGGGCAATTTTCTTTTATTAAAAGCAGTTAAAGAACGTTAAATAGTGTAATACTTAGTGTATTTAATTATAATAATATTAAAATGTTTCTAGTTAAAGAAAAGTCCGTCTATCGAAGTTAGTTTCAAAGAGGACAATCGTTACGCTAAGATTATGGTTACGTTGTACGTTACGGAGGTGGTATAGTATTAGGTTAGTTGAGAGACGGTCGTCTCAGAATACACGTCACGTGGCAATAAAGGTTCATTCCTTCTTTTGATGAAAAACACTGTACATACAAACACTATGTCCTTTTAATCAATTTCAGCCGAAGGATGAGGACACACTGTGCCGTGACTGATTAGAGTTGCACCGCTCCGCGTCGTGTCCTTTTTTTCCTCCGTTCTTTCTTTGAGTTCGTAGATTCTTTTTTCTAGATAAAATAAATTGAAGTTTTGATGCTGTGACAATATTTGATTTAGTAAAAATATTTCTCTTCAAATTCTTTTCAGAGATAACGTTCGTAAAAAGTGAAAAAAAAACATGTTAAAATATATTTTTATCTTGGTTACTTTTTTTAATGGAAAATGTTTTTTAATTATCGAGAAATCTTTTAAGAATCCTTTTAATATTTTTTCGTTTTATCTTTGCTATATTGTTATTCAAACTAATGCATGAAAGGTTTTACACAAAGCTAAGTTAATTTTAATTTACAACACAAGCTGTTGTGAATAGTTTACACGATTTATTCTTTTTCTAAATCATATTGAGGGGGCGTCCACAAATTACGTGATCCAAATTTGGCGATTTTCCGACTACTCTCCCCCTTTGCTCGACGACCCCCCCACCTTCACACGAGACTATTTTTCAAGCGTGTTTTGTGGATAGATCTGGTGTGCGCGCAGTGACAGTTCGAATATTAACACAGAGCAAAACGTGTCTTATGTGTGGCAGAATGACGTTATGTGGGCGTTTGTTCAAGTGCCCACGTGAAGTTACTGCTTCTTGATTGGTTCTTGCTTATACCTAGCAACAAATCTAGCAGGGAAAATAGCGCCTGTTCTAATTTTAAAACCTATTTTCTGAGCTAGCAAGGTAGCCCGCAGTGACGTAATTTCCAGCTTCGTACCCAGGTTACCGGCTAGCAGACCTAGCAGCGTTTCTAGCCTCGTGTGCAGCGGACTTAATGTAATCATAATTATTGTATATGTACCTATAGTTACCATCTGTGAGTCGGAAAAACCCCTGAAAAAGTTTTTCCGACTCACACAATTCATCCCGTTTCCTATTTTAGTGGATTGTGTGAGTTGGAAAAACCCCTGAAAAAGTTTTTCCTACACAATCCACTAAAATAGGAAACGAGATGAATTGAGAATCAAACAGCGGTTCACGATCAAATCCAAAAATGTTTGGTACAAGAGTTGATCTCTTTGACCCAAAGAACAATAATCCTAGATAAAAAATATAGGGTCTTATTTAAGAAAGTGTAGGTGACCTTGATATTTTGGAGACACCTCCACCAAACGAAAAAAAAACTACATCACTGTTCTTCCCCCTTGATTCCCTGTAACTTTTGTACTGAACTTTTTTTTCGAAAACCCTTCCTCTAAGAAATAAAAGGGTGTTCGGTTTTTAAAAATCCATCCTGTATGTGTTTAGTGCTAATAATCCTACGGATTGAAGCACATATTGTTTTGTTTTTTTTCTTTCTTTAAAATAAAAAATAAATAAATAGCTATCGCTAATGTTTCGTTCTCTCACTACATTGAATGGAACTGAGTGTAATATTGTAGAGGACAGTCTGTAATATTATGTCTACATAACATAGTGATTAGAGAAGATAGGTTGGATAAGCGGCATATATATATTAGGAATATATAGTACGTTTATATTGCCTCGCAAACGTGTCCATAATTTAACCGACTTCATTATGACGTAACTCTGAGTTAGTCCACACCGCGTCGGACATGAACACGTAAACAGTCTGGTAATCAAACAAATGAGTGTAGTTTCGTGTCGGACCAGGAGCGATGACACTCGTATCCGTTCGTGGGCTACATTTATTGTTACGTCATATCTGCATGTTATTAATTTATATTAATTTGATATAAACTAAGCTGACCTGATGTTTATCGCTGCTTAATGAGCTATTGTAGTATCCACGTATATAAATTATTTTGACATGCGTTTTTTCATTAGTAAATTAATTTATACATTTATACGGTATTAAATCAATAACTGGAAAAAATGTCTTCTGTGTTAAATTGTCACTTTTAGAAAGAACCTCGCACAAACCTTATGGGATTTTGTTCTCGGTTAAATTGATCGAAAATGGTTTTATTTTATACAAATCTTTGATTAAAGTCTGAATAGAACTCTTCAAATAAATAAAATTAACGACTAATTTTTTTCAGACAAAAATAAATTATAAATCAATATTACAAAAGATGAGGTTTTGATCCGGATTTGGCTTCTTCTTCAGAAATAATCTAAAAAATATTAATTAGTATATATCTACTTATTTCATTTATTTGAAGGTTTTATTTTATAGTTTAAAGGTCACTAAGAAAAAGCGTTCGTAAGTGTTCAGCCTAAAAAACCAATAGATTTTTGGCAATAGATATGTTTAGCGAGATTTTAGATATAATGATATCCATTGAATTCACAGACATGTTCCATGTTCAACTTTTGTGCTTTTTTTTAGACTAAGAAAAATAGTTGAAAAGTAGGTAATGTTGAAAGGTGTCAGTCTGTATAAAATAATAATGTCATATTCGGATTCAATGCACTCGAAAACATATTTATTCAACTCATGCGCGCTATTCATGTTTTATCATGCCTAAAAACCGAACCCTAAATAGCCATTTACCGACTGGTGACAATTACTTGTCATAACTCAATGAAAATTCCTACTAGCTCAGCCATTGTGGAGTAATGAAAATAAACGTAACTATTTTCTGAGTCGTAACGAAATAGTAGGTAACAACAACTCCGTTGTTACCCATTGAGGCTAAAATTGAGAGGCCGAATGTTTTCGACATGGAGTTTATTCATAACCGGCTAACCTCAAACCAAAACATTGAATCGTGCTGTTTGGTGCTGTTAGTATTGACAGTTTTTTTATAAAGAAATAAATAGATATTTACAACATCTCATTAATAATAATAAATAAAACATGAATAACGCGCAATTGTTGAATAAAATAATTATGGGCGTAACTTGTAGGCTAAGTCATGACCTGTCAGCGCGATGAATGACTTAGACTACTAGTTACGCCAATAACTATTCTAGAGCTTGGGATTTTTTTAAGATTGTGAATTTAATAGATATCTCTATATCTAAAATCTTGCTAAACATATCTGTAGCTAAAACATATTCGCAACCTCACTGAACATCAGACGGTGTATTGTTATATAAAATCGAATCCTTGGAATGTGCAAGATTCAAATTATCGTTAAGGATTATTTGTTAAATCGGCAACTTAAGCGGTATATAATAGCTTGATAAGGTTAAAATAATCATAATATATTATCCATTTCATTTTGATCCTTATCCGTTATCCGGATAAAAATAAAACTCTTGTAAAATTCAAATTACCTGTTAGAGCTATATTTTTGCGTCGCTTCTGCCCCCGCAATAGGTAGGGTAACCGGCGCTACATTATAACTATACGTATATTGGGTTCAATCGATGCGTTATAAATAAGATATCAAAAATGCTGATCGATCAGTTCGTGTTTTAAATTCGCTCCGCGTTTATAAGAGAACGCCACGCCTGTAAACTTTTCTACTGTGCTTCTGCTGACTGACGTAGCAAAATATTCGGTTATACGCTCACTCCTTGCTGCCGGTGGATAAGGGACAGGCAAAATATACAGCTTTTCCAAAGTGCAAAAAATTATCAATTATTTAAATTTCTCTATTTTTTTAATAAATAAAATTATCAACCAATTTCTCTGGAAAATAGGTCGATAATTTTATTTATTGAAGAGTTCTAATCAGACGTTAATCAAAGATTTTACTATTTTTTATTGACTTTTAAAAATCCGTCCAAAACTATATCTCCTTATCCGCTTCGAGTTCTTCTAGCTTTGGAATTAGTGGAAACTGAGTTCGTTATTTTACTAGCCTAACTAACTTATGAGTAAACATTGATATAATGTCTTGGAAACACTGTATATTTGTACGAACAGTGATCAAGGTTATGTGAAAGTACATACTTCTTTTGCATGGTCACGCGGTATGTTGAATTCTTTATTGAATATAGAATTTTACACACTTTATCTTATTAGGAAAATATTTAGTATTGCGGTTAGGTTTCTCTTCATGAATTTGACGTAGGAAAAAATATGCATAGACAACAAACCGTTCGCTTTTGTAGTTCAGGGGGTAAGATACGATGGTGGAAGTAAAGGGTCTGAACATTTTTTTTTATTGTGGAAAAGGAACCTTGTAATTTTATTGTGATTTTCAGAAAAATAAATAGTGAAATGGTTATTTAAGCATTGGCACTCTTGGCCTACTATAAAACTTAAATTAGTAACTTGAAGTCCAGCGTATTTCTTAAAATGGTGGAAGCAAAAGGTCTGATACATTTTTTTTTTGAAAAGTCTTGTTTTTATTTTGATTATGGTTTCAAAGAAAGTCATCCTTCTCAATTCAAAAAGAAATTAGAAAATGTTTATTTTAGTTTTATAAGCTATTTTTTTATTTTTAAACGGAAAGGTTGTTAAAAAAACACGAATGTGTACAATTTTGTAACTTATTATTGTAAAATTATCTTTGTATTCTATTAGACCACCTAATCTTTTGTTGACCGTCTTCCCTAACCAATGATATTACTGAAATTTGACCGGTAATTTTCTCTCTATTCATTTCAACATGATACTAAAGCTTCGCTATTTTCAAAATCTCCTAATTAAAGTTTTATTATTCTATTCTACTCATTTTAATCAAAATCAAGCTTTCAAAGCGTTCTTTGTCAATGAAAAACAATCATTTTTTTGGGAGTACAATCTAATTTTCTAGATGACAGGGAGTTTGAATACAACATTAGACTGTTCTTGATTATATTGTCACAATCTAAGATCATTTTTTGATCAAATTTTTGACAATCCTTTCTGCAACCCAGCATACGTAGTGATTACTACTTATGCTGGGTTGCAGAAAGGATTGTCAAAAATTTCTTTAGTATTCATTTTATAAAGATATGCTATACTGTCACTTAATGTTTATCCGTAGTTATTATCTTAGGTCTATTTGAATAATTGAAAGAAAAAGCACATCCTTATGTCCAAATATGGGATGTTGAAATACCTTTCAAGTTGTCGTTGTCGTCATCATTTTCTCATCGTACAGAGAGAAAGAGAGAGAGAGATAGAAAGGGAGGACACGGGTGGGAGGAAGAGGTAGAGAGTTGTGTGTCGATCGCCGTTGTTCGCATATTATCGTTTTTCAAGGGCTATGTCGCTGGTGCGTGGAGTTGGCACGCACCACGCACAAGGCCCCACTTGGGTGTTTGCAGAGCGTCACGGCTTATAACACGCTTGAATCAATCGACTGAAACCTATATGCATCTTTAATGAGTTCGGAAGCGTCGCTGTGTAAAATAATTTTTTATCTTTTATTTGACGTAACCGAGCAATTGATGAGACCAATACACTCTCTTTGAACTGAAATTTTTCTAGAGAGAATAGCGAGACGAAAAAATTTCGCGCCTGAAATTAATTTTGAAATATTGAAAACGTTGGATTACAGAAGGCGTTGTCAGAAAATCTGATTTGACAATGGCCTTAGATCACACAAAATAATTGTTCAATTGAAACGACTTTTTTTGTCTATAGTCTAGACAGTTTTTCCTCCACGATTTCCACTTCGAAAAAACATTTTCCAACGCATTTTGATCAAAATTTAGCTTAAAAAGCTATCTTTTTCTAAATAGAACAATCAATTGTTTATAATTGTTACAATTATAATTAAAATAGCTAATAATAATATAATAATAACCATGAAAAGAATAAAATTGAGTTTTTTTCCGTGCTTCTTTTTCCAACTGCGCCTCCCTCGTGTCTCAAACAAACTTGTTGCCCATGGTGTTTGTTAGTAATAAATTCTTATATGTATAGAAAATGGCAACGAGACTTTTGTCCGTAATATTTTTACGCACTTTATTTAGAAAACTCAAGTACTTTTGATCACAAAATTATTAGCATATTTAAAATGAAAATTTTTACTTTTTACAATATCCATAAGACTGCATAAATATTATTCGTTTTATTTGTTCAGATAGTTGAAAAAAGTTCCTAAATATGTTCAAGTGATGAGAGAAGAAAAGTTTTTAAAGCTTTTCGAGTCACGATAGCTTGATACCAAATATTAAAAATGTTTTTAAAAGAGCACTCGAAAATCAAATATTTGTATTCCATCTAAACTTTGTCAATCAGTCATTTGTCTGAATAATGTTTAAGAGTTTTGTTCTCATTTAATCTACAGATTGTTCGAAAGCTAAACCATATTCACGGCAGCCATGATCACGGTATACAAAAGTTAGACGCAATAGCTGACCCAGTAACGTTTTTTAAATAATATTAATTTCGATGAAAATAATATTGCACAAAATTTAGTTGAAAACTCTCTTTTGTTGTAGATCAGAAATCATGGCTTCTTCGCCCTTAATTTTATTAAATGCATCCCACGATTTTATTTCAGTCTTATTCAAGTCCCAGATATTGGTCTATTATTTTTTTTCTAACTTTTAGTACAACAATTTACTGTACAAAAAAATCGATCAACTTAAAAAACAGGTATAACTTTTTTAATTTACTAGCGTTTAGTACATCATCAAATGTACAATCGTTTGAGTTAGAAAGTTTTTTATTTGTTTTCCAAAACGAGTGTCAATGTTAAAATATGAAGAACTAGCCGTTACCCGCGGCTTCGCACGCGACTCGGACGAAACACGGATGCTTCCCATTATTTGGCATAGTTTCTCAACGTAGATCCTACAATAAATTTCAAAATTACTGAAATTCACGTGATCAACGACCTGACAAACCTTGAAAATGACACCCATGTTGATTTTTAGACTATTTACCTCTTTTCACCCTCTAAAAGGGTTGTTTTTGAAAAAGCATGAAACACGTGTTTATTTATTTGTTGACAGGTGTAATCCTGGGAATTTTCGAATTGATACAAGCTTATAATATGATTTCTCCATGTAGATTTTGAACCCGCGTTACACCTTTTTAAGGATTGAATTTGCAAAAATGTGTTCTTAGCGGATGCCTACGTCATGATACCTATCTGGGTGCCAAATTTCAGTCCAATCTGTCCAGTGGTTTGAGCTGTGCGTTGATAGATCAGTCAGTCAGTCATGGTTTCCTGTTATATATTTAGATTTATAGCGAAAATAAGGAATGGATACGGCACTTATTGTTAAAGTTTTAAGTACCGAGTCTAAAGTAAATAAGTGTTTATTATTATGCCCCAGTTTTCAGCATTTTATTGATTAAATTAAAATTTCTTCTTGAAAAGTTTCGCCTAACCTTTCAAGTTATATAAACGTAATTGTTTGATTGAACTTTTCAATGCTATGTTTTCAGTCACTATAGGTGCATTTTTCACACAGCATGTAGCGTTTCATCTAACTTCGCGCTACGCCCTCGCTGTGCCGCCGCGTTGCTCGTGCAGTTGGTAATAACATAGCTTCCACCCGCCTCTCCGGCACACGTGTCATGTCTATTCCAAATCGATACTGACGCCCTATGACAGCCACAGCGATAGTAAACTAGACGCTTGCACCGACGCCGTCTTATTAAGAGGCTCGTATCTTAATTGAAACGCTGGGCGGAAAATGGGCGTAAATAAAAAAAAAGAACAGGCGTGTCGTGGTCACAGTCGTTAGAAGTTAAGCTTAATGATAAACCATAAATTAACTTACTGTAAAAATATCTGCATGCATTTTAATATATTATGTCTGTATATTTTTTTGTGAAACATCTATTGGCACGCTCGGTAGCAAAACGTCACGGCAAACGGCATGATGCTATATCCCTCCCCGCCCCGGCTTCGTTCTTTCGCTGTGTGCTGCGTGTGCGACTATAGTACTGCGTATACATACTTTGTATTAGTTACAGGCTGAACATTTTTTAATATGACAGGGCAAAATTTAGTTAGGGTAGGACGGGGGAATGGCGTTCACTTAAGGAAAACATGGTGTATTTTTTGAATTATTTATTATAAATCAAAATTAAGAAGAGTAACAAAGTCTTTAATTATCGTGTAATCAACAATTTAACAACAAAAGCATATATTTTTCACCTACTAGTAGTAGGAAAAGATTATTAAAAAAACATGTTTGAGCGGCATTGCCCCTGACTTTGGGTAATGCCGCTCAGGGTCTCATAAAGAAGTGTACCCTATCCAATCCGGCTGTTTTGCTGCTTTGATCAAAATTGTTTTTGATATTGTTGCGTTCAAACAAATTTACGCAAATCTGCAATACTGAGTTCATACTAGCGAGCCTAGCAACTTAACTTGTTCAGCACCTAATTAAAAATTAGATCAGCGCGGCCGTAAAGGAAGAAACGCTCTTCACGGTCGCATTACGCGAGCTGACTGTCCGTTTGCATCGCTGTCTATTAGAGGCGCCCTCCCCTCGCGCTTCACGCGACGTGACGTGTTCTTACGTTCCTTTTTGACAGAGTTACAGAGGTGAGCGCCACTCACCCTCCCTCCCCTTCTAGAATTTTGCTTAAATGTATGTTTCACATCTACCAAGCGTTCCTCGACGGCTTCTAAATTTTTTTAATGTGAATTTTGCATTTTAGCGATCCAGTCGGTTGATTTTCTATCAAAATTTATGTATGTTTTTTAGACAACCGCATACTTTAAATTTATATTTATTGTACATATTAAATAAAAAGTGTTTGAACAACAAGGAGTTTTTCTCCGAAATAAAAATTTCTATATACTGTACAAATATTTATAGATACCATAAAATTTCTGCTAACAAGAAACCCTGCGTTATATTGCCCAGAAAATATAGTTTATTGTTAAAGTGGGTTGTAGAAATGGCGGATAAGAGTGAAGTTAGTGCACGTAGTGAAGTTAGCTGGTATAGTGTACGGTGATGATGCCAGTGTCGCCAACGTTATATAACTAACATAACTTCACAGTGTCCTCTCACCCGTTCCCATACTCTTCGTGCCATATCACGAATCATTTAACCGCATCAAAAGGCAGGGGTCTGAGTTTTATAGCCTGTGTGATGATTTTCTCCTCCATGTTATATTATTTCACACAACTTTACCGTATCTTGTAATTGTTGGAAAAGTTACTTCGAACGCAAAAAACTTATTCGATTAATGCGCGAAATTCATTATCTATAAAAAATAATGCGATCTTTAAAGAAGTGGCTGATACTATTTTATTTTTGGAACACGAACTAGTTCAACGTTTCAAATAAAATACTCTCGTGTATAATACACTAACGGTCCCGCCCGGTTTCACCCGGGTGCAAAAGAACGAATGGGGAAGGAAGGAACATGAGGACGCACATTCATCTTAGTTTACCGAGATGAATGTTGTGTCCAAACTTCATAATTATCGGAGTTACCGTTCAAAATTTTTTGTCATTAAAAAGCAGTATTAAATTTATACTTTTTTTAAGTAATTTTCTTTTAATATAATATATTATATTTAATAAAAAACACTGTAGGAAAATTATTTCTATATATAGGTACCTATAGTTGTAACAGTTTTCAAATGAGCAATTAATTAGATTTATTTAGATTTATTAGTCGTAATAAAATTTAAAAAAATTGAAATGTAAGTCTTAGAAGAAAGCAACGTAGAAAATAAAAAAAAGTAAAAATATATTCGCCGACGCGGGGCTTGAACCCAAGACCCTGGCATTAAGAGTCTTACGCTCTACCGATTGAGCTAACCGGACTTGTGAACGTGACGCGCTAATATTGCAATATTTAGTTAAAGCATTTCACCTGATAATATTTGTCGGACGGACTAATTTTGAGATACATCTTGCAATATTTTTCATTGATGTTCCGCTCCAATTGGTCGTAGCGTGATATTATATAGTGTTAAAATGTTAAAATGTGTTTGTAGCAGATGCCAACGTCATGGTATCTATCTCTGTGTCAAATTTCAGCCCAATCCGTCCACTGGTTTGAGCTGTGCGTTGATAGATCAGTCAGTCAGTCAGTCACGGTTTCCTTTTATATATTTAGATAATGATTCTTGCATCGATGTGTATTTTATTTGTTTGTTTCGTAAAAGTATTTTGCCAATATTTCACTGACTTAAATTTTAAACGAATAGCTGTCTTAGAAACAATGTAACTCGCTCGTTAAACTGCAGTTATTACATTATATTTAAATAACGACCAAACCTGGAAATAAGAAGTGAACTCTAACATTAAAAATCTACATAAATATCTGCAACTGTAATTTTAAATTCAGTGCATCGTGTATCTTGGCTGTTATAGTTTTTTCTGCATAAGGATTTCTATAATAATGTACAAACTAGGAATATAGTTCAACCTCGATTATCCGAGCCAATGGCGGATCCAAGATTTATTTATAGGATAGGGGAAGGAGTGCCCCTTATAATATTGAATTTCACTATGTCTTTGGAATTCATTCATTAGCAATGACATTGACAAGAATAACTATTAAAAAATACTGGTTAGAGTACTCGATATGCAAAACATCCATTGTAAATACACAATTATTAGATGAAAATGAGAAGAAATCCTTTCCAAAAAATTTTTGATTTTTTTTTTATTTTTTATTATTTAATTGTTGAGCGCTTTAGGACATATTAGTCCATCTTCAGAATAGTTTTTTTATAAAACATTTGTTGGAAAGAATTTCTTCTCATTTTCATCTGAAATTTTCCAAATTTCTGGCGTATTTAAAAAATTGCACAATTATAATTTTAAATTACATATAACAGTATTATAAGCCCTTTTAAGTGCGGAAAATTGTTTTAGCGCAGTGAAAAGGGGAAGGCGTTTGGGGGGAGCTCTTTAAAAAAAAAATTACAGGATCGTGTCGACGCAATAGCGTTTTTTTTGGGCAGTCAAAAGGGGAAGGCATCTGGGGGGAGTTCTTTAAAAAAACAATTACAGGGTTTTGTCGATGCGTTGCCGTTTTTTTTTGCGCAGACAAAAAGGGAGGGCGTTTAGGGAGAGTTCTTTAAAAAAACAACTATGGGGTCGTGTATAAAAAAACAATAACGGGGTCGTGTATAAAAAAACAATAACGGGGTCGTGTCGATGCGATGGGGGTTTTTTGCGCAGTGAAAAAGGAAGGGCGTTTGGAGGGAGTTTTTTAAAGAGCAATTACGGGGTCTTGTATGCAAAGTGAGATAGTATTACAGTAATTCTACATCAGTTGTTATGACGTGTATAATATGTGATTTCTGATTGGTTAGATTAAAAAAATGACCGCGAAAGACGAAAAGTTTTTACGTATTTTTGAGGAAATTTGTGAATAGTCCGTAAAGTTTAGATTAAAGTTAGATTAAAAAAAATAAACGATGCGTCTAGCCTAAACTTATTAACGTGTACGTATAATCAGTCGACCTCGCGCACAGATAACAGAGGCTCTACTGTATGTAGATTTTCCAAGGATTTCATAAAAGATGAATGCACAATTCGTATTGTTAAAGCAACACGTTATTACTATTGCACCAGAGATTGTTAATCTGTTATGAAAGTTCATTCATAAAATATAATTTTGCAATTTCTTGTACATATGAAAGAGTTTTGTGCGGGAAATAATATTAGAATGCAAGTTCATTAAAATTTTAAAAGTTGAAAAAAACACAAAATTATAGACAGAATCTATAGCTACACTATTTTATAAAATTCTTCGTATGTATGTTTCACGAAAAATACCAACCATTATTTATTTGAGAGTTTTTGTAAGTAATTTATCTCAAACGGCCGAGAGAAAGGTTTCCATTATTAAGTTTCTGCCCTGGTTCGAAAAATCGTAGATCCGGGGCTGTGTAGTGCTTCAATGTGTAATTTAGAAAACAAAATAAATTATACAAAACCTTATTGAAGTTGAAACTAGTATATTAATGTCACTCTTAGAAAATGTTAAGTACTTCTGATTTTTGATATACATACGTAGTTGTAATTCTTACAGGAAATGTATATTCGTTCATTAAATAGTCAAAAGTAATAAATAACAACTGAGTTGAACTGAATATTGCATATATACTTATACTTAGCTCCTTGATTGCACATACCGCTAAATTAGCGGTATGTGCTTTATTATCGCTTTGTGCGTCAGAGCTGACTTTCGTTCATATAAGAAGTTATATCTAAGTTAATTTCACACGAAACCCATTCAAATTGAAGCTTTTTGAAAAGAGGAGATTCTAATCTATAAAACAGAACCATTTTTAAATCAATTCGAGTTCATAAATACTATTAAAATTGTAATTGAAAATCACAAACAGCAGTTGTCGGTTGGTCTGTACGTATGTACGTATGTACGTACGTCACGACTCTACAGATCGCAATTTTGGTCGGATTGCCTTGGGTCGTATTTTATTCACTTTGTTTACTATCAGACCATTTTTGTAATGTTAAGATTTTTGTAATGTTAATAATGGTTGAGTGGAAGATCAGTTTCGACTGAACTCCGCCATAATAAAGTTCCATTCTATTCTATTCTATTCTATTCTATTCTATTCTAACCCTATTTAAATTCACTAAAATGTGTTCAGTAGTTTAATTTTTATAAACAGTTTTATTTTTTATTATTTTTGACAGCTAATAGTTTAAAAACAATATAATAATTGCTGTATAAATATAGTGTAATCCATAAAACAAGTGCTACACTTGTATACCGTGATAACACCACTACACATATTAGGCAGCCGTGGCGTAATGGTTACGCCGTTGGATCCCCAAGGGCAAGGTCCTGGGTTCGATTCCTTACAAAATCATTGATATTTTTCTTTTTTTTTTCTTTTTATTTTGTTTTATTTTATTCCACTTGATATTAATTATATATTATATTATGTATAGTTCTTAATTTTTTTTATTTTTGCAAACTTAAAAAAAAATATTTTTTCAATTTTTAATTATTTATTTCTTTAAATTTTTAAATCTTTTTAAATTTATTAAAAATATTTTTTAATTGTTATTTTTTTATCATACAGTGGAAAACTTGCGGGATGTGCACTTTTGGTTTTGCCAACTATTTTGAACTTACAACCGTAGAAAATAAATAGAAAAGTTTTTTTTTGTTGCATTTCTTTTATTTGTCTGAAAGATTTAGAAGAATTATCATAAACTGTTCCCAATTTTACAATTATTGAAGTAGTCATTTATTAGTGTATATAAGTGTATATTTATTACAATGTTTAACCGCCGATTTGAATAATATTAAATTAAAAAACTGATTTATCTACCGATTTTTAATAACAATTTTAAAGTTGAAAATATTACTGCATTCCTTAGTTTTCAGGTTATCAAAAATTGATGTAATTATTTATTTAGGAACTGAAAAGTATGTGTTATCAAAATTATTGAAAGACAGTAGTCAAGTAAATAAACATTTATCAAATTAATAATATAAACGGATTGACAAGCACTAAAATTTATTTACTGTGCATTTATTTGTGTAATAATTAGCCTTAAAATTTATATTGTTATCTAAAAGATAATATTTACTACCCTAAAAACAGCAAATAACAATCTCGTAAGACACATCAACAAAGCATTAATTGTATCGCCAAACCTTATATCTCTGGCCCTGGGCCCCACATTATTATGGCAGATCAGCGGGATAGGAACTTTGGCCGGTCGGTCCCCCTGTCCACTGCTTTGATTTCTGATTTATGATCATCTCTTACTTGGTTCAGTTTGTCTCACCCACAGGCACGAGTCCTTGATCTCTCCTTGATCATATCTGAAAATTAAAAAAAAATTGAAAAAAAAAAAACAGAAATCATGATTATTTAAACGTGGAGGTAATGAGGCCCAGTAGTAATTCAACAACCTAACTTTTGCCGGTTTCTCTTTTAACACATAAGCATGCATGACTCTTCGCTCACATTATTGAAATAAAATGGCAATTTGGATAGCAAATGAGTAACAATTTAGGTTGTATTATGTCTGCTGTACAAATTGTTACAACGTAACACATTGTTCAGACAAGTTACAAATGTGCTTTCTAGAAACAAAGCGTTGAACAACAGTGTAACATCCGTTAAGAATGCGCTTTCACGATGTTCATTACAGATCAGAAGTAAGGTTATATTTACATTATTCAATTACCAAAATCATACGTTTACTGCTAGTAGATGTGATGCTACGCCACGAATTGGCACGTGAATACAATTCAGATGCATAAGTTAGTCCGAATGTAAAAAAAAAGTTCCAGCCAATTGGGCGACTGCACCGTTACAAGTTTAAAATGTTGACATTTGATATCTAGTATGATAAAGAAAATAACATTTCTGATATCGCGTGAGGTGATGGCTAGTATTTAATATGATATTTGCTATTCGTTGCCATGGAAACCTACATAATATGTTTTACGTCATGTAAAAATTAATCAAAATATGCTTAACTAGTTTATTTCTGACAGATCAACACAGCAAAAGAACCGCTGATTTTTGTTTTATTTTCAAAATATTTCCGAAACTATAAAGTTTAGAAAAACAATTTTTTAACAAAACTTTCTTGAAAGAATAAATAGAATAATAAGCCGTTATGAAAAGTAAACCATTATTATAACAATAGGGCTCTTCATATCTGCATACCAAACATCCTCCCAAAATTTGATTTTAATACGTTCATCCGTTTGACCTGTATCGTGCGCTCACAGACAAACAGACGCACAGAGTTTTTCCAAAAATATGTTTTTTGGATTCGAGGGACCTCAAAACGAAAAGATATTGTAAAATTTTGTATAATGAGTTTTGATCTAAACTAGTACCATTCCTCACTTTTGGGTTGGAATGGTAAAAGACGGACATGTACGAGTAGGTACTCTCTTGCTGCCTTAAAAATATTTTCATTGCCTGGCATGAAAAATCGTAGTCTATGGAATATTTCTTCAACACGTATTTAAAAAAATCTTTAAAATTGAATGACCTCGTTTTATATTTTGTTTTTTCGAACAGTTGCGCGATTGTTTTTCTCTTTTTTTAATTTGACATCCTGTAGATCTTTGTATGTTATTCCATATCGTTCTGTAGTATAAATCTACCTAGTTTCGCAAGCCGCTTAATACGCCTGACTATACGAGGATAATTCAAATAAAATTTAAACTTAAATAGTATCCTTCCAGAGATTTACTGTAAATTAAAAGTACCAAACAAAAAATTATTTATATACTGTTTTTAGTAGATAGATTTTTACATGATAAAAAAAATATTGACAAATGTTGACACACCATCGACGATTTGTTTTTTCTGCGACTTTCGTAGCTTTTAAACTGTTAACCAAGTAATTGACAATCTATCTGTTAATAAGTATAAGCATTTTTTGGGTTGGGTAACTAAATTATAGAATGTTAATTTAATAAAATACCCGAATTCTACTTAATAATACAATCGTTATATTTGTAACGACTTGTAAAGTATTTTCTTTAATTATAAGAATTAGTTAAGAAGTTCTGATTTATCTTATTTCAAAAAATATCGGCAATTTGAATATTTATGTCGAACTTTCCATTGTAGATTAATTATGAAACACGAATATGACTAACCTCCGAAATCACTGACCCGATTTGAATGAAATTTTGTAAATGTGTCTTACTTGATGCGACTTACGCTATAGAATAGTTTTTATTAAATATTTTACACAAAATTACGCAGTTTTCTCAAAAAAACTGTTTTAGTAACATGTAACGACATCTGATAGAACTTACTCAAAGCTATCAGTTCAGAAGCAAACAAAAAACTGTTTTAGTACCAATTAGCGACATCTGTTAGAAGTCGCTCAAAGTTATTAGTTCAGAAACAAACCTGATATAATTTGCTCAAAGCCTGGCCACAGACTAAATACGTTTTGCACAATTATATCTGTCGCACCCGGATGAAACCGGGACGAACCGCTAGTGTCTAATATTTTATTCCTTGTAAACGCGCTCTATTCCAGCTGTTCATGTAAATATGAACGGGTGACTGTAAAATATACGAGTATAAGGGCGATTCTCGAATATTTTATTTAATGGAAATTCAGAATTGTTTTTTCTCGTCTCACGACGAACATCCCTAATAAAATATTTAGCAAACCGCGTACAACTTAATCTTAAACTCACTTTCACGAAAAGATGAAAATGCACATTTGTAAATTCTGAAAAAGCTCTAAAGAGTACATAAACATTAAAGTTACTAGCTTGTGTCTACAAAAACTAAAAGCTTTTGGATTTTCGCTGTACCAACTTTGAATATTAACTTTCTTAGACTCGAGATATAATATTATGAATGTTAATAGTTAATTTTGACTTGCTTCTTTTAAATGTTAATTTGCATATTTGAATATCTAAAGTAATTTTTCATATTTACTTTTTCTTAAAAATATTGTAGCAAAGTTTATTAATCATTTATATAATATATTAATGTATGCATTTCTTTTTTTCCAGGTAAGTTGCCTTCACTGCAGATCTCACTAAAAAGAATTTTAAATCCAAAAAGGTAATTTTAAATAAATATTGCAATAAAATTATGTTTTTTACATTCGAGTTTCAAACGACAATGATGAAACGGCGTGATAAAAGTCTTCTAAACAAGATAAAAATTCCAGCCAATTAAGCGACGGAACCATTCCAACTTCAAAAATGATATTTGATTATAATAAAGAAAATAAAATTTCTGATTGCTATTCGTTGCCATGGTTACCTACATAATATGTTCCACGTCATGTAAAAATTAATCAAAGCATGCCTAACTGGGTTATTTCTGACAGATCCTTAAAACAAAAGAGCGGCAGATTTTTTTTTATTTTCAAAATATTTCCGAATCTATAGAGCTCAAAAAAAAAATTTAACTAAACTTTCTTGACAAAATAAATAGAATAATAAGCCGTTATGAAAAGTATACCATTATTATATAAAAAAAAACATCGGTATAGCATATATCTCTTCTGCACATGCGCCGATTTTTCTCAAAAACAATAGGGCTCTTCATATTTGCATACCAAACATCCTCCCAAAATTTGGTTTCATTCCGCTCATCCGTTTGACTGGATATGCTGGTGTTTTCAGTCGCGGGTTATAGAATTAGAGGCAAGTGCGAATAGAATTCACAGAGGACGTTGTTGCAATTGTGAGACGTTCATTTTCAACGATGATGCAGACGGACAAAGCGTCATACTCTGTCCTTTTCTATTACACGTCAGATTATATTTTAGTAGGCGTACAAACACAACACAATATGCTGGGAACGATTATATTAATATTTTAGATATGTGAGGGTTGCATATACGCCGAAAGTGTTTAAATTATTGTTAGTGAACACACCATGCAATTAATCAATTATACAGAGAAAATTATTACGTCACTACGTGCTACAAAACATTTCGTTTACGATTATTCATCTGCGTCCGTTTAAAATTACTTCATTGACTGCATAATTTATACGCGGTTTAACACTTCGAACACTTAATTACTACCAACACAACGAATATTAAGAAAATTAACGCATTTACTTTTCTTCCAACACTTCCGCTAGCATCTAAAATTCAATAATTATATAATGTTGAATATCTAAATAAAATTATAATAGTGTGACGTGTGCGAATTATTCACACTAAATAAGTATAATAATTATCACTTTACAAAATTATTTTTTAAATATGATTGCAGGTATTCAATTCGTTTCTAATTTTGCACACTGCTTATAACGTTCTTCTTTTTGTTGTATTACAATATACAGCTCAGATGACAGATCGAAGAAATATTTTACTAAAATTGTCATATATTTACTTCCACCATTAAAACCGTTGCCTCCACCATGTTACCGTTTCTTCCACCATATGACTGTTTCTTATAGGAAAGCTCCCTTTTCGCGCCTATATATTTATCTGTCTGTATGTACACGAAAAAGAAACCTGCTGAACCGATTTCAATTTGGTTTTTGACGGTTGCACAGACTAAAAAGCATTATCCTCGGAATGATTTAAGCTCTGTAACTCATGCTGACGTATGAATGGCACGAGTAAGGTTAGCGCTAAATATAAACTACACACTAGCAAAATCGAACGGAATTTATTATCATGTCTTAGCTTAGTATTCGACCGCGCTGCTATTGCTTCAAAAAGCATAGTTAATTTATTTTGGCGGTGACAAAATGGTAATCACGCTTAGTCGAAAAAAAACACTAGAAATGTCGATATTAGTGATCCTAAAAAATTTAAAAAATAATAACATTATTTACTATTACTATTTATTAATAACACTATTTATTACATTAGTACATAATTATTTATTACTAGCGGTCCCGTTCGGTTTCACCTGGGTGTAAAAGAACGAATGGGGAAGGGAGGAACATGAGTACACACATTCATCTTAGTTTACCGAGATGAATGTTGTGTCCAAATTTCACGATGATCGGAGTTACTGTTCAAAAGTTTTTGTCGATAAAAAGCAGTATTTATATAGAAAAGAAACGAAACGGTTGATTTATGAGTCAAATTTTTTTATTGTAGGAAGACTACGTTTCGACACCTGTTTTGGTGTCTTCCTCAGGTCTATAAGAAAATAAATAATTAATACATATAATAGTTAAAACTTAATTATACATTAGTGATAAAACATAATCAAATATACCTTTAATTAAATGACATTAATTGACCATCACATCACAAAATCTAATTCATACTTTACTTTAACAACGATCGCAATAAACTTGATCTAAGTATTACATTCTTTTAAAACATTATAATTATGACATAATATAGAACTGCAGATAATACCAACATTAAATAGTTATTTAATTTACACCATTACTTAGTTCATGAGTTTTTTTAAATTTGTGATAAGAGGGAAGTAGGTTTTTGCCAATTTATTAGCATCATCTTTTATGTTAATAGGATTTTTTTGCAAATTAATGTGGAGCATTTCTGAAAAGATGCGTCGATGCCAATTAGGTTCATTATCTAATATGTCAATATTATCGAAATCAAACTTATGTTTATAATTCAAAATGTGATTCGAAATAACAGAAGAACTGGTATTTCCGAATCTTCTACAAAGTCTTTGGTGTTCAGAAATACGTACACTAACTTGGCGTTTGGTTTCACCTACATATGAAGCATCACAATCACAACAATTAATTCTATATACCACATTGTTAAGTTTGCATTTTTCAGTCTTGTCTTTTCCTCTTTTTATAATAATAAGACTAACTATTCTAGTTCTTAATAACCGGTATGGTTTTAATATGATATTTTTTAAGCTTTTTTGATATGATGTCATAAATTTTATTTAAAAATGGAATGCGTATGTAAATAGGGCGTTTCTATATATACAATTGAGTGATCATGATTATTAAAGCAGTATTTATACTTTTTTAAACTAATATTTTTTTTTAATTAAATAAATAAAATTAAAATAAATTTAAATGTAAGCCTTAGAAGAAAGCAATGTAGAAAATAAAAATATATTCGCCCAACGTAGGGCTCGAACCCACGACCCTGATATTGACAGTCGTGTACTCTACCGATTGAGCTACCCGGCGTTGTATTCTGACAACGCTAATATAAGTATATTTAGTTAGTACATTTCACCTGAATAGAAGCTTATTTTTGAGATACATTTTGCAATATTTTTCATTAATGCTCCGCTCCTAATGGTCGTAGCCTGATTTTATATAGCCTATAGCCTTCCTCGATAAATGGGCTACCCAACAAAAAAAATTTTTTTCAATTTGAACCAGTAGTTCCTGAGATTAGCGAGTTCAAACAAACAAACAAACAAACTCTTCAGCTTTATATATTAGTATAGATATAGATAAATTCAATTCAATTAAATTACCTTTTTGTGTTTTGATTTCCGTTTTATTGAACAGAAAATTAATCTTTGCAGAACAAATTCACTCCAGATAAATTTGCTTGAAATTAAGCTCTTTATAAGCTGATGTTGTTCCCGTTTTAAAGCACATCACAACGCATACATACTCTGGGATTTATTTTGTTCACAAGCAAAGCAGAATGAAGCTGGAAGCATATCCACTGTTCGTTCACTGACTGTTTGAACAACGAGGACGTAACAAGCATGTCAGCCTGTGCGTTCATTCATTTAAAACGGTAGTACTCAACAAATAAATAATCACACCGTTGATAATATAAAAGAAAGTTCCCCTATTTGGAGAAATTTTCATTCATCGATAAAAAAATTTGATATTAAAAAAAATATTTTTTGAAGTGAAACTTCTTTAGCGGGGTAAATAGGCGCACGCTCAAAAGATATATGACTTGTCCTTTCTATTATAAAAAAAAATTGGTTGTCTGTAAAATCGGTTTACGGACGATAGTTTTACGTGATAACATATTCCGCTCGAATATCATATTTAATAATACATAACCTAAATTTTAGTAGCTGTCAAACTATATTTTTACCGACTAATAATTTGATCAACCAAAGCAAAATACATATTTTTAAACAATTATAAAAGACATTTAAAAGAATGTATACATATTATATATTTATTAACAAACCGTATAATTTATCTGGCCATCTGTCAGATGTAGCTTTCGCTGGAACAGCCGAAAAAATGTTGAACGCACACTACTCTCTGACGTCACGCGAGAAGAGAGAGACTATCGCTTATATCGCGCTCTCGCTTGCGGAACGTTACTCTTTTTCGTGCGTGCAGCCGGTGTTTCATCAATTTATAAGACGTTATCACGTCAATAATAGATTTTTTATATCGGTTTATTTTAACATTTATTTTTGCAAGAAAGTTTTGTAAGAAATTTTTTTTTCGGACATATTTTAAAAATAAAAAAAAATCTGGCAGCTCTTTTTTGTTCTGAAAATCTGTCAAAATGAAATTAGATAGCATTGGATATTTTTTTGTGAAACTAGACGCTTTGAGAAAAACGCGTTCGAAATGATTCAGTTGTTTAGTTCGCACTCTTTTCGAGAACATTTTTAGAGCCTTGTGTCAGTACATTCCGTTACAGTTAAATCCTCAAAGAGAAATTGGAGAAACGACATGGTATCAGATTAAGCAAGTGGCTTTACAAATGGAAAGATTAATCAACTGATAGAAAGTAGGCTATAAGTTAAGAGACTGTTGAAACGACTTCACAAAGCATACGATTCTATTATAACACTGAACACTTTGTAGAGCTTCACTCATTTTTATTCGCCTACTTATTAATTCAATTTATTTTATCGACTTCAACAAAAATCACATCAATTTCGCTCTTTTCTTTGTTTTATTTGCTAACTGTACACATTCAGCCACGTGATATATTACCCTGTACTTATTTCTATTGATATTGTTGTTATGAGAACGATTTTCAGTTTGTGACTTCTATTTGTCAAGTTTTTTGTATTTTATGATTGATTGAATTACCTACATTAATTTTTGATAATGATATCGATATAGCGCGACTAATTTCTTTTTACTTTATCGACCTAGGATGTAATGAGTTACTACACATGCGCATGTGCATGCAAGTAAGGCAGGAGGTAGTGCAAAAACTTATGCAGAAATATAATGTCAGATACTTTTTTGCTTGTTGTCAAACTAAAATATTTTTTGTGTATCTGAAAAATTTCACGAACAAAAAGTTATTACTCTGACACCTATAAGCTTTAGAATATTATTTATATACTAGTTGTGAGCCAATATTAAAAAAATAGTTCTAGTTTAAATCCAGGGCTTTAATTTAAATGAAACAGGCTGCTAGAGTGGCTTTGTAAAGCTTCCAATCTAGGCTTGTTACAGCATGCACTGCAGTATGTAGATACCATAGTTTCTATAAATAGTCGATTTATACATATGATAAACGAACACAAAAAATACTGATAATGTGTATTTATTTATTTATTTAAAACAATAAACACAACGGAACAGAAAGTTCCCAACAGTGTACAAAATAAACAAAACAAAATAATAATCTCCCATTTGGGACGTTTTTGGGAAAGGAAGATAAAACGGGAGTTTTGCGGGTTCTTAAAGATGTTGCATTGATGCTTATTATACTAAAAAAATTCCAGCCTATTGGGCGACGGGACCATTTCAGCTTCAAAATGTTGACATTTGATATCTAGTATAATTAAGAAAATAAAATTTCTAATATCACGTGAGGTGATGCAATGGCTAGTATTCAATATGATATTTGCTATTCGTTGCAACGAATTGTTTTTTCTAGATGTAATCGATTGATTATATTTTTTCAGAATTAATGCGTAGCTAAGGAAAAGTAAAAAGTTAAGAGAAGTAAAGAAGTAAAGAGATGGAGAGTTAATGTAACAATACTTGCTACACCGTCGTTTCGAAAATATAGTTTTGAGCACTAGGTACAGCTAGCAACGCAACCAGCGACTGGAAAACCGATTGCAAGCATCTCCTCGTAATATAAGTGACAGCTTCATTGAACGTACGGTATTTTATTTAATACAACGTCGCGTCTCTTTTGAAAGTAAACATAATTCAGAGAGATTATATTCAAAAACACGGGATGAAAAGAGACAGTGTTATGAGTGAACTCATCAAGTTTCCTCAAATCCTTCCGGAATGATGATATTTAGGGTATGCAGGATATGTGTGTGGTGACAACAGCACGCATGGATGTATTCGACCGTGTACGCCCGGACACTGTTGATTTAAGCACAGCCCGCTGATGACGCTGCTCTAAACTTTGAATATAGTCGTTGCTCTGTGATACCAGTTATTAAGATGATATAAATAGTATAAGAAAATCTTTGACTCAATAATTTTATTTTCTTCATATATCGATCTCTTTCTTTTTACTTGACCCGTTGTGCGCAAGTGTCGCGTCTGTAGTGGGGCAATTAGTAAGTGGAATAGAGCAAGCCACCTCCCTTTCACAGCTTAGTTCCATGTGCAAACTGACGCGCATCCATTCACAGACTTGCGCATGAGACTCAGAGTATACAATAAGTGAGACAGACTTATAAATGTCTGCACCGTAGTGTTTAAGTCTTTCTCCCGATCTTTGCTAGCAATATAAAGGGTATTAAATATATGGGTGTGCAACGACTTTTAGATAGGCGTGGGGGTATGACTTCATCAAATTGACCTGTCAATCAATTGATGTATAAGACTGTGTGAGAATTCAAGTTCGTATAAAGTTTGGTCAGTTGACGTGCAGATTTTTCTGGAACAATCTTTATTCGTATGTTATATTGTGTATATTTTCTATGAAACAGACTGTGGCAAGAGAATAAAGCCGGTGAGTCCATAGTGCGAACATTGCGGTGACGTGTAGAGACTGCGGTCGAACGCACTGAGAGACTAAAGTGAATTGGTCTGTGCGGCAGAAAACGTTCACGCTGCTGCACTTCGAAACGACGATTTGTTGCCGCAGCACGTCTGTCAGTCCGGTCAGGGTCGACCATATTTAAGCGTTCGTTATTAATCGAACCATTTGCTGTAAACCATAATATCCTGTAATTGCACGATACGTCAGATCGATAAAAATCGCGTGAATCAATTTAGCGGTACTTGCGGTGCAGTTTTGCATACAAATCCAAATAAATTTTAAATAATTGGAATTGAGGGTCAATAAAACACATTTTTTTCTAAGCCAAATTAGTGTACACTGGCTCAACTATGAGAGATGCAAAAAATTTGAATTGTTTAATAATAATTAATAAGAAAAAATTCGCGAATTAATTAATTTTTTCTTATTAACTATTATCGATGGACACGATATCTAATATATGTTTAATAATAATAGTAGATTTATTTATTTATAGATTGTAGAAATAGATTTTTGTTAACCCCTTAAGACAGAAATGATAATATATTTAAATTAATGAAAAGTGGCTTGCAATGTTCGTTACAATTTTTTTTTGAGATCATTCTTACAGCCTAGTTCTGTAAATTGACAATATTCACGCACAATGACGAAATAGCCCAGACGACCAAACCGTAATTTATATGGCTGTGCAATAATGCATAATAGGTAAGGTTTCTGACCGGACAGTTCGGTTTTTTTTACGTCTGTCGGGTCTAAAAAGTCTCGATTAACCGGATAATAGATTGTCCGACTGCTTGCCGTGTCGACGTATGCTAACCTATAATATCGAGTTACTGATTACTATCGGTCATTATGAAACCAACTCCAGCTAAGAATATGGAATAGAAATCACAATTTTCGTGGCTATTGGGTTATTCTTCCCAGTCCCAATACGTCTGGAAACGATCTTAGCTGCTTCTGCTCCGACAGTCGTACTAATCTTTGTTATAGCAAATATATATTTAGACGGTTTCTTGCATACATTATTGTTGTGGTCATTCCATGATAATAGTGCATCAAAATGTTACATACCTAGAGATTTTGCTCTGTTTTGCTTTTCTACATCATTGGAAGAAAATACAAGCGTCATTGTTGTGTCAGTGGTGAAGTTCTTTTATTACCTGATTGTAATCTTCTTCAAGAGCAACTGTTACAGATTAAAAATCGTCTGCATATTAGACAATAGGCGTAGTATACTTCCCTGAGGAACCCCTCTGTTAGTATATTTGGCTGCACTATTAATACCATCTACGCATATAATTTATTATCTGTTTAGAAGATATTTTTTTATCAAAAACAACAACACAACTCCAAAATCATAAAATTCTAGTTTTTTCTTGTGGAACACAGTCAAATGTCTTGCTTAGGTCAATGAAAACTTTCAAGGCTGATTTAGTTTCCTCAAGAAATTCGTAATATATTTGATAACAGTTCTTGAGAAGTTTAGCCCTAAATCCGAATTGCATTTTTCTATTTCGTCGTCAAACTAAAATCTACTCGGACGAAGTCGGGCCAGGAGACTAGTTTAAATGTGTAATCTCACAGCTCCGTTGTATGTTTTGTTCAAACCTACTGAGTTGTCAGATGAGGAGACCGGCAACGGCGCATTGTGGTGAACGTTTGCCTCCGAGGCATACGGCTGCATACACACATTGCTGTCGGCCTCGGTGATGGAGCCGAGTTCCACGTAACATCCCTCATGTGTCGACAAAAAATACATACCTATATTACTTTACAATGTTATATTTTACAGGTTTATTTTCATATTTTATATACACACGGTGTGATAAAAAAAACTCGTTTTATTATTGGCAACAAACAACTGTTTTTTGTAAATCATTCACGAATGAATACATTGTGCAACTAGGATCGAAAGTTGGCGATTGCGGACGAGGGTAACGTTTGCTCGCAAAAGCAGCACTCAGTTGAATCGTAATCGCAAAAAAAATCCGATTTAAAAAAAGGAACCAAATATCTTTGTGAGATATTTTTAATACCTTTAGGGGCCGTATTCATAAAGACTTAAATCTCTAAATAGTTATTGAATCGTTAACTGTTATTGAACCAATGAGGAAAGTTGGTATTCATGAAGCATAATTGTCAAATATATAACTTTTGACTCGTTAAGATTTTTGTTTTTATTATAAATTGTAAATTGTTTAGTGGATATTAAATAACATGATATATCCCTAACTATTTTTTCATTTACACGTTGATGAAACCAAAACAATAATCAAATCTTTGTTAACATCTGATTATATTATACAATTAACAAAATTTCCGACTATTTTTTTTAGATAATCTTTATAAAATCATAAGCCAATGTCCGTTTCAGTCTGGATTTGGACTATCTTTAGAATTATTTAAGCTAAAAAATATATAAACCAGACTGAATTTCATATATTTGTAAGTATTAAATTGGGAATTAAGAATGTATAAACTAGGATACCATTTTTATCGTAACATAATGCGGGACGGAGATTATCCATTTTGTCTTAACCAAATTAACATGTGATCAATAACACAGTAGCTTTATTGGATTAATTGTCAAAAACTGAAAAGAAATGAAATAGAAAATATTTCTTTCCTTGTTAAAACTGTCTAATAAATAGTTTAATCTAGGTGTCAACATGGTTTTTGTAAATCTAGATCAACCGAAACAGCGATATATCAATTTATAAATAGAATTTCAGAGCAGTTAAATAAAAAACTTCACTGCGCAGCAATATTTTGCGACTTTTCTAAAGCGTTTGATCTTGTGGATCATGAAATACTATTAGACAAATTAGAAAAGTATGGTTTCAGAGGAGAGAGTCATTCATGGATTGCGTCATATTTAAGTGTAGGTCACAGAGAATATATGTATGTGATCATTATTCTGATCCTAAAGCAGTATACACGGGGGGTGTGCCCCAAGGATCGGTATTGGGACCAGTTTTATTTCTGCTTTACATAAATGATATTCCAAATTGCATTAAATCAGCTACTGAAGTAATAATCTATGCTGACGATACTACTATCTTACTTACAGCCCCCACTGTGGAAAAACTTCAACAAAATGCATCTTTCGCTTTAGCAGACATAAAAATGTGGTGCGAAAATAACAAATTAATTTTAAATGAAGGAAAAACCAAATTCATGCGTTTCAAAACTACGCAATCCAGAAATGACTCTGCCGTCGGAATTTCTACAAACGGTCACCTAATAAAAAATATCGATGCTACTAAATTTCTAGGAATTACTATCCAGTACGCTTTAAAATGGGATTGTCATAATACAAATATATGCAAAAAACTGTCTCGATATGTGTATGTCATGAGAAAAGCTCAACATTCATTTTCCAATAAAGATATTTTAAAGTCGATTTATTATGGTCATGTCTATCCTCTGTTAAGGTATGGTATTGTTGTGTGGGGATATAACGCTTCTTCTACACGGATTTTTATTAAACAGAAGGCCATTATACGTGCAATGTTCAAAATAAAAAAATATGACTCTTGTAAACAATTTTTTGTCAGAGAAAAAATTATGACAATACCTTGCATCTTTATTTTCCATGCGTTAATTTATGCACACCATAACAAATCCAATTATTCTTTAGCAGAGGATGGTCATGATCATGATACTCGTCTTAAAAATTACATAAAATTACCTATGGCAAGTCTTGATATTTTCAAGTTTTGCCCACTGAATTTCTCAGCAGCTCTTTATAATAAACTACCTGTGAGTTTTAAAATTAATGAAATAAAGGTTTTCAAGAAAAAGATAAAGAATTTTTTACTGGAAAATGCATTTTATAATGTAAATCAATTCATAGATTATTTTAAATAATTTTTGTTTTCCAAAATTTTTTGACGTGTCACATAGATCATTTGTATCTCTACTGACAATAAATGCTATCTTATCTTATCTTATCTTACTTCTACCTATTAATAATTTGACGATTTAAACGTCCAATAGCACTAAATGTTTTTTGTGAATACCTAATCAGACTATTAATTTATTTATTAGTACAATCTACATGTTAAATATTATTGGCTCTTTATGAATACGACCCTTAGTATATTTACATCAAAATTTTTGTTTTTGTCTGTAGAACATATACATTTTTTATGTGCAGCTACGTAAAAAATTATGTAAATACTTTTTTTTACAAAAAAAAAGTGGCAGTCAGTTTCGCATTATTCATGTTCGTTAAATAAAAATAATATATTCTTTTTGTCTTTTTTTTATTTAAAATCAGTACCGTATTTTAACATTCATGCTGTTCATTTTGATAATTAATTACGTATCCTTAAGCGAACCGGTTTTATAGAGAAATGTAAATTAAATTATTTACATTTTTATGTAGCTAAAGAAGTGACTCCATCTTTATTCCGTCCACATCAACCTGTTTCTGTGCGCTTTTATTTAATATGTGTGTGCGTGTGTACGTGACGTAACACTAAATACAAAAACATCGTTCGTTAAACAAATGTTTTTATACTATATAGTATGTCTGCAAATTAAAGGGTAGGCTTCAGTGACTACAATAAAAACACCAAGGCTATAACCACAGACAGACAAAGATTGAAAATCGTTGTCAGAAAACAAGACCAATGTCAAGTTTCGTAGGTATATTGTAATTTATAAACGCTCGTCAATTTAGTTGAGCATTCCCTTGCAGAAATTCAATGTGCTTGTAATATACAATTACAACGGATTCTATACGTGCGTGAATTTTGACAAATTATTTTTTTTTACCGCGAAACAGATAAATTTTTGTGAATGCAACTGACTTCGCGAAGCTATTTCGTGCGGGTTATTTTCCACAATTAAGCAGGAGTACACATTTTTTAAATTGATTTCTAGGTTCTTTGGTCTCTAAATAATCAAAAACAAAAAAAATTCACCGGTTTTTTAGAGGGTTATGCCACTTTGAAAGAAGTGAGATTCTAAACATAAAAAAATATCCTGAGATAAACGAGCTAAACAGGAGTTATATTTATAAATTAAATATTTTTTTAATTTACGGGAGTCGGCTTGTCACCGAGAACACCGCAGCCTCTTGGGCTTATTGTGCTATCTTCCAATCTCTTATATCACTCGATCCAGTATCCTCGTTCCTTGCACTAGCTTGTGCAGTCCGTGGACTGGGTGATTGATATAATCTTCTGGACTCATTCTACATTGTCCACAAATGATCTGTCTTCTACGATCCAAAGCCTTGCTTTCACAAAAAATATGATACGCTATTTCCGTCTCCTTATTGCACTGTCCTGCACTTTAAATCCCCGTTAAACAGTCCGATTCTTTGGAGGTGTCCTTTCAGGGCACAATGTCCCGTCAGGAGGACTACCACGAGACGAAAGTTGTTTCTACTGAGTTGTAGTAGTTTTTCATGGGATGGTCCATGTCGCTTCCCGGAAATTTGATTCCAGTATGTCTTGTACTTATTTTTGATCCATTCCCTTATTTGACTCCGTACTGGGCACTCCCTCCTCCTTTCCTCGCCAACTCATCGATTCCAGAGTGTCCCGGCACACACACTAAAGTTACTTTGCTGTGTTCTTCCAGAACTCCAAGTTCACTTATACATTCCCAAATCAGCTCTGATGTTAGCAATTGCTTTCAGTGACGCCTGACTGTTTTATGCAATACGGAGCCGTTTCCCCTTCCTCCCTATTCTTTTCGTATGCACAATGTAGTGATATTTGTATAATGGTGGCACTTCACATGGCTATTTGTGTTCGCTATTGGGTGTTTGTTGTATTTGGCAAAATATATGACGTTCAAGGCAAACATGCAAATAGAGGCAAATACGACCATCCACATATGGCAGTCAAATAACAAACACACAAACATTTGATAGCAGAACGCAAGGTTCAAAATTTCAGGAATTTTAGCACTGTTTCATTGTCCCAATTAATTTTCAATAGTAATTGTTACAGTTCTCGCTCACAGCACAGAAACAAAAATAGTGCACGTCTGTACAGGTTCACGGCGCGTGCGCTTCTGGATATGGCCATTGTGTGGCCGGTTTATTTGCGTATTTGTCTATTTGACTCCTTTGATGTGCCTCGAAAAACCGACAAGCGCACGGTAACGCGTATTTGGTATTGGTCTTATTTTTGTCAAATAAGACTTACACTTTGTCAAATAGACTGTCCACACATGTTAATTGTTTGCAAATATGCCAAGTACACAAATACAAATAGCCATTTGAAGTGCTGGCATAAGAAATATAACAAATAGAAAGTAAAATGAATCACTTTTTACGTAAATGTGACAATAATTCCTATTTGAAAGCGTTTGGACCGTGTCAGTGATTTTTAAACTTGAGCGGTACATCGTAACGTCAATCGATCAAATGAAATATTAGTTTGCGTTTAATATTAATGCCGGCGAACGTTTTGATAAACGGACACACTTTACATACGTAATAATATGTGTGTACATGAGGGAACCTATTCATAACGGTCACCGGTTAGAGAGAATGTAACCTTGCTTGGCTGCAGGGTCCTTTCACGTTAGGATAATTTATTCCTGTGACATATAGACCTATACAAGTAATTCTTCTCTTTTCTACCCAAAATACCCGACGACGATACACAATGTGTACATAGATGTTAACATACAGGGTGTTAAGAAAAGGGTCCAAGAATTTGCGAATGTTGTTCATGCAACGTGTACTGCATGCGTGGCTTAGCACAGAACTGAATGAGTGCAATGAGGAAAATATACGCAAAATAATTAGGGTGACAAAGATAGAATGCAGCCGTGACTAATTAAATTAATTATCGTGGTTTTTAAGCATGAAAAAAGGACACAGCAATCACTGATCCAGTCATAAATTGACTTGTCGGTTCTGGGATTAGAATCTGAGAAATCAAGCTCTATAGAGTGCTTAGGGAAGGTGTGGATATTGCGGTTTTGCATAATTTTGAGTAGAAATCCGTGGTGTAGTTAGATTTTTTATTTTTATATAAACACATGGTTTGTTTAGTATTGAAAAATATTTGTTTCTATATTTTTTTGTCAACAGTTTTGACGATTTTATTACACCCTTGTGCTTCGAATCCCGACGGGGACAGATGTGGCTGGGTCTTTTTCCTGCTGCCGAGAAACCGTAATTCTTATACCGGCCATATTGTTGAGGTTTCCCATGGTTTCCCTCAATAATTCCAGATAAATGTTCAGATGATTCCTTATTCAAGACCATGGGCGATTACCTGTCAATTTCCTGTTTTCAAAATTTGTTTACCTTATTCTAATGTTCTAAGATTCCATCAGTCGCCCATTGCTATTAATTAGTTGAAATTGAAAAATGTAGAAAATGACGGGAATTGTGATAGATGGTAAAATAGTAATGGTGCGAATGGCGTCAGTTATGATAAAGTCGACAAACGGACGTTAAACGCATTATTATTATTACACCCTTGTGCCTTCATTTTAGTTTTCGTAGATTGTAACAAAAATACAATTAAGAGAAAATTTTGTTTAATAATCACTGAAAAGAAAATTGAAAGAGGGGGTGTTTCGATAAAAAAAAAATAAAATACCGATTTAATGTTTTTATTTTATAAAATACGAAGAATTTATCAAATCTAAAGACATGCTTATTTAAGACGCTTACGTAGTACTTATTTAATAATAATTATTTTAATGATTATAACGCAATAATATAAATGATAATATAAATAACCACCAGTAGTTGATGAACGTTGGGTTAGATCCACTCGTTTTTTCGTCAATCCAACAACCGTAGCCCGCTACTTTAGTGAATATTGATGGATACTTCCACATTCCGCAGTAGCTCCGCCACGATAAAACCCCTGTCAACTCTTTGTCACAGATTAAAGGAGTTCCGCCGCTTCCCTAATTATACAAAATTCATGAAATCCGGCCTATTTTTAGACGTTTTAAGTTTATATACAGAAAATGCAGACATTCCATCTTCATGTTCTGTTTACAAGTTTGTGAATAATCACCCTTCAAGAATTACATCTCGATAATTTAAAAAAGAGAGGCGGTGTCTTTTACACTACACACTGCAGAAGTACATACACACACTCAGCTCTGAGCTCATTTTAATATGTTTCTGATCTTATATTATTCGCATTTCGGATAAATTATAAAGTTAAACAAAAGCTTAACAATAATAATGTTTATTGTTACAATAATATATCTTTGTCAACGACGTCAATGTGAATGGTTTAAGTCACTGTAAGCTTTGTACTGTTACACTTACAGTGTGTCATTCAACATTAAATGACTCCGTACGTGCAAAATTCACTAGTGCCTTTGTGGCCTGTGCTGTGTGCGCTCTGTCAATGTGCGAATGCAACAGTACAGAATAGCTCAGCACAGAGCAATGGCGCTCGGAATGAGTCATTCACAAAAAAAGAGCGACTCGCTCCGCTCCGGGAAAAGAGTCGGTCATTATGAACGACTCGCTCAGGAGCGACACATCACTAGTAGAAATGAGTCAATGAATTTACTTGGGCAGAGTTTGTTATTAAATTCTTTCTTACCAAACATGATCTGTCTCCAGTATCAGCACTTGCACAAATTAAGCGTGTTGAGCTTGTATTTGATTTGTGATTGTATTTACAAGTTCTGTAATTTATGATTTCAACATCGGACATTTCTAAAGTTGCGAAGTCGTCCACTTCACTCTAAAACACAAGTTTTTACACAATATCGCTTTGATTTTGTTTGATATTTTTCCAAAAATGTAAATAAGTATACTTGTATTATAATATCGAGAAATCATTTTTAAAAATCTTATAAAGTTTACTTAGGTGATAATAAATACTAATTTTACTTATTTTTATATAAGCTGAAATAAAAATTAAATTTGTTTTTTAGGCTTTTTAGGCCTTTGCGGTATTTATATAAGTTGTAAAAAATGTAATCACATGCTTACATTCCAGCCTAAAACAATGCACGTACTTTCGTCAGTAAGTTCCAAAACTCGTATCGTGATTGGTGCAACAAAAATGTGTTCATTCCAATCAAATTTGTCAGTCAGCTTGAATATTTTTCATGAAAAATAGAATTTATTGTTTAAAATAATATTTTTATGAAAGCATCTACGCACGCACTTTAAAATGTAGGTAGTATAGTTATTACAAGTGGGCAGAAGTATGCCCACGGTGGACAAACTTGTGTAATAGAGGGAATACCGGTCTTCCTTGACAACACGTTACTATTTTAAAGAAGTATTTGTACATAAAAGTAGATTCCAAAAAAATAAATTAAATTTATTAACATTGCGGCATAAAATAGTGAAATAAAAGATACCCTATAGCGATAGATGATTCTCAACCAAAACCTCCTTTCATCATAACATTCTATTGGATCAACACTACTTTATTCTGAATAGCCTATCGAATTTCTCGAAACATAAGAAACACTTCAAAAATCTAAATTCGTTAAATACAGTGTAACTTCTTTATAACGTCCTTCGTTATAACGAAAAACTCCGTATAACGTAGAAATGTTGACAATTTGGTTGGTTTACCTTAAAACCCATACATTAATACCCTCTATAGCGCAACAGCCATTCTCTATTACGAAGAAATATGTTCATATTTAGGCGTCAGCAAATATTTACAGACGTAAAGAGGACGATTCTAAAACCATCACCAACTATTCAACAAGCACTTGATGTCACCAAACTTATCGAAAAATTCTAATTGTTTAATGAAGATGGTTCCACCACATCCTAAGCCATGCATAAGATACTTAATAAAATACAAAACAAATATTGGCATAGCAAAAAACGTCAGGCAAAGTTAACAGACTATATATTGTGTTTGAACTAAATTAATTAGGTGAAATTTGGTTATTTATCTTTCTTCCCTCTATATAACGAAAACTCTTTATAACGAAAAAAAAATGCTCGGTCCCTTGAGATTCGTTATAAAGAGGTTACACTGTAGTTTTTAATTTGAATCCGTTCAAATACGCACACATACAAAGAGGATAGATAAGAGAACCTTACCTTAAGGATTGCTATGTCGTTTTCGAATGGATAAGGATCGCTTACGGCTTTAAATCTTTCATGAATCATTATTTTTTCTACATTCATCTCCAATCGAGTTAAATTTGACGTATCATTATTATTATTAGACAAGAGATTATCTCCAACGACAACAATTAACTCTAACGGACTGTTAAAATTGTTTACACAATGGGCTGCAGTCAGAATGTGTTGTTCATCTATTATTGTACCTTCGCATATATGCGTTGTTGAATTATTCAGTTTGTGTTGAATAGATGCCTAGAAAAATATTGCAATAAATGCAAAATTGTAATTTTTATTTTTCAATTCGCATTTTTATTTTTTACTAATAATATTCGCAATAATTTCTTACAATGTATGGATAATCTTCTTCTTCCACTGAATTTTTTAATTGTATTGCTGATAACGTGAAAATATTGTTACCTGCAACTTATTACTTTTTTATAATATAACTCGCTTTTCTACCCGGTTTCGCCCGTGTATATTTCAGTTTATTTTGTAAAAAATATTAACAATAATACTGACTATATAAAATGCTAAGTATATAGTCAATTATTTTAAATAAATTTTACAAAATATAATTTATCGTATGGTCTGAGAAAAATTGGTCGACAATTTTATTTACTTGAAGAGTTCTATTCAGACGTTAATCAAAGATTTAATAAAATATTAGCTTTCCGAAAATTTAAATAAAATATATTGTTGGGTCTCTTTGAGACAGTATTTTTGCAACATTTGGGTTTCTATTAGCTACGCTTAAGAAACAAACAAACTTTATTAAATTTTCAGTCTCGTTGCGATCAGACATATTTAGACGCGATTAAATCAAATATTATTATTGATTTTGTTTCTTTCAATTTTATATAAAAATTAATAAAATCTTTATAATATTTTTTGATTTTAACTCATCAATCAATAAAACATCGATCAAAAATATTAATAAATATATATTTGTAAATAATATTGTACTGTTTAGACTTACCTATAAAAACTAACACAAAAATTGATATTTTTCTATGATAAGACATAACAATTATATTAGAAAAACATTATAGAAAATAATTTATTTATTTGACACTTCAAGAAAAAATACGTACTGTTACGATTTACCTACATGTATGTAGACTAATTGTTCGGTAAACTTCGTTGTTTTAAAATTAGATTTTCTATCGCCCTGTTACAAAAATAGCTTTCAAACGCGAATACACGTTGCAATTTTCACATACAGAGCGTTCCAAAAATTGTAGCTAATAAATTATTAGTATGCAACATCTTTTATTGAAATGTACTAAAATATACAACTTTTTTCTACGTATTTTATTCAAATTAAAAAGCAATATTTTTTCTATGTAGAATAATCATTTGTTTTTGTGAGTACAATCTAATTTTCTACATGCCAGAGAGTTTCACAGCATTAGACATTAGACTGCTCCTGATGTATAAAAAGTATAATTCAAAATCAAAAGTTTGATATATCTGTGCAAAATAGCACTATTGGCAAACATTGGATTTTAAATACACGCTTAAGAAAAATGTATTATTTCATATTTGTCGAATAATACTAGCAGCTTGGCCAGTTTCGTTTTGATACAGTTCTCTATTATTGCTAACTGCTCATCCACTTTACGTTGTAACGCAATAGTATCTATATATTTTGTATTAGTTCTGAAGGTATGAGTTATTTGCCACTGATATAAATAGATTGTCATTATCAATTTTTTTAGCTTGTATACATAAATAAAATACAAACTCGGATAGGAAATAATATTAATTTATTAGGCTAATAAATAAACAATATAAGTGTTATTTAAGTACAATAACAATTGATGTTACAACAATTGTTACTACAGAAGAAATAGCAGATAATTGTAAACCACCGCCTCCAGGTTTTTCCGTTTCTGAATCGATCCAGTCGAGATATTTGCTTACATTTGTATATATTGCAGGATATTTCCTTATTCCGCAACCATTGGAATAACTGACGAATCCCGTAAATTCGTTATCACAAATCAAAGGACCTCCTTGATCTCTCTGGAAATTTTAATCATACAAAACATTTATATAAATAGAAAATTATCGACCAATTTTTCAGAAAATGTATTAATTATTATTTTTGTTAATATATTTGTCTGAAAAATTGGTCGATAATTTTATTTATTGAAGAATTCTAATCAGACGTTAATCAAAGATTTAAAACATTTATATACCACATACACCTTAAAACTCTGATTTGCATCTAAAATTAATAATATTTTTCAGCAATGTTTTCGTATACTGCCATATTTTAAACTTCAAAAATCATAATCGGATTAAATTAATTAATTTTTAAGATTGTGGTATGATATTATATGTCGATATTTTCTTCAATTTATTTTTAATTTTTGCGTTTAATATAAAACAATTTATTATTATTTCACATCAATATTTCTTACCAAACAAGGACCTGATGTTTCAGACAGTTGTCCTCCACATATCATATCTTCAGGAACTTCTAAAATTGATTTATAATTGTACTTGCATGTAGGAAGTGCAATGAAATCAACTTTCGATTTATATAATATTTTAGAAGGACTGTTGCTTGACATCTGAAATTATATATTTTAATAACTCAGATTTCAAAACGGTCTCATAACAAACTCAATTATTTTTAAACACATTATTTATATATTTTTTGACGTGATAACGTCTTATAAATTGATGAATCACCAATCTTATAAATTGATAAAACACCGGCTGCATGCACGAAAAAGTGTAACGTAACGTTCCTAACGTTTCTAACGTTCGTAACGCGTAACGCGTAACGTTCCGCCTGACCCTGTGCGTGCTTTTTGCTAATTTCTCGCTCAATTTAAATCAGATCGGTTTGAAACCAGTCTTAAACGAAAGAGGAGAACATTTTACATAGATTTCGTATAACAGAATTTGCCTAAACAGTTTTTTTATACAAATTTATATAGAAAAATAGCTGTATAAATGCAATGTTGTCTAATGCATGGCGCGACGCGGTCGGTCGTCTTTGTTTGCCGTACATGGAAATTAGAAGATAACGTATGTCTTGTCTTAACATGAAAACGGCTGCATTTCTAATGTTTAATTCAATTTTTTGACATTAGTATTTTGTGAAATGCAACGCCTTCTAAGTTAAGTATTGGAATAACTAATTATTGTTAGAACATAATACTTTGACAGTTGCAAACGTCACTTTTGACATTTCTTATCATTCCGACACCAAGGATAAGCGGATTGAAACCAAATTTTGGGAGGTTTAGGTTACGTATTACGGAATACGTTATCACGTAAAACTATCGTCCGTAAACCGACTTTACAGACAACCAATTTTTTATCAACAATATTTTCAAAAGTACGTTATAAATGTAACATAATGTAATTTTAAAATTACTATTACATTCTCTAGTTAAAAAATAACTTACATGTGTACTACCCCAACCTAATACAACGCATTGTGCATTAGCTTTCACTGGTTGAATTCTCACAATTACCGGCTCAATAAAGTTTCCCCAGATAAAGTCATTTTCTATCTGAAAATTACATACATTGGTATAAAGTGTCGAAACGTCAGTACAGTGAATGCAAATCAAACACCCTTCATATTAACCTCAATTAAAGCAATGTCCTTCTGTAAGGGATTCTTAAATTTCGGATGTATTATAACTCTTTTTGCTTTCGGGATAATTTGGTTGCGTCGATCAGCTTCTTTGGTTAAACCAATCGAATTACTCCCAGCTATTATTAATATGTCTGATGTCGATAAATCGGAAGTGCATTGAGCAGATGTGACGATATATTTTCGATCAATAATTGTACCACCGCAAATTGGATTGAAGAATGAGCCATTATATGCGGTAATGGATACCTGAAATGTTTTAATTTTTAAACTAATTTTTCTTAAAATAATTTTCTTAATCATTTTTGTAAATAGCCCAGTGGAAGGAGATTTTAATTTGGAATTAATTAGGGGAAAGCTGGATATTGCTTTAATTCCTTTAGTTTAAGTCTGAAATGATCATATTAAGTTTTTTCCCTCTTGCTTATTGAGCTTTAGCCACTGTTATTTTAATTTTGTACATAAAGTTTTTTTGCTAGATTTTGAAATATTTAGGAAAAACTGTTTTTCTCAGTTTTCGCTAACATTTCTAAACATAGTAGGAGAGGGAAAACTTAGTATGTTTAATGTTCGTTTCAGACCTAAACTGAAAGGACTAAAATCGTTTCCGGAGTTCCCCTAATAATTCTGAATTAGTCGTGTTTGTACTCTCCTGCTACTGGCCTAAAATTAAACTAATCAAATATTCTGAATTAATGGTCATTTGGAAAAAAATTCGTTTTGAAAAAAAGAAACATTTTTGAGTTCTAATTAGACGTTAATCAAAGATTTGAATCATTAAAAAATTAATCTGATCATTATTTATTAAATAAAACGTAATCATTTTCAAATTATTATATAGATTAAATTCAAGACAATAGGACAATGTTTCGCAGTTGACATGAAATCATTTAAACTAGGTTAAAATATTATCAACAAATTACATTTTTTTAGGTAATTTAAAATAAAGAAATTTACAGAAGGTTCGACCTTTATTAACCAAACTTATAATAATAAATAAATAAATACTTGCCATGTATGGAAATTCTCCTGGTTTGGTAGGAATTCCATTTACAATCCTAAGGCGGCCATTATTATTGTCTACTGAATTCGTTTTTGTATAACTTACGTCTGAAAATTGTTCAATGATAATTTATTTAATATTTTAATCTATAGTTACAGCAGGGCCCTTTGAAACTAAAATATCATACTATAAAATCTTGAAGCCTCAAAAAATGGTCGTCGCATTTTTTAGGAAAACAAAGTCGTTGCGTTGAGAATATTTAAGAAAATTCTACTCTACCACAAATTATTATTTATATTTTTAACAATTTGCGATATTTCAAAAAACTAAAAAAAATTACTAGTACGTTAAAACAAGGGCTGCTTACATGACAGTTTTAATTAAAAGTTTCAAATCGTAATATCAATTAGTCGTATGAATAGTTCAGAACTGGTTGTATTTAGGTGGTTAGTACAATAGTTTAAGGTAAAAGTGTTTAAAAGCAAAGCTTACCTACGGCAACGAAAATCCATATTACTAAAAATATTTTATATCGCATCGTGGCGTCTTTTGAAAACAAAATCCAGTGCAATATCACTGACTAATTGAACTGAACAATTTGTTCAATATTAAGATTAACATTCAGACCTTAATTGAAACACATAACTTGTTATCAAAGAGATAATATTTAGTAGATAGCAACAATATAATCACAATATAACAGTTTGCATTGAAACATCCAACATGACTCAGATTTTTTCGGGTAGAAAGTTGGCTTTTGCATGCCAGTGATAAAATCACGTATGTACTAGAGACGTAACGAATATTCGCATATTTTTTTACGCAAAATTCATGCGAATATTAATATAAAAAATCGTCTTTTTTTAATGTGAAAAAAATATTTAATAGGACTAAAAAAATAATTTCTTAGCATTTTTATTAGAAAAGTTTTTCTTATTCCTTTTTTAAAAAGTAATAAAATTTTTTGCGCTTTGGTAACCTTGTAATTATATATTTTATCAGCCTTTATTTTAACATTATAGGTAATAAAGCCTTATAGATTTACTATTAATAATCAACCTAGTAAAAAAGATACATTTTTATTTAAGATCGTTATTCAGAAATAAATATACATTGATTTTATCATTTTTTTACAATATAAGAACTTAAGACCGCTGCACACGAGGCTGGTTTTGCCGCTAAATTCCTTGCTAGATTTCAAGGGCTGGTTTTCATGATAGCTTTTATGTGCTCGCTTCACACGATGCGTGTGTCGAAACTTGTTTTGTAGATGGGTTTGGTGCGCGCACAATGATAGAATATTAACAAAAGTAGACATTTATTTGAACAGAACACATGCTATGATGCCGTATTTTTTTTTTGTGGGCGTTTGTCCATGACACCCACGTGACGAGTTACAGTTTCCTGATTGGTTATTGCTCAAAAACAAGCAGACGAACAAGCAAGAAAAATAGCCCCTGTTCTAATTTTGAAACCCATAATTTCCAACCAAGCAGCCAGTCCGCCGTCCAACAGAATCCGGCAAAATCAGCCTTTATAGTATAAGTTTATACTAATAATATTATAACAAACAATAAACTCCAAGTATAATAAACAAAAGAAAAACGCGAAACTCCGTTCTCAAGACTTTTTTCCGCTGCGTCTATCCAATCCAAGTACCTCGAAACGTTCATGTAAAGTCCAGGATACTTTCTAATTCCGCAGCCACCAAAATAACTAAGGACGCCCGATAATTGATCATTGCAAATTAGTGGACCTCCTTCATCTCCCTATAAAAACAAATGTTATTAGTACCTAAATATCCCGACAGGCTTCCTCCGGTTTTCAATGAACTATCTTATTCTTCGTTATTTGAGTTCAGCCATTATGCCTTGTGGAATTTTAACAAAAAATATATATTATCATCGGACAAACTGCTTCCAATGCCTCCTTTTCTAATCATCATCATATCTTTGGAACCAAAAACTAAATTGAATCCAGTGATACAGACAGTAAAAAATTAACATTGGAGTTAGTTTAGTGATCGACAATGCAAACGGAAAAATTTCTAATAGCTAAATAATCGAAAATCACAGACATATACTTCTGTTTTGTTTGTCTGCAGTAATAACGCTTTGCAAAAAAAATATACCAGGAATAACCTCTTTTGTGGTTTGTAGTCGGTTAAAAAGAAACACAAAAATCTAAGATTTGCAGCTATCTACAAGTTTTAATTTTAATATTCCAGCATTATGACAAAAATGCTATTATATTTTTTTTCTTAAATTGAATGTAATGGTCATCAAATTTGATAAATATATTTAGAAAATTATTTTACCAAACAAGCGCCTTCCGATGCATCAAATACTCCTGCACAGAATGTATCGTCGGTCATTTTGACGTTGACAGATTTATAATTGAATTTACAGGTTTCAAAATCTTGAACCGTGACTGAAAGTTTTTTCAGCGTTACTGATACACTTAGATTTTTCTGAAACAACATATATTTTAATAGCGGTGCGTCACCATAATCTGTTATTATTATCAGATGTGTTTACACTGACTCATTTTCGACGGATTTGCTGGATAACAGAGCAATTTAAAATGCGCTATGGACTGGCTTTTTTATTTTAAGATCGCTACACACAATGCTAATTTTGCCGCTGGAATCGTTGCTAGGACTTACGCTGACTGCAAAGATTAAAGCGATTTTTTGTCCAGAAGTTGTCATTTCTTTTTTTCAATAGATATGACAAAGTCAATCCTGCAACTCCATCGAAAATAAGACTTACTGTTTGTCCCCATCCGAGCACAAAACAATTGGCGTTTCTTATTTCAAATGGAAGAACTCTAATAATGGCAGGCTGAATGGTTTCACTCCATGTTAGTTTTTCAGTCAACTGAAAGCATATAATATAAAATAATAAATCAATAATTCTAAACAAATAAATACATTACTTATTAATTTAACACACAGATAGTTAAGGAACGTATAATTTTTTTAAGCTATGCACATAATTGCAGTAAAGAAAAAAAGCTTTTTAATAAATAATTAAATTTGGATAATAATACATATAATAATGGGTCCTCTGCTTTTAAGTGCGTTTCTCGTAAGAGATTTTGACGATTTTGTATGAGACTTAAAAAGAGAGAACTTGTACGAAACGACTGAACCGATTTAATGGAATCTAAACTTAAACTTTAGGGTATCTATCTGGTCGTTGACATTTGGATTTCTGTAAAAACTGACTGGCAAGGAAATCGACTTTCCGCCATTAAGTTTGATACCTTCAAAACAGCTATATCATTTTCGTAAGTTTTTTTGTTGAAATCTGCGTTCTTGTAGACATCTTTCACTATGTAGTATTGGCCTCCTTCGGTATTTTTTTTGCCTTCATGGACCTGTAAATGTCCCGCGGAAACGTTCAACTGTTTAGGATCTACATTTTCCAAACATAGCGCCGACGTAATAACATGTTGTGCGTCTAGTATTGTGCCTCCACATTTGTGTACGCCATTTTGTTGAATTGAAACCTACAAAGAATGTTATTTGTATATAGGGTGATTAAAATATGTTGACCGAAACTCAAAAAAAACAGGAATTCATGTAGAAAAATAGTTTACATAGAAATGAAATGGAACACTCTTTGTTACTGAAAATCGGTAAATTATAATATTGTTTTATAATCCCAATGTTTGAGACAATCAATTCTAAGTTGTTTTATAAATAGGATAAATAATATAGGTAATAAGTGTTTGTTATCGGTCACGTTAAAAAAAATAAGTTGCAGTAAAATTCCCCGCCGCAATTATGTAATCTGATTCGATCATTTGTTTTGCGACGAAAAAAGTGCTGGTACGTCTTGCAGCACGGCAGTCGCCTATCCTTTTGTAGTCCACCGATTTAAACTCGTAGTTTTACTTAAAAATCGACACAAACTTTATTTTTTTTGAAAATTTGGCTTATAAATAAAATTTCTAATTGTTCGTAGCGTAGGGAAAGTGATAAGATAAACTCTCTGTATACGATACATTTGTGTCCATTTTGTTTTTTGAACGCTTTATCTGTATTTTTTTTAACATACCACGTATGGAAATAATTCAGGATTTGTGACATTTTGACCACCGATTATTCTTGCCTCGGGTTCCATAGATTTCAACTCGGAATACGTTTTGCCTAAAACTGCTTCTGAAATAAGTACACATTCGATTTGAGTTTTTTTTATAGACAGTTACATTTTTAATATTTTAAAATTTTTGTTGTAGAACTTTTACTTTTTATTTAAAATTTAAGTTTTACCATTGTTAATATTTGTAGAATTAAAATCACTAGCGTTGCGAACAGGCGTTGAAATAACGGAAGCAAAAGTGGTTCCTAAAAAAATATTTTCTTGTAAATCACTCAAAAGAAAACGTTTTTTAAAACATAACAAAAATAAATTTTGATTGTGATTTTGAAACACTTAAAATAGTGATTCTTTTTTCGCGATTGTATAATTTGATGAAAAAAATGAAATGAGCAAAGATCAATAAAAAATGGCTATTTTTCATTCACTCTTTTTTATGCAGCTCAAAACAGTAATTTTTTTATAACCAACTGCGATCAGAATTTATTTAGTGGTTTTAAAAAATAAAATAAATTTCATTTTAATGCACTACCATAAAAAATAATTTATTTTTGTTATATTCTAAATTTTTAGGTAACAAAATATATGAGAATAATTTTTACCGAAAATACAACAAACGCAAAAATAAAAAACTGGAAAATATTTTCGCGTCATTTTCACAACACTGCAAACGTTTTACTAGTTACAAATTAAACTACGCTTTTTATCTTTTTATAAGTAGAAATATCACCATCAATTTTAATCAGGTATTTATCTACACAGCCTATAGATAAAACTAAAATATCATCATACGATTACAATTGACGATTTATAAGTACTGATTCACAATAAGTATGTAAACATATTTTTTAATTACTGTGTAATGTTGACGTTCTGTAGTTTTGGATCGACCTTTTAATGAAAAAGAGAACAGATTACTGTAGGAAATTTCAAAATCAGGTAAAATGATTAACACAATTCTCAAATTAAACAATTACAATATTTATTACAATAACCGATCACGTTCACATTTCCTAGCCTTTTACAAAAATAGCTACAAATTTATATTGTATTGCGTAATAGTGCTTCATAATATTCACCAGATCAGTTTCGTAATGCAGATGCAGCGGTTCGAAATAGGTGGATTTCCTACGTTACATAGAATGAGGTTATGAAAGAGATGCAATAAACCGTTTCGTAGTCTCGAGTGATATTTCAGGATGACGTGCCGGGTCAGCAAGAACCGCTTCGTATACTAAATTGTCCCAAGGTCATTTTATCAAATTGTTGTCAAATAATAATTTGTATTTAATATAGGATGGCATACTAAGTCGGGACAAACCGCTTGATATACTAAATTGCCCAGAGTTCCAAGTTCATTTTGTGAAATTTATCTTAAATTATAATTTTTATTTGTCGAAAAATAATTTTGCTCCGCAGAAATTCTTTGAAACAAAACAAAATTGGTAAGCTATTAAGTTAAAACAGTTTGCAAGATTTTTATATTTTTTTGACGGGACTTTGATGGTATAACATGAAAATCGTTTAGGTATCCGCTAGAATTTTATGTAGACGAAAAAAATAAATAATCACACCGTTGATAATATAAAAGAAAGTTCCCCTATTTGGAGAAATTTTCATTTATCGATAAAAAAAAATTTGAAATCAAATTTTTTTTTTTGAAGTGAAACTTCTTTAGCGGAGTAAATAGGCGCACGCTTAAAAGATATAATATGAGTTGTCCTTTCTGTTATAAAAAAAATTGGTTGTCTGTAAAGTCGGTTTACGGACGATAGTTTTACGTGATAACGTATTCTGCTCGAATATCATATTTAATAATACATAACCTAAATTTCAGTAGCTGTCAAACTATATTTTTACCGACTAATAATTTGATCAACCAAAGCAAAATACATAATATTTTTAAGCAATTATAAAAGACATTTTAAAGAATGTTTATATATTATATATTTGTTAACAAACCGTATAATTTATCTGGCCATCTGTCAGATGTAGCTTTCGCTGGAACAGCCGAAAAAAATGCACACTACTCTCTGACGTCACGCGAGAAGAGAGAGACTATCGCTTATATCGCGCTCTCGCTTGCGGAACGTTACTCTTTTTCGTGCGTGCAGTCGGTGTTTCATCAATTTATAAGCCGCTGGTCTGCAATTTTTACGCCATGCGCTGCGTCCAGCGTTCGCTGACGTAGCGTACAACGTTAGTACGTCACTCGCGACTTAGTGGTCACTATAAAAAGAGAACGTCATGCGCGGAGATCGCTCGTCGTCAGTAGGTATAGTTCGATCTTTCAACTAGTTTTGTTAAAAAATGGATGCTAAAACAATTTTAACGCTTCTTTTACTCGAGGAAGATGACGATGACCTCCTAAGAATGTCACTGCCCAAAAAGGGACGAAGAAAACACGAATTATTTGTGAGGAGGGATACTGAAGGGTGTTTTAACATGTTGCTGAAACACATAAATAACAAAAATATCAAGTTTGTGGAATATCTTCGTTTGTCAAGGGAACAGTTCATGAGCGTGTTGAAACTAGTTAAAAATGACATATCAATAGGTACAACTCGTCCTTGTCTTTATCAAATCTACTCATTGCGCGGCGTATTTCACAGCGTCCGTGACGCTACAATGCTCGAAAATAACTAAAGACGCTGCCTACAACATTTAGCCGCTGGTCTGCAATAAACGCCGTAGGTCGCATACAGCGTCACGCCATACGCCGCGTCTGTATGCTTACTATGGAAATGTATACATACGGTCTCTTTTTCACGTTAAACGCAGCGTCCAAATGCCATCCGTCGTACCTAAATGTTGTAGGCAGCGTCTTTAGTTATTTTCGAGCATTGTAGCGTCACGGACGCTGTGAAATACGCCGCGCAATGAGTAGATTTGATAAAGACAAGGACGAGTTGTACCTATTGATATGTCATTTTTAACTAGTTTCAACACGCTCATGAACTGTTCCCTTGACAAACGAAGATATTCCACAAACTTGATATTTTTGTTATTTATGTGTTTCAGCAAAACACCCTTCAGTATCCCTCCTCACAAATAATTCGTGTTTTCTTCGTCCCTTTTTGGGCAGTGACATTCTTAGGAGGTCATCGTCATCTTCCTCGAGTAAAAGAAGCGTTAAAATTGTTTTAGCATCCATTTTTTAACAAAACTAGTTGAAAGATCGAACTATACCTACTGACGACGAGCGATCTCCGCGCATGACGTTCTCTTTTTATAGTGACCACTAAGTCGCGAGTGACGTACTAACGTTGTACGCTACGTCAGCGAACGCTGGACGCAGCGCATGGCGTAAAAATTGCAGACCAGCGGCTTAGGTACGACGGATGGCATTTGGACGCTGCGTTTAACGTGAAAAAGAGACCGTATGTATACATTTCCATAGTAAGCATACAGACGCGGCGTATGGCGTGACGCTGTATGCGACCTACGGCGTTTATTGCAGACCAGCGGCTAAGACGTTATCACGTCAAAATGATAACGCGTACTGAATTATGTATGATACTAGATTGAGAAACATAGATCTTGCCCAATTTAAATATGTGTAAAATGACCTATCTATTGGTTCCAATGTTTCATTCGGAAGGAATATTTATATGTGTTGAAAATCAAGGTCCTTGTTCGAGTGTCGCATTTTCAAGAAATATCAAGCCTTTGTTATAACCGTGATCCTATAAACGTAATGAGTTGTGTAGCATTGTGTGTTTTAGTTACTCTATTGAGTATTATTTTGATTGTAAAGTGTATTCAGTGTTCTGTTTCATTATCTCAACAATAGAGTGATACCTACAGAATACGTGTTCAGATAACATTAAATAATTACACCTCTGGCGGTTGGTTATAGAACTATCAACATCCAAACTTAGAGAAATTACACTTTTACGAACAAGCCGTAACATATGGTTCTCATATTAGGACTTCCCAGTATGATTTTAACAAAATGAATCCGAGAAATCTTTTTTCAAAAAATTCTAAAGTTTTTTTTTTAATCATGTTGACATTACGCTTAGATAGACAAAAATAAGACCGAAATTAGAAAAAAGTGTGTAAATGGTATAAAAAGTTAACAGTGGCGACTATGCGCATTGCCACAGTGACATCAAATCAATTCAATTCAATTTTATTTCATTCCTTGGACAAAAAAATGTATGGAATAGGTCAAAATTCAAGGTTAAAAATACATATCAGGTTATTATACAATTTTTGAAAATAAAATAACTAAATGAGCAGAACAATAAATTAAAAAATAATTTGTTGTCCACGCTTTCACTCAATCAGATTTTCAAGTTGTTACATGGTAATAGAGCATTATCATCAAACCAAGTTTTCGCATCATAAAATAAAATTGTAGCACATTACCATTATTTGTTTTGCTCGAAAATCGTTCTAATTTGGTAAGACAAATGTTAAGGACGTTTCGTATTCCAGTATTATAATAAAAGTCCTTGTATAATTATGATATTCTAGGAATCTAGATCATTACAGAACTAATAACCGTTAACTGATAAGTTTATAACTTTCAGATAACGTTAACAATTTTGGTTGTGTAACAGTTATTTCGATAAATAATCGTTAAACTGTCGCAATCTGTGCAAATAAAATAGATTTTTTGTTACATTTTAGATAATATTACAAATTAAACTTCTTTATCGTTTAAAACAAAATGTTTAAAATAAAAAAAAGACGGATAAGTACGAGTAGAACCCGCGCCCAGAAGATACGGTACCAATGACACATTAGAATTAAATAGAATAGATCTTTCATCGTGCCAAATTGTAAGTTGCTAGAATCTAGATTTACGGGAAGTATCCTAGAGGTACTGACCAGTGAATCAGTGAGTCAAAATCAAAGTACACCTGTCCCCCGATTTACACGGTAGATACGTTCCTGAGAAAAACGTTTAAATCGAAAATTAAAAATTTTCAAGTCAAAACCGTGTAAATCGAAAAGCTTGCAGAAAATGCATAATTTTGCTATTTAACAGTTGTGATTTTTTTCAATATTTTTAGGTGTACACAGAAATAAGAATAAAATGCATTGACAGATTCTGAAACTGTGAAACTTTCACTCAAATACATTTTTCCGTAGATAAAACTTTAATTTTATGCGAAGAAATACAGACACAGTGTGCGTGTGCAGCAAGTCAGCACATAAGCTCGGGATTCCCCGTGAGATGTGTACACAGCGCACGTGTTCAATCACAGTAGCATTTAGTAGAGTGCGATAAAAACAAAAAAAAACTTATTTGGAAAACCGTGTAAAAGCAAAACCTGTAAAACAAGTACCGTGTAAATCGGGGGATGGGTGTACTTGATTTTTTATAAAGCTCTTATCTTTTTATTCCATTGATTCAGAAGCTTGAATTTTTTATTAGACATTATAGTTTAATACTATATTATGCTTGAAACCTCTATTGCTGAGAAAAACATCTACAAACAGGCGCTGGAAACCTAGCAAGGTATCTGGCGGTTAAAAACCAGCCTCGTGTGCAGCGGCCTTAACAATAGTTAATTTTTATTAGTAGATCTTCCCTCTGAAACTGAGACGAGATATTATTTTGATGCACTTCCTCGTCGTGCCGTTTGGGAGTCACCGATATACAGTATGTAAACGCGTAAGGCGCACATAGGGAAATTAGCATTGGGAAAAAATACTTGGATCAGAGTTAGCTATGACTGCATTAATTGTTATTTCTATTGAATTATCGTTGTAATCTTGAGGATTTCTATTTTATTTTGATTTATTTTTATATTACTTGGATTTTCTAATATTAAAAAGCTCTTATAAGTAATTATTTTAATTTTTTTGTACAAAAATAAATCAAAAAAACAACTCCATCTGTTTGGAAACATTTCATTTAAAAATTGTCTGACTGGTATGACGTATGCGCGTTGGTAAATCAGTGACCCAATGTCTTTAGGTTCAACACGAATAGGCGGAGATATTTGATCTCGCACCATATTTAAGTATTTTTGGGAATTTAATATCTCATTAATAAAAAAGTCCGATTATGTTGTAATCATTTGAATATTTTCTTCGGTGGTATACACATTCATTTTGCAAAAGAATATTATCTGTCAAATTGAAAAACAAGATTTCAAGGCTCACTCTGATCCAATCATTTTTCCGCAATGTTAATTTCCCTATGTGCACCTTACGTGTTTACATACTGTATATTATGTTGTACTATTACAATCGAAACATGCATGTACTACTGCCATTTTCGGTCATGTAGGTACATAATTCTTTCCCTTCCGTACCATTTAACCATTAAAGTTTCCTCCGATCCATTTATTGTTTGATTCCAAATATACTTCACACACACGATACCTAAATCGTACTGCCTGGATTCTGTTCTGTAAAGTCTGCAGTGAAACAGATTTTTTATTTCTTTTGGCAACTTTGACTTTTTGTGCATTGTAAAACATCGAAAATATTAACAATAAAAATCATATACTCCGGGTTTGAAGCAATCAGCGTACACACATGGCTTGTGATATGTTGTAGCGATGTTTAGTTTGCTTGTAAAATAAGTTTTAACCGCGTTTTCGCTCGCGTTAATATCGTTTAGTAAAAGACATGAATACTTCAAAACCAAACATATATTTTTTTCAATATTCGATCAACCGTTTTTCAGATTTTTTTTTAACTCACTTCCTATGTCAGCAAAATTAAGAAAATTCTTGAACACCCCCTTACCCCCTCCGACTACTAATCTTGATCGGACTATGCAGAAATAATGGGACAACGGGTCTTAGTGATGGCTCAAGTACCTATAATAGAAAGCCCATAAAAATATAATTATTTTCTTAACGCAAAAAATAATTTATAATGCCTATAGCACTTCTGAAATCATAAAGAATATTTAAAAAAAATCTTCAAATTCACTCAGTTTTTAAATTAAAATAAATTTAAATTTGAACTCGTACTATACGGGCTTTATATTGATAATTATGTATAATTTCTTTCTTTTGAATGACACTGTTACATAACTATTATAATATTATAAATGCCTGTTTCATTTTTACTATAAGGTTAGTGCTTATAATAAACGAATCATAATTAATTGCATAGATTTATTACTGTGGTTAACATTCTTCATCATATCAAAAATTATTATAATATTACATCCATATGAAGAATAATTATATATAATAGTAAAGATGTGATCTAAATAAACGGTTTAAAATCAAGTGAAAATGACAAAAAAAGATCCCCTTCGGACTTGAATTTTATATTTTTGTTAGGGTGTCGGGCTTACTTAGGGTGTGATTAAGGTATATTCAGTGAAAAACTAAATTTAACATTACAGAATTTCGGAAAATCCTATGCCAATTGAAATGGACAACAGATCAACACACATCTAGTATTTTTTTGTTTTGTTTGACATGCCTACATCTCAGATAAGCTCCAAGCACAATGAAATGTTTATATTTAATATTGCACATACCGCTAAACTAGCGGTATGTGCTTTATTGTCGCTTTGTGCGTCAGAGCTGACTTTCGTTCATATAAGAAGTTATATCTAAGTTAATTTCACACGAAATCCATTCAAATTGAAGCTTTTTGAAAAGAGGAGATTCTGATCTATAAAACAGAGCCATTTTTAAATCAATTCGAGTTCACAAATACTATTAAAATTGTAATTGAAAATTACAACCAGCAGTTGTCGGTTGGTCTGTACGTATGTACGTATGAATGTATGTACGTATGTTCGTATGTACGTATGTACGTCACGACTCTACAGATCGCAATTTTGGTCGGATTGCCTTGGGTTATATTTTATTCACTTTGTATAGTATCAGACCAGAACCCTATTTAAATTCACATAAAGGTGTTCAGTAGTTTAATTTTTATAAACAGTTTTATTTTATTATTTTTGGCAGCTAATAGTTAAAATAAAAAACCTTAAAAAAACAAATAAATACCTATTACTGTTATTGTAAAATATGTAGTGTATTACGTAGAATACCTGCTACACTTCTATACCACAATAACAACGCAAGCTACGGTATCGGAATGGCCGAGCGGTTAAAAGCGTTGGTCCATAGCAAGGTGCCGGGTTCGATTCCCGCTGACACAAGTGATATATATTTTTTTTTCTATTCCATTTTGTTTTTATTTTTTTTTTCTATTTTTTTAATTGGTTTTTTTAAATCTATTTTCTCAATTTTTTTTTCATTACCTATAATATGTACAGTGGAAAACTTGCGGGATGTGCACTTTTGGTTTTGCCAACTATTTAATTATACTGCCTTAAATTCCACGCGTCCATTGAAATGACGGCCAGTACCGAAGGGGTTAAACGGATTTAAAATTTAAACCTATTTATTTAAATACGTATTAATTAGTGTCTTAATTTGTGCAACTGAAACATTGGTGAATAAATAAACATTCAATAAGTTCTTGTGCCAGACAAACAGTGAGTTTAATCGGTAAGTAACAATTCGTGGTAGTTATGTAGTTCCACTGTCTGTGTCCAGAATTAGAGAGTCGGTGTCGGGAGAGCCATACTGTGTTCGGGCAACGACGGGAGAACGTCTACCGTACACACGACGGCGTGAGCCAAACGGATTCTCATTAATCATTCCCTTCCATTGCAAATAAATACAATAGAAAACACGAATGCGCGAAATACTCTGCACATGTTATACATACCCGAAACCACTGAACTTGTATATCCACTCCCCCATATCTGACCCCGTCTGGTTTGATATTGTCCAATGTCCAAATAAAAAATTAAAAAAACTGGTGCGTCTGAACCAAAAACTCTCCGAGACTAAGGTCAAGAAATTTCCAAAGTTTCATCCCGATTGGGGGTAAACTTTATGAGAAATTCACGCTTTCATGTTAAAATACAACAATTTTAAACCACAATAAATAAAATTATTGACCAGTTTTTCAGACAATATATTAACAAAAAATATAGATCCACTTAAACTAAAAAAACATGTTAAAAACATTTTAATTGAAGAAACTTTGTACAATTTAAATGACTATTTTAAGATAGATTTTTATAAATATCAATTGTAACTTTAATATGACGCATTCTACACTGTATTTACAGTATTCCAGAATAAAGCTACATTATTATTATTATAATTGTCTGAAAAATTGGTTGATAATTTTATTTATTGAAGAGTTCTACTCAGACGTTAATCAAAGATTTGAACTTTAAGCCACCATAAAACTGTTGTGGTGTATTTGCGCCAAAAAATCCTTGGAGTCTTTTCATGTTCTATCAAGGTCAACAAATTCTCAAAGTTTCAAGCAAATCGAGGGTGGCCCCTAAACGGAACTGTAGCCAAACAAACTACACACTCCAATCTCGCTGAAGCTTGGATTTAGGTCACAATCGACTAAAAATTAAAACTTCGGGGCATCTTTCAAAGTTTAAAATAATATATAATAGCTCATAAGCATCTCAATATGTACTAATATTGTGCTTTTTACGGGAAATAAGGATATTTAAATAAATATCATGCTATTATTTTTATTATTAATTTTGTTTCGTTTTAACTTAGGCATGTTCAGAGTCTATGGTATCTCTTACCCTCATATAGCTTATACAGGGTGTCCCATTAAGAATGGGACATAGAACAACCGCAGATTCTCCAATTCAAAATAAAACGATTAAGCGAAATATGCTTAGATAAAATGTTACTCGCTCTACCAGTGGCGTACGGCAGGAGTAAGTAATGCTTGTACCCCTTCTAAATGTTACGCCGCTGTCTAAATTTAAATTTTGACTATAATTTTAATTTTTTTGATATTTTCTAAGTCAATAATGTACACTTGTTAGTTTGTTGTAAAGTCATTGGTTTTCGAGATATTCGCAGTTAAAGATAGATAGACATGTACTTTTTATTTGTATTATTATTAATAATATTCATTTGTACAATTTTGTCTTAAAAAAACTGCGAATATCTCGAAAACCAATGATTTTACAACAAACTAACAAGTGTACATTATTGACTTAGAAAATATCAAAAAATTTAAAATTATAGTCAAAATTAAAATTTAGACAGCGGCGTAACATTTAGAAGGGGTACAAGCATTACTTATTCCTGCCGTACGCCACTGGTAGAGCGTACTGAACTATTTTTTTTATTATTAGGTGCATTTTATGATATTTAACAAGTATGCTGATTTGAGTAAAATTATACGGTGTATTAAAAAAATTATGGACATTAATAATTTTTCAGTTTTCAACTTCAACACCCCGTATTTCGGAAACGAGTAACATTTTATCTAAGCATATTTCGCTTAATCGTTTTATTTTGAATTGGAGAATCTGCGGTTGTTCTATGTCCCATTCTTAATGGGACACCCTGTATGTTACATATATTGTACATATATTCGGTAGCTACTAGCTACCATGGTTGCTTTGCACAGTGCATTGGTATTTATCTCACGTGAATTTATTTATATATAGGCATGTCACACCCTGTTAAAATTAACTGTTTTGTATTGTTGAATTCTAAAACCATTTGTTATTAACTATATATTATGTAGGTTCGATTAATGTTTTATTTGGACATAAATACGAAATTTGTATTAATACAAGAGATGTTAATCTCGGAGTTTTCGTTTTAAATTATTGTCTGAAATTATACATTAAACAGTTTATAAATTTATGAGAACAGATCAATAAGTAACCTTCGGTTTGTTAATTTACTATTTTATGTACCTAAATAAACAAAGACCAATTCTCCCCGTTTATCAGATCATCAATTTTTGTTATCTGGTTTTTTGGTAACAGACACGTCAAAAAGGACCCCGCACAAACCTTATGGGATTTGGTTTTCGGTTAAATTGATCGAAAATGGTGATATTTTATAGTCTAAAGGTCACTAAGAAAAAGTGTTTCGATATTTTTAATGTGTAGAGAAGGTAGTTTGAGTAATTAATTTTTTTATAGCATTTTATTTTTAATTAAACGTAGTATGTATTTAGACAGTAGATCGTGTGACTAACTAGCTGACCCTTGTTTTTTCTTTAATATCACAACTCACACATAAAATATTGCATTACAATCTTATGCGTAAACTAATATTTTATCGTGAATCGGATTTTTAATTTAATTGAGTCAAACTACATCTGATTCGACTTGAATTTATCATTTCTGTATTCATCATAATCTATAATGTAGCATTTTTTATTAACACGCTTATCAGGTGCAATTAGGGGTGTGCGAATTGTGGATTTCCGTTTTAGAATAGAGCCGGGTAAAGGTCGGTCCACACGAGCCTGGTTTTGCCGCAGGTACTTGTGTAAAGCCCTTGATTTTTTTTCGACGATTGAATATTGTTTCTTGTTGACTGTTTCTAATTTTTAATTATTAATAGGAAAATATTTTATACTTCAAAATATTTTATCTTTGTTTTATTTATCTAAAATATCGCAAAATTTCTCGGAAGATGGCAAACCCTGCTGAGAAAAAAATTATATCAATTTAATCTCAAGTGATTAACAATACTGATTCACTTAATTTGTTGACTCAGTCGCTACAATTTTATCAGTAATTGTATACCTTTCCTGATGACGCAACAGATAAAAGTCCAATAATAAAATAAATATTTTTTTAATATACCACGTTTTTAAACGAACTAAAAAGGATAAACTATTTTTTTAACCTGTAGGATATGAAACGAAAAACGTGGGGCTCATGCGACCAGTTATATAAAAAGTGTAGAGAGTAGCTATCAATGAAAAAATCTATTTATATATGAGGTAAAACGAATGATGCGCTCCACGTTTTCCGTTTCAAATACTACAAGTTAAAAAAATATTTTAAAAACGTGATATATTAATTTTTTTCAAATTTGTTTTATTATTTTCTTCTTTTTGGTTTAATAAAAACGTGGTAAAAACAAAAATACATCGTAAAAAAATAAAAATATTATATAACCCACAAGGGGGTCGAACCCTCGATCTTTGCGTTGTTACCACGTCGCTCTAACCAACTGAGCTACAACCGATGATTGCAAGGCGTCGTACAATGGTAAATAAGTAAGAATGAATTATATGTAAGTACTTATTCAAATTACTTTATTACTTTTATTATTTTTTTCTTTATTTTAGTATTTTCTCGTATTGTCATCTAATTCTGAGTCATGTTAAAAATTTCAAATGTCTATCTCATCACGAAGTTAGATTAAAATCAATTTCGCCCCAGATGCACGAACAGCGAGTTAATATAAACGTGGTAAAATAGGTCGATTTGTAATAACGAAATCGAGAGATAGTAGGTAAATAACAGTAATTTGCGGTCGAATCGTCGATAGGGATAAACGAAAACAACTGACAATAGAATAAGATAAATAGCGAGCCGATCAAAGACTTATTTATATGTCTTTATTTTCAGTTAAAAGAAAATTTCGTATCGCCTTTCACGCTTATTTGATTGTAATCCAGATCATTATTTATAAAAACACTTTTTCAGCCTTCAGTTCGAACGTTGTAAATAACATCAATTTTTTTTCTTTCTTCTCCAGTAGCTGAAACGAAGAAAACAAACTCTTTTTTGACATATGTTCACAATTTTTTCTTGATTTACTCTTTCCATTTCATTGAATGTCATTTTTTTATGTCATATGTTAACAAAGAAAAACATGGAGCTGTGAAAAAGTGAGATTCGATTTAATAAATTATGTTTGCATAGCAAATGTAATAATGTGGAAAAAGCAAGGAAAACAAACTATTAGGAAAATTGATAAGTTTAATGACGTGACTCAAAAGTCATTTTTATACTCTAAGGTAGAGTTTTGAGTAAAATATGTAGGGTATTTTTATGTTTTAAACTTAAATAAATGTAAAAAAAATGTTAGTAAGGCCTAGTTTATATGAGAGGCGTTCAACGCGCGTTAGCCCAACGCGCGTTTACAGTTTCTATACAATTGTATAGGACTGTTTATATGATAACGCGCGTTCAACGCGCCACCAACGCGCGTTATCATATAAACAGTTCTATACAATTGTATAGAAACTGTAAACGCGCGTTGGGCTAACGCGCGTTGAACGCCTCTCATATAAACTAGGCCTAAAAGAAATACAAAAGTTTGCTTGTGTTCATTGAAAACGGTGTAATTTGTTGTATTCTCAGTTTCAAAAATATATGAAAGATTAAAAATTTTGCGGTTTTAAAGCATCTTTAAAAATGAGTTTCCACGGCAATTGAAATGTCTCCAATTTTCTTCTTATTTACGATGATTCCAATAAGCACAAGAAAGCGTCTGTATCTCTTCTGGTTTAAGCTGTAAGCTGTTGGTAGCTTCATTTGACGATGTCCAAGTGACTTCATCGCAAAATCAGATTACAAAAAGTGGGCCCTAAGTTGTAGAAACTATACCTGAGATTCTCGCACGATAGAAGTGAAACTTTTTAGGTTCTAGCATTTGGTAACGATTTTATTATTTCCGTATTTTTCGGATTATAAGACGCACCGCAAATGTATAAGATGATTTTTAGAATAATATATTTTAATTAATAGAGTCTGGATATGTCAGTTATATATTACGACAAGACATTTGTCGTTTTGTTATTTTTTTTTTATTTAAAAGTTAAAACGTTTCGCCTAAAAAGGCATCATCAGTTATAATGGATTTCTATAAAAAGAAAATATAAGAAGAAAAATAATAGAGATAAATGAAATTATAACTGATGATGCCTTTTTAAGCGAAACGTTTTAACTTTTAAATAAAAAAAATAACAAAACGACAAACGTCTTGTCGTAAAATATAACTGAAATATCCAGACTCTATTTATTACATCTACCAGTTGTATATCATAAGCACACAATATATTTTAATGTTACTTTTGGATCATAATTTAGATTTATTGTTAATATAAATTTAGAGACAATTTATCGAAAAAAAATATTTTAATGTTACCTTCGGATTATAAGACTCACCCAAAATGAGTTCATTTTTCTATGTTACCGTAACTAAAAAAATACTGTTAGTAGAAATTTTGTTCCAAAAATATCTATTGACGGAGATTTGTTTGGTTGAGGAACAAGTTTGAAATAAGCTTTGCCAGAGTATCGCTTGTGGTCAACGTTTCGAAAAATATATCAGGGTCTCAATGCAAAATTATTTATTTCAAACTTGTTCCTCAAACAAACAAATCTCCTTCAATAAAAAAATACTACGTATACACACAGTATGGTATTCTGTCAGAGAAAGTAGAAATGATTCTCGTACTCTTTCCTCGAACTTATTGTCCGGAAAAAAATGTGTAACGCGTCTAAAGAAGTGTTCACTTCAATAACAGATTCGCGGATCATTAATTATTCAGAATATTAGTGGAATTGCATTGTTCGAGTGCACCGTTTGTTACTCCCTGTATAATTGATAATATTCAGAAGAGTAAGTCGTTAAATAACAACCTGTCGCGCACGGGGTCTCGGGGTTTCGCTATGGGAATTTTAGTATGCGGAGCCAACCTCTCATTAAGGTTACATCAGTGAAAATTTAAGTTGAAAACTTCCTAATTACAAAAAGGGATAGCCCACTAAAGACCTTGTAGAATTATTATTATTATAATACATATTGTGGCTCTTACTATCTTCTTTACAGTATCGGACTTTAAGCACTATTATTTTTGTTACCGTGTTGATTAAAAAAAAATAATATAAATCATATATTAGGTGTGTTTGGTAGACACGTGAAGTGATTTACCAAAAGTATCAATTTGTTCCAGCAATTGTCAAATTCAGGAAGCTATCTTAAGAGTCAGGACTGCTAATGTTTACACTTTTAGTACGATACTGAAATACCAAACAGGTCAGTGCATCCAAGTGTGTAGGCTTTCGCGGCCGGTGTTGATCCAAATCTTCTTGGTTTTCGGGCTTGTATTCCGTGGTCCATTGGTATTACTACCTATCTTCTTGTTTTCCGGGCTTGTATGCCGTGGTACATTGGTATTACTAGGTAGTACCTAATACCAATGGACCACGAAAACCAAGAAGATGAGGTTAGTGTATCTTCGACATAATGAAGCTTCATATCCTCCATAGGATACTGAAATAATTTTGAATAGTTTTAAAGTCGAACCTGTGCTTTTATTAATCTAAGTACAGTGACACACATTCTGGTTTTAATATTATATTATGCAAAATTGTGGACATTAGCTAATGAAGAAGTTTTAATATGCTGAGTCATAAATATATTAAATCTGAAACAATATTGACATATTTATCTTTAATGAAATGATAAGACATAAAACAGTACTATTGTTTTTGGGTGGGTTTGTGTTACTAGTAGACAATAGTTTTTTATTTTATTTGTTTGCAAATTTACGACTCTTAAAATTTCTTTCATTGTTTTAAATATCAATAATGCTAATATACAATTAAAAAAAAATACATGCAGTGCTTTTGGGGCTCCGTAGGTAAATGGCAAAAAAGAAACCCTTTTAATTTTGTCATCTCCGTTCATAATAACTAATAACTTATGACTACTCGACTTCTTTTTAATGAGTAATCTATAAAACAGTATATTGCAACGGCGCATTTCTAGGCTAGAGTGTGATATTTGTCAAACTACTGTTTTTGTAGACCTTTATCGATATATTATTATAAATATTATAACTAAATATCGAGAGTAGTTTCGGAACTGAAGACGATACGATAGTCAGTACGTATAGGATTGGGAAAAAACGCGAGAGGGAAGCATTATTATATACTTAATTGAATAAACTCGGTTTATAAATTATGAAGAAGTAAAATTTAAATCAATCTGAAATGAGAACAAAATGAGTTTTGCATAAATAAACAATGAATAATATGAGACGTGGCAGTGAACTTTTATTTTCACTTATGTGTTTTGGGACATGGCTCACTCATTAAATAATAAAACGACAAGAGAATACAGATGTTTCGTTGTTTTAATATTTGAACGCGAATGTCGTTTGACAGTAAGAGAAATAAGTTTGCATGTTCGACAGTGAAGTAAAACTTCATAACATAGCCAAAGAGTGCGGGTCTATAAAGAAATTGTACTAAACAAAACAGATTAACACACAGTTTTAAAAAAATGTCGCTTATATTTCGATGAGATTCAATTTAAAATTCGGAAATGCTTTTCTGATGGAGAAATACAAGTCACAATCTATGATCATTTCCCATAATGTTTTCTGCAACAGGGTATTTTGCAACACGTAAGAAAAAATCTAATAATACATGATAGATTTTGTTACAAGCAAACGAGAAATGTTGATTTCTGTTCATAATAACGCAATATAAATTTTATAATTCAATTTTAAAAATTGTATTTTTTAATCTGTTCTTCAAAAGTCTAAAACGCTGTTCGCCATGTTGAATTCCGGCGTGACGTCACTTCGTCTCTAAACTACCTACGTTTATGTGGTTCTGTGTGTTATTTTGAAGTTACTTTAAGTTATTATCACATTTTTTGACTTCTATCCTGTATTTGATTGGTTTTGCAACATGGAAGACAGTTTTGTAAAAGCAAAAAGTACTAATTTACCAGGAATAAATACGTTTAATAAATAAATAAAGTTTTATTAACTTGTATACTTACTTACACTGGCAATGTAATAACCACAGCAAACTTAAATATTTTTAATTGTACATTGTTACTATGGTCAGTGTGTAGTATCGTTAATATCTACAATCATAGTGACGTCACGAGTAGTTTTCGCGCAAAAATTCATAATGATATATTGAATATTATTATAAAAATTGTAGTGCATCTTTATCACTTTAGGATTCATTTAAAACACTTTTCAAAAAACGGTGTAATAGCCTATTTGGGTGCAAGTCGACTATTAACTGTTTTGTCGATAGACGATAGATGGATAGATTGACATCTGCGGTTGTCAACGTCTTCTATTTCGTCGAAGTCGATCAGCTCGAAGCGTGATTGTCTAAAAGATAAGGAAGCGTGTTTTGGACACATTCTGTAGAGAAGATAATTTGATGCATCCGCTAGTTTATTTGGTATTCTATTTAATAGCAGTTTGCGTAAACATGTTATACACGTGTGTCGTAATAATGTAAACAGTGGTGTTTACTTAAATATACCACAGTCCTTACGTAGAAATGCCAACCGGCACATACACAAACACCCTACAGGAGTAGGACGTACAAAGGACTCACTGGTCACCTTCATTCCGCTCAGCTTTTTCTATCATTTAGTCTGTTCTGTGCTTTCACAGCCGGTGTTGATCTTAATCTTCTTGGTTTCCGGGCTTGTATTCCGTAGTCCATTGGTATTTCTATCTGACGTTTCGTCTACAACTGCGGTAGACATTATCAAAGGCGATGTGGTAGCGGGCGAAGTGTCCTTCTAGGTGTGTCGACAAGTGTGGTACTTCCGTATTTTATGGTCAGCGTGCTCGTGTTCTCTACTTGGTCGTAGAATGATGATCTCCTGTGATTGGTCGTTCCATTCAGTGGGTTGGTATTGTATGCAGTGCTGGTGTCCAGGTTTTACTTAGATTCAAACCTTCAACCGCAAAGATGAAGGTTTGAATCTAAGTAAAACCTGGACACCAGCACTTAATTCTTTTTGTATGGTCCTATTTTTCACAGTATGAAAATAATATTCTTAATATTCAACTTGGCTCTCTTTTTCACATTTATGTTTCTGATGGGATACATCTATATACATTTTACATATCCCTTTATTGTACTTAGGAATTTTTTGCCCTACAACATAATTATGTTTTAAAGAATTAGTATCATCCCAACGACAAATTTCTTCCTCGTAAATATACATTTTTAATCAAACATCCAAACCTCGTACACTGACTATGCAAACGCTTCGCATATGGTGGCCATATTGAATATTTTGAAATGCCCCAATGGGCTGTGTGCAGGGAGGCGGAGTTACAAATTTTTCGACGCGAGCGTTTGTGATGAGCACTAGGGGAAACTTCAAGCTCAAATTTTCCTTATGTCAGTAAGCAATGTTTATTAAAAGTGAAAATAGTTATAATTTTACGAAGTTTTTTAATTACAAAGACAACATAGGAAAACTAAGCTATCTGGAAATGCTTGTTGTGTTCCGGGCTGTTGCGCTGATGGCGATTTAAGTAAAATAAAGACCATTGGCGCCCTAATTTGACGTTTCGCTGTCAGTGTAAACAAATAAACATCAGTTTTCCTTATAACATTTTTTTTGACGTGATAACGTCTTATAAATTGATGAAACACCGGCTGCACGCACGAAAAAGTGTCACGTTCCGCCTGAGCCTGAGCGTGCAAGCGAGATCGCGGTATAAGCGTCGGCTTGTACGCATTTCTCTCTCTTCTCGCGTGACGTCAAAGAGTTCATCAATGTTTCTTTATGACGTTATCACGTAAAACTGTCGTCCGTAAACCGACTGTACAGACAACCAATTTTTTTTTTTACACATCATGGCCAACTAAAGTTTTTGGCTTATCACCTTGGAACACGTCGTGATTTCCATAAAAAGTGAGTTCAATAATTCTCTATTACCCACTAGCGGCGCTAGTAGGCTTCGTGCACACAGCCTATAGATGCACTTCGGAACGAAGTATGTAAGACACGGCTTACTACAGGTACTGCGTCAACTGCTAGTCTGTTACAGTACAGTGTAGTTCGTAGTCGTAATAGAAGGTACTGGTGTGGTTGGTAATTTATTGTGAATTACACACAAATGTACTCAGTAAAACTATTCACGTTATTTCTAAACAAATCACAAACTATGTAAATACCCTACCTACGTTACGTACATACGTTACGTAGTCGCAACGTATACATTGCCGTAACTAAAATGAACGACTAGGCAAGGCACGTTTGTCTTTTGTATTTGGATCACTAACTTCTAAACACACACCATTTAATGAATAGAGAAACATTACGAAATAGTAGTAGTGAAAGCACTAGACTCGCATTCGAGAGGTACCGGGTTCGAATCTCGGCGGAGTTTTCCTGCTGCCTCTCGCCGAGACACTGTAATTCCTTTACTGGCCATCTTGTTGAGATTTTCCGTGGTTTTCCTTATTAATTTCAGATAAATATTGAGATGGTACCTTACTCAAGGCCATGGTCGATTACCTATCAAACTCCTGTTTTTTTTCATTTTTTGAGCTTTCTGATTTATTTTAAACTATAATAATAATAATGAAAATACAAAAATAGAAGGTAGATAGATAGATAGATAGATAATATATTTGTACTGCCCTAAGTGGATACATCGTCAATAATACATAAAATTTAAAAATTACAATTCAAAAATTCATCAATGTTATAAAAACAGTGTTTAATAAAAAACAATTTTAAGCTACTTTTAAATTTTTTTAGGCATTGAATGCTACTTAAGCTGTTAGGAAGTTTATTATATAATGCACATCCAATGTATTCTGGGTTTTTTTGTGATAGGGATAGCCTACATTTGTCTAGTCTGATGTCACCATTGTTTCTAATACTGTAACTATGTATATTATAACCTTTAGTGTATGTATTAATGTTTTTTTTTATCTGTAAAATACATTCAAACATAAAAATACTAGGAACTGTCAGGATGTTATTATTTATGAATAGGTACATTTTTGCATGTTTCCATCGATTTCAAATCAAAAATTAATCTTAGTATTCTCTTCTGCAAAATAAAAAGTCTTTGAACATCTGATGATTGACCCCAAATAACTATATTATATTTTATAACTGTATAAACTAGTGAGTAGTAAGTTTGTAATAATACTTCTTGATTAACAAATGACTTTAATATTTTTATTGCAAAATATGAAAAGTTAACTTTTTTGCATATGTGATTTACATGATCAAACCACTTTAAATTTTTATCAATATATAGACCTAAGTATTTGACACAACTAACTAAATAAAGGGTATGATCATTCCAATGCAGGTTTAAGTTTGAATAATTTTTGTTTCCAAATGATATTATTTGAGTCTTATCTTCATTAACCAGTAACTTATTTTTTTTTACAAAGTATAATCTCAAATTATTTCCAAGTTCTATTTTTTTTTTATTAATGAATAAAAATAATCAAAACTATTGGATATATTAATAGTAAAAGCTTTCTCAAACAATTGCCCAGCATTCATTGAAGCTTACTTATTAATAGCGGTCAATCCGGTTTCGCCCGAATTTGTAGATTACCACCGTTTTTTCGTTGACTTACGTTGCATAATTGGTCTCCACGAAAAACGCTTTTAATGTAACGCGATAAGTCCATCCTGAAGGTTCATTCTAAATACTTGTGAACATTTTTTTTAACCGGATGAGTGGCTTCGAAGATTACCTTTTACATCCAAACTTACAAACTTTGCCTCTTTATAATACCCATTAGTATAAATAAGCTCAGCAATCCAGCATCTCTTTCTTTCTACATTTCTTGTTCACTGTAAGTGGTACAGTTTTTATGCATAGAACGGGTATTGTTTGATTGCTTCCATGTTTCATTAAGCGAGCTGTACTATAATGATGAGTCACTTTCTACTATTTCAGAATCTAGATGCAAACTTGGGATCACAATTGCGAACTACAAGTTCTAAATCAAATGGCCTACCCTTCGAAATGTTTTATAGGTCAGGTCTATTATTGTAAGCGAAAATGCCACTTCTGTGTGAATACATAGAGAGTGTACTGTGTAATTAATGTTCTCCATCCAGTGAAACGAATGTCTGAATCAATGATTAAGAACACTTTACATGTGAGTACAATTAATTCCGGGCACATAATATATATACCTAGTGTACGTCTACAAACACAGACACAATATTATACAGTCTGTCGACCCGTGCATTCCATGCAAACATATTGAATATAGGCTATTAATGTAAAGGGTGTTTAATAAGTACAGTGTAAACTCTATAATGCGACACTCAAGGGACTGTGCACTTTGTGGCGTTATTGAGAGTTGTCGATAAACGAAGAGAAGAAAAAATCCATTATTATTTTTTATGATATGTATTTATTCATTTTATATCAAATTTACAACTGACGAACAAACATTCATACTATCACAAATTACAGCTGAGCTAAACATAACCTGAAAGACAATCCCAACAAATAAAAGAACTAATTTCTTAGAATCTTTGGTACGCATAATGCCGACAACAAAGCAATAAAACAACAAACAAATACTGTTTATTGCTTAATGATGACGTATTGTTGTCGTTATTTAGAGTGGGTGTGTTGTTATTTAGAGTGTATCATTGTATGAGCAACAAGGTTAATCAACTATAGCTAAGTAATTTCGACGTTTTAAGGAGTTTGTCGTTATAT